>CM069860.1:206957825-207557825 GCA_036172795.1 Pelodytes ibericus
ATATATCCAAACACCTCACACACACCTACTTTACATATACACAAATATACAAACACCTCACACACACCTACTTTACATATACACAAATATACAAACACCTCACACACACCTACTTTACATATACACAAATATACAAACACCTCACACACACCTACTTTACATACACATATATACATACACCTCACACACACCTACTTTACATATACCCATATATACAAACACCTCACACACACCTACTTTACATATACACAAATATACAAACACCTCACACACACCTACTTTACATACACATATATACATACACCTCACACACACCTACTTTACATATACACATATACACAAACACCTCACACACACCTACTTTACATATACCCATATACACAAACCCCTCACACACACCTACTTTACATATACCCATATACACAAACCCCTCACACACACACCTACTTTACATATGCACATATATCCAAACACCTCACACACACCTACTTTACATATGCACATATATCCAAACACCTCACACACACCTACTTTACATATACACATATATACAAACACCTCACACACACCTACTTTACATATACACATATATACAAACACCTCACACACACCTACTTTACATATACCCATATACACAAACCCCTCACACACACACCTACTTTACATATGCACATATATCCAAACACCTCACACACACCTACTTTACATATACACATATATACAAACACCTCACACACACACCTACTTTACATATACCCATATACACAAACCCCTCACACACACCTACTTTACATATACCCATATACACAAACCCCTCACACACACCTACTTTACATATACCCATATACACAAACCCCTCACACACACCTACTTTACATATACCCATATACACAAACACCTCCCACACACACCTACTTTACATATGCACATATATCCAAACACCTCACACACACCTACTTTACATATACACATATATACAAACACCTCACACACACCTACTTTACATATACCCATATACACAAACCCCTCACACACACACCTACTTTACATATGCACATATATCCAAACACCTCACACACACCTACTTTACATATACACATATATACAAACACCTCACACACACACCTACTTTACATATACACATATATACAAACACCTCACACACACACCTACTTTACATATACCCATATACACAAACCCCTCACACACACCTACTTTACATATACCCATATACAGAAACTCCTCACACACACCTACTTTACATATACCCATATACACAAACACCTCACACACACCTACTTTACAATACATACAAACACACACCCACCTCACACAGTCTTTTCTTGGGGGTTTCTTCTTGGTGTGTCCCCCCTCCCTGCTGCTTTACCTCACTGCAGGGGAGGGGGACATTCGTGCAGCAGCTGAACTTGGTCGGCGTGCTGAGTGCCAGGATGTCACGTGACGACACCCGGCACTCAGACACGCGTTGCGCGAGGGGGCGGAGCTTGCAGTCTCGGCCATCGGCACAGACTTTACCCCCTCGCGCTGCGGAAAAATCAGATGGCAGCGGCAAGGGGACCATGAGGCTGACAGCACCCAGGCGCCAGGTCTAATTTCCTGGTCGCCATGGCGACCTGGCGCCTGGGGTTTGTCGAGCCCTGATGTATGTATATGTATATATATATATATATATATATATATATATATATATATATATAGATATAGTACCTAATAGAACACTTCCAAGAAAATGTATTAAGAAAAAAAAAAAAAATAGAGTATATTAAAAAAATCTGTACTCCCATTTTTAATAAAGGATCTTGGCAAAATATGTTCTCTTTTAAGAAAACCACAGAAAATAGAGGAGATAATAAGAATAAAACAAGGCTTGACAAATGTTTTTGTAGACTTAAGGAGCCAGCCTGGTTATTTGTAGGAGCCAGGGAAATGGAACTTGCACAGAGGTTCATGTTTTTCTCTCTTTTATTTTTATTTGTGTCTCGCTAACTGTAATTCAACGGCACCTCCCATAATGCACGGCTATGTGGTGCCAATAAAATCACACCCCCTGGATAGAAGGCTTGTATCTCTTTCCGTCGGTTATTTTTCTGACCGTTTTCTTTTTCTCTACAGGACAGTTTTTCATTGTAGACCAAGATATAAAGGAGTTTACTCCGGTCAAGATCGATAAGAGGTACCACAGCATGCTGTGCATACTACGACACTGTCATCGTATCCGAGAAACCCGCAGTAAAGGAATGGTGCGCTACATCATCTGCTAGTAATGTCTTCGTCTACGTTCTGCTCGGAACTCAGTATTGGCTCGGAACTCAGTATTGGCTCGGAACTCAATTAGTAGCTCGTCAAAAATATTGGTTGAGCACTAGGAACACAGACAATTTGGAAGCCCCAATCTAATGCTCAGCTAGCCTTCAAATACTAATAATGGAATGCCTATCATGCAGAGCATTGCTCTGTCCGGCTCTGCTGGAGAGAAACTTCCATCATACTCTCCCAGTCTTACTAAGGATGATGGGAACAGTTATTTGGTGGCCTGTAGGTCACTCCCTCTGTGTAAAATAAAGTAAATATTATTAATTGCTCAGTATCGTGTGTATATATATCTTGTGTGTGTGTGTGTGTATATATATATATATATCTATCGTGTGTGTGTGTGTGTGTGTGTGTGTGTATGTATGTGTGTGTGTATATATATATATATATATCGTGTGTGTGTGTGTATGTATGTGTATATATATATATATATATATATATATATATATATATCTATCCCTTATTTTGTGTGTGATGTATATAAAAGGCAGCGAGAAGGGGGGAAATGGCCTGGGGGCCAAAGTAATGTCTCTAATTTGTGTCTCATAGTGGGACAATTAAGGGAATATTTTAATTTTTTGGTAAAGAATAGACACAGTTGAAAAATAAGATTCTGTCCTCTCATTGTTGGCTTTTGTGCTTATCAGACTTCTGTGGCGCATGCTCCTGTGCTTAAAGCTACTAATCCTCATTGACCAGGCTTAATCAGTGGACCTGTGATGTCAGAGGAAGCTGACTGGGTAAGTGCTGTGCCATTGGTTCCTTTCAGAGGCACTGCTCAGTTGTATGGAGTCTGACCCATAATGTGATTGAGTGGTGCCAATAAAATGTCTCTGCTATTCCTTTAATTTAACCATTTACAATTCACCTACGTGACATGTGGGCGTGCCGTCTTTCAGAGTGAAATAATTAGGAATTATTAACCACCTTTCTTGTGTGTGTGTGTGTGTATATATATATATATATATATATATATATATATATATATATACCACTGAATGTATATTTTTATTTAAAATGTTTTATTGATTCAGGCAGGAGTCTTCTGTCCACGCAACAGTGAAGTATAACACTGTAACTTAATTGAGTATGGCCCTGGGTTAGGGTTATATTAAACCCAGGCTGGGGTTTCATTCTCCATCTGTACTCCACTGAGCTTGGCTAAGCGAAAAAGTAGCCTCCCCACAGAGGGGATGAGCCACTTCACCGCTGACTCTGCACCACAAGACAGCTCGTCGCCGGAGATTTCATCGCGGGACATTTCATCGCTAAAGGTAAGTTTATTTTAGTATTTGATCTATTTTAGTTTATTTTAGTAAGGGTGGTTAGAATTAGGGTTTAGGGGGTTAGAATTAGTTTTTAGGCTTCAGGGTTAATTTTAGTATTAGGGTTTAGGGGGTTCATTTTAGTATTAGGGTTCGGGTGTTAGTATTAGGGTTTAGGGCGTTCATTTTAGTATCAGGGTTTAGGGGGTTAGTATTAGTATCAGGGTTTGGGGGCTAGTAGTAGGGTTTAGGGGGTTAATTTTAGTATTAGGGTTCGGGGGTTAGTTTAGGGGGTTAGTATTAGGGTTCGAGGGTTAGTATTAGGGTTTAGGCGGTTAGTATTAGGGTTCGGGGGTTAGTATCAGGGTTTAGGGGGTTAGTATTAGGGTTTAGGGGGTTAGTATTAGGGGTCGGGGGTTAATTTTAATGGGGTTTTATGGGTTAATTTTAGTATTGGGGTTAATTTTAGTATTGGGGTTTGGTGGGGGGAAATCATTTATTAGGGGGGATTATTTTCATTTTACTTTTACATATGTAAGAGCTGACAGTTCAGCACTGAACTGTCAGCTCTTACATAGCCGCGGCCGCGATGAAACGGCCGTGTTATTCTTCATTGCTGATATTCAGATATTGTGAAAATAGCCAAAATTACCCCCCCCCCCCCCCCTCCTTCCACCGCAAAAAAAAAAAAATGGTCTGTGACAGGGAGGCTTCTGGCTGGCTGACACGGCAGAGAGTACTCTATTGAAAGGAAGCAAGGGTTAGAAAAACCGTATAATTGTCCGTTTTTTAGGGTTAAACTAAAAAAAAAAACATACTGGGCCATATTAAGTATATGCAGTGCTTACCTTTTGTCTTGGTCTAATGTGCTGGAACAAACAACCTACCTATTTTCAGCATGTTTCTGTGCTTCTTTATCTACTACAGTGCTGATATCTTGTGTGAGGCTCTGACTCCCCCTCTCTTTTCACTCTCTGGCTGCTCCCTTGTACTTTAATGTAATAATTCCAGAGTCTCCTCAATAGCATTTTCATTTACTCCTAACTTCATTGTCTTACATAACTGACAGCCAGATTCGGAGTGACCAGCGGTCACCTGACCCTCTCAGTGGAGCAGAAGCAGCTCCACAAGTTTCTTTCATGGATAAAGACTATTCAATAAAGAGAGAATTTCAGGCAATTGAGATGGGGATTTGAAACTTAAGGCCATTCAGCTGCATTGGAGAATTTTTCCAACTCTGTCACTTTTGCCTAAAGTTTGAAATTCTCGTCTCTGTTCCCTGCAGTTCTCTCTTTACCGAATAGCCCCTCGTAGGATATCTTTTGGATGATCCTTTGCAGTAGCACCATAAAAAATGCTATAAAACAGGAAGAAATTACCACTCTTATCTAAAAAAAAATTGGGGTTTTTGTATAACCATTAAAATATACAAGATTCCTGGCTATCGTCTTTGCCTATAAGATCTTGCAAAAAAGGATTATATTTGCATGAATGCATCTATATGAAGAAGTGAGTCTACACCACATGAATATAGACATAATGAAGATTCCGTTCGATTTTATATAGCAAAACAAACCTCTGATTAAAAAATCGGCATTTTTATTTTGTCTAATTAAATTGGAATTTCTCTGTACACCCTTTTGTTGGTGGGAGGGTGTGTGGAACAGTGCAAGGCTGACAGAGAAAAGCTTTCATTTCTCACCTTTTAATTAACTAGGAAAGTGATATGTCTGGGGAGAATCTCGGTGGGAAAAGCTTTCCTGGTTCATATACAAACCTGAGTCGTGTTTGGAATGATAATGGAATCGATACAACTCTCAAAAGGAATCAAGAGATGTGTGAGAGCGGGGTCGTAATCATTTCCAAGCTCCTTATACCCAAACACTTCTCCTGTTTCACATCTGGCCAGTGAAAATCATTTTAAAACCCGTATTAAGGAGCTTTAGAGTCTGCTTTGCAACCTGGGTGTTTTGAGTTGAGGTGTCTGCATAGCTTGGGCTGTAGGAGACACAAGGGAGCAAGAGAAGTTCTGAAGAAAGAAATGGTGCATTATGGATCATTACTGCCCTCTAGCTGTTGCATTGCACTTCCACCCAGAATCCCTTGGACCAGCCTTTTGGTAGTGCTGTGCAAAAGTCCCTTGGTGTGCCTGCAATACTTTCAAAGAGGAATAAATAGTTAAGGGGACTATATCACCTAAACATTGTCTATAATGTGAATCTACAGCATAAAAAATGATTGATAATGATCGATACATTGTATTAGCAAAGTTGCAAGAAAATACCTAAATTAGGAGAAAAATGTGTTTAAATAAGTCTGTGGAGTCCCCTGCTTATGACATCACCTGTGGCACGGTATGCAAATTAACTGCTTTTTAATGGGAAATGTGTAATTTGCATACCGTGCCACAGGTGATGTCCAGGGCCGCTTTAACCAATGGGCAAACTGGGCACTTGCCCAAGCCCTCGCTGGCCATGGGTGACACCCGTGGTGCTGGCATCCCACTCGCAGCGAATCACGCTGATCAACTTTTTTTGTTCCTTGGCATTAATATGCCACAGCCAATTTGCCCAATAATATGCCAGTATTATTTTGCCATTAATATGCCACAGCCAATTTGCCCAATAATATGCCAGTATTATTTTGCCATTAATAAGCCACAGATAATTTGCCCAATTATATGTCAGTATTATTTTGCCATTAATAAGCCACAGATAATTTTCCCAATAATATGCCAGTATTATTTTGCCATTAATAAGCCACAGATAATTTGCCCAATAATATGCCAGTATTATTTTGCCATTAATATGCCACAGCCAGTTTGACCAATAATATGCCAGTATTAATTTGCCATTAATAAGCCAGTAATTTTTTGCTATTAATAAGCCACAGATAATTTGGGCAAGTGCCCAGTTTGTCCATTGGTTAAAGCGGCCCTGCCCAGCACCCACATTACATACCCAGGATATGCCCCATCGCCCACATTACACAACTAAAAAGTAAGTATCCGGCGGATGCAGCACAGACCCCAGGAATTTGTCAGGAGTTTGCTTTATACATAGGTGCACATGCCAATAGTGCCATCATTTGTGTATGTGCCAGGTTTATACATGAACCCAATGTATAGATTTATATTTTCATTGTATTTTTGATTTGTCCACTTAACAGTTTAGGTGTTTTTTTTTTTTTTTAATAGTAACATATTAAATGTTAAAGGGACTGTGTCACCTAAACAATACTTTTCACTGTGAATGTAGAGAATACAAATGAGTGAAAATGATCTATACATTGTGTTGGCAGAATTGCAAGCAAAGGCTTAAATTAGGAGAAAAAGGCGTTTTAAACCTGTCTGTGGAGTCTCCTGCTTATGACATCACTATCACATATGCAAATGAACTGCTCTACAATGGAAGCTGTGTAATTTGCATATCATGCCACGGGTATTAGGAAGAGAGCTCCCTTTATAGTAATAATAAACCGGTGCTACAATCTGCAGTAATCCTCCAATAACACTGATAGTTCTCAGCAATGCACGGCTGCATGAGTAATTACAATATACTGGGGAAATAGAGTCTGCATAGGGACTGAGACTCAACTGTTTAATAATTAATGGACTTGGGATGTTATTAGAGGAGCCAACACAGTTATTTCTCAGGCGATATACACCGATCAGGAAAGATGTTTTTTTTTTTTTTCTACAGTAAAAAGGGATTTTTGTCTGTCTTTAAGTGACAAGCTAACCAGCAGGGGAACTGCAGAAGCACAGTTTTTCATTTGAAGGCAGGCCCACATTTATAACGCAAAACCTTTGGATACACATTTCGCCACAGTGGAAAAAAAGCGTGATATTGAACGTCACTTAAAGAAAACTGATAAAGATCCTGTTCCCTTGTAACCTCTGAGATCTTTGAGGAAGCTGTGGTGTAACGGCGAAACGCGTCAGGTCAAATCTCAAACCATATGGCGTTGTTATAGCCCCAAAATATAAGGAATGAACGTGTACAGATTGTATGTATTTTAAGGATCATTGTTTTAAACTGTATCCTTTATAAAAATGTTTTATTGTATTAAAAATTAAGATAACTGCTGAAACAGGTTCTGCCAGTATCTGACGTTTGTTTATCACTTTGAAAAATCCCTTATTAGAAAGAAAACACTTTATTCTTTCTCCTAGCGCTCCCACCATCTTTCCTTCTTTGTTTATCCCTTTTGTTGTGCCGAGAGAACACATCCCTGGTGATTAGGTAGCTTCTCCAAAAACATTCCTCCTAAGTGGGGTCCACCATCATTATTGTGCTATACACCGATCAGCCATAACATTATTATATATTTACACAGATCAGCCATAACATTATTATATATATACACAGATCAGCCATAACATTATGACCACCTGCCTAATATTGTGTAGCTTCCCTTTATACCCCAAAACAGCCCTGACCTGTCGAGGCATGGACTCCACTAGACCTCTGAAGGTGTGCTGGGGTAACTGGCACCAAGACGTTAGCAGCAGAACCTTTAAGTCCTGTAAGTTGCGAGGTGGGGCCTCCATGGATGGGACTTGTTTGTCCAGCACATCCCACAGATGCTCGATTGGATTGAGATCTGGGGAATTTGGACGCCAAGTCAACACCTTGAACTCGTTGTTGTGTTCCTCAAACCATTCCTGAACCAGTTTTGCTTTGTGGCAGGGAGCTTTATCCTGCTTAGAGAGGCCAATACCATCAGGGAATACCGTTTCCATGAAAGGGTGTACATGGTCTGTAACAATGCTTAGGTAGGTGGTACGTGTCAAAGTAACATCCACATGAATGGCAGGACCCAAGGTTTCCCAGCAGAACATTGCCAAAAACATCACACTGCCTCCGCCAGCGTGTCAGTGGTCATATTGTTATGACTGAACGGTGTAATTTCCAAAGCAGGTCCCCAACGCTCACTTGCTAGGTAGTCAGTGTTGTGACCTCTTCCATTTTTTACTGACCTCGTATAATTTATGCCTGCTGCTATGCATTGTGTAGAAGTCATGTGACCAGCAGGAATTTAACTAATCAAGGAGCAGATCCCACAGAGCTAAACTGATTAGTTAGTTGACGTCTGATCACGTGACATCTACACACTGCAAGACAGCCAAGGTGGCAACCCCATATGTAGTGGACTCACAAAGTTGACCATACTGCTACCAAAACCTTTTTAATGGTTTGCAGGAGGTCTTCTTAACCAACCTTCCTTGGATTTATTGGGGAAAGGGGAGCACACAGGATTAGCACCTGATCATGACAAAGTCTGTGCGTGCGTCAATGTATAATAATGACCCCAGACAAAAGGCTACAGTTTGCGCTAGCTGCGTCGGTACAACATTCCCAGGTTGCTCATTCGCTCTAAGCATTTGCGAAACCCATTTATTAATAATAAAAAGTGCGTCTAAATGGCAAAGAAAATAAGTTGAGAAAAAGCTATTTGGTATTGGAGTGTACCAAAAAAGTGCAATCACTTATACATAGCATTACAGCAATTATACCTTTTATATTTTTAACCGTCATCATTTTTAATCCATCAGTATTTTTCTTTTCCCTGCTTGCATATGGTTGAGGGAGCTGGCTCCTCTTTGCTTGTCTACAACATCATTAAGAAAATGAGTTACTAGCAGCATGGACTGTGTCATGTGCCTGTAAGATCAGGACTTGAGAAATATTTGTGGACTTTGGTGAGCCAAGCAGACCAATACAGGAGCCAGCCTTAGACCGGAAGCATTTTGTATAAAAGATACTTTCGGCTAACGGATCATTTCTGCAGCACCAGCCCTATAAATGTTCTACATTACCTAAATCCAATGTGAGCAACTTGGATAAAGGTAATGAAGAAAATTTATGGAACTGTAACTGCTAAAAGGACCTGCTCCAAGGTGCTGCCAAAACGATCCGCTCCAAGCACGATAGTCCCACCCTCCCCTTGCAGTGCTGCAGGAACTACATTTCCCATGAGCCCTTGCTTCAAATCTACGACGCCCGGGAGGGTGGAAGAAAGGGGCTAGAATAAGATGAGCATCCCTTATCTGAGCTGACCCTTATGCAAAAAACAATATTTAGATGTTGGGTCATATAGAATAATGGATCTTCATATAAGTGATACTCTACCTGTAAATAATAATTGATTAGTTACTTGTAATGCCCCATTATCACATGTTTTGAAACTGATTGATTTTCTTTTACTCCAGTTGATTGCAGGGATGTGATTTATGAGAGTCTAACCCAAGCTGTTGAAAGAGGCGAGCACACATTTATTGAATCATCTAATTATCTCCCTGAGCTTCCTCATTAAGACAAAGTATTTAAATTAACATTACCACTTAGTGACTAAAGTTACATTGTAAGAATGTTCTTGGTGTGTCATTAGATGCAGATTTGGAAACGTTATTCTAAGAGATGTAATCCTTTGCTCAGACTGGTATTTATCATGTAATTGGAATTATTCTATCTGGTAGTATATGGTGAAGCAGCCATCCCTCTTCACTTCTATTAACCTAAATAGATCTTACTATATAAGACCACCCAGGGCTGTCTACACAGGTGAAGGTGTATTTTGGTGCCCCCCCTCCTCTGAAAACCCCCACGCCTCCCACACCACCAACCCTTCATACATACTGGATGGGGTAAGTCCTGTGTATACAATGTGGGTGCTGGGGCATGTCCTGTGGATGCAATGTGGGATCTGTATGGGGTAAGTCCTGTGTATACAATGTGGGTGCTGGGGCATGTCCTGTAGATGCAATGTGGGAGCTGGAGCATGTCCTGGGGGAGCTGGATGGGGTAAGTCCTGTGTATACAACGTGGGTACTGGGGCATGTCCTGTGTATACAACATGGGTGCTGGGCCATGTCCTGTGTATACAACGTGGGTGCTGGGCCATGTCCTGTGTATACAACGTGGGTGCTGGGCCATGTCCTGTGTATACAACGTGGGTGCTGGGCCATGTCCTGTGTATACAACGTGGGTGCTGGGCCATGTCCTGTGTATACAATGTGGGTGCTGAGGCATGTCCTGTGTATACAATGTGGGTGCTGGGGCATGTCCTGTGGATTCAATGTGGGAGCTGGATGGGGTAAGTCCTGGGTGTGCAATGTGGGTGCTGGGGCATGTCCTGTGGATGCAATGTGGGAGCTGGATGGGGTAAGTCCTGGGTGTGCAATGTGGGTGCTGGGGCATGTCCTGTGGATGCAATGTGGGAGCTGGATGAGGTAAGCCCTGGGTGTGCAGTATGGGTGCTTGGGCATGTCCTTTGGATACTATCTGGGTGCTGGCTGGAGTAAGTCCTGGGTGTGCATTGTGGTGCCAGAGAATGTCCTGTGGATGCAATCTGGGTGCTGGCTGGGGTAAGTTCTGGGGTAATCTCTGGGTGTGCAATGTGGGTGCTGGGGCATGTCCTGTGGATGCAATCTGTGTGCTAGCTGGGCTAAGTCCCGGGTGTGCAATGTGGGTGCTGAATCATGTCCTGTGAATGCAATGTGGGTGTTGGTTGTGGTAAGTCTTGAGTGCGCAATTTGGGCGCTGGGGCATGTACTATGGATGATATATGGCTGCTGGGTGGGGTAAGTCCTTGTGTGTAATGTAGGTGCTGGGGTATGTCCTGGGTGTGCAATGTGGGTACTCTGGCTAGACCCAGTGGTGTATCTTGGTTTTGTGCTGCCCTAGGCAGACAAAATTTGTCCACCCCCCTACCCACGTTTCACACCTACTACATGAACCATAACCCACGTTGCACACCCAGGACCAGGGGCGTATCGTGCTCCTGAGTGACAGGCGTGCTGCCAGCCCGGAGCACGCCTGTCACTCGGAGGCAGGACGTCTCTCGGGTATTTTCGGAGGTTTGTGTGCTGAGAACAGCCAGCACACAAACCCCCGGAAATACCCGAGACGTCGTTACATCTGAAAGACGATGTTGCGTTGAATTTGGCGACAGAGTCACTCACTCTGACAATTCAACAAGCACGAAAAGTATACGAAAATTCGTATACTTTTCATGCTTGTTGAATTGGAAAGAGAGTGACTCTGTTGCCGAATTCAACGCAGAGTCGTCTTTCGGATGTATTTCTGGGGTTTGTGTGCTCTCTGTTTGGAGCACACTAACCCTAGAAGTACAAGTGCGGGTGCTCCGTGTTAGGTGTGTGGCGCACATGTAGCACATTTGGAGCATCTGCTACTGCCCAGGACATGCTCCATCAACCCATTACATGCCCCATCACCCACATGCACACACATTAAATGCCCCATCACCTCCATTACATGCCCCCATTACATACACATTACATGCCCCCATCACCCCATTACATGCCCCCATCTCCCTCATTACATGCCCCCATCACGCCTATTACATGCCCCCCGTCTCCCTCAATACATGCCCCATTCTCCCCAGAGAGAGAGAGAGAGAGATTACCAGACTTCTAGAGAAGAAAAGTTTAATAAAATGATTAGTGTCCTCTTTTAAGTCATGAGACTGACCTGTTCAGTCAGATCATTATTAGGTCACATTATTATATGATTCTATTCATGACTTTACTTGTACACTGGTGTAGGTGTGTTATCCTCCATCTGGCATGTTGTAGAAATGACCAAGCCTGTTTTAGTTAGGAGATTATTCTGATAAGGCACGTAATCCTGAACAAGTAGCTATTTTAGCTACAGGATCCCACAGTATAATCATGCTTTATGGGTATTATGCAAGAGAGAAAGGTCACTAGGATTAAACCTTACTGTGCCAGAGGGATGCAACTAAACCTTGTGCTCTGTGGGTTACTAGACGCAAAGCCAGACAGTAATGGGTGGATGAGGGCTCCACAAGGACTAGGCCATCTTGGCTTTGCAGGGTTTAGATTAGCATTATTATTTCAGAGGGTACATGGGAACCAGAATAGTGTGAGGCAAGCTACTCTATTGGACAAAGCAGAAACGGTGCTCAGCCACTTTGGTAAAAGTGATCCAGCAAATCACCCCTAGATACTGTATATCACGACGGTTTTATCACGCAGGTGAGTTTCCATCTATAAGTTAAGTGACATTGAACGACCCTATTAGTCAAAGAAGAAAGGTGCTCAGCCGCTTTGGCAACAGAGATACAATACAACTTAGTGTCGAACTATAAGTTGCATGGAACAGCTTTTTTACGCAAAGAAGAAAGGTGCTCAGCCGCTTTGACATCAGAGATACACTATATCACTGCCAGATGCCGTATATCACCACAATTTTACCATGCAAGTGAGTTTACAACTATAAATTGAGCTGCATGGAACGACTGTATTAGGCAAAGAAGAATGGTGCTCAGCTGCATTGGCAAAAGAAATATAGTAAATCACACCCAGATGCTGTAAATCACTATAGTTATACCATGCAAGTGAATTTCCATCTATAAATAAAGTTGCCTGCATGGAAAATCTCTATTGGGCAAAGCAGAAAGGTGCTCAGCCACTTTGGGAAAAGAGATACAACAAATCACTCCCAGATGCAGTATTGGTGTGCATGTCAGGGTCTCTCTATACATTAAGCTGTACAGAGCAGCAGAACATCTCTATTGAACAAATCAGAAAGGAGCTCAGCTGCTTTGGTAGAAACGATAACTCCCAGCTCCTACCCACTCTTCCTCTTACTTGTTGTGACCTTGTAAGGGGCTACAAGTCCACGGTATCCCCAAATTTCGAGAGAATGCGCTGCCTCAGCCGAATACGTAGATTTAGGTTGTGTCGGCGCAGCCTATGTATAAGAAAAAAAAAAAATGGATATGTGTTGGGGGAACATCCGCCAAATACTGGGGTTTATGTATAACCACGGATCACGTGCAGATGGCGCTAAATAGGGACGCTACTGCAATGTGCGTCTATGACATTTCGGAAGTCTGGCTACCTCCACGGAAAAATTACTTCCTGGTTGTGCCGGTGCTCAATGCGCGGGTACAGCCAATGTATAAATAAATCAGGTGCTTGAGAGCGCCTGACTAATGTTGGAGAACATTGTTTGGCGGAGGTCTTATTCTCCCGCACTGAAAATCTTCACAAACTGGAGCCAGTAGATAAACACCAAGTTTTATTTTTTTTTCCTTGTATATGCAATTATTCAATCATATAAAAAAAACAGCAACAGTGGCATATGATATATACATGTGTTTGTTTTAAATGACATGGGGATTTAGTTACATATTATGAAAGTTATAGTGTCCCTTTAATAGGTTCGCTCCCAATATTCTGACTACAGACACTGAGCACTCAGATCATAGTTGATTTGTTTTGGTTCCTGTGTTGTCTGTCCCCGCATTTATTGCTGCCTATGCACTATGCATAAGCGACATTGCACTTAAACTAAAAACTTTCTGCGCTTCCCACCATAATGAAGTTGGCAACAAATATATAAACAAAATACAAATGAGATGTTTTGGTTATATGAATTGGCAAAAGCATTATTAAGCTCACCCAACCTCGTTAAGGCACATTCTCAATAGGGTGAGACTATAACCTCACCTACTATCTAGTGGGCAGTTTTACCAAAACCTTTTTTAATATGTTGGAGGAGGTGCAATTAAACCTCCTCCCAATTAACTCCTGGACAGACAATGAGGAGCCAAACAACCTCAACTATGAGCAAGCAGGGAAAAGAAAAATGTTTTTTTGTTTTTTGTTTACACTGTACAGCCAATCACACTGTATTTACAGCATGCTCACACCTGTTTGGTCAGCTTCATTTTATACATTTAGATTTTTTGAGCCTGTCACTAGTTTAGCGCACCAGCGTTTTTCTTCTCCCTATAAACTATCTATGACTACCTAGATTAAAGCTCCATTTCTTGGGTTAAGGCATTGACATGTCCTTTTGTGACTCTGCCTCCCTACATTGTCCCTGTATTAGGCTTCAGAATTATTTTTTTTTTAACTTTGTTGTTTCTGTTTCATTGTGTTTCTTTTCTCCTTCTCTTCTGGTTATTGAAGGTTTCCATGCCCCATACTGCTCTATTTTGTTTGTAGTGTTGCCATGGGCTATGATACATGGTTAGAACCAGTTAGGACTGTACCAGCAGTCTGATGGGGATCTGATGATATAGCAGAAGCTGTGGCACAGAACAGACATCTCATTTGGACTGAGCAGAGATAAAAAAAAAAAATTACCCTGTAAATTCCTGAGGGGGCTACAAAATTAAAGAGTAAAATATAAGTAATGGCATAAATAATTCACAGCAGCATCCTTCGTGTAAGGTTCGTAGAGGCAAAACATCTCGAGAGAGCTCACAGGATCCCATTTATTGAATAGACAATACTTTCAAGTCACATGCTCCAGCCCACCCTCGAGACAAAAGCAAATGGCGACATGATGACAGCGAGTGGTTACCATGGCCGCACTACAAACAAAACAGAGGCGTATCCGGCATGGAAAACTTCAATAACCAGACGACCAGAAGAAAGGGAGCAAAACGAAAGATAAACAGCAAAGTAAAAAAAACACTCCGTAGGGCGGACATGTTGTTTAGAATCTTGGGTCAGATTTGCTTTGATCCATCTGACTTGGGATTCTAACCAACATGTCTGCCCCCTGATAGAGCTATAGAGAGCATTTAGAGTTCAATAAGGCACTTTATTTGTATTCTTACATTTAAGAATTTATATTTTTTACAGCATTTACACGTGATGCAATCTTTCTATTCAACATAACTTGATTTTTTTTTTATCCCCCAAAAAGCTGGAATGTCGGCGTCCGGTATAATTTGATTGTATCAGCTATGGGTTTTTGGTGGAGTATGATAAAAGTGGTAATGTATCATTCATGTATTGAAAGTGTGAGGTGTATTTGCAACAAAGTAATGTGATCAACTGCAGAAGTGCCAGACGATGGAGTCATTTGGCAATAAATAGTCCGGTATTAAGCTTCCTATAAACATCCTCATTCATGATTCAGCCAATTAGCTTGTGCTGCACATTCTGCCGCTACCAGCGAGGGGGAATTAATGTTTTGCTTGCTAGTTTGTTTTCATGAAGGATTTATCAGCTATTGCAAAATACAAAGTAAAAGGATAAACCCCAATGACGATATTCATATACTTTTAGTGCTGGTCGAATGGGCAGCAGAGTGAGTGACTCTGTTGCCAAATTAGCAGCTGCCATCGGTAGGGTTGCCACCTTTTCCACCAAAAAATACCAACCGTACTATTGCCTCCATAGACTTAACATTGGCAGCAAGCCATTTTTTGTAAACCCAGTAAAATTGGTTCTGTAGTCTCTCTCCTCGCTCAGTTCTGTATTCTCTCTCCTCGCTCAGTTCTGTATTCTCTCTCCTCGCTCAGTTCTGTATTCTCTCTCAGTTCTGTAGTCTCTCTCCTCGTTCAGTTCTGTAGTCTCTCTCCTCGTTCAGTTCTGTAGTCTCTCTCCTCGCTCTGTTCTGTATTCTCTCTCAGTTCTGTATTCTCTCTCTCCTCTCTCAGTTCTGTATTCTCTCTCTCCTCTCTCAGTTCTGTAGTCTCTCTCCTCGTTCAGTTCTGTAGTCTCTCTCCTCGTTCAGTTCTGTAGTCTCTCTCCTCGTTCAGTTCTGTAGTCTCTCTCCTCGTTCAGTTCTGTAGTCTCTCTCCTCGCTCTGTTCTGTATTCTCTCTCAGTTCTGTATTCTCTCTCTCCTCTCTCAGTTCTGTATTCTCTCTCTCCTCTCTCAGTTCTGTATTCTCTCTCTCCTCTCTCAGTTCTGTATTCTCTCTCCTCGCTCAGTTCTGTAGTCTCTCTCTCCTCTCTCAGTTCTGTATTCTCTCTCCTCGCTCAGTTCTGTATTCTCTCTCTCCTCTCTCAGTTCTGTAGTCTCTCTCTCCTCTCTGTTTTGCAGTCTCTCTCTCCTCTCTGTTTTGCAGTCTCTCTCTCCTCTCTGTTTTGCAGTCTCTCTCTCCTCTCTGTTTTGTAGTCTCTCTCTCCTCTCTGTTTTGCAGTCTCTCTCTCTCCTCTCTGTTTTGCAGTCTCTCTCTCTCCTCTCTGTTTTGTAGTCTCTCTCTCCTCTCTGTTTTGCAGTCTCTCTCTCCTCTCTCAGTTGTGTATTCTCTCTCCTCTTTCAGTTCTAGAAACATAGTATGTGTCGGCAGATAAGAACCATTCGGTCCATCTAGTCTGCCCAATTTTTTTTTTTGAGTACTTTTATTAGTCTCCCGGTCTTATATCTAGGATAGCCTTGTGCCTATCCCACGCATGCTTAAACTCCTTGACTGTGTTTACCTCTACCACTTCTACTGGAAGACTATTCCATACATCCACTACCCTCTCAGTAATGTAATACTTTCATTAGTCCCTGACCTTATCTTATATCTAGGATAGCCTTATACCTATCCCATGCATGCTTAAACTCCTTCACTGTATTAACCTCTACCACTTCTACTGGAAGACTATTCCATACATCCACTACCCTCTCAGTACAGTAATACTTTCATTAGTCCCTGACCTTATCTTATATCTAGGATAGCCTTGTGCCTATCCCACGCATGCTTAAACTCCTTCACTGTATTAACCTCCACCACTTCTACTGGAAGACTATTCCATGCACCCACCACCCTCTCAGTAATGTAATACTTTCATTAGTCCCTGGCCTTATCTTATATCTAGGATAGCCTTATACCTATCCCACGCATGCTTAAACTCCTTCACTGTATTAACCTCTACCACTTCTACTGGAAGACTATTCCATACATCCACTACCCTCTCAGTAAAGTAATACTTTCATTAGTCCCTGGCCTTATCTTATATCTAGGATAGCCTTATACCTATCCCATGCATGCTTAAACTCCTTCACTGTATTAACCACTGCTACTTCTACTGGAAGGCTATTCCATACATCCACTACCCTCTCAGTAACGTGATACTTTCATTAGTCCCTGACCTTATCTTATATCTAGGATAGCCTTATACCTATCCCACGCATGCTTAAACTCCTTCATTGTATTAACCTCTACCACTTCTACTGGAAGGCTATTCCATACATCCACTACCCTCTCAGTAAAGTAATACTTTCATTAGTCCCTGGCCTTATCTTATATCTAGGATAGCCTTATACCTATCCCACGCATGCTTAAACTCCTTCACTGTATTAACCTCTACCACTTCTACTGGAAGACCATTCCATACATCCACTACCCTCTCAGTAATGTAATACTTTCATTAGTCCCTGGCCTTATCTTATATCTAGGATAGCCTTATACCTATCCCATGCATGCTTAAACTCCTTCACTGTATTAACCTCTACCACTTCTACTGGAAGACTATTCCATACATCCACTAACCTCTCAGTAAAGTAATACTATCATTAGTCCCTGGCCTTATCTTATATCTAGGATAGCCTTATACCTATCCCATGCATGCTTAAACTCCTTCACTGTATTAACCTCTACCACTTCTACTGGAAGACTATTCCATACATCCACTACCCTCTCAGTAATGTAATACTTTCATTAGTCCCTGACCTTATCTTATATCTAGGATAGCCTTATACCTATCCCATGCATGCTTAAACTCCTTCACTGTATTAACCTCTACCACTTCTACTGGAAGGCTATTCCAAACATCCACTACCCTCTCAGTAATGTAATACTTTCATTAGTCCCTGACCTTATCTTATATCTAGGATAGCATTATACCTATCCCATGCATGCTTAAACTCCTTCACTGTATTAACCTCTACCACTTCCGCTGGAAGGCTATTCCATACACCCACTACCCTCTCAGTAATGTAATACTTTCATTAGTCCCTGGCCTTATCTTATATCCAGGATAGCCTTATACCTATCCCATACATGCTTAAACTCCTTGACTGTGTTTACCTCTACCACTTCTACTGGAAGACTACTCTCTCTCTCTAGCAATGATTAGGTTGATAGTCCCTTTAATAATGACTGGTGGACTTGCTTCTTCCGGCTGACTTATATATATTAAACCCTGCATAAGGAAAAGCAGTAATTGTGAAATTTGTATACCTTTGTCACAGAGCTAGCTTATACTGAAATCATAGTGGTAAACTTAAGGAACACATTTTCTCAGTAAAGAAAAAAAATAAATACATTTTCTAGAAATGTAGCTGGCACAATATGGGTTATCTATAAAGAAGTCACAGATGGGGATAGTTTCTCTTTTTTTTTTTTTTTTTTTTTTTTTTTAAACATGAGCATCATGGGATATGTAGTTCCCAACCGTCCTGCAGTGCCACAGTCAGCCATCACTGATTTAGTGCCTTATACCTCCCTAACCGGTAAACATGTAGGCCAATCCAGTGACCGGCTGTTGCTCACTCTTCCCATAATAAGGGACACTCGGTTTCAGGTGAAATCAGTGGATTCAGATGAATTCACATTGTAGGCAAACTAACTGGCCACTAATGATTTAAGATTAGCCCCCCCCCCCCCCCCCCGAAAAAAAGGGTTTCTTACCGCTGTAATGAAAAAAAATCCACTGTCGGTACTCGAGTTTACGGATGCAGCTGATTGGTTGCAGACAGCAAGCACACTCTAAAAATAACTCTTGCTTCTATTAAACAAGAGAAAGTTATTTTTAAACTTTAATACTTTTAAAAAAATTTTTATCGCAGGTTATACACCTTACATTTAAACTATTTCTATACTTGGGTGTCCAGCTTTTTTTCCAGCGTCGTGGAGCTGCCGTTGTCTGATAATATCCGATACAATAGCCGCCCCCAACACCTCTCCTTAATTCCTGCCACGTTCCAAGGATGGCAGAGATAAATATCAGCACCCCTGGACATTGTGTTTCCCAAAACCAAAGGCTGAGATGACATTTAGAGACAGATCTTTTGCATATTATGCCATTCAGTCTCTAGAAGTATTGTACGGACACTTTGCACATACCAGAGTCTCCTGCCATGCCAGAGAATGCAAGAAATAATAATAATCCATTATGTGCTTTTAACCTTTGGAATTGGTGCTGTATTTTGTATATTCATCATGAGATCAGGGCTGGGCAACATCGGCGGTTAATTGACAACTATATCACCTTCTTACCAGCCATGCACAAAATAATTTCCTAGTATATAAAGGTCTTATTGTGGATCTAAGGATGACATTTAAAGGGACTGTCTGGTGTCCAAAATGCATCTTCTAAATGTTAATGCATATTAATGTGCTTTCAAAGTACTTTAAAATGCATGTTTTACATTTTGCATTGCTTAAAATACGTACAGTTATGAATATGAAAATCTTACACACAGATGAATTTGTGAAATTACAGCAGTTTGCAAGAAACAGGGCTGCCCACACTATCTGAGTAAAAGTGCAGAGCTGCAGGGGACCTGGATCCCCCTCGCTAACAGCCGGGGGATGTCTGCGCAATGCGCACAGACATCCTCCGCTGCTGCCCGGCACAACCGGTCCTTCCGCCTTCATCATAAAAGTCCCGGCGGAAGTGCCGGGCAGCAGCGGAGGATGTCTGTGCGTATCAGTAGCAGGGGAATGGGAATGGTGCAGGGAATTTAATATCATCACGTTTACCCCCATGTAAAGATTTGGCCCTTTGAGAATGCATTTGCTTCCCTTTAAAACATAACCTCCCTAACTTCCTCCTGGACCCTCCAACCCAGAAATTGTTAGTGTTTAACCTGTACGCCTGTACAGAGCCTTTCTTTAACATACAAATGCATGCAGACATCCCTTTTGCAAATGATCCTGCTCTAGCTCTTCCTGTGCTTTGGCTTACTTGAAAGAGAATCAGTGCAGATGCACTGGATCATCAATGTTCTCATCCCTCAAGCCCCCTTCTAAAAAACCATATGAACTTAGTGATGGATGGAAGATAGATCAATAAGATCCATTATCTATCTACCTACCTATCTGCCTGCATGTCTGCCTGTAGATATAGGAACTGAATAAAGAAACAAAGCAAAGAACCAAGGGGGGTGCAGCAAATGACTGACTCATGATAATAAAGGATTTCATCAGATATTATGATTTCCTTAGCACACCTGCTGTTAAGCACAATTCCTATCACCCTCAGCCAGTCTTAGGCACTGGAGCCCCAGAGTGTCTGCCTATGTGGATGGACTTGGCATGTCACTATGATGCTCCTGACCAATCAGAGGACAGAGGCTGCACACCGGCTCTGAGCAGCTGGAACCCCCAGCAGGTGTCCTGGCAGTGACTGACAGCTGGCCGTGATGTCACGGCGTGGGCGTGGCCAGAGGGGAGTTCCCCCCCCCCCCTTGGGTAGGCAGGGATGCTGAAGCCGCTGTGTGTGTGTGTGACCTGGGAGAGCAATCAGCTGCTTGCTGATCAGATGCACACAGCACATCTGATGCGGTGCATCCAATATCAGGGCTGGATGAAGGGATCAGGATGCATCCTGCTGCACCAGCCTGAGAGACAAAGCATGAGGGAGCAGCCCTGGGCTGGGATGGTGACTGGGAGAATGGTAAGTAGCTTTTTAAGGATGCTCATCCCCCCCCCCCCCCTTCAGTGATAACCAGCACATGTGTATTGGGTCTCACTCAGGCTAGACCCCCCATAATGTTTAAGCAACTGTCTGAGCGTCATGGGAGCAGGAGTCCACAATCACTGGCGTGCTAAAGGTGAGCTCAGCATCACACACAAAGAGGCTTGCACATCCCTATCCTGCCAAATAGCAGCATCTGACTGCATCCCTTGCACTCCCAAGTGCCTGTCTAGGAAATAGGAGTCCTGCTATTAGGGGGATGCAGCACACAGTATAGGTAAGGGGCTACCACTGTGCCTAAAGGTGTGCTTTACCTGCCCCTTGTTAAATGACCCCCACCATGAGAGTAGATATTAACCCTGGGGATGCCAGAAACCTGTGCTACTCCCCCCTCTCTAACAGTCAGTCTCAAATCAGAATGCCCCTAACCCTTTCAGTGACAAAGAATCTGGATATGCATGGCCCAGAAACAAAAGACCGGCTGCAGGGTCCACCAAAGTGTTCATTCATTTATTTACCTTTCTGTGTAATATTGTTTTTTTGTATTATGGACAATTCTAGTATTCTACCCATTGTTAGTGTGAACTCACAGGAGGATAATTAACTGTTCTGCAAAAATGGGATGTTTTATTAGGTTGGGTGATGTTGAAAGATCAGTTACATCTTTTTGTGTAAAAACTAAACAATGTATATGCTGCATAGAATGAGGCCAGAAAGATTGTGACTTTGAATGAATGTATTTTAAAGGACAACTGTAGAATCAAATACCTTTTAAATGAAAGATTGTAATAAGAGTACATGGTTTATATATACATTATTTCATGTAAGAATACAAAAAAAAAAAGTATCTTATTGAGCCCTTTTCTCTCCATATACCTGTACCAGGGGGCAGACATGTTGTTTTATATCTGAGTCAGATCTTAATGCACTTTGGTTCAGATGAAGGAAGATAGAGCTATATAAAGCAAACAGGGCTCAAGTAAGGTACTTAGTTTGTGTTCTTTCATTAAATTATGTTTATATAAACCACCAACTCTTAATGCAAACCTTCAATTAACCCCTTAGTGGCAAGACATTTTCACCTTGACTTTCCCTTGGTGACAATGGCTGTTTTGACATTTCTGGGATGTTTGTGTTTAGCTGTAATTTTCTTCTTTCTCACATACTGTAGCCACACTAATTATAATGTTGTTTTTATTGTCATAAGAAGGGCTTTCATTAGATACCATTATGTTCATCGTATCTTATAATTTACTACAAAAAAATCATAAAATATGATGAAAAATTTAAAAAAAACCCACTTTTTTCTAACTTTGACCTAAAATATAATTTACACAAATACAATCATTAAAAAAGACCCCATCTAAATAGTTTCTAAATGTTGTCCCGAGTTCAGTTGAAGCTAATTAAATATATATATATATATATATATATATATATTTATGCTATTTATCCTTTAAAAACCCTCTTTCTGCAAAAAAAGTTCTGTGTAGTTGAAAAATAGCATCAAGTGTAGACATAAATAGAAATTCCGTAATGAAAGAACACAAATAATGTATCTAACTGAGTTCACTTTGCTCTATCAGGGGGCGGACATGTTGACCCAAGATGGCTGGCCCCCTGGTAGTGCTATGCACTAAGAGCTCAATAAGGAAACTTAATGGGATTCTTTCATTAAAGTATTGCTATTTCAAAGGCCCGCACTTTTTGCAATCTATCAAACAGAACTTATTTTTTGTAAATACATAGAACATGTATTTTATTTGGTCACCCCTTTCGGGTTACATACGTGAGAACTTATCAGTTCGCTGTATAATGCCGATATGCATAATTCCATTAATTTCACCTCTAATTATCTCGCTGCTACAGGGCTGCATAACAAATGAGTGCAATATAAATATACCATAACTTCTACAACATAATATTTCTAAATCCTGTAACCAGATGTCAGTCTAGGTTTCCCAGAGTGTCTTTTACCTTGTTTTTATTTCACTCTGGGAAAAGAAACTTGTGGCATGTTTTTTAATGGCATATAATGCAGCATTGCAACTTTTAAATTAACATTTCATTATTTTTATTGTTAAAGAGCTCTCCTTGTCATGCATGAGGTCTTCAAGCAGGAGGAACTCACCAGGTCTGACCCTGCACAATGTCTAGTTAAGGTGTTCAGCTCACTTTTCAGTGAATAGAACCATATAAGTTGATTTGATGTTAGTCAATTTGCCAGTATCGTGAGGCTTGTGTAGACCAGGACATGTATTAATGGACAATAAAGACTCATTAATGCAGTATAAAAGAGAAACATATTGATCTTGTACCAGAAATACTTGTAAAAGTCTTGTTTTGCACCATTAATAGCAAAGGAGCCTTTAATTATCTCTTTAGTTTGTTGTAATATCTCCAGCGTTGAGATTTCTAATTTGATTTGTGCTGTTTAAGCTCATTTTAATGAATGTAAAGAGGAAAAGGGAAAAAACAGAGCGTCTTTCCATAATCGGCCAATGTAGCTGGCCGATTATTATCAGCTGTATTTTGCAGAAGTTCAATAGCCTTTCTCTGGCTATTGGTGGGATGTTCTAGTTGGATGTCCAGACGTTGGGTACCATTAGGTTTACATTAATAGGCTTGCAGCCTTTCTCTGGCTATTGGTGGGATGTTCTAGTTGGATGTCCAGACGTTGGGTACCATAAGGTTTATATTAATAGGTTCACAGCCTTTCTCTGGCTATTGGTGGGATGTCCTAGTGGGATGTCCAGACGTTGGGTACCATTAGGTCTATATTAATAGACTCACAGCCTTTACCTGGCTATTGGTGGGATGTTCTAGTGGGATGTCCAGACGTTGGGTACCATTAGGTCTATATTAATAGACTCACAGCCTTTCTCTGGCTATTGGTGGGATGTCCTAGTGGGATGTCCAGACGTTGGGTACCATTAGGTCTATATTAATAGACTCACAGCCTTTACCTGGCTATTGGTGGGATGTTCTAGTGGGATGTCCAGATGTTGGGTACCATAAGGTTTATATTAATATGTTAACAGTCTTTCTGTGGCTATTAGTGGGATGTTCTTGTGGGATGTCCAAATGTTGGCTACCATTAGGTTTATATTAATGGGCTCACAGCCTTTCTCTGGCTATTGGTGGGATGTTCAGACTTGGGTACCATTAGGTCTATATTAATAGACTCACAGCCTTTCTCTGGCTATTGGTGGGATGTTCTATTGGGATGTCCAGACGTTGGGTACCATTAGGTCTATATTAATAGACTCACAGCCTTTCTCTGGCTATTGGTGGGATGTTCTATTGGGATGTCCAGATGTTGGGTACCATTAGATCTATATTAATAGACTCACAGCCTTTCTCTGGCTATTGGTGGGATGTTCTAGTGGGATGTCCAAATGTTGGGTACCATTAGGTCTATATTAATAGACTCACAGCCTTTACCTGGCTATTGGTGGGATGTTCTAGTGGGATGTCCAGATGTTGGGTACCATAAGGTTTATATTAATATGTTAACAGTCTTTCTGTGGCTATTAGTGGGATGTCCAAATGTTGGCTACCATTAGGTTTATATTAATGGGCTCACAGCCTTTCTCTGGCTATTGGTGGGATGTTCAGACTTGGGTACCATTAGGTCTATATTAATAGACTCACAGCCTTTCTCTGGCTATTGGTGGGATGTCCTAGTGGGATGTCCAGACGTTGGGTACCATTAGGTCTATATTAATAGACTCACAGCCTTTACCTGGCTATTGGTGGGATGTTCTAGTGGGATGTCCAGATGTTGGGTACCATAAGGTTTATATTAATATGTTAACAGTCTTTCTGTGGCTATTAGTGGGATGTTCTTGTGGGATGTCCAAATGTTGGCTACCATTAGGTTTATATTAATGGGCTCACAGCCTTTCTCTGGCTATTGGTGGGATGTTCTAGTGGGATGTCCAGATGTTGGGTACCATTAGGTCTATATTAATAGACTCACAGCCTTTCTCTGGCTATTGGTGGGATGTTCTAGTTGGATGTCCAGATGTTGGGTACCATTAGGTCTATATTAATAGACTCACAGCCTGTCTCTAGCTATTGGTGGGATGTTCTAGTGGGATGTCCAGATGTTGGGTACCACTAGCTCTATATTAATAGACTCACAGCCTTTCTCTGACTATCGGTGGATGTTCTAGTGGGATGTCCAGATGTTGGGTACCATTAGGTCTATATTAATAGACTCACAGCCTTTCTCTATCTATTGGTGGGATGTTCTAGTGGGATGTCCAGATGTTGGGTACCACTAGGTCTATATTAATAGACTCACAGCCTTTCTCTGGCTATTGGTGGGATGTTCTAGTTGGATGTCCAGATGTTGGGTATTATTAGTTTTTTATTAATTGTTTCACAGCCTGTCTCTAGCTATTGGTGGGATGTTCTTGTATGAAGTTCAAATGAACCGGTTATGAGAAAGTGTAAAAAGGGAGTTATCTCTCCCTTTAATCTCTACATAGCCAGCTTATTGTGTTTAGCTGTATAGGTAAAATCACTGGCACAGCAGTTGGATCCCTTAATCTAATGAGAACCTAGCAGCTCAGCATAACTCCCAACTTGATCTGGGATGAGTGGCTACACTAACAGGGGGTGGGCAGCGGGCCCCCTCATTGCTCTCATGCATAGGTGAGACCATTTGTAACATCACCTATTTTCTGGTGTCTCAGAGAGTCTACCTATTCAAATTAAAAATGAGTTGAACATTTCTGGTGAGTTCCTACTACTAGAAAAGCTTGGCTGGCCATGGATAGTGCTCCTGTTACATCTTTAAAATCTTTCACTTCTCAAACAATGCATTATGCAAGTCTCTTCGTCTAGCACATAGTTTTCCAAACTTTTGGGGCTCAACACTTCAAACATTTTAAAATGACATTGTTTTTCAGCTCCCCTCCCTTTATCTCAAGTAATATTAAATTGCAAGTGTAGCTGTGCCTATCATTTTCAAATTTCTCCAATATACTTATGTAGCTGTGCGTATCATTTTAGGTTTAGATTTTCAAAAAGCTAGTTTGGAAATAAAACAACAACTTGGAACTGAAATTATAAAACTATTTATTAAAATGAAGTAACAAAAAATAAATTGCACATTTACACACTAGATATAATAATTATTAATGACAAGGATGGGCCCGGTGTTGTGTTACCAGATTGTCTTTTACTAGGCTCTTTTTTTCATCCACAGCATCATTAAATCTCCACGGTCAACTATTTGCCGTTGGATAAGTCTTTGCTTAAAACATTTTTAGGCAACAATTTTTGTTGTAGCATCTTCATATTGCCCACTCTTGCTCCTCAACACCCCTCATTTTCCCCTGGGGCCAGCATTGCCGCCCTAGATTCCTTCAGCGCCCACAGGGGGACATTATCGCCCACTTTGTGAAACTATATTCTAGCAGGAGAAACTCACCAGGTTTAGCCCTGCACAGTGTATAGTGAAATCAGTGAGATGGAATGTTCATCTCGCCTGCAACTCACTATTAGTGAATAGTAGTCAGAAAAGCAACACACCAGATAAAAAAAACTCTTGATGACGGAATCCTAAATGGTTTGGGCATATGGCTTACGACCATTTTGTTGTACATTAATGGGCCATTCCTGCCTTTTTTTTCTCAATGAGATTAAGCACTTGGTTGCATTTTTTCAGAGACTGCTAAATATGCACATTCTCAACCAATAGTTGTACATTTAGAAATGCACTAACCCCAGGGCCGCTTGAACCAAACGCAAACTGGGCATTTTCCCAGGCCCCATTGGTTAGTAACACTGGCATATTAATGGCAAAAGTAATACTGGAATATTAATGGGCAAGCTGTGGCATATTTAATGGACAAATGGTGGGTCATATTTTAATAGGCAAACTGACTGTTGCATATGTTAGACTGTGGCATGTTAATTGGTACCTGACAGTGGCTTTTTTTAATTGGCATAGTGATGCTGTGGCATGTTCTGTGGGGCAATACACCATGTACTATGGGGGGAAGTGACGCTGTGGCTTGTTCTGCAGGGGCAGTTCTGTGAGACAAGGTGACACTGTGATGTAATGTGGGGCAAATTGACGCTGTGGCATGCCAAATTGTGTGGGTGCAATATGAGTCCAAGCCAAGTGCTGTAGGTGCAATATAGGTGCATGGCTAGTGCTGCGGGTACTGTATGGTGCAATGTGGGTGCAGAAAAAGGGAATAAAAACAAGAAATTCAATTTTTCAAAAACATTTTTATTACATATTAAAATAGTTGAATGTGATATGAAAATAGTTACATATAATATTAAGAAGTTTACATTTACATACAGTTTTTTTACAATGCGAAAAATAGGGTCGAGGGGGCCCACTGCTACAGACTTTACCCGTGGCCCTCTAGGGTCTTTAAAGTGGCCCTGACTGACCCTATTGGAAATAATAAGGTAAACATTGCGAATCACACACATACGCCCAGTGCCATCTTAAATGGGCTGCCGGTATACGTAGATTTATATATATATAATTCTTTACTCTGATTTCTTTTCTGGAAATATTGTGACTCTCCTGGCCTGTCACACCTGTGAGATCTTACTGTGATTTTTATACAGAGATGACATATCAATTACCACTCGCCACAGATACTATGTTGTATTGGCTATATCCCCATGCAGAAGGCCTCTAATTGGCTTCTCACATATGCCGGGGGTCACAGACTGATTTCAAAACAAAAACCAGGGACATCATTAATATCCTTTAATATTAATATTAAAGGATATAGATAGGGTTGCCACCTTTTATTTAAAAAAAAAAATAAAAAAAATACCGGCTAGCGGCTAACCAGGATGGAATCAAATCAATGATTTTTTTAAAAATTTATTTAAATCTCATTTATTGTAAGGAAATTATTTTGGAGGAAAAATCAATTTTATAATAGTTTTCTATTTAAGATACATTATTACTCATAGGTTTTTCAGCATGGAATAGTGCTTAATTATGTAGCATGAGGCTTTATTCATCCAGTATTTAAATTTTTCAAGTTATCCAAGCTGACATAAAATCCACTTTGTTTCACAGTAAAAATGGTATAAAATAAACAAAGTTCAGGAAAATACCTTAATCCTATTGTTGTTCTGCAAACCTATGTACAAACAGAACACATTACCTATATACATTACCACTTCAGTTAATAAACATAAACATCTAAGCATATACCAGTTATGTTATATCATGTTATTGTTTTAGTGAAATAAAAGACTGGAAGTAGTTCTCCAAATATGTGTGATTAACCTATTAAACCAAAATCAGTTCTTATACAGCTGTTTTACTAATCTGACTGGTTATTCTAAACATCAAACCTATTCAGTTTGTTGCAAATATTTATTGAAAACACAGTTTACATGTGAATATTTATAAGTACAACTTTTTTCCTCTAGGGTAGTTTTATATTCAGGCTTTCCCCCCCCAGAAATGAATATTCATTGTCTTATAATCAGGGTTTTCTCATATTAGAGCAAATACGGTATATACAGTCTGCTGAGAAACCAACATGCATGCTCCCAATCACCCCACTCTGCGTATCCTATTGATCTGCGTGGAGATGGCAAACAAACCCATCAAAGAGGCCGGCGGCAGGAAACGACCTACATTTATATCAATGTGAAACGTGTTTACATTGCCTGTTAATGTGAAACGCCTTTCTATAACTAAGATCAACAGCGAATCCCATTAGTTTTTCCTCAGTATGTTCAAGGGCCAATATCTGTGATGTGATTCAGCGCCTGTCATGCATGTCAGAGTTTTCAATCAGATACATGGGGGGGGGGGGGGGGGGGGGATTGGGAATAACAAAATAAAAATAAATAAAAAGGAAAAACCACAGTAAAGTACAAACTTCTTGTCTGTAACCAGCATGAAATAAAATATAGGTTATAAAATAACACCACAGCACTATAAAACCACGCGTTTAAACCAGAGGAATGGCTAAACAAAACCAAAAGTAACTGCTTATCATTCTAAAATATGTTGGGAAAAGAGGGGGGACGGACTATTCCTTTAAAACATATTTGTTGTTTTCTATCCCCCCTGAATACAGTGCAGAATATTTCATTCAATAATGGTAATGCCTCCAAACTGTCCTGATTTTGGGGACATAGCTAGATCTCGTCGGGATTTGGGATTGTGGTAGAGATAATGATAGCGAGTATATATATATTGTTATAGATATATTTGAGAGAGTAAATTTAAAAGAAGAAAAACTACCACAACTAGAGGACATAGTCTTAAATTAGAGGGGCAACGATTTAAAAGTAATATCAGGAAGTATTACTTTACTGAGAGGGTAGTGGATGTATGGAATAGCCTGCCAGCAGAAGTGGTAGAGGTAAACACAGTCAAGGATTTTAAGCATGCGTGGGATAGACACAAGGCTATCCTAGATATAAGACCGGGAACGGGGGACTAATAAAAGTACTCAAAAAAAAAAATTGGGCACACTAGATGGACCGAATGGTTCTTATCTGCCGAC
Source organism: Pelodytes ibericus (assembly GCA_036172795.1). Classification (NCBI taxonomy): domain Eukaryota; kingdom Metazoa; phylum Chordata; class Amphibia; order Anura; family Pelodytidae; genus Pelodytes; species Pelodytes ibericus. The sequence continues at coordinate 206,987,371 of CM069860.1, forward strand.
ACATTCTATGTTTCTATGAGATGACACTTGACCTCCTAAGCTCTGCCCCCTGGCATCTCGATTGGCTGGGGGTAGAAATTGTTATCTGTACAGTAAGTGAGGCAAAGAACATTCCTAAGGACTGGTCCCCTATAAAATGGTATAAATAAGTTTGGCCGATGCTGAAAACAAATTTTATTTGTGTAGCATGACAATGGTTTTACTTGTCTCTGGTTATTTTATTTTGACACTTGCTGAAGATTGAAAAATCATCCTTACTATTTCTTATCATGAATAACTAAAACTGCAGCAACACATTATGTAATATTAAAATGAATTAATCTTTTTTTTTGTGTGTAATTGAATTAATGTTGAATTTCATGTTTATTACCCGCATGCTCCTGGGGTATTTGGATTTATTTTCTTTTTATTGGGCTCCAGAGATTGCCTGTCGGTTTTTGCATAGTAAGTGCAATAAAAAAAAAAGTAAAATATGCATATTAAAGCACTATTTCCGTACTTTAATATGCATTAAGGCTTGGAATATGCTTTTGGGGCACCAGACATTCCTTTTAATGGTTATCTTTTATTTTTCTGTTGTTTGCATTTTTTTTTATTGATTGTAATGATATCAGATGTAGAGACATAATGTGGAGGGTATGGGTAGGTCAGAGGTGGCTATAGTCAGGTGTCCTGGGTATAATCTATTCAGGAATTCCCCTGCTCACTGTACCACATCCAATCACAGGGGAGGAATAGATCTCCTTTTTTGATTGGCCAATCACAGAAGAAGACTCTCCTCTCTGATTGGCTGCATGGAGTCAGCTTCCCTGCGCTACTATGCCTTATTCATAGTCACGCGATGTGGATCACATCATAGTCTGGGAGAGCTAAAAATGGAGGTGCAAAGGGCCCCCGGTCCAATGCCTGGGCTCTGCTTTAAAGATGGCTGTGCCAATAAAGCCCAAACATAGTTTTGCTTTTATACTAAGAGCTATGTTAAAATTTCCTTCCTCTTGTCACAAGTAAACATGTGGATTAAGTAGTGCGTGCCTTGTCCTTTTGTAATGTATGTGTGCCCACATTTCAAGTATAGTTATTTTGATTATTGCTTTAAGCTACAGGATTTGTGCTTTTTATTACTTCAATGACTCCACCAAATGCCGAGAGCCAAGTGGGAGCATCAGTAGAAGTTGCAAAACGAATATTTGTGTAAATTAAACATATTTAGGATTCAGATTTTAATAAATGCAGACATTTTTATAATGATTGAACTTTTAATATGCATTTTGTAGTCCGAGTGATCCTTTAAAGGGACTGTCTGGCCCAAAATGCCTCTTCAAATATTAATGTGCTTTAAATGTACTTTAAAATGCACGTTTTACATTTTGCATTGCCTAAAATATAAAATACAGTTAGAATGAAATTACAGCAGCTTGCAAGAAACCACGACTGCCCACACTAGCTGGGTAAAAGTATTTTCCTTATTATTTTTTTAGCTACAGGAACCAAACAAATTAATGGAATATCCTGTCTCTCAAGTGATGTCCACTTCAGACAAGCCCACCATACTTTTTTGGTGCATATGGTATATGGTTGTGTGTGTCACATATTATGTGTCCGTTCTATGGACATATGCCCTTTGCATCCTCCATCTCCATTAATGGGGAGCTCTCACTTAGAGGGGGACCCTTTTCAGGTTCTATAGATCAGATAGAGCGCGTATATAGTTCCCTATACGGGGTAACACTTGCACAATGGTATTGGGTTTATTGGTTATTCACATGTTATCATATTTGGTGCAAATGATAGATGGTTGTGTGTGTCTTTTACACGTTGTTAGGCCCATGCATGTGTGCCCTGTCTCTTCACCATCTTCGTCTTTAGGGAACCCTATATTTCTGGGTACCATGCCTGTGATTTCAAAGAACATATACAGAATTTAGACATACTCGTACACGGGGCAACACTTGCACTAAGGTGCTTTGCATATTGTCCAACGTGAGGTAGAGGTACACGGAGGTGTTTCTTCCACACTATCCTGTTGTCTAACGGTAATGTAACCCTTACTACATCATTGGGGTACTTAGTATATGCATACTTTTGTATATTTTGCCACCCCTTGCTGATCCTACCCTCAGGCATTTACACACACAGTAACACAATGTGACATACACATATGCTGGCACATGTGCACACACATGCAATGTCAGATGCAGCCACACGTGCACAAACAGTTACACATGCAATATAATCCTAAAACTCATTGGCACCTCCCACTCCATACTGTCCCTGTCTTTCTCGCTCTCCCTCTATGCCATCCCTGCCTGTCTCGCTCTCCCCCATGCCATTCATCTGTCTGTTTCCACCTTTAAGCTTTCTCCTGTCCCCATTATCTTCTCCTCTTTTGCACCTCTCCCCCATGTTTTTCTTTTTCTCTCCCTCATGTTTATCTCTCCTCTGCTCCCATGTTTGGTTTCTCTCTCAGTCCGCCAATCCCATGTCTGGTGTCTTTCTCCTCACTCCCCCCACCCAATGTCTGGTGTGTGCCTTCCCCCCCATGCCTGGTGTCTCTTTTTCTCCCTCCCCCAATGCCTGGTGTCTCTTTTTCCCCTACTCCATGACTGGTGTCTCTTTTTTCCCTCCCAATTCCTGCTGTCTCTTTTTCCCCTACTCCATGACTGGTGTCTCTTTTTTCCCTCCCAATGCCTGGTGTCTCTCTTTTTCCTTCCCTCCTTCCCAATATGCTGAAATTGGAAGTATAGCCCAAGATTCTAAACAACATGTCTGCCCCCTGATGGAGCCATGCTTTCCTAATGCTGTCAAGATTGTTCCAGGACGAAAAGTGTCAGAGTTTAAATTGGACAGAGTTACGTGACGCCCCGTGACATCACTCAACATTTGAATGATCCCGAAGCATTGAACGCCAGGCCACGCGGTACCCATATCACCGGGGATCTACAGTTAATTTCTTGTCAATTAGGACGTGCGTGTATGACATATACAGTTTAAACTCAATGCTGCCTGTGAACAAGCCAGGGCAAACACGAATATACCAGGACAGGACCCCAAAAAATGGGACTGTGCTGGTAAATTCAGGACAGTGGGCACCTATGATAGGGATATTCATGAAGAGAGGGAACAATGAGTTACTTTATTTATATTTTATCTTTAAAACATTTCCATTTGAAATGCCTGCACTTGATGCAACCTTTAATGTACACATAACGGCAGCCAAAAGCTGTATCATGTATTCTGCCTGACAGACCTTGTGTCATCTGGTTCAAAATTGTTCCTTACATAGCGAAACCCAGACATAGGTCATTCGTACAGCTAATAATAACATAATGGGATGTTACGCACACACACACAATGCTCTGACCACTTTGCCCATAATATATATTGAGAGAGAGACAGAGAAAAAAATCAATACTCTGCAATACTACACAATCCCCCCCCCCCCCCCCCCATCCTTTAGACGATTCTTACCTGTGCTACATTTTACAGAAAAATGTATCAACATAATATGAAATGTATGAAAGTTTAACTTGGCAAGCTTCCCAGAATGTTACCATGGCAACAAGAGCCAAAATCTGCCCTAGCTAAATTAACGGTTTCAATTTGTCTTGCCCTCGAGAGGGAATTTAATTTATTTTTATTTTTTAGCCCACAATATGTTTTCGGTAAAAAAGAGAATCCAAAAAGTATGTGCTCGTCTTATATTCGAGGTCGTCTTATAATCAGACCTCAGATAAGCATTCTGAGCTGAGCTGGAACCTCCTCTCTGGCATCCAGACGCTATCTGTGCGCTGCGCACAGTCATCCTTTGATGCTGCCCAACACATCCGCCGGGACTTCTATGATGGAAGCCCGGGGTCAGGTGACCTTTCCGGCGTTCCATCTGAAATGTCTCAGAGAAAGTGTCTGGCAGCATCGGAGGATATCTTCACGCTGGCTCTTTCCACTAGACACCAAGGAATGTCTGTGGGTGCCTTGGCAGTCCAGTGAGGCACAATGAAAAGTCTGAGGATGCATTGATAAGTCTGCTGGCAGACTGGAAAGTCTGAGGGGCAGATTGGCAAGTCTGGGGTGAGGGTGGGGGGCAGTTTACCAGTCTTGGGGGCAGATTGGCAAGTTTAGGGACGCATTGGCATGTCTTGGTAGCAGGTTGGCAAGTCTGGGGATGGATTGGTTAGTCCAACAGGCACATTGGTAAGTCTGGGGCACAAATTAGCAAGTCTGGGGGCAGACTGGCAAGTCTGGGTATGTATTGTCAAGTCTGGGGCTGTATTTTCAAGTCTGATGCATCATTAGCAAATAAATTGAAATAAAAACAAGACATGCTTTTTCCCCTCGATAATTAATTATTTTTTATTAAATATAATTAAAAAAAAAAAACAGTTTACATGCTAATTAATATTTACAAGTAAAACCTTTTTCCCCATAGGGTAGTCTTATATTTAGAATGTTTCTGTTTTTTGTAAAGTAATATCCAAAGTTTGGGCGTCTTATAATCAGGGACATCTTACATTGGAGCAAATATGGTAATAATAATAAAAATAGGTATTTTTGGACACTATGAAGCTGTTTTACTTGTGTTCAGTACAAGTACAACAAACAGAATTGTATAATTGTATAGCACTGTTGCAGAAAGAAGATTTAAAGTTTCTGTAAAACAATTGCATACCAATATTGTGATCCAAGACAAGGATTTAAAGGGACTGTATCCCCTAAACATTGTTTGTACTGTGCATGTAGAGGGAAACACATGATTGAAAATGATCTATACATTGTGTAAGTACATTAGGAGAAAAAATGTGTTTTAAATATGTCTATGTAGTGTCCTGGTTATGACATCACCTGTGGCCTGATATGCAAATTAACTGCTTTTCAATGGGAAATGTCTAATTTGCATATTGGGGCGCACGTCCACTGTTGCAAAGGGGTTCATTTTTTAATTCTCCCTTTAACAGGATCATTGCATTGGTTTCCATGGTGACTGCTCCACTTTTAGCTCTGTTCCATTGCTTTTGATGCATAGCATGTGCTTTTAAATCTTCATATTACCATATTTGCTCGAATATAAGACAAGGTTTTTTTCAGAGCAAATGCTCTGAAAAAGAGCCACCGTCTTATATTTGAGGTCGTCTTATAGTCAGTGGTGCATCTTGGTTTTGTGCTGCCCTAGGCAGACAAATTTTGGGCACCCCCCCTACCCACGCTGCACACCCACAACATGACCCATAACCAACGTTGCACACCAAGGACATGCCCCATCACCCCATTTGCATGCCTCTATCACCCCATTACATACACATTGCCAATATCATTTGGCATTAATATGCCCCAGCCAATTTGCCCAATAATATGCCAGTATCATTTTCCATCAATATGCCCCAGCCAATTTGCCCAATAATATGCCAGTATTATTTGCCATTAATAAGTCACAGCCAATTTCCCCAATAAAATGCCAGTATTTGCCATTTTATCAGCCCCTGCCAATTTGCCCAATATTACGCCAATATAATTTGCCATTAATATTCCCCAGCCAATTTGCCCAATAATATGCCAGTGTTATTTGCCATTTAATATGCCCCTTCTAATTTGCCCAATAATATGCCAGTGTTATTTGCCATTTAATATGCCCCTTCTAATTTGCCCAATAATATGCCAGTGTTATTTGCCATTTAATATGCCCCTGCTAATTTGCCCAATAATATGCCAGTGTGATTTGGCATTTAGTGTGCCCCAGGCAATTTGCCCAATAATATGCCAGTGTGATTTGCCATTTAATGTTTCCCAGGCAATTTGCCCAATAATATGCCAGTGTTATTTGCCATTTAATGTGCCCAGCTAATTTGGCCAATAATATGCCAGTGTTATTTGCCATTTAATAAGCCCCAGCCAATTTCCCCATATCCCCCCATTTCCCCAGCACTTACCTTTCCCTGGTGGCTAGTGGCAGGCAGCATGGTCTCCTCCAGGCTGCCTGTTCAGCTCCCAGGCGGTTGCGCTGACAGGTCACGTGACCCGGCGCTCATATGACATCAGCGCGTATGACGTCAGCGCGCCGGTCACGTGACTGTTGGCACTTTCGTGTCACACTGCACGGGAAGCCGAACAGGCAGCACGGATGTTTCTCTGTGCTGCCTGTTCGGCTTTCTGTGCAGCCTGCCGGCAGGCAGAGATAATGAGTGGTGATCTTCCGATCCCCTCTCACCTCCGTCTCTGCCTGCAAGCGCGGTCTTTTTTTTTTTTTTTTTTTTAAAGGGCTGGGGTTTTTTTTTTCGTTTTTTTTTTTCGTTTTTTTTTTTTTTTTTTTAGTGCTGGAGTATTTAAAAAATTGGGCAGACTAGATTGACCGAATGGTTCTTATCTGCCGGTGACACATTTTATGTCTTTATGTTACAATTTCAATTTGCCAGCTAATAGTTGGTAATCCCTGTAATTCTCTCTTCAGCAGTACAAAACAAAGCTTTCAAACCAATTTATAAGTTGGACACAAATAACTGCTGATCAGTATAAACTGAGTGAAAAGGGAGAACCCTTCCTCTTTGCTGTTTGTTCTTATTTGCCATAATTCATAATGTTAATCAGTCTGTGAACAGATGTGCCTCTCACTGTGCAAATGATAGGATTTGCCAGGTTTGCATCTGATTCCCAGCCCCCCTGAGATTATCTGTGTGGTTTCACGCAATCGCGCATTGCCAATAAATGGCAGGATGAGATCAAACCCGTCTTGCAGTGTAGGGGCCACGAGAGGCGCTAGGTACTCCCGTGACATCGTCAACCTGCTCGAAGGCTGCGTTTCCGATTTATCAGCAGACGCCTGGCCCTCGGTGCGAACAAGATTGTAAACGAGCAGCAAGAAATGTCACAGGAAGAGATAGTGAGATAAAGTGCTTAGTGCTCAGACTGGCAGGCTGTGACCTGCTCTGCCTGAAGAAGGCGCACAGACATGCGATCAACAGACTGGGAACGGGAGCCCATTATATGAGGCGGCAGAGCGGGTTTTCTGTAATCATTTGTTTGTCGTTTCCTTGTGGGCCCCACACTGGGGACTAGGGTCGCCACCTGGCCGGTATTTTACCGGCAGACCGGTAAAAAAATGTAATTAGGCCAATGTTAAGTCTATGGAGACAGTACCAAGGCCGGTATTTTTTTGACGAAAAAGGTGGCAACCTTACTGGGGACCGGTTATTGAGACACAGAGAATCACCCCCCCCCCCCCTCCACACACACACACACACAAACACACCTGTTGCCATGCAACACTTGCTTGCAATTGGGTGCTGGGACAAGATTTATATACATTGAATTCTTCTGCAGGTAGCAAATATCCAGTAACGCCATCTTTGTTCTAGCTCATTATCTTTGCCTCTTTAAGGTAGTATTGTGAAATGAGGAGCCACATACCGGACATTACGGTTTCCATCTGGGATTTGTGCCAGCGAAGCTGGTGCTCAATCTCACGGGGTCATTCGGGATGTTAATGCATATTAAAGTACATTCAAAGTAGTTTACAATGCATATTTTACATTTTGCATTGCTTAAAATATGAAAATCTTATACTTAGATGAATTTGTGAAATTACAGCAGTTTGCAAGAAACCAGGACTGCCCACACTACCTGAGTAAAATTTCCAACCAATGAGAATAACGCCATTCAAATCAATGGAATATCCTGTTTCTATAGTAATGTCATCAGACAATGTGTTGCACTGTTAAGAGATCCTACGTGTACAAGAGCAAGGTCACTAAGGTTCTACACAATGTATTCTATTTTACCAGCTGAGCAGCACAGGAAGTGACTAATTGAAACAAAACTGATACATGCTCAGTGCCTACACACCATCAGTCTGGCAGTACCTGTAGAATAGGATGCAGGGAAGGGCTTGAGTAGAGTATTATTTATTCATACAGAATTAAATCACACTGGAAAAGAAACCTGTGCACTATACAAGCAGTAATCTTCATCTTGCACAAAAGTGAGTTTGGGAACTAGAATGTCACTTTAAGTTGGCAGTCAGGATAGGAGCTGCACAATAACCTATAGGATTTTTTTTTTTTTTTTTAAAGAAATCGTAGTTGTATTAGGTTCTACGTAAAATTATCAGAAATGTTTGGAGGTTTTTAGAGGCTCCCTTGGCTCCTGAGCTATAAAAGGTGGGAGACTGATCAAGAGGGGGAGAGCTAAAAGAGCAGAAAGGGAAGGGGCTAAGGATCATCTTATTCTGGAAAAAAATATTTCCTGATACAAATATAAATCTATATGAACTATATGTCCATTAAAACAAATTCTTAGGGGTACAAATAGAGAAACAGGGTTTTGGTCCAAAATACTAGCCCATGTCTGGCCATGCCCCGCCTCCTTCCTCTATGTCACACCCATATTCTGGCTAAAACCAGTGCGTAATAGCTTAAAAGTTTTCAGGAGGTTGGTGAGCTGTCCGGACAGTTTTCTTACATGAAAAGCAAAGGAAACAACGACTTGGCTGGGAATGATGGGCTTTGTAGTCCAAAGCAGCCGGAATCCCATAAATTGCCTGCAGCCCATGAGTTTGAAGTCTATTCATTCCCCAGACACTGTGCACCAGCACGGAATGTTCCACCGAGAGAGAAAAACAAGTGACCATCATTCAGACCTCGCCTTTGTCTTGCGGATGAAAAACAGAAGTCACGAGAGGCCGGTCGAGTGGATACCTCTGACGGATTATTGAGTGCTGAACATTTCAATCATGAAAAAAGCAACACAGTAAAAAATATAAACAGTAGCTGTTTACAAAATGTGTCAGATCTTTCTTAAAGGGACCGTCTGGTCCCCAAACTCACTTTGGTGCAAGATGAAGATGCAGGCATTCGGCATAAATCACATATTTAATACCGTATTTGCTCGATTATAAGACAAGGTTTTTTTCAGAAACAAATTTCTGAAAATTCCCCCTCGTCTTATAATCGAGGTCGTCCTATAATCTGACTTCAAATTGAGGTCATATTATAAGACATGGATCCAGGTCCCCGCAGAGCTGCAGGGGACCTGGATCCCCCTCTCTTACAGCAGGGGATGTCTGCGCGATGAGCACAGACTCCCCCTGCTGCCGCCTGGCATGACCGCCGGGGCTTCTGTGATGAAGCCGGGTACTTCCGGCTTCTTCATAAAAGTCCCGGCGGTCCTGCCGGGCGGCAGCAGGGGAGGTCTGTGCTCATTGCGCAGACATCCTCTGCTGCCCCGCTAGCCACCAGGGAGAATTGGGCAGCTGGGGATGTCTGCACCAGCTGTCCGTCATAATAGACGGAGGTGTCGAGCAGCATGGAGAATGTATGCACATATCGTGCAGACATCCCCCGGCTGCCCCCACTAGCCACCAGGAATCAAGAAACAGGTGAGGGGGAGGGAGGGAGGGGGGGGCAGAGAAATGAGGGGGAGGGGAGTAGAAAGATAAGGAGGGGCGGCAGAGAAACGAGGGGAGGGGGGAAGAGACAGAGACAAGGGGGGGGCAAAGAGAAACAAGGGGAGGGAGGGGGAATAGACAGAGACAAGGGGATTGTGGGGGGAGACAAAGGGAGGGGGGGAGAGACAAAGCTGGGGGCAAGGGAAAGAGAAAGGCAGCATTGGCAATTTGGCACATAAAAGGAAATAAATACAAGAAATGCATTTTTTGATATCATAATTTTTTATTAAAAAAGCAATTAACATGTGAATATATACAAGTTTAACTTTTTTCCTATAGGGTAGTCTTATATTCAGGCTTTTAGTTTTTTTCCTAAAGGAATATCCAAAGTTTGGGGGGTCGTCTTATAATCAGGGTCGTCTTATAATCGAGCAAATACGGTAATTTAAAATTATGCAGAAATTGAGCAGACTAGATGGTTACTATCTGCCGACACTTTCTATATTTCTAAAGGGGAGCCTATGGCTATTTTCTCAGGTACTATCCTGGCACACGTAAAAAATCATATGCGTCCATCAGAAAAAAAACAAAAAACAGAAGTCAGTAAGGCTAGAGCTTTATTCACCGCAGAGAGAATGGCAGGACATTGATAATGGAATGTCAAACCTAAGGCCAAAGTAGCCACATTGCTAACATCCACCCATTCAGCTCTGCTACTGACTTTTACATTTGTAATTGCCTTCTCAATTCCCCGATTGTTTGCCGTCCTGACATTTATAGCGCTCACCCTTACTGTTGGCTGTGGAATAGCTCGGCATGCTGCCTATAAATGTTTTATTATATTTTATTGTTCCGCAGCCTATCAGACGCCTTCCCCGGTAACCGCTGGTGGTTGATACCTTCATTAAAACTTGATAAACACAGAAAACAATCTCTGCAGTAGATGTCTCTTCTAGGAATTAATTAAATTGCAATGATTGATGCGGAATTGGATTCAGTATCACTTCAGCTTGAGAGGATTACATAAAACTCTCATTTACCTCAAGATCAGGAGCAATAAATATCCAGGTTCGCTACCCCCCCCTCCCCCCGCCCCTTACTGGTTTCTCAACTCCCATTACACTCAGCTAACTGTTGAACTGAGGCAGACTAGGGACGAGCTGGAGTGCAAATTCCACCCATTCATCAATCTAATATTTTTTTTTAACCCACGTAGTTTTTGCAAATGAGAAAAAAATGTGAAGGTACGTTAACCTTTCAAGGACTGTTTTTACACCCTGTGGTGTTTGTGTTTAGCTGTATTTTTTTTTCTTTCTCATTTACTGTACCCACACAAATAATATATTGTTCTTTTTGGGCCGCGGCTGCTTTACTCTATGATTAGGGCGGCATCAAACTCTGCCGATACTGTGCCGCCACATATGACAAGCAAATAATGGCCAGCATGTCTGTACAACTGTGGGTTTATTATCCTGAGGGCAATGTTGTATAGGGGTTGAAACGTTGCCTTCTATATAATAAACCCACAGTTATACAGAAGTTCTGGCCATTGTATTTATTTGCTTTAATTTCAGTCTGGGTGAGACTGGGACCGAGGAGTGCGAAAGGGAATGAGGAGTGCGAACCCACATCATTACAAATGACAAGTAGTCCTATCCGGCGCCTACTCCCTTCGCAAACAGAAAGGTGAATTTCCACCAGAGCCTCCTTGGCCGGCCAGTGACTTTACTTGAATTTACCAGTGACTTTACCAAAATTCCACGTGCAGCCCAACAGTCAGTGGTGTATCTTGGTTATGTGCTGCCCTAGACCGATACAATTCGGGCACCCCCCCCACCCATGTTGCACACCCAAGTCATGCCCCATCACCCACATTACACACACATTAAATGCCCCATCACCCTTATTACATGCCCCCATCACCCCACCACATGCCATAATCACTACATCACATACCCGTCATACCACACGGGGAGCCGACCTAGCAGCAAGCGACTTTATTTTTAAAAACGGGTAGCTTTTTTTTTTTTTTTTCCACCCCCGAGGTAGACAAGGTAAGTGCTGCCCTAGGCACTTGCCTTGTTTGTCTAGCATTAAATACAGCGCTGCCAACAGTGTCTAATGAGGGCTTTTGTCACACCTGGATGTCGAAAGCTGTATAAATCCCCTTGCTGGGACGTTTCCCTCCCTCTCTTTGTACGAGAACCTTGCAATGTGCAGGTAAATATTTGGGTTATGCCACTGCTGTGGTTTTTGGTGATGTATGGCAGGCTGTTAGTTCTGTGAATTCTGGGAATCTAAGCTGGTCGGTGGATATGATAAGATAGTGCGGTGGATAATAAGCCATATTTGTGTCTTATCTTTATTCAGTAAACCATATTGTCTGTATATAACATTGCAAGTAGTGTTTAGGATCATAGAGGGTGTATGTCAGTGTTTATGTAGTGATTACCTTTCTTTCAGTTGGCTCTTCGCCTCCCTAAGTGCTCCCCGTACACTACACATATCAGCATTATCATTCTCAGTGCACCTACCATGCTTTTCTAATGCAATTAGTGGGTATTCTCACTCTCCTTTGGCAAACTCCTATGTAACCTCCAGGCTGGAGGAACGTGCTATTAGGAGATACCCATGGTCAATAAATACTGATCTTCAGGGGTTTGCAGCCTAATCTGTGCTGAGGGTGCTCCGAAAACTGTGTGTACTATGTCTTTTGCTGAGAAGAATATGTTTATGATGTATTCTTGCAGCTGGCAGACTGTGTGTTATTAGCTGGATTTTGACATGCCTGTGGCTGGCAGACTGTGTGTTATTAGCTGGATTTTGACATGCCTGCGGCTGGCAGACTGTGTGTTATTAGCTGGATTTTGACATGACTGCGGCTGGCAGACTGTGTGTTATTAGCTGGATTTTGACATGCCTGCGGCTGGCAGACTGTGTGTTATTAGCTGGATTTTGACATGCCTGCGGCTGGCAGACTGTGTGTTATTAGCTGGATTTTGACATGCCTGTGGCTGGCAGACTGTGTGTTATTAGCTGGATTTTGACATGCCTGCGGCTGGCAGACTGTGTGTTATTAGCTGGATTTTGACATGCCTGCGGCTGGCAGATTGTGTGTTATTAGCTGGATTTTGACATGCCTGCGGCTGGCAGACTGTGTGTTATTAGCTGGATTTTGACATGCCTGCGGCCGGTCAGACTGTGTGTTGTTAGCTGGATGCTGGATTTTGACATGCCTGGGGCTGGCAGACTGTGTGTTATTAGCTGGATTTTGACATGCCTGCGGCTGGCAGACTGTGTGTTATTAGCTGGATTTTGACATGCCTTCGGCTGGCAGACTGTGTGTTATTAGCTGGATTTTGACATGCCTGCAGCTGGCAGATTGTGTGTTATTAGCTGGATTTTGACATGCCTGCGGCTGGCAGATTGTGTGTTATTAGCTGGATTTTGACATGCCTGCGGCTGGCAGATTGTGTGTTATTAGCTGGATTTTGACATGCCTGCGGCTGGCAGATTGTGTGTTATTAGCTGGATTTTGACATGCCTGCGGCTGGCAGACTGTGTGTTATTAGTGGGATTTGAAAATGTAGTAGATTGTTAAACATTCCCGCTTTTATTTTAGATTTTCCCAGTACATTTCAATTTCGTCTTCCAATTCCACGTCAGATTAATGGATAATTCCCTATCAATAATTCAATAAATAAGCAAACAATAAAGAAGACAGATAATAATAGGTTTAATTAAAAATTTTATTAATTTACCAAAAAGTAAAAAACACAACATACACCATAAACAAATATTACAGGATTATAATAATTAATTAAATCAATGTTATATTAATATAAAAAATAAATTGCCCAAGAGGACACAGTATTCCATTAGAGGCAAAAAGGTTTAAAAGTAATATCGGGAAGTATGGTAGTGGGTGTATGGAATAGCCTTCCAAGTGGTAGAGGTTATACAGTGAAGGAGTTTAAGCATGCATGGGATAGGCACAAGGCTATCCTAGATATAAGATATGGAACTGGGGACTAATAAAAGTATTTAGAAAATTGGGCAGACTAGATGGACCGAAGAATGGTTCTATCGGGCAGACTAGATGGACCGAAGAATGGTTCTATCGGGCAGAGTGGATAGAGCGAATGGTTCTTTACTGCCGGCACAATCTATGTTTCAATTATGTGACACGATATTGTTATTTTTATTTGAAGTTTTAGTTGATGTATATATTTATGTGAATAGCTTGTCTTTGGTGTAATTACTGGTTCATTATAAACATAGAAAATCCTTCCTTTCCTCCCTATGAATAACCAGCTTTGATACAATGATGGATCTTTTAGAACCAATATATAAAATGCTAGTGGCTGGAACTGAGTGGTGCCTTAAAGGGACACTAAACTTCTAATATAGAATCACAAGTGAAAGGTTATTTCTCCTTAGTGTGAGGACAAACTAGGTCCCCCCCTGCTGATCCCATGCAAAAACGAGGGTCTCTCTCTCTGCGCTAGCAGCAAGAGACCCTCACATTCTGCAGACCTCAATTAATTGGAACAGGACGAGTCCCCCGCTCTGATTGACTATGTGGGTGCTGACACTGCCAGCGTGCGACAGCCTGGAACACCTTTGTCTCAGGGGGATGGATGAGACAGGTAATCGTGGCAGCATTAATGTAGCTGCTTTACCGCCCCCCTCTCAAGCGACGGGCAGCTCATCGCGTGAGAAGGGGATCGCTGAAGGTGAGTATTATTAATAGGGGTTCATTTTAGTATTAAGGGCTGGGGAGGTTAGGTATTGGGGTCATGGGCGTTGGGTATTAGGGTTCGGGGGTAGCATTAGTATAAGGGTTAATTTTTGTATTAGGGTTTTGGGGGGTTCATTTTCGTATTAGGGTTCGGGGTTAATTTTAGTATTAGGGTTCAGGGGGGGTTAATTTATCGGGAGGTGTACGTTTACAAGCGCTGGCAGTTCAGTGTTCATACTGCCGCGCTGAACTGTCAGCGGTGAACCAGCCGCGAAGAAGTGTCCTGGACCCGTGTCTCACCTGTGAGACACAGCAGAGAGTGAACCCATGTCAATCTGTTAATGGTTAAAAAACACCAGTGTAGTTATCCTTTAATGCAGGAATTGAAGTGTCGCCAGCGAGTGGGATTAAAAACCACTTTACCTGTCTGATCTCATATAAAAGAGCCTTTTCTCAGGACATTGATTTCATTGTGGAAGACTGAGCACTTTCACTTGTGCCCTTCATATGTGATACTATCTCCCGTGTTGCACATCGCTAATTCATTATGAAACTTATATCATTGATCTTGTGCTGGAGTAAAGGGATCCAATAAATAGGTTTACTGGAGCTGTAGGGACTATACTCCCTAAAACATAGGATCCGTATTGTGCTATACGTGGGCTAATTTGTCACACCCAGAGGTTGTACAACATGCAAACCCGCTTATGTCCATTATAGAGAACTGTATAATGTCCACTTGCATGCATACACTGTGAAGACTATATACAGATCGGAATGGTGTAAAAACACTTCTAATACACTCACAAACAATAGTAGAAAAAGTGCCTTATTAAGGCACAAGCCTTAACGGAACATTAAACATTGTTAAACCCTTGCTTCCTTGAACGATGACTGAACCCAGGTGTAGGGACAGAGTTTGAGGGAGGGAAGATAATCAGTTCTGTTTTGGAAAGATTAAGTTTCAGGTGTCACACATCTAATTGGAGATGGCCGACAGACACTCAAGTACACGAGGCATCGGTCCAAAGTCCTGGTTGGAAACCGAGGGCCAACACCACGCTTTTCTCTGGCTTCTCTCTCCGACCTTGTCGACGTCTTCCATTGCAACGACTGTGGAACGCGTTGGGTAAGCCCACGAATACTAGTAAAATGTAAAAAGGTTCAGGAAGGGCACCATGTAAAGTGTTCGCTATAGAATGCAAGAATATTGGAAAGTAAAGCAAAATTTGATTAGGTTTACAGTAAAGCCCTAAAAAAAATATAAATTGGGGTTTACCCCCCTTTTACCGCCGATGCTTTTCTTCGCCTCCCCCCATCACGTTCAGAACAGCATGGAGAAGATGAGAGTGAGAACAATCTCCAGGAACAATATGTAATTTATGTACAGCAAGTGCCAATGTAATTAAGTCTAAGTGTTGAATAATTCATGTGCCAGGCAACTCTCCCCGTCAAGAGTGCAGTGTAAGTGCTACAACGTCCGTCTCCTAATTATGGGATGTGATTTAATTAGCGTTTCCTTGAGAAAAACGATTGGCGATTTGAAAGAAAAATTCCGCAATGGCGGAAAATGAAACCTGAAATTAATTTAAAAAAAAAAGCTTCTTAAAGGGACCTTGCCAAGCTAAACCTTACTCATACCGCGAATGTCGAGAATACAAAATGATGGTCTATAAAATGGTCTATAGATTGTGGTGGTACAATTGCAAGCAAAGGCATGTAATAAGAAAAAAATAGGTTTTTATAGTGTCTTGTGGTGTATCCTGCTTATGAAATCGCTCGTGGCTTGATATGCAAATAGACTACTTTTTCAATGGTACATGTGTAATTTGCATATCAAGCCACATGGTGATGTCATAAGCCGGAGACACATTTAAAACACATATTTCTCTTACTTTATGCTTTTGATTGCACAATGTGTGGATCTTTTTTCATGTTGTTTTTTATTCTCTACATTCATTGTATAAGTAATGTGTAGGTCCCTTTAACTAAACCTTCATTTTATGCAAATCTGTTAAAGACATGGGCGCTATAATGGAGATATTCAAATGCAAAAAGAGGTTCAACACTTGAAGACCCAATAGTTTGGATCAGTTTTAACCTGTTCATATAAAAGATGCTGAATGGCTTCGACATGTTTAAATGCAGCATATGATTTTATATATATGTGTGTATATACGCATCCGATCGATCTGCAAGGACCATTTCATTGTTTTTACTGTGAATGCTCTAACTGAGAGAGACAGTCGCCGACCAGTCCGCGCTTCTCAAGGAGGCATGGCAGCGGTCATCAGAGGATTAACTGGCGTTAAATGATGGTTTATTCTCATACCAGGGACAACAACTTTTTCACTTATGTGTCTATATTAGAAGCACAAGTGGGGGAAAAAAAAAAGTTTAGTGTCCTTTGCTTGGAAAGCGTGTTAGGGAGAAAAAAAGCTATGTAAATATATATATATATATATATATATATATATTTATTAACACTGCAGACTGTGGCTAGGGTTGCCACCTGGCAGGCCGGTAAAAAATTGGCATCAGGGCAATGTTAACTCTATGGAGACAGTACCAAGGCTGGTATTTTTTTTGAAGAAAAGGTGACAACCCTAACTGTGACGTTTTATATTTACAGGGTCTTGGGTTGCCACCTGGCCGGTATTTTACCGGCAGGCCGGTAAAAAAAAAATGGCTTGACCCCAATGTTAAGTCTATGGAGATAGTAGTATTTTTTTGGAAGAAAAGATGGAAATCCTAAGGGGCGTAACAAAAAAAAAAAAAGATTTTCATCTCAGTTGAGGGAAACATTTAAACAGGATAGGTGTGACCTCTGCTCTGCCATTGGTAAATAAGTAATCCTTCTCAATCAATGTGTCCACGTCAGTCTAATCTCAGTCCTCATACAGTGATAATGGATAGGAAAGTAATGAGCAATATTGATTACATCCTAATTACATGCATGAGGCTTGGTCTTTATATTCACGCTGTGTTTCCATGTAATGGGTCTTTGGATCTATGGACTGGCTTTTATTATTGGTTTTCCTGTCGGCACTGTAAAATCTGCGAGTACAGTAATAGCCTAGCTGGCATGGCTAGTAATGCCTGTCTTTTGCAGTGCACCTTTCTGTGAATAGTTCCCTCCGTCTACATCTCATCCTTCTACATTCCAGAGTGCGCAGAGGAACGCCAACAATGGAAGCTTGTGATAAGAACTGACCGCTGACAATTGTTCCAGTGAGGCTATCTTGGTCTAAGCTTTGCAACTTTTCAAAGGTTTGCTGCTTGTTTTAAACAGTGTATTATTATTTGTTTGTCAAACACAATACAAGACACATGCTTTATACTGTGATACTTTAATAAAGCGTGATTGGACTGCATAAATGAGCCTAAAAATTCTCCAACTTACCTCTCTTTCCATCTCCGCTATAAATACCTGATTTTCTTTTTAGTGCATAGTCCCTGTGACATTGACCCATATTTGTTTTATTGAGGGCTATTTGTCAGCACACCTAGTTAGGCCATTAAATGCTGCGCAAATGACATCGGAGAAATAATGGTGTGTGCAATATTATCCATCAACACACATCTTGTACTGCAGCAAAGGATTCTGGCCAGAAGCATGGCCTATATTCATTAGAGAGTGCTCTTTTCTCCACTGTCACTTTTATTATTATTTTTTTTAAAATAATGACCCTGTTCCAGTGAACGATAGTCACGGTATGTAGTAAAGAACAGTACCCTCGGAATGCCCCCAGAGATAGGCAAAGTGTCCATACTAGGACATCGATGTCTGTGGAATGGTCAGTGATGGTCCATAGCACATAATTAGATTGTACACCAGAGACCCCAGTAAATGTCTACCATGAGCAATATTGGCACCAACCTCTCAGAGCCCCCTTACTAATCCACAGTAGGAAGAACACCAATGGTTACCCAGTAATGCCTTTTGGCACTCTAGATGATGTGCAATATACTCCAATGCCTCCCATCTCTTAAGCTTTACCTCTTGACAGTTGTAGCCTCGACCTGTAGCTGTATCTTACCATAAATCCAGACCATATGGCTCAGAGGAAGTGGATATAAAACTGTCTGATCTCTGTGCGCGTATAACACACACAGCTAATGCTGCCTGCGCCTCCCTCCCAGTAAAACGCGCGCCTCGCTGCTACAGAAGATGGGGGCGGATCTTCACCTCGCACGCGGTACGGTACGCCTCCCTCGCTGCGTGCCGCATTGTGGCACAAAGATAGGAGCGCCAGGGCGCCCCTTGTAAAAATGCGCACAAGGCCGGCACCTACTTCGCCTATAGTTGGCACCGGCCCTACATTCAACTCTACGGACTTTCCGTTTCCTAAAAATAACCAGGCTGGCTCCTATAAATAACCAGGCTGGCTCCTATAAATAACCAGGCTGGCTCCTATAAATAACCAGGCTGGCTCCTTAATTAGTCTGCCTGGCTCCTAAAATCTACAGAAATGTGTCCAGCCCTGCAGTAAATGGTCTTTTAAATGAAAGTCTCCATTTTCTCAATATACCGTATTCCAACTTTTTACCAAGTACTTAATCTATCAGTTCACGGTTGTTTCTTTAAGTGATTTAACCAGTCTGTAAAAAGTCCAATTTGAAGTCAGCTCTTTTATGTTCCTTTATAGTACAGAGTAGTGAATGTGTTACTGTAGCAACTTTCCACTGGGGAACGATCTGGAAATATTCTGGAAAGAGATCACTGAGCAGGAACGTAGCAAAGAAAAATATTGCTATACCTATGTCTGGTACGGAAAAAACCAAACACATTGGTTAAAGGAATGCCTATGAAGCTAGAACATGCACATTATATACTAAGAAAACGTAACTCCATCACCTAAACGCCATTGTGAAGTGTGGAGCATTACAAAAGATGTATAGGGTCCCTTGTGTGTGCAGTATTGTGAGCACATGCATTGTTTAACCCCATTATTTGAATTAGTGACAATGGGCAAACCTGCAATGAAACCCGAATATGCAGTGATCAGCAATGGCTGCCAATGCTTAGCTGGTTTTGCTCTGATGCCCTGATCATGAGGCATCCTGCAACACCAAAATGTGGCCCCCAGGAGCACTCCTCTGAGTGACCGCTGTAGCCGGGAAGACCGATGGAAGTGATCAGAAATCTCTGTTGCAGTTGCTTGGCTGCCCCTAGAGGCAGTTGGCAGCATTGCATTGAAAAAAAAATGACAAAACTAACCCTAGATGTAGGGTTAGGGATGGATGTAGGGTTAAAGATGGTTAATCCATGGATTGAGCCGGCACACTGGGTGCTGAAGTTCAGGAAAAAGCAGAGCAGACTCCTGACATATGTTGGAAGCCTTTTTTTTTTATAAATAGGTGCAGATAGAGCTAGTGTGGGTGTTAGGCGTTATCTCTGTGTGGGCCTTGTTTATATACAACACACACTGTATATTTTTAATAATTTTTTAATTCTTTACATATAAGCAATGTTAAGGTAACAGAGATCCTGTAACGGTTGAGCACTGGCTATCTGAAGTCCGAGCCCTGTGTTTTGGGTTTTAGCTACAGACAAACCCGCAAGGTAATAATAAAAGCCGGCCACGGCTGTCACTGTGTGAGTGCTGCCCCACTGTACCTTTCTATTAGAGCTTTTATCTTGTCTGTTATATTGATTCTATCTGCTTACAGTCTGTCTGAACATCCGAGCCAGCAGGCCGCCTCAGAGATGCTGTGTACTCTTCTCTGCAGGAAGCAGGTTATTACTGACACTGCCCTGCCTCCCGCCTCCCCAATACACACTGCTCTCATCCTAGTCCTCTTTGGTAAATGAAAACTAACACTTTTTTATATCTATATATTTGCCATCACGTTCAGCAGTACTTCCTTTGGTACATGAAATCTAACACTTTGCTTTTTTTTTTTTTTTTTATATATAATTGACTCATTGTACTAAGGGTTATATAGTACCAGTCAATTTTCTAGGATTGTCTTGGATTTACAGAGACCATAATGAAGCTTGCCCGTTCCCAGTTTGAACCTCATGGGAATAGAACGTAGAAAAAAAGAGGCAAAAACATCTTTGTGATGTCTGATAATTGTAGTGTACTAAAGCAGTGCTTCTTAAAGGGACTGTCTGGTGGGTCTAGGACACTTCCGCGCGGCAGTTAGAACGCTGAACTGTCAGCAATGAAGAATAACGCGGCTATGTAAGAGCTGACAGTTCAGCGCTGAACTGTCAGCTCTTACAAATGTACAAGTAAAACGAAAATACCCCCCCTAATAAATGATTCCCAAACCCCAATACTAACACTGAACACTAAACCCCAATACTAACACTACAAATTAACCCCAATACAAAAATTAACCCCCTAAACCCTAATACTAACCTCCGACCCCTAATACTAACCCCCGAGCCCTAATACTAAAAATAACCCCCTAAACCCTTATTCTAACCCCCTAAACCCTAATTCTAACCAAAGTAAAATAGCTAAAATACTTACCTTTAGCGATGAAATGTCTTGCGATGAAATCTCCAGCGACGATCTGTCTTGCTGTGTAGAGTCGGCAGTATTTTCGTTTTACTTGTACATTTGTAAGAGCTGACAGTTCAGCGCTGAACTGTCAGCTCTTACATAGCCGCGGCCGCGGTGAAACGGCCGCGTTATTCTTCATTGCTGACAGTTCAGCGTTCTAACTGCCGCGCGGAAGTGTCCTAGACCCACCAGACAGTCCCTTTAAGAAGCACTGCTTTAGTACACTACAATTATCAGACATCACCAAGATGTTTTGCCTCTTTTTTTCCTACGTTCTATTCCCATGAGGTTCAAACTGGGAACGGGCAAGCTTCATTATGGTCTCTGTAAATCCAAGACCCCTGTCTGGTGCCCAAAATGCATCTTCCAAATATTAACGCATATTAATGTGCTGTCAAAGTACTAACATTTTGCATTGCTTAAAATATACTTACAGCTAGAAGAAATTATGAAATTACAGCAGTTTGCAAGAAACAAGGACTGCCCACACTAGCTGAGTAAAAGTCATATCTTTTTTTTTTTTCTGCAGGAACCAATGAGAATAATGCCATTCAAATGAATGGAATATCCTGTCTCTCTAGTGATGTCATCAGACAGTGTGTTGCACTGTTAAGAGATCCTACTGTGTACAAGAGCAAGGTCACTCAAACGCCACTCAGTAGACTCAATTTGAGGAGGACAGGAATATGAAACAAAACTTTATATCTATAGAATCAGTGCACCTGCAGTAAACATGCAGAGTAATCACTGGGGAGGGCTTGAGTCAAATATAAAAAATGTGATTTATACAGAATGCCTGCATTAAATCACACAGGGATATAAGCCTGTGCACTATACAAGCAGTGATCTTCATCTTGCACCAAAGTGAGTTTGGGGACTAGGCTGTCCCTTTGAACCTGTCTCAAGGACCCCCAAAGAAGCCAGTTGTGTTTAAAACCATACCAGGTGTTATACATATCCTTATTTACACACAACTGGGTAATCCCTAAATTATGGAGGGGGGGTCAGAAGCACTGCTTTAGTACACTACCATTTTCAGCTATCTCAAAGCTGTCTCCCACCCCCCTTTTTTTTTCTACGTATAATACCTGTAAGCTTAAATTCCACAACGTTCAAGCTTCGGGATGTTCTCTGCAAATCCGACACAATTGGCAGCTACGAAACCCTAGAAAAATTGTCAAGGACGATTAGGAAACCATACCAGGTGTTATACGTATTCTTATATTAAACAAAAACGTGGAAAACCCTAATTCCTGGAGCGTTGTGGTTCCTTGAGGTCAGGCACTGTACTAAAGCATATCTCACTACTTTGTCTGGGATAGAGCTGGCAGGAAATGGCTACGCAAATAAAGGTCGCAAGCATGATACCAGGCGCCCACCTAGGGTCGCCACCTGGCCGGTATTTTACCGGCAGGCCAGTAAAAAAAATGGCATCAGGCCAATGTTAAGTCTATGGAGACAGTACCAAGGCCGGTATTTTTTTTTGAAGAAAAGGTGGCAACCCTAGGAGCGCCAGTTCAATGATTTATGGAAAACCTTTTTTCCATAAAATTGATGGGAATGCTAGCTATGCTGGATCTCCCGTGAAGGTATTGGCTATAAGTCAGCTTGCCCATTTTTTTTCTTGCACAAGATTGTCAATGGACCGTTTGTTCAGGGTCATTTGGGTGAGAGACACCAAGTGGTGGGAAGTTAATATGGCACAAGAGCCTTTTTTTTAAGTTGTATCTATTTTTAATTGTAATAATGACTCGTTTCTATGTAGTTTATTATGTCTTATTAAAAGATTGCATCAAGTGAAGGCATTTTATATAGAAATGTTTAATGAAATAATACAAATTGAGCAACCTGTTTAATTAAAAGATGGCATCAAGTGTAGGCATTTTAAATAGAAATGCTTTAATGAAAGAATAAAAACAAAGTACTTTTTTTGAGCCCTCTTCTGTAGCACTATCAGGGAGCAGACATCTTGAGTCAGATCATCCTCCATCTAACCCAAGATTCTAAATAACATGTCCGCCCCCTGATATAGCTTTACAGAGCAAAGATGGCTCAATATGGTACTTTATTTGTATTCTTGATGCAATCTTTCATTGAAACATAACTTTATTTTTTGCTGACAGTTGTCCGGTAACATCACCAGTTGGTAGGGTTGCCACCTTTTTCTCCAAAAAATACCGGCTTTGGTACTGTCTCCATAGACTTAACATTGGCCTGATGCCAATTTTTTTACCGGCCTGCCGGTAAAATACCGGCCAGGTGGCAACCCTACCAGTTGGCACTTTAGTCAAATATATTGTTCTACATGGCAGCATTTCATTTGCATGTCTCCCCTCAAGCCATCCCAAATCGAGGCTGTACCGCGTAAGGCAGGTGTATTGTGGGAAGGTTCTGCATTTTGCATACGGTGGCACAGGGTTATGTCTTAAGTGAGAGGCCACACAGGCCACAAGTAAAATATATTGTTCTCTTGATCTATGCATTTTCTTGCAATTTTGCAATGCTAAACACCCACACTGTAAACACAATCTGGCAACAGTCCATTTAAGTGTCTTTGTCATGTATACGTATATATATTGAGTTTGTAAGTAGAGCACAAAGTTCATGGTCCCTTTCCCGTTGAAGTTGCCCATGTTGAAAATGCCACAGCTGTAAGAATGCTTTCGAACATGTTAACCTTTAACAGGGAGAATTGACTTTAGTGGCAAATGTTTATTATTCTTATCAACCCAATCAATCTTGTGCTTGCTTTTCAGAGAGAATGACAGACGTGTAGCAGGGGAGATTTGTCTGCACGACACAATGCAGGAAATTCCAAAGGCAATCACAGTCTCAAAGCATAAAGGATCAAGGATCATTTATTATCTGGCCAGAGGAAGATCTCCGACGAATTGCAGTGGGATTAACAAAGTATTTGACTGAGCTCCACTGATGCCACGCCATGTCCAGTTGGAAAACTATTGCATCCTGACCCCCGAAACATGGATTAAGATGTTTTTTTTCCTACTCGGGAAAGTTATTGGCTAACCATGAAAATCACATTTAAAGTGTGTACTGGTTTTATAAGATTTATTGATTCCCTCTACAGGTCTCTGTGGTCAATAAATCCAAAGGTATGTGTCAGTTCTTATTGAATGATTACAGACTGGAATCAAGATTTTGCTGGCACTCTCATAAAGTGACGTCAAATGTCAGTGAAATGGTTACAAAACCAGCAAGTCTTTTTTTTTTTTTTTATGATACCAGTCCCAACATACAGAACGAGAAGAGGGGTTTTTCATACAGGTGTTCTTAAATTCTAGTGGATTTTTTTCTTTTTTAGCAAATATTATTCTTTTGCTGCAAGAAAAAGCAGCATTTTTTTTTTTTTTTTTTAAGAAATCCTTTGTATTCCTTTCAAAAAACCTGTTTGTAGCTGGATTTTTTTACATTTTATTTTTGTTTTTGGTTAAGCTGTAGGTCAACCACTCGTAGAAGCTTTGACCCTGCGTTTTAAAAAAACATTTTTTTTTTTATATATATATATACATATATTATTATCCCAATGGCAGAAAAGTGTGAATACATTGCCAACATGTATGGCTATGATTTAGGTAGTCACTTTGTAGATTTTAAACCATTGGGTTTTGGAGCCAATGGACTGGTTTTGTCGGCGACAGACAGCCAAAACTCTCGGAAAGTAGCCGTCAAAAAAATCACTATTGGGGATACGCGTAGCATTAAACACGCGTGGAGAGAAATCAAGATCATCCGCCGTCTTAACCATGATAACATCGTCAAGGTCCATGCTGTCCTTGGCCCAAGGGGGGCTGACCTTCAAGGAGATTTTTTGAAGTTCAATGTGGTGTACATTGTGCAAGAACAAATGGAAACTGACCTGGCAAGGCTCTTGGAGCAAGGACCCCTTACAGAGGATCACGCTAAACTTTTTATGTATCAACTTCTTCGAGGGCTGAAATATATTCATTCCGCCAATGTACTCCACCGCGACCTGAAACCAGCCAACATATTCATCAGCACCGAAGACCTAGTCTTGAAGATTGGGGACTTTGGGCTGGCGAGGATTGTGGATCAGCATTACTCGCATAAGGTATGGGGGAAAAAAATGAATTGGGGACAACTGTTTTATTGTCAAGGGTAAAAAAAACTCCTACAAACTTTTCGTAGTTTTCCTAAACAAGTGGTTGACATTGGAGAGGCCACTGTATCATGTATAAGATGACTCGATGGATGGATGTAACTGTAAATGAATGGCACCAGCAACAATGGAACAGCTTTGGGTCAAAAACAGATTTTTGCAGATCAGTCAGGAAAACTACCTAAAGTTACTGATGTGGCATACTGTAAAAAAAAAAAACTTTCTCTTTTATTGTCGAAAAAAATATATCAAAATATTCAGTTTGCATCAGTTTCAAAAATCTACTGATCCCAGTTATGTTAAAAAAAAAAAGGTTTAGGTACATTTAGAAATGATCTATTTTTTTCCCTTCTTTTTACATTAGTAGCATTCTCTGCATCATTCATCGTCATAAAAATAAACGTAGTATATTTGAACATTTGCTATAAATCTTATGTACCGACAGGCAGAGAATTATGTTACAGACTATGTGTTTTTCTTTGTATGGCTTTTCCATGTGTTTTTTCTTTTTTCTGTTTTTTTTCTTCTTCTAGAAAAGACCAGTTATTTGGATTTCTGACATCCAGATTTGACTGCTTTTCTAGAAATAAAATTCCGTAAATTTTTATCCTTTATTAAATTAAACACGGCGATTTGTTTATTTTTTTCAATGCATGTTTAGGGAGCAATGAAATAATATTCAACATAACTATTTAGAACGAAAAGGTAGTTTGTAAGAATGCAAAATCTCAGTGCTTAACTGGATGGTGATCCTGTTACTCTGATAGTTTAAAGAATATTGCTGTGTTAGCCATGGAAAAACCAAGAAGAACTACAGTTAAAATGACCTTTATTGGATGAGAATTTGAGTGCAAGCTCACAAGACAACTCAGCCTTACAAACGTTACATGCGAAATAGGCATAACTTTAAAATATACACACATACATTGATTAATAAATCCTCTGGTTACCTAATAGCTTTAATTTAATAAAACATAATTTGAGTATCAGCCATTGCCGGTTAAGGGAGAAGTAAATTAGAGTGACATATTGTTTGTTGGTTTGTTTGTTTTTTCAATCTGTCGCAGAATGTTCATATGTTGACGTTGGGAATCAGAAACACAGTATGCATGGTAAAAATAAACTATCACACTTTCATAAAGGTGGAGATTAAATAAACACACGAAATGAAATGAAGCTCAAACAGATAAATGCAGATTGCTGGGATGAAAAAAATGGTAGGTTAATTTATGAAAAAGTTATAGAAATAAATCAAAGCTAATGGTTAGTAGGAAGTTAACCCTTCGGGTGCCGAATCTGACTTAGTCTCAAAACCAGAAAATATTTAAACATACGGTCCGTTTCTTGGTTTAACACTTTGTAGCTATTAATTACCAGATAGAGGTAACGCATATTGTTTAGATTCTTTGATGTCCCTCTAAACCAGTCCTGTTATTACTGAATGACCGATAGCTCAGGGAGAGTTTGTATAAAGCTTCTGCCTGTGGAAGGGTCCCTTGTGCTGGGTGCTGGTGATCTCTGTCACAGATGTCCTTAAGGTATTGATAATGCAGAGTAAACATTATAGAGGAGCAGTCAGAACATCTTCTCTTCCCCAAGAATTCTCCAGCAGCAGTAAAATAATACAAGCCGCTAATGGAGGAAAGACCCATGGGTGCATCCAGGGACAAGATGTGTGGGGGCAACTGAACTTCCTCCTATAGTATGTGCAAAGCCACTCAAAGGAAGGGAGCAAGGCAATCCATTAGCTAGAAACAGAAACTGGCTATAGAGAATAATAAATCTATATAGAATAAAAAAAATATATAACCAAGAGTATTAGGAGGCTCAGGGATGATATAAAATGTAATAAAACCACAGTATACCAACAACAAAAAGTGCAATCACCCAACGCGTTTTGTCCGACATAGCGCACTTAGACGTAGGTCTGGACTCTATCAGAACACACGCATGTTTGTATCCTAATTGAGACCAGGTGCAGTGTGATTAATGGATTACTCTAGACACATGACACAATATCAATAAATTAAAACAGCACTATACCCAAAACACTTATACAACAGTAGTGTGAAATATTGGATTGACCCTCTTTAAACAAAGAGGTTCACATTTTAATCACAAATAGGCAAAATTGACAAGGCACCAAACCTTGTATTAGCCTTTACTAGCCCAGCACAGAGGATGGCCATTGGGGTGCACTAGAGGTTTGTAGGCAAACATGTGAAGGTAGCAGCTAAGAGGACTTTTTTTTGTTTCTTAGTTGATAAATTCTAGGTGCAGGGGTGTATTTTTGTTTTGTGTTGCCCTAGGCCTGACTAATCTCATGTACCCTTATTTGTCACACCCCCTACCCAAGTTACACCCTTCCCCGCACAACCTTAAATTTTCCCCACAACCCTTTTTATGCTACCCCCTCCAGCCTGCCACCTGAGGCCTAGACAGAAATTTAACACTGCCTGTGGGTTCAGGAACATTGGTTCTGTGGTCGCCAGCTGGAATGTTCTTCCCTTGTTTTACAGCGGGAGTGGTCCCCACTCACAAGCCCCCCCCCCCCCCCCATCTTCCCCTCGCGTCTCTCGGAGATAAGTATCATCGTAATGTTTCCACATTGTGTCAGATGTAGTTAGTAATCACTTCCTATTAACAGAAATATTTAGCTCTGTATCATCTGTTTCCTGCTGCAAGCTGTGAATTCCTGGCTCCGTCCTTGTGTGATTAAGTTATAAATATAATTGATACGGTCTCACGCTGGCAGATAATCCTCGTAGTATCGCTGCTAAACAATGCTTCGGTTATTAACTCACACACAATACATTCTGTGACAATGACACAAACGGCAAGTGCTACAAATAATAACAGACACACTGTCCAGACGTGAGAGCTGCTCCATGATCTATGTCCGGACAGGCAGAAATAAATAATATGATTAATACAGATCATTTTACTGGACTTCATTACATCAATGGCAATATATAAATATATTGCGCTGGCGCCACCGAGGTATTAAAAAAAATTAGACGCTTAAACGTGTCCCCAAACACTGCTTTTTTTTTTAACCTGTCCCAACACTTGCAGTGCAGGTTTTTTTTTTTTTTTTTAAATGAAGCCCCCATCCGCCCAAGATGTTCAACTAAAATCAAGGAGGAAGCCCTCTGAGTGTTTTTTCTGTACAATCAAGGAACATTCCCTCAATAAAATTGGCTGTCATTTTGTATGAAAGGGACTGTATTACCTGAACATTATTATTATTATTTTTTTTACTGTGCATGTAGAGCTTACAAATTGATCTATACATTGTATTAGCAAAACTGCAAGCAAATGCCTAAATTAGGAGAGAAAAATAAATGTTTTAAATGTGTCTATATAGAGTCTCCTGCTGATGACATCACCGGTGGCACGGTATGCAAATTACACATTTCCCATTGAAAAGCAGTTCATTTGCATACCGTGCCACAGGTGATGTCACAAGTAGGCGACTCCACAGACACATTTAAAACAACACTTTTCTCCTAATTTAGGCATTTGCTTCCAATTTTGCAAATAAACAATATTTGGGTGATACCTTCCCTTTAAAGTTACTGTATTAAGTTTACATTATCTGTTTTTATTGCATCAAGCCAATTCACAGGCGTCACTGGTGTTTAGAGCTGCTTCCAGCAGAAATACTGTAAGGGAGGCGCAGACCCAATAATCTGTTATATTTAGGGTTGCCACCTTTTCTTCAAAAAAATACCGACCTTGGTACTGACTCCATAGACTTAACATTGGCTTGATGCCAATTTTTTACCGGCCTGCCGGTAAAATACCGGCCAGGTGGCGACCCTAGTTATATTGTCCTGTATATGTGACCCCCCGTATTGTATCTATATGTGCTTTGTGAGTAACACTGTGCATTTTTTCTCTTCCTGGTATAGTTGATATTCCAGTCATGAGAGAGATTGGCTTACAAAGCATGACCAAGGTATGGCGAATTAACGCAACCTCCCCCCAAGAAAAGACACGGACAACAAACTGGATATGAAGGTCACAGTATTTATTAAGAAATACTGTAACAAAGATTTTGTATTATTATCAGTAACTTATCAACTTAAACGTATACTAAAAACATATACAACCATGGAAAACACATATAACATATACATACCATGTACAAAGGATACCATCTTGTGGAGTACCACATGTATATGCCACTAAGCGGTAGCATATCTAGGATTGGGTACCCGAGGATCGGACGTAGGCGTAACCAAAAATATCAGTCTACCGGCGTCAATGCCCCTGCACGGTAGCCATCTGATATTCACTCCCCAGGGACCAGCCCGTGGGGAGTCCGTGCAGCTAGCTACCAGAGCTACTGCCTCCCGGGTTGGCCATACCCAAGACAGCCAACCCCCTGCACTGACGTCATACCTCGGGTACCCCCTGTCATCACAACAATGACATAGACAAAGACAAGACAAAGAGGGATGGGTGGGAGGGAACTGATTTCTATAATGTAGAAAAGAGGCTGGGCAAAACCGCCGCAAGGGTTTATATAGGTTTTGCCCAGCCCCCAAGGGGGGAGGAACGGCCGCCCATGAAGGGCAATTACTGGCCGAGGGCCTATGACTGACAGACTTGTGATGAGGCTGCATCACCAACCTGTTGTCATGATGCCCTTTCATATATTGCATTATTACAGGACGTTACTGTTTAAAGGTCTGCACGGGGGTCTTAGAACAGATGTGTGTCTGGGGGAGGCAGGGAAATGTTAAGAAACTATTACAGTCTGATGCCAATCTGTACATAGGAAAAAAACTCCTGATTTATTCATTAGTTACACAGCAACCGTCCATATAATGCAAAAGATAAATCCCTAGTCGTATATGAATATCACCCATTTTAGACAAAGCAATGGGGAGATGTTCTTGCAACATTAGAAGTGTCGGCACTCATCTAGTCTGCCATATGTTCTAAATACTTTTATTAGTCCCCCGTTCTCTATCTTATATCTAGGATAGCCTTATACCTATCCCACGCATGCTTAAACTCCTTCACTGTGTTTACCTCTACCACTTCTACTGGAAGACTATTCCATACATCCACTACCCTCTCAGTAATGTAATCCTTTCATTAGTCCCTGGCCTTATCTTATATCTAGGATAGCCTTATACCTATCCCATGCATGCTTAAACTCCTTGACTGTGTTTACCTCTACCACTTCTACTGGAAGACTATTCCATGCATCCACTACCCTCTCAGTAATGTAATACTTTCATTAGTCCCTGGCCTTATCTTATATCTAGGATAGCCTTATACCTATCCCACACATGCTTAAACTCCTTGACTGTATTAACCTCTACCACTTCTACTGGAAGACTATTCCATGCATTCACCACCCTCTCAGTAATGTAATACTTTCATTAGTCCCTGGCCTTATCTTATATCTAGGATAGCCTTATACCTATCCCACGCATGCTTAAACTCCTTCACTGTATTAACCTCTACCACTTCTACTGGAAGACTATTCCATGCATCCACTACCCTCTCAGTAATGTAATACTTTCATTAGTCCCTGGCCTTATCTTATATCTAGGATAGCCTTATACCTATCCCACGCATGCTTAAACTCCTTCACTGTATTAACCTCTACCACTTCTACTGGAAGACTATTCCATGCATCCACTACCCTCTCAGTAATGTAATACTTTCATTAGTCCCTGGCCTTATCTTATATCTAGGATAGCCTTATACCTATCCCACACATGCTTAAACTCCTTGACTGTATTAACCTCTACCACTTCTACTGGAAGACTATTCCATGCATTCACCACCCTCTCAGTAATGTAATACTTTCATTAGTCCCTGACCTTATCTTATATCTAGGATAGCCTTATACCTATCCCATGCATGCTTAAACTCCTTCACTGTATTAACCTCTACCACTTCTACTGGAAGACTATTCCATGCATCCACTACCCTCTCAGTAATGTAATACTTTCATTAGTCCCTGACCTTATCTTATATCTAGGATAGCCTTGTGCCTATCCCACGCATGCTTAAACTCCTTGACTGTGTTTACCTCTACCACTTCTGCTGGAAGGCTATTCCATACATCCACTACCCTCTCAGTAAAGTAATACTTCCTGATATTACTTTTAAATCGTTGCCCCTCTAATTTAAGACTATGTCCTCTAGTTGTGGTAGTTTTTCTTCTTTTAAATATACTCTCTTCCTTTACTGTGTTGATTCCCTCGATGGGAATGTTTCTAGCATATCCCCCCCTTAATGGATCCTAGTTATCCTCAATGCATCGGTGGGGGGAACTGAGAGATCTAGACATGCACAGCACAGTTGCTTTAAACAAAGTATAACTATTAAAAGTAACTTATCCGAAAAAAATGTATATGTATACAATAGCAATGTATGTTTTGATAGCAGAAAAGAAACCAGTCCATGCTGAAGGACTATTCCTTATATAAAAACAAGCCAAGCTATTTTACATAATGTTTCTCTCCGAAGGTGATGATATTGGCCAGGATGTATGTCATGGATGTGATGTGCGCATTGTCTGTTAGCTTTGGTTAGCACTGTGCCGATAAGGCTATGCTGACCTCATTTATATAATACTTAATCTCTAGACTCAATACACTACTTGGTGTAGATCTCGTAGATTCTAATCTAAAGGACCCCCGTACTTCCAGACATAGGTAAGCCTAGTTACCATTACAATGATGGCTGCCCTCTTGTCAGATGTATTCAGCTATTGTGTACCTCACTGACGAGGCCTATGAGAGGTTCAGATGTGCGTCTGAGGATGCTGTGTTCTCCCATGCACAGGAATCTTGCCTGCCATTTTGAATTCTCACCATGGATTGGTCTGATGAAGTGATACTGTCTCATAAAATAGCTGAATTTTTGTTATTTTTTTAATTTGTCGGTGACGTCTTCTGCTTATGACATCACTTTGCACCGTATGCAAATGAACTGCTTTCAAGTGGGAAATGTGTCATTTGCATACCGTGCCACAGATGATGTCATAAACAGGGGACTATTAAAAAAAAAAGGTGATTAAGACTTCACTGTCCTCAGTGTGGGTCTTGTAATCGTTTACGTGGGGGGCAGCCTGGAATTGTGCCGGAGTTTAACCCTTCTGTGCCAGTTTAAATGCCAGTTTAAAATTGGCTTTCTATAAACTGAAATAGAGTCCCCATTCATAAGAAATTCTTATAAATGGGGACTCTATTTCGGTTTATAGAAAGCCAATAGCATTACATATATTCCATAAACCGAAAGTCTATGAACCGACCGACTTTCGGTTTATAGAATAGCAATAGCATTACATGTATTCTATAAACCGAAAGTCTTTCGGTTTATAGACTTTCGGTTTATGGAATACATGTAATGCTATTGCTATTCTATAAACCGAAATAGAGTCCACATTCATAAGAATAGGTCAATTGACCTATTCGTATGAATGGGGACACTCACCCACATTTTACTTCCTTTTGCAGCCCTCTAGCCCTTTCCAGGACTTTTTTAGAGGCATTTTAGTGGCCAAAAGTTCGGGTCCCCATTGACTTCAATGGGGTTCGGGTTCGGGGTCAAGTTCGAGCACGGACCTGGACTTTTTTCCGAAGTTCAGCAGAACCTGCCGTACCCGAACATCCAGGTGTCCGCTCAACTCTAGTCATAGACTGTCCTGATTAACTGTATCTATGCTGGTTAGTGAACCAATCAATGTGGACGGAATCATTCTGAATATCTAACCCATTACCCCAGCTCCTCCACAAACATTATGACATTAACCCTTCCTCGTCTGAGCGTGTTATGCCCGGGGCTTTCATCCTATTTGTGAACAATATAAAATCAGCTCCACATTCCTGACATTTCTCAGGTTATATTCAGCAGAATAACAATGTGCAGAGTCTATTTTAGGGGAGATACAATAGCAGAATGGGGAAGTCACAGACAGGTGGAGGAATTTAGGCCCACGTCGTCTAAGCAGCTCTATGGCGCGGTACTAAGTAAAAACCTCGCCCTACAGATTAATGGTCTACAGCTGAATGTGTAGTAAAGCATTTGTTGAAAGTATTGCCAAGTTTATCCAGCGGCTGAACTCCCAAAAATGCAGACCCAATGATCACCATCCAAATCCCTGTGGCTGGCTGAGCACACTTGGTAGCTAGCAGTGAAGGTAACAGAGCTGGAAATAGATTTCTTCCATGTTAATTTACAGCCTTTGTATTTTTATGATTAAATATTATGACCCCCATTTATATTGAATTTTGAATAATGCATGAGTTACTGGGGCTCCATCTCCTCTAATGTGAGTTGTTGGTTTATATAACGGTAGAATTTACCTTCCTAGCAGTGCCATTTAGAGATTAGAGGGTGTTAGCTGGCTTGTTGCTCAAATCTGTCTGCTCTGAGCAGAGAGGATTTGTAATGTATAGTTAGCCATTTCTGACTCCGCCCACTGCTCCAGCCCAGTCCGTTTTTATGCTTAGCCCAACCCATTCTTCCACCAGTGGAATCGTGAACACTCACTGATCCAGCAGCGCTTACCATCCCTGTCCTAACATAATTAATGGGTCTCACTGCCCCAAATATACAACTTCATAGCCCCCAAGTCATTCTTCCATTTCTTTTGAGTCCTCCTCCAATGATGTCAGTCTTTTTGTGTCCGATATCCTACTGTGTACATGTATGTGTAAGCTGTCTCGCAAACTGAGGTCTCAATTCTTCTTAATCCAGTTGTCTTGCTATTTTCTGAGATAGCTGCGAGTGAAGGAAGAGGTTTTTCGGAAGCGTCCATGATAAAATCTGTAAGAACTTCGCGACCCCCAGCCTCTACGAGCATTGGTTTTGTGGGTTATTCCAGGAATTGACCTATTGCAATAAACACGTGAGGGATGTGATGAGATATAATTAGATACTTTACAATTCAAACACAAGGACAATAACAGCAATTAGAATGCAGCAAATCGAAAAGTCTATTTAGAATGTGGCCCCGGTGGCCAACTACGATACTTGAACGGGAAGAAGGTTTTTCCATTGAATGTTACGGAGGGAATGTCTCTGGTGCAGAGTGATGCACTCATCTCAACACGCATGTGAGCTAGGGCCTGTATAGGCAAGAATTAACGGAAGGCCAACATGACGAGGCTTGTAATAGTAAACCGCTAACTGCATCGGTCAAGTGTTGTGACACGTGAGGCCTGCGCCTGGGTGGGTCAGACAAGCAGTAGAAGTGGCTTATTGACTATATTTTGGTTCTCATTGCACAGACTCGCCCACCTTCTCACAGCTTGGACACATATTCCCACCGAAATGTTCCAGTTGGGTCCGAAAGTCAGATGGGTGTATTTATTAAAATTCTACTCTATTCGGCACCTGAAATTTGACTTAGTCTCAAAAATAGCTTTGATTATTTTGCCTCCCATTACTATCAAAGGGGAAGATTCCAACCTGTTTTTTCCCCCCCAAGTCAAACTCGGCGCTGGATTTAACATAGTCTCAAAAAAAAATAAAAAAGTCGACCTCCGAATTTCGAATTTTCGTGAATAGACAATTTTCTCAAGATGTAAGCTGCCTGAGTCGACCCTTAGCATCTTCACTTCAAACCACAAAATGGATGTCCCGGTGACCGCCAGGAAACATAAGCACAGTTTTGTGGGGAATAAGGGCACCCCCATCAGCATGCTTATTCCTTTGAGTCCCTTGACTGCTATTCCAAGTAAAGTGAGCCCATAAATTGTTTTGACTCTGTATTACCTTGGTGACACATCAGAATGTATGTTGCATAAAGTTCACACTATATGATGGCACAGCTATGTCATAAAACTGATAACGTACAGTTAAAACTAACTCGTGTTACAATTTGGATGCCTTCTAAACACCCCGTGTCCCTTTTACGATGTCATTCACCTGCAATATCCACAGTTATTATGGAAAATGTAATACTTTTTTTTCCCCACAAATAAAACAAGATAAATGAAACACCTCTCACCTAAATCCACCTTTACATTAATCAGCGAGCCAGCTATAAAAACGGCGCACTTGCCTTAAATGAGTCAGCTGTTTTTAGTTTGGTGTTTTAAGGCTTTTGTTCATGTAGGAGGTAATGTCACAGCATTGACAAGGGAATTCAAACTTAAAGGGACAGTAACACCTAAACGGACTGTGAAGGCAAAAAAAAAAAAAAATTGATGAAAAATGATCTGTACATCGTGTTAGAAGAAATTTAAAAAAAAAAAAATGTTTCTAA
Source organism: Pelodytes ibericus (assembly GCA_036172795.1). Taxonomy (NCBI): domain Eukaryota; kingdom Metazoa; phylum Chordata; class Amphibia; order Anura; family Pelodytidae; genus Pelodytes; species Pelodytes ibericus. The sequence goes on from CM069860.1 coordinate 207,022,384, forward strand.
TGTGTCTGTGGAGTCTGCTGTTTATGACATCACCTGTGGCAAATGAACTGCTTTGCAGTGGGAAATGTGTAATTTGCATATCAAGCAACATGTGATGTCATAAACTGGAGACTCCACAAACACATTTAAAACCCATTTTTCTCCCAATTTCGACATTTGCTTGCAGTTTTGCTAACACAATGTATAGATCATTTCCAATATTTTTTTTATCTTCTACATTTACAGTTAAACAATGTTCAGGTGATACTCTCTCTTTACATATCAGTCTAAGTGGTGTGTATACCATTAAAATTAAGAAGGCTCTGAATACCCTAAATGGAGAGAACTTGTTTGTTAATCAGTGTGAAATTACATATATACCACTTTATCAATCATAACAAGTTACACTACATCAATAATGTAGGTTTTATGAAATATTTAAATATGAATTTATATTCTTTCACTTTTTTGCTTTTGAGAAATTCTGCATTAGAAGAATAAACAATAAATACGTTTAGTGACCCTTTACCTAACCCTGGCTGCAATTCATGTTTGAAATAAACTACCTTTTGTCTGCAGCATGCAAGCTGTGTCTCTGCCCAGACGGGGAAGAGAGCAGACCAAACCACTGAAGGGGTGGGGGGCAAAGAATTAAATAAAAAGTTTTCTTGCTGCATTCCCCTGCCAACCAGGTGCTTATACTGCTCTGTCTAGTTTACCTAAACTGAACAGTCGTCTGCTTCACCTTGCCCTGCTGCCTGTTTAGCATTTCAGGAGGTTTTGAATTCCAGGAGGTGCAAGTGCTCCCCCATTCCGGATGCCCATGGTCCACTGGTAAAATTAAGATATAAGCACTAATAAACAGGTTTACACTGAGACTGTAAAATGTAGCATTTGGTAAAATCTACATTAAGGCCCTTGGAGAAAAAATGTGAAAATGTCTTTGATAGCCGAGTTCTCTGCAGTGTTTAAATAAACATAGGGGGAAAAAAAGTTATGTTAATGTCCAATGATATTGCCATTCTTTATAATGGTGACAGGTCAGGTATCAGCTTCTCCCATTGCTATTAATATAGGTTAAATGTGCTGTACTTTGCCCATGTTATAGTGTGTTGCTGAGCATCAAATCAATAATATTATGAAAAAGAGGAAAGAAAAAGAGGGAGGTTCCTGGAGCTCTATCTGCTTCTTAAAGGGACCCAACACTTATACAGTGCTTGTAGAGAATAAAAAGAAAAAAGGATCTGTAGACTGTGTCAGCAAAAAATCCATCAAATGCATAAATTAAAAGAAATGGATTTTAAATGTGTCTGGTCTCTTTTACTTATGACATCACCTTGTGCCTTGATATGCAAATTACACATTTTCTATTGAAAAGTAGTTCATTTGCATGTGAAGCCACATGGTGATGTCAGAAGCAGGAGAGACCACAGACATATTAATTTAATACATTGCTTGCCTACACAATATATAGATCTTCTTTTTTTTTTTTTTTTTTTTTACCACTTTTTCGTCTCTACATTCACAGTTTAAACGATGTTTAGGTGACTAGTCCCTTTTAACCCATTGTTATTATTAGTGCTAATTATTGGTTAATGATAATTATTATCATTATTTTTTATTTAGCCCATCAAATTAGTCTATTTAGGGGCTTGCTTCACCCAGAGTAAAAGAAAAGTCTTGGTAGGAGAAAGCTGAGTAGGCACAACTCCATCATATGGGTCTTCTCAACTGGCCGCACCCACACCTTGAAGGATGGGGGTGAGGGTTTGCCCTAATGAAGGGGAACTACGGCTTTGGCTCCATCGATGTGGTGCTCGATAACTGACTTTTTGGAGTTCGATATGGGTGTGGCAGTGTGGTGTAGCGAACAAGAGGCCGGTGTGAATGGAAGGGGGGATTTCAAAATGGAATAGTAAACAAATGAGGGGGCGTGGTCGGGGTGGTCTTTAATTGGAAGTATTTGGTAAAGTAGGGAAATTCTATATGGTGGATGTCTAGATTCCCCCTGTCTGTGTCTGTCGTCTGCCAGGTGTAAGGCATTTTGTGAGGCGATAGAAGCAAAAAAAAAAAAAAAAACTCACACAATCCGGCTGAGGATGATTTGCCTTTGCCCGTGGGGGTTTGAGGGTCTGTTTTGGGGGCTTTTTATTTCGTGCCACGTTGTCTGCCAGTGCAGGATTACAGGTGATTGCAAGGGAGAGTGACATAGCTCTATCTTCAAGGGGCCATCTCTCTCAGCATCCTGTCTGACTGGGTGGTGTATACTGCTTTATTATACCAGGATGCTACTGAATTTCCATTCCAAGTGGCTGTTTGTTTTGGTGTGGGACAGACAAAGCCAGGAACTAGAGCGTGTGAGATGTCCACACAATGCAGACAGGGCAGCGCAACTCACAAGGACCACAAGACTGTGATCAGTTGCCTTGTGCACCACTGTATTAACCTCACTCCAGACAAATGACAGGAAACTGTCAGCCTTCGAGATGCATCAAAAAGGTGCACGTCTAGATATAACGGCAGTATACTTCCAGAAGGATCGCCTCCCTGAGACATAACTTACAGTACCAGTGTCTGCATGCAGTGTGAGGATTGCATGAGTTGCCCGTTTCTCCCAAATTGCGAGCTATTTTCTAGAATATCCAGGTGCGTTTATAACATCTGCAATACAGAAAATTAAATCATTTAAAAAATAATCTTTGTGGCTCTCTGAGCGGCAAAGCTATGTGGGTGAAAACCTGGAGAGCCCCTCGGATTTGTGAGTTCCCACATTGCGGCTTTTAATGTGTGTGAACTTGGCAAGGGTTTATTTAGCACAGAGAGCCAACTTGGCTGAACGATCGCTGCGGAACAAATACCAGCCAATCCGCGACCATTCGCTATTCCGGACACTGCTGGTCAGTTCTTACTTTGTGTGGCCTACATTCAGCCTTCATTGTGCTTGTCCTTTGACTGATGACATCACCACTGGATACGTTGGACTTTGTAGAAACAGGTCTAGCTTTTAATAAAGTCTAGCCTTTTTCTGCTTTCTTTCTTTCTTTATGTTCTTGATTATGTATTTAACTGCAGAGAATTGGTGTCATGGTACCTTATAGTGTACCTAGCTCTCTCCAACGTCCATCACACTTAGATAGGTACCTGTCCTCAATCTTCTGAGATGGGGTCAAATGAGACAAATTTTTCTTACCTGCCAACACATTGCATGTTTCTGTTCTACATACTTGTGATACAGGGATGATTAAATGTGTTAGTATACAACACCCATAGATTAAGGATGATGTTTTTGCCTGCTCATTTACATAACTGAGTATGAAATGCCACACAAATGGGCCCATTGGGAATCACAGACCATGCATGACAGTGATGTCACTCACATGTGTGAACATGCACTGTGTTTTCCCATGCATGCACCATCATGCATGCCCATTGCCCCCCTTCCTCCCACTCCCCGTTATTTTCAGTGGCAGATGTGCTAGGCCCACACAGTTCCGAATGTACAGCTGTACACACAGAATTTTAAATCTTAAAAAAAAATAGGTGGGGCCTGCTTATTTAATTGCATGCTCACAATGTGCAAAAACCTTCCATATTTAAGCATGCAAAATGTGCAAAAACAGTGCTTAATAGTGGCGCAATCTCTGCATGCATAACACTACCTGAGATGGTCCCAAATCCTCTGGGACGATTTATTAAAACAAAGTTTAATCCCACAGCAACTTGCTATTTTAGGAATCATTCAGCTGGCACTCGACCCTCAGGTTCTGCCCTCTGCCCCCATAACCTCAATCTATTGCGAGCAAGTTGTCGCAACAACTTGTCTGTGTAAGGCTTGTGGGTCGATTTAATGGGAAAGGTAGAAGCCCCCGTGTACATTCCTGCACAACACAGACCAGGAGCATTAATCCTGCAGCTCCAGAGAAAAAGCTAATTAGTCAAAACCATGAAGCCAGGCCAAGCTTACCTGGATTGATCACATGGTTTAACAGATTGCTCGGTACAAATTTGGCCAATGTTAAGTCTCAGGAAGCAATAGCATGGAAAATATTTTTTAGAAGAATCCCTAACATGACCATATCAGGAGATTGAGGGCAGGTACCTATCCCAATGTGATAAAAAGGCACTATCCATCTAGAAACAAGAAATGTGCAGCCATATTTCATACCTCCCAAAAGTCCCGCTCTACGCAGGACAGTCTCGATTTGGGAGCTATGTCTCGCCGCGCTCTACCTCTGTCCTGCTTTTTGGGACAGAGGTAGAGCTCAGTGGGACAGCAGGACTCAGGACCACAATCTCGCGGTCCTGATCGCATTCTCCACTGTCCCAGACACCAGACAATGGTTACTGGGCGTGCGCAGCATTGTGCACATGTGCAGCAGCGATCCTGGCTTCAGATGCCAGGATCTAAAGTGGCTGACAGTGTTACCGCACATGAGTGGTAGCGCTGACAAGCTCCTCCCCAGGCTCAACCCCCCGGTGTACCGATTTGCCAGGTCGGGGGGGGGGGGGGGGGGTTGCAAAGTTGGGAGGTATGATATTTGTAAGTTGTTACATATATATATATATATATTTATTTTAGTGCACATAAATGATAAATATGTTTGCTGTTACTGATGCACAGCCTTGCTTGATACACTGTCTCCATTGGCCTGATGCCATTTTTTTACCGGCTTCGTCACCGTACTGTGTATTCTCTTCTTCCAGGAATGCTTGTGTAATTGAGACTAGGCCCCGCCGAGCAGAAACCAGCCTGCTCTGTCAGAAGAGGAGCGCTGTGTTGTACGACTAATTGCAGCTAATTCACACGTGTATTCTGTAATGTTCCAGGGTTATCTCTCTGAAGGACTCGTAACTAAATGGTATCGATCTCCTCGGCTTCTCCTGTCTCCAAACAACTATACCAAAGCCATTGATATGTGGGCTGCAGGATGCATATTAGCGGAGATGCTAACAGGGAGGATGCTGTTTGCAGGTAAGATGTATTTTATGTGGAACTTTTCCTACATTCTCACAGTAGACATCCCAGTGGCGTGCCCAGCGTAAGAATTACCCACGGTGACACCGACACACGCTCACTCCCTCTGTATGTCCCCCGTGGTGGACGTGAGTTTGTGGGGGTGTACTAGCGGGTGGGGACCCCCATAAACTCTTTCAGGAATGAGGGTCATGGGTGCACCTGATGGCACCCCCTCACCGGCTGTTACCTGGGGCAGTCTGTCCCTCTCTTATGCTAATTAGTATACCTCCGAGCTAACCAAAGCAATGATTTAAATAATTTATTTTATTAAAGGGGCAGTAATTTATTTATTGATGCAATCAGTAATTGGTTTGCTATTCAGACCTTTTTAGTGATTTGTGCAGCGCTTCACAGAGAAACTATAAGATCTTGCCTGCTCCCTCATATGTAATGAGCTCAGAGAATGAGCCTGGCCAATCAGGGGAAAGCTGGGCAGTATACTGGGCCATGTTTCTATGGGTTTTAAACCAGATGTTTCACCAGGGTCGGCATCAGGCTCACTATGTAAGGGGCATGGATAGAGCTTTTGCGGCCATTGCCTCCAGCCTTTGCATATAGAGACATTGCACACCCATGACTTGCCCCAGCACCCACATTGCACACCCAGGACATGCTCCACCACATGCCCCATCACCAGGGACTTTTTAACCAATGGCAAACTGGGCACTTTCCCTGGACCCACTGGTTAAGGGGTCCCCTGCTGGCACAATGTGCCCCCACCCCCCCCCCCGCTGCCCATATGACTGTCTCACAGCGCAGCAGCTGGCAGTCCGCACCCGCTGGATGCGGCTGCCGGAAAAAAAAAACAATTAAAAAAACAATAACCTTGCCACCGGATGTGACATCAGCGCAGCAGCTGGCAGTCCGCACCCGCTGGATGCGGCTGCCGGAAAAAAAAAACAATTAAAAAAACAATAACCTTGCCACCGGATGTGACATCATGTGACTGTACTTCCCTCTTGCAAAACGGGACATGGAGCAGCAAGAGGGGTGGAGGGTCTCATGTTATTGGCAAATTGACTGTGTCTTATTAATGGCAAAATAATACTGGCATATTATTAGGCAAATTGGCTGGGGCATATTATTGGCCGCTTAACACTGGCATATTATTGGGAAAATTGGCTGTGGCATATTAATGGCAAACAATACTGGCATATTATTTGGCAAATTGGCTGGGGCATATTAATGGCAAAATAATACTGGCATATTATTAGGCAAATTGGCTGTGGCCAGCGGGGGCCCCCTTAACCAGAGGGTTATTGGTTAAAGCGGCCCTGCTCTCACTGATCTATGAGTGCATTAGAATTCACAACCTTAGCTGGAGGTACATTGGCATCTCAAAGGATGCTTATCTGTTTTTCACATGACCTGTTGTATAGAACATTGAGATGCCAGTGTGTCTGTGACCTACAGACATGGTAATATTGGAAAAGGTCAGTATCACTGATTGTGCCTAAACATGTTTTAGTTAAATTCTGCAGCAAATGAAGTAAAGAAAAAGATCTACGAAAATCTGCAGATGAAGTGTTCCTATAGCAACAGCCCTGCCCATCTCTCCGAGAGACCCCTGTAAATAAATACTTCTCCAGAACTACAGGAGAACTATACATTGCATTTTCCATATACATAAGAATAAGAAGCATGTAGCACCTACAGGAAATTAACCTGGGCGTACTGTCCTTATAAGCAGCCCTCAGCCTACATAAATAACATTTCATTTTATTTTTAAATATATTATTAAGGGTTAAAAAAAAATCCACTTTTGAAGGAAAAAAATATTTTCATTTTTTTATGATATTTTTTTTTGTTTCCGTATTTTAGGTTTTTGTTTTTGGTAATTTAATTGCCCTTTCGCATCTTTCGTTATCTCTATTTTTATTTCGCTAATAACTTGCCTGTCGCCTCAGGCGCTGACCAGGCATAAGCCGCACTTCGCAGCATCCAGCGCTCATTAAACAAGTCTTTGCGGAGATGCTGTATGCTTGCTTTAATTGCCTTAGCAGGATAATTAAGTCCCCTATGGCTCATTACAGAGGGAAAAGAATCCGTAGGGTCGACACGATTGTTCCATTGTTGTCTGCCAGGAAGCGTACGACAGAAACCCTCGCTCTTTCTTCGCGGTTTTTGATGTCACCTATGACGCGGATCACGCCTGACTCTCCTTTAACGGGGTCTAGTTGAAATGGAGTATTTGGGTTTTTTTTGGTCACATTCACGGAAAAATCCCAGGCACAGACCATGTCTTTTCTTTAGGGGTCAAAGAAATCTTAAAAAAAAATGGTCATGACTATAAATACTGGCAGTACTACCCAGTGTCTGAAAAATATGGTTAGATAAGTAATACAGCATTTAAAGTAAGGAAAAATAAGATTTGTCTTATCGGTTTTCTTTTTCCCCAACAATTTCTCATAGAAACTGCATATAAAGTGTAATTGTTTTATTGTATTGCATGTTGCTATCGTAACATTCCTGTCTATCTCTACAAACCTTTTTTATTGGATACCCTGGAATTTAGATACCCTGGTGAAATTACTTTCATTGTAAAATTACACGAGAATTGTAAAGTGTTTTAAAGTAACCCCTTCACGCCTGATGGTGCTTTGTTCCTTAAAGGAAGACTAAATGTTTTTTTTTCCCACTTGTGCTTCTAATATGGAAGCACAAGTGAACAGTTAGTTGCCCCTAGTATGAGGATGAGCTGGCGTGTGCTTTTGATAGTACTTTTGATAGTACCCGCCAGTTTATCCTCTGACCGACAGCTGCCATGTTTCCAGCAGGCAGCAGTCTGGCCCCGCCCCCTGACAGCCGAATGCGAGGGTCTCTCGCTGCTCGTGCACAGAGAGAGACCCTCGTTCTTGTATGAGATCAGCAGGGGGGACCTTAACTATGTCCTTCCTGCTGATCCCAATGCAAAAACGAGGGTCTCTCTCTGTGCTAGCAGCGAGAGACCCCCACATCCGGCTGTCAGAGCGGGGCAAGCCCCTGCTCTGAGTGGCTGTGCGTGTGCTGATGTTTGTCAGCACACGACAACAAGAAACTGCTGTGTCTCGCATACACGTCATTTTTGCGCATTGTGAGGGGTCGAGTGGGACACTGGTCATTATTGTGTATTGAGAGGGGTGGAGTGGAACACTGGTCATTATTGTGTATTGTGAGGGGTGGAGTGGAGCACTGGTCATTATTGCGTATTGAGAGGGGTGGAGTAGAACACTGGTCATTATTGTGTATTGTGAGGGGTGGAGTGGAACACTGGTCATTATTGTGTATTGTGAGGGGTGGAGCGGAACACTGGTCATTATTGCGTATTGAGAGCAGTGGAGTAGAACACTGGTCATTATTGTGTATTGAGATGGGTGGAGTAGAACACTGGTCATTATTGCGTATTGAGAGCAGTGGAGTAGAACACTGGTCATTATTGCATATTGTGAGGGGTGGAGTAGAACACTGGTCATTATTGCATATTGAGAGGGGTGGAGTAGAACACTGGTCATTATTGCGTATTGTGAGGGGTGGAGTAGAACACTGGTCATTATTGCGTATTGTGAGGGGTGGAGTAGAACACTGGTCATTATTGCGTATTGAGAGGGGTGGAGTAGAACACTGGTCATTATTGCGTATTGAGAGGGGTGGAGTGGAACACTGGTCATTATTGCATATTGTGAGGGGTGGAGTAGAACACTGGTCATTATTGCGTATTGAGAGGGGTGGAGTAGAACACTGGTCATTATTGCGTATTGAGAGGGGTGGAGTAGAACACTGGTCATTATTGCGTATTGAGAGGGGTGGAGTAGAACACTGGTCATTATTGTGTATTGAGAGGGGTGGAGTAGAACACTGGTCATTATTGCGTATTGAGAGGGGTGGAGTGGGACACTGGTCATTATTGCGTATTGAGAGCAGTGGAGTAGAACACTGGTCATTATTGTGTATTGAGAGGGGTGGAGTGGGACACTGGTCATTATTGCGTATTGAGAGCAGTGGAGTAGAACACTGGTCATTATTGCGTATTGAGAGCAGTGGAGTAGAACACTGGTCATTATTGCGTATTGAGAGCAGTGGAGTAGAACACTGGTCATTATTGCGTATTGAGAGGGGTGGAGTAGAACACTGGTCATTATTTCGTATTGAGAGGGGTGGAGTAGAACACTGGTCATTATTGCGTATTGAGAGGGGTGGAGTAGAACACTGGTCATTATTGCGTATTGAGAGGGGTGGAGTAGAACACTGGTCATTATTGTGTATTGAGAGGGGTGGAGTAGAACACTGGTCATTATTGCGTATTGAGAGGGGTGGAGTGGGACACTGGTCATTATTGCGTATTGAGAGCAGTGGAGTAGAACACTGGTCATTATTGTGTATTGAGAGGGGTGGAGTGGGACACTGGTCATTATTGCGTATTGAGAGCAGTGGAGTAGAACACTGGTCATTATTGCGTATTGAGAGCAGTGGAGTAGAACACTGGTCATTATTGCGTATTGAGAGCAGTGGAGTAGAACACTGGTCATTATTGCGTATTGAGAGCAGTGGAGTAGAACACTGGTCATTATTGCGTATTGTGAGGGGTGGAGTAGAACACTGGTCATTATTGCGTATTGAGAGGGGTGGAGTAGAACACTGGTCATTATTGCATATTGAGGGGTGGAGTAGAACACTGGTCATTATTGCGTATTGAGAGGGGTTGAGTGGAACACTGGTCATTATTGCGTATTGAGAGGGGTGGAGTGGTACATTGGTCCTCACATATTGAGAGGGGTGGAGAGGGACATTGGTCATTATTGCATATTGAGAGGGGTGGAGTGGAACACTGGTCATTCTCGCGTATTGAGACGGGTGGAGTGGGACACTGGTCATTATCGCGTGTTGAGATGGATGGAGTGGGACACTGGTCATTATTGTGTATTGTGAGGGGTCGAGTGGGACACTGGTCATTATTGCTTATTGAGAGCAGTGGAGTAGAACACTGGTCATTATTGCGTATTGAGAGGGGTGGAGTGGAACACTGGTCATTATTGCGTATTGAGATCGGTGGAGTAGAACACTGGTCATTATTGCATATTGTGAGGGGTGGAGTAGAACACTGGTCATTATTGCGTATTGAGAGGGGTGGAGTAGAAAACTGGTCATTATTGCGTATTGAGAGGGGTGGAGTGGGACACTGGTCATTATTGCGTATTGAGAGGGGTGGAGTGGGACACTGGTCATTATTGCGTATTGAAAGAAGTGGAGTAAAACACTGGTCATTATTGCGTATTGAGAGGGGTGGAGTAGAACACTGGTCATTATTGCATATTGAGAGGGGTGGAGTAGAACACTGGTCATTATTGCGTATTGAGAGGGGTGGAGTAGAACACTGGTCATTATTGTGTATTGAGAGGGGTGGAGTAGAACACTGGTCATTATTGCGTATTGAGAGGGGTGGAGTGGGACACTGGTCATTATTGCGTATTGAGAGCAGTGGAGTAGAACACTGGTCATTATTGTGTATTGAGAGGGGTGGAGTGGGACACTGGTCATTATTGCGTATTGAGAGCAGTGGAGTAGAACACTGGTCATTATTGCGTATTGAGAGCAGTGGAGTAGAACACTGGTCATTATTGCGTATTGAGAGCAGTGGAGTAGAACACTGGTCATTATTGCGTATTGAGAGGGGTGGAGTAGAACACTGGTCATTATTTCGTATTGAGAGGGGTGGAGTAGAACACTGGTCATTATTGCGTATTGAGAGGGGTGGAGTAGAACACTGGTCATTATTGCGTATTGAGAGGGGTGGAGTAGAACACTGGTCATTATTGTGTATTGAGAGGGGTGGAGTAGAACACTGGTCATTATTGCGTATTGAGAGGGGTGGAGTGGGACACTGGTCATTATTGCGTATTGAGAGCAGTGGAGTAGAACACTGGTCATTATTGTGTATTGAGAGGGGTGGAGTGGGACACTGGTCATTATTGCGTATTGAGAGCAGTGGAGTAGAACACTGGTCATTATTGCGTATTGAGAGCAGTGGAGTAGAACACTGGTCATTATTGCGTATTGAGAGCAGTGGAGTAGAACACTGGTCATTATTGCGTATTGAGAGCAGTGGAGTAGAACACTGGTCATTATTGCGTATTGTGAGGGGTGGAGTAGAACACTGGTCATTATTGCGTATTGAGAGGGGTGGAGTAGAACACTGGTCATTATTGCATATTGAGGGGTGGAGTAGAACACTGGTCATTATTGCGTATTGAGAGGGGTTGAGTGGAACACTGGTCATTATTGCGTATTGAGAGGGGTGGAGTGGGACATTGGTCCTCACATATTGAGAGGGGTGGAGAGGGACATTGGTCATTATTGCATATTGAGAGGGGTGGAGTGGAACACTGGTCATTCTCGCGTATTGAGACGGGTGGAGTGGGACACTGGTCATTATCGCGTGTTGAGATGGATGGAGTGGGACACTGGTCATTATTGTGTATTGTGAGGGGTCGAGTGGGACACTGGTCATTATTGCTTATTGAGAGCAGTGGAGTAGAACACTGGTCATTATTGCGTATTGAGAGGGGTGGAGTGGAACACTGGTCATTATTGCGTATTGAGATCGGTGGAGTAGAACACTGGTCATTATTGCATATTGTGAGGGGTGGAGTAGAACACTGGTCATTATTGCGTATTGAGAGGGGTGGAGTAGAAAACTGGTCATTATTGCGTATTGAGAGGGGTGGAGTGGGACACTGGTCATTATTGCGTATTGAGAGGGGTGGAGTGGGACACTGGTCATTATTGCGTATTGAAAGAAGTGGAGTAAAACACTGGTCATTATTGCGTATTGAGAGGGGTGGAGTAGAACACTGGTCATTATTGCATATTGAGAGGGGTGGAGTAGAACACTGGTCATTATTGCATATTGAGAGGGGGGGAGTGGAACACTGGTCATTATTGCGTATTGAGAGGGGTGGAGTGGGACACTGGTCATTATTGCGTATTGAGAGGGGTGGAGTGGGACCCTGGTCATTATTGCGTATTGAGAGCAGTGGAGTAGAACACTGGTCATTATTGCGTATTGAGAGGGGTGCAGTAGAACACTGGTCAATATTGCATATTGAGAGGGGTGGAGTAGAACACTGGTCATTATTGCATATTGAGGGGTGGAGTAGAACACTGGTCATTATTGCGTATTGAGAGGGGTGGAGTGGGACATTGGTCCTCACATATTGAGAGGGGGGGAGAGGGACATTGGTCATTATTGCATATTAAGAGGGATGGAGTGGAACACTGGTCATTATCGCGTGTTGAGATGGATGGAGTGGAACACTGGTCATTATCGCGTGTTGAGATGGATGGAGTGGAACACTGGTCATTATCGCGTGTTGAGATGGATGGAGTGGAACACTGGTCATTATCGCGTGTTGAGATGGATGGAGTGGAACACTGGTCATTATCGCGTGTTGAGATGGATGGAGTGGGACACTGGTCATTATCGAGTGTTGAGACTGGTGGAGTGGAACACTGGTAAGACTTATTCTTCTCATTCACTAGGAAGCCATGAGCTGGAGCAGATGCAGCTCATCTTGGACACGATACCCGTCATCCACAAGGAAGATAAGGACGAGCTTCTCAAGGTCATGCCATCATTTGTTAGTGCATCATGGGAGGTGAAGAGACCCATAAGAAAGCTGCTACCTGAAATTAACATGGAAGGTGAGTCCATCAAGAATGTAAGGCAAGAAAGGACAAACCCCTAAGCCCTGCTATAGGGGATGGAGAGGAGGGAAGCCTCGGCTTCCAGGAAATCACATACAAGTCCTGAGATCTCACTAAGCTTCAATGTGTAAGGTAGATACGATGCTATTACAGCACCTGCATTGTAACAGGATTTTCCTGTACTACGTTTCGTTTTTTATTTAATTTTTTTGTGGGCGTACTCTGGGGCTCACAATATGTTTCTAAAATTTGCTATGTCAGATTTTTTTGTTAAAATATTATTTACTGTGGCTCAATTCAAAATTCAACCATATTTGTCCAATAAGGCATTGTTTGCAATCTATATTCTTGGCGATGGTGAAAATACATAAATAGTAAATGGCAGTGTATATTATTTCGCTCTCACAGCTGCATCTTTCTGGTAACCATTTTGACCCGGGCCATGCCATAATGTGTCAGTCATTTAGAGAGAAAAAAATAAGATAATGACTACATAAGGGCCACAGGGTCTGAAAAAAGAAATGTCCCAACTCTCCTTAAAGGGACTGTCTAGTGCCCAAAATGTAAAATATTAATGCATATTAATGTGCTTTCAAAGTACTTTAAAATGCATCTTACCTTTTGCATTGCTTAAAATATAAAATACTCACAGCTAGAAGAAATTGTGAAATTACAGCAACAAGGACTGCCCACACTAGCTGAGCAAAAGTAATTTGCTGCAGGAACCAATGAGGATAATGCCATTCAAATGAATGAAACATCCTGTCTCTCTAGTCATCAGACAGTGTGTTGCACTATTAAGAGATCCTAATGTGTCACACATAGGCCACTCAATAGACTCAATTTGAGGAGGACAGGAAGTGACTATATGAAACAAAACGTTATATCCTCAGTGTCTATATAATCAGTGCTGCCGCACCTGCAGTGACCATGCAGAGTAATCACTGGGGGAGGGCTTGAGTCAAATATTAAAAATGGGATTTATACAGAATGCCTGCATCAAATCACACAGGGATAAAAGCCTGTGCACTATACAAGCAGTGATCTTCATCTTGCACCAAAGTGAGTTTGGGGACTAGACTGTCCCTTTAAATGGCTGGATTTTTGCAAATTGTCAATTCACCACCATTCGTTGTATATTTAATAAATCTCATACAATGGTGCGTGATGTCACACAGCGTCACGTGACCCTCTCCCAGTCCCGTAATGTTGACACGTTTGCTCCTCCCAAACGTACAAAAGAAATCTACTAATATTTTTATAACTTGGTGGTTTGAATAGAAAATCATGGTACCTTTGAATCTACAAGCCTAAGGGAATCTCCCCCTCCCCATTTATATTCATAGCTGTGGATTTCTTGGAGAAGATACTAACCTTCAATCCAATGGATCGGTTAACAGCGGAGGCCGCCTTACAGCACTCCTATATGACTCCATATTCCTGTCCTGAAGATGAGCCCATCTCCCAGCATCCATTCCGGATCGAGGATGAAATTGATGATATACTGCTAATGGAGGCCAGTCAGAGTGAGCTGTCTAACTGGGACAGGTATGAGTATATTCCAGAATATTACATATGCAAATAACAATTATTATTATTGTATCACTTTGAGCTGCCTCAGGGGGGAGGGGTTGGGAGAGAAAATAATGTTTGGGACCTTACCTTCAGGCTCTATTATAAGTCTCAAACTTTACTCCCCACATTTAGAAAAAGAAAAGAGACTAAAATATTATTGGATATAATGTTACATATGTAAATAATTGTATATGTTTGAAGGAGAAACTGAAATTCAGTTAACCGTATTTGTTCGATTATAAGGCGACCCTGATTATAAGACGATCGCCAAACTTTGGATATTCCTTTAGGAAAAAACAGAAAGCCTGAATATTAGACTACCAAATAGGAAAAAGGTTTAACTTGTATATATTCACAGGTAAATTGCTTTTTCATATTTAATAAAAATGATGATACAAAATTGTTTATTTCTTGTGTTTATTTCCTTTTATTTGCCCATCTGCCCCCCAGACATAACCAATGCATCGTCCCCACAGCCATTTGCCACCCAGACTTGCCCAATGCTGTCTCCCCCTCCCTCTCCCAGACATGCCCAATGCTGCCTCCCCTTCCCTCCCCCCTCCCCCAGACTTACCCAATGCTGCCTCTCCCTTCCCCCCTCCCTCCCCACAGCCATTTGCCACCCAGACTTGCCCAATGCTGTCTTTCCCTCCCTCTCCCAGACATGCCCAATGCTGCCTCCCCTTCCCTCCCCCCTCCCCCAGACTTACCCAATGCTGCCTCTCCCCCTCCCTCTCTCACCCAATGCTGGCTCTTTCTCCAGCAGACATCCTCCGCTGCTTCCTGACACTTTGGTCTTTTATTCCCGGCAGAAGTGTCGGGCAGCAGCGAAGGATGTATGCGCGTATCATGCAGACATCCACCGGCTACCCAAATCTCTCTGGTGACTAGTGGGGGGCAGCTGGTGGATGTGCAGACATCCTCCGCTGCTCCCCGACACATCTGCCTGGAATTCTATGACGGACTGCCAGAAGGTCACGTGGCCTCCCAGCTTCCTTCATAGAAGTCCCGATAGAAGATCCAGGCAGCACTAGAGGATGTCTGCGCATATCGTGTAGATATCTACTGGCTGCTTGCGAGGGGGATCCAGGTCCCCTGCAGCTCTGCAGGGAACCTGGATCCCAGTCTTATAGTCAGACCTCTATTTGAGGTCTGATTATAAGACGAACCTTGAATGTAAGACTTTTTCAGAGCAAATATGGTATAAGAGAGTTTATTTTTTTTAATTGTCTCTTATGGACCTATTCACTAAAATTCAACTTTTTAATCAAATTCAGCACCCGAGTTTGACAGAGAAAAAACCCCCAGGCTCGAATCTTCCCCATTGAAAATAATGGGAGGCAAAATTACTAAAACTGTTTTTGAGACTTAGTTCTAAGGAGATGTTGCAATAAATATTTTAAAGCCCAGCTTGAGAAAATACTACACAGAACATGGATTGTGTGATATGAATGTTAAAAGAATCAACCTTTATAAAAGTACTTTTATTCATTTTCCTTAAAGGACAACTGTAGCAAAAACATAAATAATGTTTAAT
The DNA here is from genome assembly GCA_036172795.1 of Pelodytes ibericus. Lineage (NCBI taxonomy): Eukaryota > Metazoa > Chordata > Amphibia > Anura > Pelodytidae > Pelodytes > Pelodytes ibericus. The sequence goes on from CM069860.1 coordinate 207,038,172, forward strand.
TGATTGCTTTGAGTGTAGACATTTTAAATAGAAATGTTTTAATGAAAAAAACATAAATAATGTACCTTATAGAGCCCTTTTTGCTCTGTGTAGCTCTAACAGGGAGCGGACATATTATTTAGAATCTTAGGACAGTTCTTCATCCACGTTGGTTCAGATGAAGGAAGATCTGACCGATCTGACCCAAGATTCTAAAAAAAAAAATGGCTGCCCCCTGTTAGATTTAAACAGAGCAAAGAGTGCTCAATAAGGCACATTATTACTATTCTTTCATTAAAGCATTGCAATGTAAACTAGCTACACTAGCAATCTTTCAAATAAACATTAGTTAATTATTTCAGTTGTCCTTTAAAAAATGTTGTCCAGAAAGCCAAAAGGTGATGTCATAAACCAGAGATGCCGAAAGACACATTTATAGATCATTTTTTATTGTCTGCATTCACAGTATAAACTATGTTTAGGTGATGGATTTCCTATAAAATGATCACTCACTATTGTGCCTAAAAGGTAAAAAAAGATGTTACCTTTAAAAAAGTAATTATTTTAAAAGTCAAAGCCGGTTCAAGTCCTGTTTGTTTGTATTAATAGTTTGCTCTTCACAGGTATCAAGTGAGCCTGTCTTCCGATTTGGACTGGAGGCAAGAGCGAGATAACAGTATGAATGAGGTCCAGCGAGACCCCCGAGCAGGATCTGAATCCCAGGTGGAAGAGGCTCAGGTGGACCCCCGCAAGTACTCTCAGAGCAGCTCGGAGCGGTTCTTGGAGCAATCCCACTCTTCCATGGACCGGGTTTTTGAGGGAGACTGCGGACGATCCTGCGAATATAAAGTAGGGTCTCCATCCTACTTGGATAAATTACTTTGGCGAGATAACCAGCCCCATCACTACTCAGAACCCAAGTTGATTTTGGACCTTTCCAATTGGAAAAGGACAACCATCCCACCTACCGGAGACATAGCCCTGGAAGATGAGCCATCCAACCTTTTTCTGGAGATCGCTCAGTGGGTGAAGAGTACTCAAGCAGGTCTAGAATGCCCACCAAGTCCTCTACCTGAGATGCAAGAACATCATCTATCGTCTTCTCATCTCCAGGAAGCCCCGCTCGATACCAGCAAGGACACCGATGCCTCATTTGACCTAGATGTTTTCATCACCCGGGCTTTGAAACTATGTACAAGCCAAGAAGACATGCCTGAGAACAAACTTAATGACCTTAATGGGGCCTGTCTATCAGAGCACCCTGGTGAAATTGTACAGAAGGAGACTTTTCATAAAGACAGGTGGTAGGAGGAGATAGGGTATTGTTTTAATAATGTTATATCTATGACAACACACTAACCGTGTAAGAGATGGGGTATTTTCCAGAGCACACTTTTTTTAAATCTGTGTACATATAATAGTACGTTTTGATCTGGTATATGCCACGTGGCACATTTTTGATACTTTACCACACTCCCCAAGAGATGTTTCTTTATTATACTGTGTAGTCGCCAGGATACTGAGTACCTTCTAAAGAAATAGCTGTAGTTTATAAGAAAGAATTCGTAAGGGCAAATATTGGCCTAGTCTAGTGCTACTACAATGAACCTTTATCTTCTCCAAAGGATAGGAAAGGAAGTGATGCTGTTTTTTTTTAATGTTTTTTATTATTTCACAAAATGATGTTTGAAAATGGCTACTAACATTTCAACTCATTAAACTTGAAACTGCAGGTTTGATGACAATCTAGATAGGAAGTTTCGGATCACTAGAATAAACTGAGATGCAGTTTGCGACTTGGTCCCCTGAGTCGCAAGGTGTTTGTTGCTCTCAACCTATTCACCTAATACTGTAGTTGAAAGGATAGGATATCTGTGTCTCTAATGAAACAGATCTCTCTTTCCAGCTCCCGCCACATTGGGTTCTAGCAATGAGTAAAAGGAACTAGAAGTATATAACTCGACCTGCTCAGTCTCTAGCTAGAGTTGCCACCTTTTCTTCAAAAAAAAAATAAAATACCGGCCTTGGTGCTGTCTCCATAGACTTAACAATGGCCTGATGCCAATTTTTTACCGGCCTGCTGGTAAAATACCGGCCAGGTGGCAACCCTATCTCTAGTAGGCGGAGTGGCAAGAGGGAGCATAGAGGAAAGATCTGTGCTACTAGAAACACAGACCTCCTTCCTTCCCTCCATGAATTTGGATGGGGTAAAAGTTTGTTCATAATTAACACCTGAGCAGAAAAAAAAAATCTTATTTCTATAATGTTTATAATCTTATTCCTCTTTTAAAAATAAATAAATTAGAAGCATGGTTGTTTTGTTCTACCAAGCCTGCAGTTTAATGTGTGATTCTACAAAATGCTAAAATGCTTTACAACAGTCAATTTTCATATATAATTACTTTGCTATATTCACTGTTTCCTAATGTGTCCTGTCAAGAATACAGTGTTTGATAGTGTGAAGATCATGACAATTCATGTAGAATCAGAAGCAATGGCTTTCACTTTATCCTTCAATGTACAAAGCGCCTGATCTCCATGGTAGTTATTGATTTGCACATGATCAGTGCGGTTATTTCACATGTAAAACCACTTTTCTCTTGATCTATACATGTGCTTGTAATGTCAACAAACTAACACTGTGTTTAACTGCTGTTAAATGGATTTGCCATTGACGGGAACCAGAAACCACTGTTCAGTAATTGAAGAGTTACAAATATCGGTGCCATTTTGGGAGATTTTTAATCCTGAGAAATGTGTACAGTTTAGAAATAACCTACATTTTTATTTATCAGAGGAGATGGATGGAAGTAATCTTTCCCTGCTGGAGTTAAAGGCACAGGGCAGTAAGGTGATCTCTCCAGGGCCCCCTTTAAAGAGAATGTAATGTCTTCATCTTTTTTTTAACAGGGGTGGGGCACCTCTGGCCCTCCAGCTGCTGATGAACTACATCTCCCATAATGCTCTTTCAGCTATGGGTCTGGCAGAGAAGTATGGGAAATGTAGTCCTGCAACATCTTAACCCCTTCGTGACGTTAGGACGTTCTATGCCGTCCTGACTTTAAGTGCCTTAAAGTCGTTAGGACGGCATAGAACGTCCTATGTTAAACAGCTCATCGTGGCTCCCCGCGATGAGCTGTTTTCGGATCCCGCTGCAGGCACTTGCAGCGGGATCCCACCTGTCAGATGAGGCCACTTTGAGTGGCCTCAGTCTGACAGGGGAAATGTAGCCGGTGCTCAAAGTGAGCACCGGCTACATTTCTCTAAATCGCACACGTGACGTCCGGAGGTCTCGCGATCTTTTGGCAGGGACCCACAGGGTCTATTAAGACCCTGATCGGGTCTCTGCCAGACTGTTCCTGGCTACCGATCAGCTTGTGATCGGTGGCCAGGAACAATTTGTGACGTTTTGGTGCTTGTGTCGTTTGGGACACAAGCACCATGCGTCATGAAGGGGTTAAGGGCCACATGTTCCCCACCTCTGCTTTGTAAAACAGCACAGCAAGAGAAGTGCAAATATGTGTGTAAAAGTTAAGGGACCTGCCTATATCACCAGGTAGCCTATATCTCCAGGTAGCCTATATCTCCAGGTAGCCTATATGTCCAAGTAGCATATATCTCCAGGTAGCCTATATGTCCAAGTAGCATATATCTCCAGGTAGCCTATATGTCCAAGTAGCCTATATGTCCAAGTAGCCTATATCTCCAGGTAGCCTATATGTCCAAGTAGCCTATATCTCCAGGTAGCCTATATCTCCAGGTAGTCTATATGTCCAAGTAGCCTATATCTCCAGGTAGCCTATATGTCCAAGTAGCCTATATCTCCAGGTAGCCTATATGTCCAAGTAGCCTATATCTACAGGTAGCCTATATCTCCAGGTAGCCTATATGTCCAAGTAGCCTATATCTCCAGGTAGCCTATATCTCCAAGTAGCCTACATCTCTAAGTAGCCTATATGTCCAAGTAGCCTATATCTCCAGGTAGCCTTTATGTCCAAGTAGCCTATATGTCCAGGTACCCTATATCTTCAGGTAGCCTATATCTCCAGGTAGCCTATATGTCCAAGTAGCCTACATCTCCAAGTAGCCTATATGTCCAAGTAGTCTATATCTCCAGGTAGCCTATATGTCCAAGAAGCCTACATCTCAAGTAGCCTATATGTCCAGGTAGCCTATATTTCCAAGTAGAATATATCTCCAGGTAGCCTATATCTCCAAGTAGAATATATCTCCAGGTAGCCTATATGTCCAAGTAGCCTATATCTTAAGTAGCCTATATGTCCAGGTAGCCTATATCTCCAAGTAGACTATATCCCCAAGTAGACTATATCTCCAGGTAGCCAATATCTCCTAGTAGCTTGCATTTTATTCAAGAACCTCAGTTACTCTCATAATCTGTCAGACCCCATCAACTGTCTCTCCTTCTGTTAGTCTGCCACTACCCATTATGCTCAGCCAACATTATTTTAATTGAGTATCACATAGTTGCCATGCTATTTTGCCGGCTAGCCAGTTAATAATTGGCTTGAGCCCAGTGTTAAGGCAATGGAGGTAACAGCAAGGCCGGTATTGTTTTGAAGAAAAGATGGCAACCGTAGTTGTCAGCGGTGGCCATGTTTCCAGGGTCACATGTGTAGGGCCTACATGATTCATGTCTGGTATTGTGTCTGTGTGTATCTGCATCCTATACACTGCCAGACTGCATGTCACATGATTTTAATACAGCGTGTGGAACCCATGTCCCTGGAAACATGGGCAATGCTGGTAACTAGAGCATTATAAACAAAATGGAGTCCCTAAAAACAACTAAGCTTTTTTTCCACTTGTGTTTCTAATATAAAGAATATAAAGTACATGCCAATTTATCCTCTGACCAACAGCTGCCATGCTTCCTGGGCAAGACGGCAACCAAGACTGGTAGGCGACTGTCCTCTCTCTGCTTAACCAGGCCCTATTTGCTGATCCCATTTAAAAAGTAGCACCAGCAGAGAGACCCTGATGAGATGAGTGGGGGACGAGCCGCAGCTCTGATTGGCTGTGCACAAGCTGACTGGCTCTGCCTCACTGACCGGCTCTGCCTCACTGACTCGTAGTCAGAGCTGAAAGTAAATCTGCATGTCTCTAAAGATACGCACCAGGTTTTCTCCAAGGAAGCAAGGGTAAAAAAATTTTTAGTGGTCCTTTAAAACTGGAGTGAGGCTAATCTTGGGCACAAAAACTGTTGTTGTCTACATTTCCCATGATGCTCAACCAGGATAATGCTGGCTGAGACTCAAGGGAAATGTAGTCCTCAACAGAATATTAGGTTTACTAGTGAGACTATAGTGGATTACATTCCCAGTAATGCTTAGCCAGCATGTACCTGCCCAATTATCATTGGACACATAGCATACATCCCAATTGTCCCTATGTAGCTATGACAGTCCCTATTCTGCACCCAAATCCCCCTTTCCCTCCTCTATTGTTCTCTTTTTCTGTCAGTTCGGAATGTTTGGTGTGTATAACTGTATCACAGAGCTCCAGAGCTATGAAATTCACAATAAAGTGCATGCCCCACCTATAGCCACACCCCAAAGCCACGCCCACAAAAATAAAAGTGTCCCTCTTTGGCCATTTGAAATTATGGGCGGTATGAATTTAGAATATATCGTCTTCGACAGTCCAGCTGTAAATTTCTCCTAATGGCTGTACATTTCACATCATAATTCTGGCTAAGCATCAATGGGACATGTAGTCCAAATTTAGCTGTAGCTCCTCCCACTTACCCTAGCGTCTTTATTACATCTTGTTACAGTCTTACTAGCGGTGTGTGGTTTATTTGCAGGTTTTAAGAGATAGAAAGGGGATGAGGAATAAATGGATTTCTTTCTTTCTTTTACATGATTGAAAAATATTTTGTTTCACTACAGGTGGGTCTGTCACTTTAACATCAGATAAACAAACCAAACACAGCACGAAAATGAACCCAAAACAAATAAATCATTAAATATATACACAGAACAACATGTACACCGTACAGGAACCGGATGGCTTTTATTAAAAGTTATTATAAATAATATAATATATAATTAATTAATGTTTGTTTTTAAATGTGATCTCCTAAATCATTTTATCCCAGATTTATAACTGGTTTGTTTTAGATCCGACTGACAGGATCTTAATATGAACAGGGTAAAAAAATGTAAATTAAAATGTATAGATCCATTCTTTATATAACTTAAATTGTTTATGTAACAAAATATTCTAATGTTTGTTTTGATGCTTAACTCTGATTACTTAATTTAAAAATAATACTTTTTAAAAGTTACTGTTGTTTCAGAGTCTTAATTTACATGATATGTAACAGAAGCAACTATGTATTGGTTATAATTTAAGTTGACAATGGCGGCATTTGGCTTTAAAGGGAGTATATCACCTAAGCAGTGTTTTATGCTGTAAATGTAGAGCATAATCGATACTGTACATATTGGCAGTCGAGTTGTCAGCAAAAAATAATAATGTAATAATCAAATGTAGGCATTTTAATCAGAAATTTTTTGATGAAAAAATACAAATAAATCATCTCACTGACCCCTCTCTGCTTGTATAGCTCTATCAGGGGGTGGACATCTTGGGCCAGATCGGTCAGATCTTCCTTTATCTGGGCCAAGATTCCAAACAACATGTCTGCCCCCTGATAGACCTAGGTTAGCAGAGAGGGCTCAATAAGGTACTTTATTTATATTCTTTCATTAAGGCATTCCTGTTTCAAAATATCCACATTTGATGAAATCTTGGGGGTGTGGCAAGTCATGGGTGCTGGGTTAAGCTCTGGGTGCAGTCAGTGCTGGGGCAAGTCATCTGAGTGCAATTTGTTGGGAGTTCAAATTGGGGTGTTGCAAGAAGACCTGTGGGTGCAAGGTGGTTGCTGCAAGGTGTTGCTGTGGCAAGTTAAATGGGTGCAATCAGGTAGTATGAGTTCAATGGCAAGGGATGTGGGGGACAATAATAAAAATAGGGCAGGGAAAATGGAATGAAGGGGCAGAGTAAGGATATAAAAACAATGAATGTATTTTTTGCAAAAACTATACCTTTTTCACCACCTGTGATTAGCAAAGGGGCGCCCATACACCTAAGGCTGGCCCTGTGCTTTACCCAATTTACCAAATTGCCAATAATGAAGTTCTGTTTGTAAAATCAAACTAGGCTCCCTACTAATGACACTGCAACTGGGATTCGCAACGGAGGGTAGTATGAAAATGATGTATAAAAAAAAAAGTCTGGGTTGAATAATGTGGAAACATAAGAGACACAGGGCATGGCCAAGGAATACAAACCGGTGCACTGAAGTCAGGATGTACCCTCCTGTATTGCTGAAATGCTGCTGCTGTGTAGACATAACACAGGCAAACATTCAGACACCTGCTAATGAAAGGTGAATTAATCATTGTTAAAATAAGAAACCTGCATACCTACCAAGTGTCCCAATTTTGGAGGGACAGTCACTATTTTTGTCCTCAATCACTCTGTCCCTCTGTTGTTCCTATTTAATATGAGCTCAGTATTGTAGATGTGTATGAGTGCATCACAGACTCCACAGCAATAAAACTCATCATATGGTGTTTAAAATGCAGACTGAAAGACGCACTTTTTTCCTCCTCAATAGTAGGAGCCATTCAGTATGCCAGTATTTAGCCATTTAATATGCCAGTATTTTGCCACTCAGAATGCCAGGATTTAGCCACTCATTATGCCAGTATGTTGTCACTCAATATGCCAGTATACTGTCACTCAATATGCAGGGATTTTGCCCCTAAATATGCCAGGATTTAGCCATTCAATATGCCAGGATTTAGCCATTCAATATGCAAGGATTTTGCTCATTTTATGCCAGTATCGCCCGTCACCCCTTGATGGCGGGCCTGGCTCTAGGAGTCATGTGACATTCAAACAGGCGCAGGACTGATGCTGGGCTGCCTCCCACCCTGAAATGAAAGGTAAAATGGAGAGAGGCAAATGACACTGTGGCATGCCAAATCAAGTGAGTGCATTATGAGTGCAAGCCAAGTGCTGTGGGTGCAATATAGCTGCATGGCAAGTGCTGTGGGTACTGGATGGTGCTGTGTTAAGTCCATTAGGTGCAATGTGGGTGCAGAAAAAAGACAAGAAATTCAATTTTTCAATAACATTTTAATTACATATACAAATAGTTGCATATAATATTAAAAAGTTTACATTTACATACAGTTTTTTACATTGCGACATTAAAAAAAATTGGGTCTAGGGGGGCCCACTACTAAAGACTTTGCTCTGGGCCCACTAGGGTCTTAAAGTGGCCCTGTGCATGACCGCATATGTGTGTGTGACAATGTGTGACACTCTGTGTGTTGCCTGTTTTTCTATTGCTGTGTATTTTGTGGTGTACTTCCTTTCATTAAGATGTAGCTGAAGATGTCTGCTGTCTCTCTCATCTCCTCCATGTCTGTTATGTCTCTCATCTCCCCCATGTCTACTGTCTCTCTCCTCTTTCCCATGTCTGTTGTCTCTCTCCTCTTTCCCATGTCTGTTGTCTCTCTCCTCTCCCCCATGTCTGCTTTCTCTTTCCTCTTCCCCCAAGTCTGCTGTCTCTCTCCTCTTCCACATGTATGTTGTCTCTCTCCTCTCCCCCATGTCTGCTGTTTCACTCCTCTTCCTCCATGTCTGCCATCTCTCTCCTCTCCCCCATGTCTGCTGTTTCACTCCTCTTCCTCCATGTCTGCCATCTCTTTCCTCTTCCTCCATGTCTGCCATCTCTCTCCTCTCCCCCATGTCTGCTGTTTCACTCCTATTCCTCCATGTCTGCCATCTCTCTCCTCTCCCCCATGTCTGCTGTTTCACTCCTATTCCTCCATGTCTGCCATCTCTTTCCTCTTCCTCCATGTCTGCCATCTCTTTCCTCTTCCTCCATGTCTGCCATCTCTCTCCTCTTCCCCATGTCTGCCGTCTCTCTCCTCTCCCACATGTCTGCTTTTTCACTCCCTTTTCCCCTATGTATGTTGTCTGTCTCCTCTACCCCATCTCTGCAGCCTTTCTCCTTTTCCCTATGTCTGTTGTCCCTCTTATCTTCCCCTATGTCTGTTGTCCCTCTCCTCTTCCCCCCATGTCTGCCATCTCTCTCCTCTTCCCCCCATGTCTGTTGTCTCTCTCCTCTTCCCCTCTGTCTGCTGTCTCTCTCCTCTTCCCCCATGTCTGTTGTCTCTTTCCCCTCCATTTTTTACCTTGGGCAGCCACGGGCAGCTCCAGGTCAGCCTGTCAAACACACTCACCTGATGCTGCCAGTGGCATGATATGGACAAGGCGCCGATTCACAGGGTGGGGGCTTACTGGCACCCCTGTTCACCGTGTGCAGCACCCGCACACACTAAAAACAATTTAAAAATGTTAGGCTGCCGGGATACATGTCAGCAGCCGCCCCCAATGCACCCAGAAAACAAATTCCAGGACACAGGGACAAAGTGTCCAAAACTGGTCCGTCTGGTCACCCTGGGTGCACGCCATCTTGTCTTTCCACAACTTTTAAATTGTCCAATACTCTTCAAACCAAAAGTCTCTATTTAACCATTGCTGCCCACCCTTTACCATGCAATCCTTCCCTTATATCCTGGCAGTGTAAACTATAGCTTCTATAATGTATGAGCCTTAATGGCTAGTAATGCATCTCTGCTGATTGACAGGTAATTGTAAAGTAGAAAATAATTCCATCAGCCCTGAGCGTGTGCGCTCGTCAGACTAATCAATCTTCTATAAGTGCATGTCTGCAGGGGGAAAAAAATGACATTTTCTTCCTATAATTGGCCTATAAATCCACCGACAGGCAGAGCGCGCTCTGGGTCTATCTACATCTAAATTTGTGTACTTTACATTGATGGATTGACCGCTGTCTGGGCTTTTGTTCAGACAATGATGGCGTCCCTGAGCTTGGTGAGCGGGGGAATTAACCTTTAAAGCGCAGGCGTCACTCAAAGGGATAAAGGGTGTTGATAGGGCAGAGGTATCCAGATAAAAGGCCGCTAGCCAGAATAAGATGTCAATAAACAGTCAATATTCTCTGGCGTTCCGCAAAAATTTTCTTTTCCGCCTTAAGTATCTAACGTGAAACGATTTCCTAAATCCAACCTGAATCTCGTTTTTATTGGGGGTTTGGTGTGAGTCACTTTATTGCTGTCTGTGTGCCTTAAAGACGGTTCTCTGCTGCAATATCAAGATCATCAATAATGCATTGAGTCGTATGTAACAAGCCTTGGGGAATGTAATCTCAGGATTACTGATGTAATGAAAACCATGCTCTAATATTCTGCCCATCTGAAGAAAGGAAAATAAATATTATCTCTCTCTCTTGCTGGATCCTGAATCTTCAGCACTATGTCTTGGGAATAGGCCTTTTGTAAAAAAAAAAAAAAATAATATATACATATATCTTTAACCCCTTCATGACCGGACTGTTTTGGGGATGTTGTGCGTTAGTGACCGAGGCTGTTTTAACACTTCTGTGGTGTTTGTGTTTAGCTTTAATTTATTTCTTTGTCATTTGCTGTACCCACACAAGTTATATATTGTTGTTTTTTTTTTCAGGACAAGAAGGACTTTCTTTTGATGTCATAATGTTGTTCAAATCATTTATTCTATTATGAAAAAATAGTAAAAAAATTGTGAAATTTAAAAAAACAACAACACTTTTCTTGACTTTTCTCTGTAAAATTTTTTACTAAGCTCCAAAAGCTAATGAAAAAACTTGCTAAATAGATTATAATATTGGTGCTGAGTCTAGAAATACACAATGTTTATTTGTTTTTTTTGCTTTTTTTTTGCATGTTATAGGTTAATAAATAAAAGTAGTACATAGATGTTTCAAAACCTAAATTCCTTGATTTCTTGTCTAGTTTGTCTTATCTAGACGATGTTGTTGCTGTTGTTTTTGTACATGAACTTGATAATCATCACGCAGAAAAGTCAAAGCGGGCTACAACTCCCAAAACGCATTTTATTTTAGGTAGAGAATCTTCCTCTTTTTTTATTATAGCAACACAACCATTCTGTGTTAAAGAGAGATTAAATCTTAAAAATAACAAATTCCCATATTAACCCCTTAGTGACATGACATTGCTGGGGTGTTTGTGTTTAGCTGTAATTTTCTTCTCTCTCACATACCCACACAAATTGTATGTTGGTTTTTTTTTGTCAAAAGAAGGGCTTTCATTAGATACATTATGTTCATCATATCTTATTAAAAAAATAAAGATTTAAAAAAACACTTTTTCTAAATTTGACCTAAAATATAATTTACACAAATACATCATTAAAAAAGACCCCGTTTCTAAATGTTGTCCCGAGTTCAGAAATATGCATGTTTCCATGTTTTTCTGCATTTTATTGCGAGTTATGGGGAAAAAAACAAAAATAGTGTTTTTTCCTATATTGACCTTCTGACCCCAACCCCAAATTTAATCCTAACCCTAAATTTAACCCCAGATCTAACCCTTATGCTATCCCTTAATATATTTTTATTTTAACCCTATCCCTTATGCTAACCCTACTTTAATTTTAACCCTAACAACTAATCTAACCCTAACCCTAGTTTTCAGCTAATTAAGTATTTTTTTCCCTTTTCATTGCAATGTTGCTGACTCCCTATAGGGGCAGTCAAGCAACTTATTCAGAGCGACAGGAGTGACATTTTTTTCACTTCGGAAGCTCTGACCACAAGAGGGCATGGCCATATTGCTGGAGCATGCTGCTCCATCAATATGGCGCCCACAATCGTTTTCCCAACACGACCAGTCTCGTCTGCTATGTTGGGGGAATTGCTTTCCGGTGAAGCCTTGATCATAGCCCCGTTTGGCTATTGGATATTTACCGGACCTGAGGAGTGATTTTGTGGAACTGATTCCGGTAGGAGCTACCCATCTAGTAGCCCTCCCGTGACACTGGTGTCAAGAAGTGGGATCTCTCCTCCCAACACTGGTCCGGTGGGTTATCGTGTGGATTATCCTGTGTGCAAAGCCTGCCAGTTGTCCAAGGAGTACCAGGGTGGTACAGCAGCACCATGGCCGGAAAGTGCAAGCTCATCAGTCCATTGGCTTCTTCATCATTCCCAGAGGTGAAAGATGTGATCTCCCAGAGGGTAAGGGAACGTCTGGCTGTGTATGGGCCAAACCCTCCCTTCGAGTTGGTGGATCGAATAATGCAGGAAGCCAAGAGAGAGAGAGAGGCTGAGCTGGCTGCTTTGGTGCTGTTCAGGAGGGATTGTAACCGCCTGGAGCTCTGGTGGGAAGCCATCAGATGGGATCAGTACTGCCGGGTAAGGTACATCCCAAGTACCGAGGAGAGGTACAAGCTCCAGATGGACCTTTGGATACAATATCTGGGTGTACAACCCCAAGAAAAGTGGGTGGCGGATCTGTCAGAGCTTGTTGATGCTGAGCTGGTCCTGGATGAAGGATACCGGGCACTACAGTGGCAAGCAACCCAGATGCACCCAGAGCTGGGAGATTCAGATGATCCCCCAGAGGGCTTTGGCTTCGGCGGCCCTGGAGTAATGTTGGAAAGTTACCAAGAGGAGTACACTTTCGGTAGCTCTGAACCGGAGCGGAAAAATTAAATCCGTGAGGGGCGGGAATATGATGTTGCAGAGTTGGATGCAGACTTGGACTATCTGGTTCACCAAGAGTGGGAGCTGGAAAAGTAATTTGCCAAGCTGCTGAACCTCGTGCAACTGGGCCCCGATACTGTGGATTTAGCAGAGTTAAGCTCTGTGAAGTTTTACCCGGGAGGGGTGGATGAGACAGTTGTCTCCACACCCGGGTCCCAACCCCTTGACTGTGAGTACCCAGAATTATTGCCCATTCCCTGTCCCAATGTCCCAGCAGCCGTGTTGGCATCAGTGTCCGCAGAGATGGCCCAGCACACCCCCATCCCCTCCCGGCCAGATATTCCAGCTAAACCACTGGAAGCTGAGCATAGATCCTACAGTCCCTGCCTAACCCTGGCCCCAGAACTGTGTCCCTTTTTCCTGTGGATGAACCAGCGGAAGAGCTGGCATCTGGGCATATTGCCACTGGCTTCGGCCCGCTCCTACCCCAGACCCCAGAACTGTGCCCCCTTTCCCCTGTGGGTGCCACAACTGAAGCTAGGTTCCCGGAACTGTTATTCTTGTCCAGTCTTGAATGCCCAGCCGAACCGCTGGCACTGTTCCCCGTGACTGACCCGGACTTCCTCTCCCCGCCCCTACCTACCACACCAGCAGAGGCACTACTTGCAGAGCAGAGCCTCGCAGGTTCATGCCTAACCCTTCCTGTGACACAAGAGTTGTGTTCCTTTCCTACTCTGGAGGCTGCAACTAAAGGGCTGGCATCAGAGCAGAGTGCTGCTGGCCACTATCCACCTCCACCTGGGTTCAAGGAGCCTTATTGGAACCCCGTCCTTGGCTTGTTCCCGTCCTATGCCCCAGCAGAAGAGCTGGCAACGGGGCAGAGTGCTGCTCTCCTCTGTCCACCCCTGCTGCTTCGTGAGTTTTTGTACCAGGCAGAAGTGCCTGCATCTGGGCAGAGCACACTTTACCTCTTCCCACAAAGTCCCCTTCATTTAAGCCCTGTACCCTTTAAAAATGACCCAGGAGGGGTGGATGTGACATCGGTCTCCACACCTGGGTCCCTGGAATCCTGTGAATGCTGCCCAGATCAATTGCAACCTGGCAGGGTAGAAACAGGACTGTTGCATCATTTGGTTGTGTATGGCCAGAAAACTTTGCCTTTTGCGGAGGACATTACACCAGCAGATGCGCTGGCACCAATGGTCCAAGGACCTAACCAAGACATTTCCATAACAAGCAGCTTTTTTACCCCTGCTACCCTGCATTCTCCCCAGCGGCTGAAAAAACATCCGGGAGAAGGCATTATTGGTTCTTCTCCCCTGCGGCAGATACCTGTTCCGGGAGATACAGAGGTTGGCCGGGTGAGTGAACAGACAGAAGGTGGGGACTGTCACTTCTGTGAATATGTGGAGAAACCTCAAGAGACTGACTGTGGAGTAACCCTGTCTGGGGTCCTTCAAAAAATGGAGAAATGTCACAGTACCCACCGTGACTCTTACCCCTGGCGGGCACAAGGGGCTAGCCACCTGCCGAGAGACTATGGACCTTGTCTGTTGCAACGCCAGAAACTCCTAGGAGAACTAAAATCACTGGCCCCAAGCACACTGCTTTCTCCGTCTAACCGGAGTACAGCAGGAATCCATCTGCCCGCTACAGTGTCCGTCGACAATGGTAGACTATTGCGGTGGAGCCTATCCCTTCAACAATTTAAAGTTACAGTGCAATACCGTCCGGGAAAGGACAATAAAAATGCAGAGGGCTTATAATGGCAAGAAGACGTGTGAGTCAACACCACACCCAGTGTTTTCCTCGCCACCTTCAGGATTATCCGTGTGGACAACCCCGAGCTGGCTCTCTTTGAAAGGGGGAGAAATGTCAAGGTAGCACCCCTCCAGACAACCATGTTTTTCCGTTCCTCAGTGCCCATGTTATTTTCCCCTGTTCTAACTGTGTGTTTTACATGTATGGTGCCCTGTTAAAGAGCCTAATGTAGCTTCAGCAGCCACTTCACAATAAAGGTTTATCCTGGCTGCTGAGCTCATTCTCTTCTTCAAAAGGTAGGCGGTTTTCCTATTGGTCACTCAGACCAAGCACCCAGTGTAAGCACTGTTCTGATTGGATGCTTAGTTAAATGCTCAATTTGAATATATTTGCTGATCTGTGGGCACGCCCCCTGCTGGGGATTGGTTGCTACTAATCCTACCTTTCATCTGATTGGCTGCCAGCTACTGTCCTTTTGTGTAGGTGTGAAAAAGTTATTTTGTTCAACTTATGTTATCAAGATGTTTTCCTGTATATATGTCCTGTGTTTTGAGTCAATAAACAGTTCTTCTTGTTTTCCCAACACGACCAGTCTCGTCTGCTATGTTGGGGGAATTGCTTGCAGGGAAGCCTTGATCATAGCCCCGTTTGGCTATTGGATATTTACCGGACCTGAGGAGTGATTTTGTGGAACTGATTCCGGTAGGAGCTACCCATCTAGTAGCCCTCCCGTCAGGGGCGGGCTGGGCCGGGGGGCAGGGTGGCAATTGCCCCCCAGGCCGCCCTAAGCTTTGGAAAACACGGCCGCTGGGCCAGTGTTTTTAAAAAAAAAAAAAAAAAAAACGCGCTTGCAGGCAGAGACTGAGGTGAGAAGGGATCGGAAGATCCCCTCTCACCTCCGCTCTGCCTGCAAAGCTGCACGGGAAGCCGAACAGGCAGCACAGAGAAACCTCCGTGCTGCCTGTTCGGCTCCCCGTGCAGTGTGACACGGAAGTGCCGACAGTCACGTGACCGGCGCGCTGACGTCAGACGCGCGCCGATCACGTGACCTGTCGGCACAACCGCCGGGAGGCCGAACAGGCAGCATGGAGGGACCATGCTGCCTGCCACCAGGTAAGTCCTCCTGCCACTAGCCACCAGGGAAGTCCTGCCACTAGCCACCAGGGAAGTCCTCCTGCCACTAGCCACCAGGGAAGTCCTGCCACTAGCCACCAGGGAAGTCCTGCCACTAGCCACCAGGGAAAAAGGTAAGGGGGGGGGAGGGAAACACTGGCATATTATTGGGCAAATTGGCTGGGGCATATTACATGGCAAATAAGACTGGCATATTATTGGGCAAATTGGCTGGGGCATATTACATGGCAAATAAGACTGGCATATTATTGGGCAAATTGGCTGGGGATTATTACATGGAAAATAAGACTGGCATATTATTGGGCAAATTGGCTGGGGCATATTACATGGCAAATAAGACTGGCATATTATTGGGCAAATTGGCTGGGGCATATTACATGGCAAATAAGACTGGCATATTATTGGGCAAATTGGCTGGGGCATATTACATGGCAAATAAGACTGGCATATTATTGGGCAAATTGGCTGGGGCATATTACATGGCAAATAAGACTGGCATATTATTGGGCAAATTGGCTGGGGCATATTACATGGCAAATAAGACTAGAATATTATTGGGCAAATTGGCTGGGGCATATTACATGGCAAATAAGACTGGCATATTATTGGGCAAATTGGCTGGGGAATATTACAAGGCAAATAAGACTGGCATATTATTGGGCAAATTGGCTGGGGCATATTACATGGCAAATAAGACTGGCATATTATTGGGCAAATTGGCTGGGGCATATTACATGGCAAATAAGACTAGAATATTATTGGGCAAATTGGCTGGGGCATATTACATGGCAAATAAGACTGGCATATTATTGGGCAAATTGGCTGGGGAATATTACATGGCAAATAAGACTGGCATATTATTGGGCAAATTGGCTGGGGAATATTAAATGGCAGAATAACACTGGCAAATTATTGGACAAATCGTCTGGGGAATATTAAATGGCAGAATAACACTGGCATATTATTGAGCAAAATGGCTGGGGAATATTAAATGGCAATTAACACTGGCATATTGGGCAAATTAGCAGGGGATTGGCATATTGAGGGGCATAATCCTGGCATAATGAGGGGAAAATCCTGGCATATTGAGGGGGCATCATCTTGGCATATTGAGGAGAAAATCCTGGCATAATGGGTGTCTAAATCCTGGCATATTGAGGGGCATAATCCTGGCATATTTAGTGGAAAATCCTGGCATATTGAGGGGGCATCATCTTGGCATATTGAGGAGAAAATCCTGGCATATTGAGGGTCATAATCCTGGCATATTGAGGGGCATAATCCTGGCATATTGAGGGGCATAATCCTGGCATACTGAGGGGCATAATCCTGGCATTTTGTAAGGGAAAATTCTAGCATATTAAATGGCAAATCCTGGCATATTGTGGGGGAAAATCCTGGCAATATTCGTTATAAAACAAGGAAAAGATGGCCGTGGATGGGGAGGCGATTCGATGGTGCAATGGGCCACTTGACTGGATTTGCCCCCCAGGCCTAAGGCTGCCAGCCCTCCCCTGCCTCCCGTGACACTTATCTGTCAGTATATCTGTCTATCAATCTCTGTACCTTATCTGTCAGTATATCTGTCTATCAGTCTCTGTACCTTATCTGTCAGTATATCTGTCTATCAGTCTCTGTATCTTATCTGTCAGTATATCTGTCTATCAGTCTCTGTACCTTATCTGTCAGTATATCTGTCTATCAATCTCTGTACCTTATCTGTCAGTATATCTGTCTATCAATCTCTGTACCTTATCTGTCAGTATATCTGTCTATCACTCTCTGTACCTTATCTGTCAGTATATCTGTCTATCAATCTCTGTACCTTATCTGTCAGTATATCTGTCTATTACTGTCTGTACCTTATCTGTCAGTATATCTGTCTATCAATCTCTGTACCTTATCTGTCAGTATATCTGTCTATCACTCTCTGTACCTTATCTGTCAGTATATCTGCCTATCAATCTCTGTACCTTATCTGTCAGTATATCTGTCTATTACTCTCTGTACCTTATCTGTCTATCAATCTCTGCACCTTATCTGTCAGTATATCTGTCTATCAATCTCTGTACCTTATCTGTCAGTATATCTGTCTATCAATCTCTGTACCTTATCTGTCAGTATATCTGTCTATCAGTCTCTGTACCTTATCTGTCAGTATATCTGTCTATCAATCTCTGCACCTTATCTGTCTGTATATCTGTCTATCAATCTCTGTACCTTATCTGTCAGTATATCTGTCTGTCAGTCTCTGTACCTTATCTGTCAGTATTTCTGTCTATCAGTCTCTGCACCTTATCTGTCAGTATATCTGTCTGTCAGTCTCTGCACCTTATCTGTCAGTATATCTGTCTATCAGTCTCTGTACCTTATCTGTCAGTATATCTGTCTGTCAGTCTCTGCACCTTATCTGTCAGTATATCTGTCTATCAGTCTCTGTACCTTATCTGTCAGTATATCTGTCTATCAATCTCTGCACTTATATGTCAGTATATCTGTCTATCAATCTCTGTACATTATCTGTCAGTATATCTGTCTATCAATCTCTGTACCTTATCTGTCAGTATATCTGCCTATCAGTCTCTGTATCTTATCTGTCAGTATATCTGTCTATCAGTCTCTGCACCTTATCTGTCAGTATATCTGTCTATCAATCTCTGTACCGTATCTGTCAGTATATCTGTTTATCTATCAATCTCTGTACCTTATCTGTCAGTATATCTGTCTATCAGTCTCTGCACCTTATCTGTCAGTATATCTGTTTATCTATCAATCTCTGTACCTTATCTGTCAGTATATCTGTCTATCAGTCTCTGTACCTTATCTGTCAGGATATCTGTCTATCAATCTCTGTACCTTATCTGTCAGTATATCTGTCTATCAATCTCTGTACCTTATCTGTCAGTATATCTGTCTATCAGTCTCAGTACCTTGCCTGTCAGTATATCTGTCTATCAATCTCTGCACCTTATCTGTCAATATATCTGTCTATCAGTCTCTGTACCTTATCTGTCAGTATATCTGTCTATCAGTCTCTGCACCTTATCTGTCAGTATATCTGTCTATCAATCTCTGTACCTTATCTGTCAGTATATCTGTCTATCAGTCTCTGCACCTTATCTGTCAGTATATCTGCCTATCAATCTCTGTACCTTATCTGTCAGTATATCTGTCTATCAATCTCTGTACCTTATCTGTCAGTATATCTGTCTATCACTCTCTGTACCTTATCTGTCAGTATATCTGTCTATCACTCTCTGTACCTTATCTGTCAGTATATCTGTCTATCAATCTCTGTACCTTATCTGTCAGTATATCTGTCTATTACTCTCTGTACCTTATCTGTCAGTATATCTGTCTATCAATATCTGTACCTTATCTGTCAGTATATCTGTCTATCAATCTCTGTACCTTATCTGTCAGTATATCTGTCTATCAGTCTCTGTACCTTATCTGTCAGTATATCTGTCTATCAATCTCTGTACCTTATCTGTCACTATATCTGTCTATCAATCTCTGCACCTTATCTGTCAGTATATCTGTCTATCAGTCTCTGTACCTTATCTGTCAGTATATCTGTCTATCAATCTCTGCACCTTATCTGTCAGTATATCTGTCTATCAATCTCTGTACCTTATCTGTCAGTATATCTGTCTATCAGTCTCAGTACCTTGCCTGTCAGTATATCTGTCTATCAATCTCTGCACCTTATCTGGCAGTATATCTGTCTATCAATCTCTGCACCTTATCTGTCAGTATATCTGTCTATCAATCTATGTACCTTATCTGTCTATCAGTCTCTGTACCTTATCTGGCAGTATATCTGTCCATCAGTCTCTGCACCTTATCTGTCAGTATATCTGTCTATCAATCTCTGCACCTTATCTGTCAGTATATCTGTCTATCAGTCTCTGTACCTTATCTGTCAGTATATCTGTCTATCAGTCTCTGCACCTTATCTGTCAGTATATCTGTCTATCAGTCTCTGCACCTTATCTGTCAGTATATCTGTCTATCAATCTCTGTACCTTATCTGTCAGTATATCTGTCTATCAATCTCTGTACCTTATCTGTCAGTATATCTGTCTATCAATCTTTGTACCTTATCTGTCAGTATATCTGTCTATCACTCTCTGTACCTTATCTGTCAGTATATCTGTCTATCAATCTCTGGACCTTATCTGTCAGTATATCTGTCTATCAGTCTCTGTACCTTATCTGTCAGTATATCTGTCTACCAATCTCTGTACCTTATCTGTCAGTATATCTGTCTATCAGTCTCTGTACCTTATCTGTCAGTATATCTGTCTATCAATCTCTGTACCTTATCTGTCAGTATATCTGTCTATCACTCTCTGTACCTTATCTGTCAGTATATCTGTCTATCAATCTCTGTACCTTATCTGTCAGTATATCTTTCTATCAATCTCTGTACCTTATCTGTCAGTATATCTGTCTATCAGTCTCTGTACCTTATCTGTCAGTATATCTGTCTATCACTCTCTGTACCTTATCTGTCAGTATATCTGTCTATCAGTCTCTGTACCTTATCTGTCAGTATATCTGTCTATCAGTCTCTGTACCTTATCTGTCAGTATATCTGTCTATCAGTCTCTGTACCTTATCTGTCAGTATATCTGTCTATCAGTCTCTGCACCTTATCTGTCAGTATATCTGTCTGTCAGTCTCTGCACCTTATCTGTCAGTATATCTGTCTATCAGTCTCTGTACCTTATCTGTCAGTATATCTGTCTATCAGTCTCTGCACCTTATCTGTCAGTATATCTGTCTATCAATCTCGGCACCTTATCTGGCAGTATATCTGTCTATCAATCTCTGCACCTTATCTGGCAGTATATCTGCCTATCAATCTCTGTACCTTATCTGTCTATCAGTCTCTGTACCTTATCTGGCAGTATATCTGTCTATCAGTCTCTGCACCTTATCTGTCAGTATATCTGTCTATCAATCTCTGCACCTTATCTGTCAGTATATCTGTCTATCAGTCTCTGTACCTTATCTGTCAGTATATCTGTCTATCAGTCTCTGCACCTTATCTGTCAGTATATCTGTCTATCAGTCTCTGCACCTTATCTGCCAGTATATCTGTCTATCAATCTCTGTACCTTATCTGTCAGTATATCTGTCTATCAATCTCTGTACCTTATCTGTCAGTATATCTGTCTATCAATCTTTGTACCTTATCTGTCAGTATATCTGTCTATCAGTCTCTGCACCTTATCTGTCAGTATATCTGTCTATCAATCTCTGCACCTTATCTGTCAGTATATCTGTCTATCAGTCTCTGTACCTTATCTGTCAGTATATCTGTCTATCAATCTCTGGACCTTATCTGTCAGTATATCCGTCTATCAGTCTCTGTACCTTATCTGTCAGTATATCTGTCTACCAATCTCTGTACCTTATCTGTCAGTATATCTGTCTATCAGTCTCTGTACCTTATCTGTCAGTATATCTGTCTATCAATCTCTGTACCTTATCTGTCAGTATATCTGTCTATCAATCTCTGTACCTTATCTGTCAGTATATCTGTCTATCAATCTCTGTACCTTATCTGTCAGTTTATCTGTCTATCAATCTCTGTACCTTATCTGTCAGTTTATCTGTCTATCAATCTCTGTACCTTATCTGTCAGTATATCTGTCTATCAGTCTCTGTACCTTATCTGTCAGTATATCTGTCTATCACTCTCTGTACCTTATCTGTCAGTATATCCGTCTATCAGTCTCTGTACCTTATCTGTCAGTATATCTGTCTACCAATCTCTGTACCTTATCTGTCAGTATATCTGTCTATCAGTCTCTGTACCTTATCTGTCAGTATATCTGTCTATCAATCTCTGTACCTTATCTGTCAGTATATCTGTCTATCACTCTCTGTACCTTATCTGTCAGTATATCTGTCTATCAATCTCTGTACCTTATCTGTCAGTATATCTGTCTATCAATCTCTGTACCTTATCTGTCAGTATATCTGTCTATCAGTCTCTGTACCTTATCTGTCAGTATATCTGTCTATCACTCTCTGTACCTTATCTGTCAGTATATCTGTCTATCAGTCTCTGTACCTTATCTGTCAGTATATCTGTCTATCAGTCTCTGTGCCTTATCTGTCAGTATATCTGTCTATCAGTCTCTGTACCTTATCTGTCAGTATATCTGTCTATCAATCTCTGTATTGTATCTGTCAGTATATCTGTCTATCAGTCTCTGTACCTTATCTGTCAGTATATCTGTCTATCAATCTCTGTATTGTATCTGTCAGTATATCTGTCTATCAGTCTCTGTACCTTATCTGTCAGTATATCTGTCTATCAGTCTCTGTACCTTATCTCTCAGTATATCTGTCTATCAATCTCTGCACCTTATCTGTCAGTATATCTGTTTATCACTCTCTGTACCTTATCTGTCAGTATATCTGTCTATCACTCTCTGTACCTTATCTGTCAGTATATCTGTCTATCAATCTCTGTACCTTATCTGTCAGTATATCTGTCTATCAGTCTCTGTACCTTATCTGTCAGTTTTTCTGTCTATCAGTCTCTGTACCTTATCTGTCAGTATATCTGTCTATCAATCTCTGTACCTTATCTGTCAGTATATCTGTCTATCAATCTCTGTACCTTATCTGTCAGTATATCTGTCTATCAATCTCTGTACCTTATCTGTCAGTATATCTGTCTATCAATCTCTGTACCTTATCTGTCAGTATATCTGTCTATCAATCTCTGTACCTTATCTGTCAGTATATCTGTCTATCAGTCTCTGTACCTTATCTGGCAGTATATCTGTGTATCAGTCTCTGTACCTTATCTGTCAGTATATATGTCTATCAGTCTCTGTACATTATCTGTCAGTATATCTGTCTATCAGTCTCTGTACCTTACCTGTCAGTATATCTGTCTACCAATCTCTGTACCTTATCTGTCAGTATATCTGTCTATCAATATCTGTACCTTATCCGTCAGTATATCTGTCTATCAATCTATGTACCTTATCTGTCAGTATATCTGTCTATCAGTCTCTGTACCTTATCTGTCAGTATATCTGTCTATCAATCTATGTACCTTATCTGTCAGTATATCTGTCTATCACTCTCTGCACCTTATCTGTCAGTATATCTGCCTATCAATCTCTGTACCTTATCTGTCAGTATATCTGTCTATCAATCTCTGTACCTTATCTGTCAGTATATCTGTCTATCAATCTCTGTACCTTATCTGTCAGTATATCTGTCTATCAGTCTCTGTACATTATCTGTCAGTATATCTGTCTATCAATCTCTGTACCTTATCTGTCAGTATATCTGTCTCTCAATCTCTGTATTGTATTTGTCAGCATGTCTTCGTGTGTCTGATGAAATGGCAATAGAATTCTTTTTGTCCCCCATGCCAACAGTTACCAGCCTTCCCCTCCTCTCTGGTCTGTCACTTGACTTGTCTTGTTCCCAGACTATCCTGATATTCTCCAGTCCATTGCCCCCGGCTTGTTTCTGTTATTTCTGCACAGGGCTTTGAATCACCCACTACCTATCCATCTGGACTCAGGGCTTAGGCAGCCGTATTTTGGTGCAGCAGCGGGGGGCGGGGGGCCAGCGGGGAGAGTGGCAGTTTAAAAAAAAAATAAGTTGGCCAGTAGGCACTGGCTGCGGTGATCAGAAGATCTCCCCTCACCAGCACTCTACACGGTTGGAGTGGAGGATCCTGGGAGGGGGCGAAGCACCGAGTGAGAGTTCTGTCCTCACCATGTAAAGGATAGTGACGTCTGCTTCACAAGGGAGCCGCGGGCAGCATGAGCTCTGTTTGTTAAACATACACAGGCTCAGTAAGTGCTCCCGCTTCCTGCGCTTAGTGATGATACAGGTAATTGATGTAATGGGGTTTATGCAGGCATGTAATGGGGGTGATGGGGTTAATGGAGGCATGTAATGTGGGTAATGGAGGCATGTAATGGGGGTGATGGGGTTAATGGAGGCATGTAATGTGGGTAATGGAGGCATGTAATGGGGGTGATGGGGTTAATGGAGGCATGTAATGGTGGTGATGGGGTTAATGGAGGCATGTAATGTGGGTAATGGAGGCATGTAATGTGGGTAATGGAGGCATGTAATGGGGGTGATGGAGGCATGTAATGGGATGATGAGGTTAATGGAGGCATGTAATGTGGGTAATGGAGGCATGTAATGTGGGTAATGGAGGCATGTAATGGGATGATGAGGTTAATGGAGGCATGGGATGGGGTTAATGGAGGCATATAATGGGGGTGATGTGGGTTATGGGGCATGTCGTGCATGTGCAGCGTGGGTAGGGGGATGCCCGAATTTTGTCTGCCTAGGGTAGCGGAAAACCAAGATACACCACTGGCTAGGTCTCCAAATGATCTTGTGCTAGAGCCCCGATGGGCTCTCTCACACAAACACACATTCACTCCGTCTCTCTCTCATTCTCACACACTGTCTCTCTCTCTCTCACACACACACACACACACACACACTGTCTCTCTCTCTCACACACACACACACACACACACACACACACACACTGTCTCTCTCTCTCAAACACACTGTCTCACTCTCACTCACACTGGCTCACTCTCTCACTATCTCTATCTTTCTCACACACTGTCTCACTATCTCTCTTTTTCTCACACACTGTCTCACTATCTCTCTCTCTCTTTCTAACACTGTCTCACTATCTCTCTCTCTCTCTTTCTAACACTGTCTCACTATCTCTCTCTCTCACACACCGTCTCTCTCTCTCTCTCTCTCTCACACCGTCACTCTCTCTCTCACACACCGTCTCTCTCTCTCTCTCTCTCTCTCTCTCTCTCTCTCACCGTCACTCTCTCTCTCACACACAGTCTCTCACCCGACTCAGGTCCACAGTGTTCTCCCCCTTTGTAATCCAGACTGGATTATGGTGATAGGAGTTTGCATGCAGAGCACTTTGGTGGCAGTAATGGTGGGGTCAGTGATCACAGTACTTTGTGTCTCGTTTTAAACAATGTTGAATTTTCCTCATATAAATTCGTTTGTAAATAATCTCTCAGCTCTTATGTGCGCTCATATGATTACCCTTTACTCCACTAAGCAGACTATTACTGCCATCTGTTGGTCAGTATAGAGAATTGCTGTGTCACTTTACTGTGGTACCATTAGTCATATTGTATGTGCCAATGTGTAAGTTTGGTTATCTAGCTGACATCAGCACTAAAATATACACTACAAGGACTCTGTCAGCCTAAACATTGCTCAGGCGCAGAATGTAGGGTAAAGAAAAAAGACAATTAAAGATGATCCATAACTTGTGTTACCAGAGATGCACGCTAATCCATAGACCAAGAAATAAAATGTGTTATAAATGTACCTGTGTCGTCTCCTGTTTATGACATCACTTGGCTTTATATGCAAATTACATGTTTTCCATTGAAAGCTAGATCATTTGCATATCAAGTCACAAGTGATGTCATAAGCAGGAGACTCTACAGCCACATTCTGCAAACGCAAAGTATAGATCATTTTTATTCTCTAAATTCACATTATACATCATATTAACCCCTTAACGCATAAGGTCCATGAGGACCATGAGGACATATATATATACGTCCTCAGTATTCATGTAGCGTTGCTCTCCTTAGCTCTACACTACATGCCTGCAGCTACTCTCAGAGACCTCTTCTGATCCCAAGCAGCCTCTGAGAGTGTTTTCAACCCATCCCCCTTCGCCCGCATACGATCACCCCGAATGTGATCGCATGCACTGTGTGTGTTGAACACATAGGCAGTGAAAGCTGATCACTGCCTATGTGTGTGAAGTGTTGCATTCGAGGCATCATGACACACCTTCTGGGCACCGCGAGGTGCTGTATTGGAGGAGCATGCTCCACCAATACAGCGTTCCCAGAGGAGAGTGACGGAAGAGAGAAAAAAAAAAATCTCTTCTGTTGCTCTGAAACTGTTGCTTGACTGCCCCTAGAGGCAGTTAGCAATATTACAGTTAGAGAAAAAAAAAAAAGAAAAAAAATAAGATAAATTAATAAATGGAAAAAGCTAACGCTTGATCTACTAAACCTAGACCTAGGGTTAGGGTCATAATTAGGGTTATAATTAAGGTTACAGGGGGGTTCGGGTGAGTACAAGGGTTAGATTAAGGGGTGGAGGTAGATTTCGGGTTAGGGTATATTTAGGGTTGGGATTAAAAGGTTACTGTAGAAGATAATGGTTAGAGAACAAAAAAACACTAATATTGTTTATTGCCCTATTAGTTGAAATAAAACATAGAAAAGGATGGATTCATGGGATTCCCAGGGCCGAAATCTCTGAACCGAATAATGACAAAAACATGCCCAAAATCTATAGTGAGTGCCCGAATTTTGGAATCTCCAAAACGATTGGTTAATATTGAATAATAATGTTGTTGATTTTTCCCCTTTGTTCTTGCACATGGTATGTAATATTATGTGTTATACCTTGTAGAAGGAACATCCATCCAGTGATCACAGTGTAAGAGCAGTGTATAATATCTAAATTACACTTCCCTGTGTCCTAATGTTCTCACATTGTCCCCTCTTTGTAATAATTGGCCATATTAAGTGAGTGATTATAATAATTTGGGTGGGTGTACTAAAGGGGGAGAAAGAAAATCACAGGTAAAAACATAACAGAAATGTCAAAATAGCTCTAGTTCTCAAGGTGCAAAGTAGCAATATTAAGACTGAGCATTAAAAAGCTAATTAGCAAGTTTGTATTTTATTAAGTGTTTGTAATAAATGTTGCCGACTCTTTCTACTTTGCCCCTTTCCTTGTGTTCCTGGCCTGTCCATTTTCAGGTCCAGTCCTGCCTTCAACCACCTGTCCCATGGTTAAAAGGAAGAGGAGGATTGTGGGACTATTGTTTGTTTCACCAATATATAGATGGACCATACCAGCTTCTGGATCAACTGCCCCACTCTCTCTACCTTTGCTGCTGATCTCTCTATCTCTGTAACTATCAGATCCATTGCAGTGTGAATGACTTATTCAGTCCATGGTGTAATACCATGAGAATATAGCAAGATCCCAGATTACCATCTTATGTCTGCTGCATCTCAATGTTATATAATGTGAACCTTGTGGTTGGTGTAGATTAAAAGAGACAAAGTCAGATGAAAACAGAGAATTGGGATTTGTGTTAAGATTCTTTTTATTTTACATGGAAGGAAAAAAACCTTTGGACACTTATACCCAATTATGTCACAAAGTAAAAAATTCCTTCCAGACCCTCCAGAGAGGGTAATGATCTCACTGCTTGTGAGTTATGGGGGGCTAAACATTACTACTATATAGTGGAGGAAAAAAACCTTTGGACACTTATACCCAATTATGTCACAAAGTAAAAATTCCTCCATAACCCTCGAGAGGGTAACTAAATAAACTACACTTTCCATTAAAGAGGAAGGGAAAAAAACCTTTAGGGCACTTATACCCAATTATGCCCCAAAGTAAAAATTCCCTTCCAGGCCTTTGAATAAAAGGCTAATATGTTACTCTATCATTACGTGGAAGGAAATAAAAACCTTTACGACACTTATATTAAATTATGTCGTAAAGTAAAACAAATCCTTCCGTGCCCTTGGATAAAGGGTGAGAAGACACTGATCTACACTGTCCACTAATCTATGATCCAGAGGAAGGCGAAAAAACTTGGAGGACGAAGCAGTCACCTGTGTCTCAAGTAAAAAATTCCTTCCTGACCCCATTAAAAGGCGATCGGTGATACAACCCTGGATCGAGGGTGTCTACTCTAGCAGTTAAGGGGATGGATAAAAGTGTGTTGTGTATGTGTATAACCATGGATCTCCTCGGCCCGATGTCACGATTCCACCTGTCAATATCCATCGATCCGCAGCTTCACCAGGGTCTTCAAATGGCCTGAATTAGAGAATTAATATGTTATCATGACAGTTGTAGCCTCGACTACCAGCTGTATCTTACCATAAATCAAACCACATGGCTCAGATGTAAAGGGTAGAAAAGGCCGCAGCCATTTTATTTATTATTAAAATAATACTACTTCATTGGCTGTAGCCCCGCTCGAACTGCTGGTCTCGCTTGTCCACTACTTGTCCCCCTATCCCTGTCCCACCTCCCCGTGTCCTGGTCCCTGAACTCCCCGACCTATGACCCCTAACTCTAAAGCAGGTTCTAGATCATCTAAATCGGTGCCTCTTGGAACGCTGAGACCTCTGTGGCTTTACCTGCCATCACCCGATGAGGATACAGACACAATGGCGCTACAAGGAACTCCTCCCACTCCTACTGGGTCGAGCCCAAGACCTACCACATTTGGGAGAAATCCTACACCTGTTGGAACTGCTCCCACTAACTGAATCCCTGCCCTCCTGACCATCCCTCCAACTGACCGATCCCTTACTGCGACTAGCGGGACCCTGAAGACTACGTTTATGGGAACCCCTATGGCTACCCATACCCCTCCCCTGACTGACCGATACCCTGCTCCTGGAATCCCCCCTAACCTGCGTCCTATAAGCCCCCCCCCCCCGAAATGAAAGAAATGACATGAGCCGGTGCTACCATCCCTCTGTACTTGCCTGTGCGCTTCACCTCCGGAGGTCCGGAAGCCAGGTGACGGGACCTCCTCCTGTTATAAGGGGGAGAAAGAAAAAAACCCAATAGCGCAATAACGTTTAGACAATTTAATTTGAATAAAAAGATAGACACTTACAAACAGGTTTAAGTCTAGGACCAAAAAAGACGAATCGCTCAGCAGCCAGATGAGGGGAGTACTCCGGAACACGCCTTCTCCAACTATACCAACCAAACAAGTAAAAGCTCAGTTTGCCGATTAGCCACCCCCTACGCGTTTCATAGGTACACCTACTTCATCAGGAGCTAACAGACTGGGACTAGTGAGGAGTTATATAGAGCCCTTAAATGTAGCAGGATTATTCAATTAAAATACAAATACAGTTCAGCTGGGCTCATAAACTCAGCATATGAAACAGCAGTAGCAAGACAAGGTTACACGTGACAACTATACAAATATCAAATATATTCCGCATTTGTGGAAACCTAGAACCTCACTGTCTGTCAGTGTTGTTGTCTTATTGTACATTGGGAGCTCGTTACTAGATCCAATGCTTTAACTGAGAGCAAAGACAATTACAGTGACTGTATAAGTTAAGCATGGTTCCCATATTATCTGGTAAGATCCCCATTATATCCTGAGATAATACATTATAATAAGTCATCAGTACCTGCTTATGATCTTCCTCAGAGTGATAAGCTGCAGGAGTGTCAATCTGTCTGAATGTCAGCATGCTATATACCCTGCTCCCATTATGATGCTGGATGACATCATCGCTGTGTTAGTAACATGCTAACAATCTAGTGTAACTAGGGTGATGGGTATATTTAAAGGGACACTCCAGCCACCAAGGATAGGTGCAGTGTCTAGGTCCGTCCTGAGTAGCGAGACGTTACGTCCTGCAGCAAAACGAACACTGAAAGCGATTTTTTTTTTGCTTTCCGTGCTCCAATGATATTCTTATGATGATACTGTGGGAAGCATGGTGCAATACTGAAATAGACGCCCGTCGGCATTTTGATGGCTTCGGAGAGCAATTGAAATGCCGGTTTTAAAGGTTTAAAGAACCATCAGGCAGTAGAAAAGAACATAGGAAGACAAACAAACTTTCTGTTTTATAGTTATTTTATTGATTTGTTTTAAAGTGTTTTTAACTTATTTTTATTTTACTTTATTATTTTTTATTTTAATATAGAAACATAGAATGTGTCGGCAGATAAGAACCATTCGGTCCATCTAGTCTGTTCAATTTTTTTTGAGTACTTTTATTAGTCCCCCGTTCCCGGTCTTATAGCTAGGATAGCCTTGTGTCTATCCCACGCATGCTTAAAATCCTTGACTGTGTTTACCTCTACCACTTCTGCTGGCAGGCTATTCCATACATCCACTACCCTCTCAGTAAAGTAATACTTCCTGATATTACTTTTAAATCGTTGTCCCTCTAATTTAAGACTATGTCCTCTAGTTGTGGTAGTTTTTCTTCTTTTAAATATACTCTCTTCCTTTACTGTGTTGATTCCCTTTATGTATTTAAATGTTTCTATCATATCCCCCCTGTTACGTCTTTCCTCCAAGCTATACATGTTAAGATGCTTTAACCTTTCCTGGTAAGTTTTATCCTTCAACCCATGAACCAGTTTAGTAGCCCTTCTCTGAACTCTCTCCAAAGTATCAATATCCTTCTGGAGATACGGTCTCCAGTACTGCGTACAATACTCCAAGTGAGGTCTCACCAGTGCTCTGTACAATGGCATGAGCACTTCCCTCTTCCTACTGCTAATACCTCTCCCTATGCAACCAAGCATTCTGCTAGCATTTCCTGCTGCTCTATTGCATTGCCTACCTACCTTCAAGTCCTCTGAAATTATTACTCCTAAATCCCTTTCCTCAGATGTTGAGGTTAGGACTGTACCAAATAGTCTATATTCTGCTTTTGGGTTTTTACGCCCAAGGTGCATAATCTTGCACTTGTCCACATTAAATGTCAGTTGCCACTGCTCTGACCATTTTTCTAGTTTAGCTAAATCATTTGCCATTTGGCTTATCCCTCCATGAATATCAACCCTGCTGCAAATCTTTGTATCATCAGCAAAAAGACATACTTTGCCAACAAGACCTTCTGCAATATCGCTAATAAAAATATTAAAGAGAATGGGTCCAAGAACAGATCCCTGAGGTACCCCACTAGTAACAAGACCTTGCATCGAATATACCCCATTGACTACAACCCTCTGTTGCCTGTCACTCAGCCATTGTCTAATCCATTCAACAATATTGAAATCCAAACTCAAAGATTTCAGTTTATTGATAAGCCTTCTATGTGCGACAGTGTCAAAAGCCTTACTGAAATCTAGGTAAGCAATGTCTACTGCACCACCCTGATCTATTATTTTAGTTACCCAATCAAAAAAATCAATAAGATTAGTTTGGCATGATCTCCCTGAAGTAAACCCATGCTGTCTCTGATCTTGAAATCCAAGCGACTTTAGATGTTCAACAATCCTATTCTTTAACAAGGTTTCCATTATTTTCCCCACTACTGAAGTAAGACTTACTGGTCTATAGTTGCCCGCCTCCTCCCTACTACCTTTCTTGTGAATGGGCACAACATTAGCTAATTTCCAATCTTCTGGAACTACTCCCGTTAACAATGATTGGTTAAATAAATCTGTTAACGCTTTTGCTAGTACACCACTAAGTTCTTTTAATAACTTTGGATGTATCCCATCAGGTCCCATCGACTTATTTGTCTTTACTTTAGACAGCTGAAGTAAAACCTCTTCCTCTGTAAACTTACATGCATCAAAAGACTCATTAGTCTTTTTCCCTAAATGAGGTCCCTTACCCTCATTTTCATTTGTAAAAACTGAACAAAAATATTTATTAAGGCAGTCTGCTAAGCCTTTATCCTCTTCTACATAGCATCCTTCTTTTGTTTTTAATCTAACTAATCCTTGTTTTACTTTCCTTTTCTCATTTATGTATCTAAAAAATGTTTTATCCCCCTTTTTCACTGACTGGGCTATAGTCTCTTCTGTGTGTGCTTTGGAAGCTCTTATAGCTTTATTTGCCTCTTTCTGCCTACTCTTATAGATCTTTCTATCTTCATCACTATTTTAGCCAGCTCTGCAGAGTACCACAGTGGTTTCTTAAATTTTTTGCTCTTACTGACAAGCCTTATGCAATTGTCTGTTGCCTTCAGTAGTGCAACTTTTAGATAATCCCATTTCTCCTGGACTCCATTTAAATTGCTCCAGTCTGATAATGAGTCTTTTACACCTAATCTAATTTTAGAAAAGTCTGTTTTTCTAAAATCTAAAACTTTTGTTTTTCTGTGGTGTGACTGGGTCACTGTTCTTATATTAAACCACACTGTCTGGTGATCACTAGATCCTAAACTTTCACCTACAGTAATATCTGATAACAAATCTCCATTTGTGAACACTAAGTCTAGTATGGCCTGCTTTCGAGTTGGCTCCTCCACTACTTGTTTTAGAGATAATCCAAGTAGGGAGTTTAGGATATGCGTACTCCTGGCGCATGTAGCTATTTTGTATTTCCAGTTCACATCAGGAAGATTAAAGTCACCCATGATGATCACTTCTCCCTTCATTATCATTTTAGCTATTTCCTCAACTAGTAGATTATCTAACTCCTCTATTTGTCCAGGGGGCCTATAAATCACACCTACCCAAGTTACCATATGATTACCAAATTCTAATGTAACCCAAACTGACTCTATGTTCGCCTCACTAACTTGTATTACGTTACATTTTAAGCTATCCCTCACATACAGGGCCACCCCTCCCCCTTTTTTTACCTTCTCTGTCTTTTCTATATAAAGAGTACCCTGGTATTGATATGTCCCAGTCATGTTTTTCACTATACCATGTCTCAGTAACAGCCACTAAATATACATTCTCAGTTGCCAATATTGCCACAAGTTCATGGATCTTATTCCCTAAACTGCGAGCATTTGTAGACATGACCCTAAGCTTATCATTTTTCAGCACACTGACTACAGGTACCTTCTGTCCCTGTTTTGGGGGGCAATTGGATTGATGTTTTATCGCCATTTTGTCCCCCTCTTTTAGTTTAAAAGCCTCCTAGCAAAACCTCTGAACTGCTCACTGAGAACATTCGTTCCCTTTTGAGAAAGATGCAAACCAACTTTTTTGTACAGTTCCTTTCTATCCCATAGTGAACTTCCATGAGAAACAAAGCCAAATCCTTGCTCCCGACACCATTCCCCAAGCCACAAGTTGAAGTCCCTAATACGCATCCGTCTATCATTCTGAATGTTATGCACAGGCATAACTTCATGCAAGGACAGTGTGGACACAACCTGCCGTATATCATTGGCAAGAACACGAAAAGCTTCCTTCACCTCTGAAACCTCATTGCAAGCCAAATCATTTGTCCCTAGATGAACCAGTACATCCAATTCTCCTTCCTGATTTGCTTGCTTAACAATATTAGAAATACGCCCCTTGTCTCTGCGAGCAGTAGCTCCAGGAAGACATCTCACTAAGCCAATACTGTCCAACTCCGCACCTCTTATGATAGAATCGCCCAACAACTGCTTTCTACCAGGCCTCACCGTCTCCTTGCACACCTTAGCCACATAGGAGAGTGGTTCCTCAAACTCTGTGTCTGAGCCTGCCTTCACAACACCACTGCACTCTGAAAGTAATGAAAATGAATTCTGGACAGCCACAGACTGCGGGACATGCCTTTTATCCACAACTCTAAGCCTACCAGATCCAACAGTAACCCACCTGCCATTCCTAGGAAGCCTCTGTGGCAATGGCCTCTGTGGCAGTGACTTCGCAACAGTCTCAGCCCGAGTTTGTTTTACAGTTAAATTACAAATCTCGGACTTTAAAAATGCAATCTCCTGCTGCAATCTTGAGAACTGTCTACAGATTAGACAGCATCCAAACCTCCAAAAAATGGAACGTGAAACAAATGCAGAACATTTATCACAGTAAACCAAATCTGCCATTTTAAGACTTTAAATCAAAAAGATCCTTTAGTTTTTCTCACCTCTTGTATACCTGAGACTACCACCTCTTGGATACCTGAGACTAGTATCTCCAGAATATCTCTAAAATATACTCTTTAAAAAGAAGCTCTTAGAAGAGCTGCCAAGCTATTAAATACATGCCCCAGCATCACTTTGCCAATTAAAATAAACCAGTTTTCCCATTAATATGCCAGTGTTTGCCCATAAATATGGCACAGCCAATTTAGCCAATAATATGCCAGTATCATTTTGCCGTTAATATGCCAGACAATTTGCCCAATAATATGCCATTATTATTTTGCTGTTAATAAGCCGGACAATTTGCCTAATAATATGCCAGTATTATTCTGCCATTTAATATATGCCAGTATTTTGCCGTTTAATATATTCCAGTATTATTTTGCCACTCAATATGCAGCATTTAACCCCTTAATATGCCACAATTTTGCTATTCATTATTCCAGCATTTAACCCCTCAATATGCCACAATTTTGCATTCAATATTCCAGCATTTAACCCCTCAATATGCCAGTATTATTTTGCCATTCAATGTGCCAGAATGTAACCCCTCAATATGCCAGTATTATTTTGCCATTCAATATGCCAGTATTTAACCCCTCAATATGCCAGTATTATTTTGCCATTCAATGTGCCAGAATTTAACCCCTCAATATGCCAGCATTTTGCAATTCAACATTCCAGTATTTAACCCCTCAATATGCCAGAATTTTGCCATTCAACATTCCAGCATTTAACCCCTCAATATGCGAGTATTATTTTGCCATTCAATATGCCAGAATTTAACCCCTCAATATGTGAGTATTATTTTGCCATTCAATATGCCAGTATTTAACCCCTCAATAGGCCAGAATTTTGCAATTCAATATTCCAGTATTTAATCCCTCAATATGCCAGAATTTTGCCATTCAATATTCCAGAATTTAACCTCTCAATATGCCAGAATTCTGCCATTCAATATGCCAGTATTTAACCCCTCAATATGCCAGTATTATTTAGCCATTCAGTATGCCAGTATTTAACCCCGCAATATGCCACAATTTTGATATTCAATATTCCAGCATTTAATCCCTCAATATGCCACAATTTTGCCATTCAATATTCCAGCATTTAACCCCTCAATATGCCACAATTTTGATATTCAATATTCCAGCATTTAATCCCTCAATATGCCACAATTTTGCCTTTCAATATTCCAGCATTTAACCCCTCAATATGCCACAGTTTTGCCATTCAATATTCCAGCATTTAACCCCTCAATATGCCAGTATTATTTTGCCATTCAATGTGCCAGAATTTAACCCCTCAATATGCCAGTATTATTTTGCCTTTCAATATGCCAGAATTTAACTCCTCAATATGCCAGAATTTTGCCATTCGATATTCCAGCATTTAACCCCTCAATATGCCAGAATTTTGCCATTCAATATTCCAGCATTTAACCCCTCAATATGCCAGATTTTGCCATTCAATATTCCAGCATTTAACCCCTCAGTATGCCAGAATTATGCCATTCAATATTCCAGCATTTAAACCCTCACTATTCCAGATTTTTGCCATTCAATATTCCAGTATTTAACCCCTCAATATTAAGGGTTAATAATGTATAGGGGTGTAAATAAAAAACACCCCTTTCTGTCTCATTAGAGATTTTTGCCAGACGCTCAAAGAAGCAAGGTGAATGGTTAGAGTTAGGACCCACCTAGGGGGGTCTGCCTTGACGTTGGCAGGTGGGCTCATCCTCTCATGGCCATTGGAGGTAACTAAAAACCTCCATTTGTTTTAAAAATACATAGGGTTAAAGGAGAGAGCGCAGGTAACTTGTTTTTCTTTTGTTTTTATTATATATTGGGGCTGATGTGTACTGTAGTCATTGCAGCCGCCCAGTGATGGGAGTGAGCGCAGGACTTTTCTTTCTGTATTTGTAACCCCTCAATATGCCAGTATTATTTTGCCATTCCATATTCCAGCATTTAACCCCTCAATATGACACAATTTTGCCATTCAATATTCCAGTAATTAACCCCTCAATATGCCAGTATTATTTTGCCATTCCATATTCCAGCATTTAACCCCTCAATATGCCAGAATTTTGCCATTCAATATTCCAGTATTTAACCCCTCAATATGCCAGTATTATTTTGCCATTCAATATGCCAGTATTTAACCCCTCAATATGCCAGTATTATTTTGCCATTTCAGTATGCCAGAATTTAACCCCTCAATATGTGAGTATTATTTTGACATTCAATATGCCAGTATTTAACCCCTCAATATCCCAGAATTTTGCAATTCAATATTCCAGCATTTAACCCCTAAATATGCCAGTATTATTTTGCCATTTAATATGCCAGAATTTAACCCCTCAATATGCCACAATTTTGCCATTCAATATTCCAGTATTTAACCCCTCAATATGCCAGTATTATTTTGCCATTCCATATTCCAGCATTTAACCCCTCAATATGCCAGAATTTTGCCATTCAATATGCCAGTATTTAACCCCTCAATATGCCAGTATTATTTTGCCATTTCAGTATGCCAGAATTTAACCCCTCAAAATGTGAGTATTATTTTGACATTCAATATGCCAGTATTTAACCCCTCAATATCCCAGAATTTTGCAATTCAATATTCCAGCATTTAACCCCTAAATATGCCAGTATTATTTTGCCATTCAATATGCAAGAATTTAACCCCTCAATATGCCAGCATTTCACCCCTCAATATGCCAATATTTAGCCACTCAATATGCCAGGATTTTGCTCGCTCAACTTCTAATGTATGTAGTAAAGGGGACTTTGTTCATTAATTTCCTACAAACCATAACCCCCAAACCCAAATCCCAATAAAACATGCCAGACGTGAATGGAGTTAAATAGGCCACAGCTTTTATTCACATTTCACATAACCGTATGACCAAAATTCTCCTTTAATTCTCAACTTTATATATAACTTAATATTAGACATGTGCATTCATTTTCGGACGAATGCATTTTCGTCTGAAAATAGCATTTTCGTTCATTCGTTTGAAAAACGAATAATGAAAATGCTAAGCTAACGAAAGCCGAATGAACGAATGGTTAATAAACGAAAATCATTCGTTCATTCGTCCATTCGTAGTACTATTGGCATTCTATAAGCCGAAATAGAGTCGGTTTATAGAATACAATAGCATAGTACACTACATTCCATAAACCGACATAATGAACGACTTTCGGTTTATGGAATGCATGTAAGTCTATTGGCATTCTATAAACCGACTCTATTTCAGTTTATAGTAATGCCAATACTATAGCACGAATGGACGAATGTTTTTAGTTTATATTAAACCATTCATTCGTTCAACTTCATTAATGGGAATTCTAGTTCGGTTTATAGAAAGCCCATAGTATTACATGTATTCCATAAGCCGAAAGTCCATAAACCGAACGTTCATGTATTCGTACATGTATTCCATAAACCGAAAGCCTATAAACCGAACGTTCGGTTTATAGACTTTCGGCTTATGGAATACATGTAATCCTATTGCTATTCTATAAACCGAACGTTCGGTTTATAGAAAGCCCATAGTATTACATGTATTCTATAAGCCGAAAGTCTATAAACCGAACGTTCGGTTTATAGGCTTTCGGTTTATGGAATACATGTAATCCTAATGCTATTCTATAAACCGAACGTTCGGTTTATAGAATAGCAATAGGATTATATGTATTCCATAAGCCGAAAGTCTATAAACCGAACGTTCGGTTTATAGACTTTCGGCTTATAGAAAACTTATAGTAGTATTGCCTTTCTATGAACCGAACGAGAGCCCCATTCATAAGAATTATGTATGGGGCTCTCGTTTGGTTCATAGAAAGGCAATACTACTATACGTTTTCAATAAGCCGAAAGTCTATAAACCGAAGGTCGTTTGGTTTATAGACTTTCGGTTTATAGAATACATAGAATTACATGTAATGGGGCTCTCATTCGGTTTATAGAAAGCCAATAGTATTACACGTATTCTATAAAACGAACGAATAAAACGAAACAAAACTAAAATAATGAACGAATTTCGTCTGAAACGAATGCAGTAATGAACGAAATTCATTTTAGACGAAATAAATAACATTTTTGTCTGAATGGACGAAAACGAAACGAAAATGTTAGTTTTGCACATGTCTACTTAATATATGACTTAACCGACAATATAAATATATGTTAATATCTATATAAATATATGATATCAACAATAGTGTAAAAAACAATGTAGTGCAAATACAGTTATAACTAGTCCTTGCCAATCATTACTAACACACATCCATAAATTTTATTAACCTTTTAAACTAAGGCCCCTCCAGGGTTAAACCCCTCCCCCCTCGACCATACAATTTTACCACATGTTTTCAAACCTGATGCCAACCACCAGCCGGCTGTTAGCTCGGTGGGCACGACTGTTCTAATCCTTCTTAACGCTAGAGGTTAGGGGAGGGGACCCCCAATCAATCCACATGACTCAATCCCTCCACTTTAAACTGGATTGGCAAGGACAACCCCGCCTGCTGTGACAAAAGAAAACAAGGTTAATACACAGAATATCATAAACAATCAATGGGGAGGGTGGGCGGGAAAACTACTCTGCTGTGTCCGGACCTAAAATGGCTGCCGGATGACGGAGGAGAGTTCGTTTATGCCCTCCTCCACACAAACACCCCCCCCCCACCCATGCCACTCAAGCAACATTCCCACCCCCTCACACATACATGGCCCCCTCCCACCTAGCTGCGCTTGTTCCCGGGGAACTTGTAACGCTATGGGGATCACCTGTGACATGCAATTCTCACACCGGGATCTAATCAAAGACAAACATTAAAACAATAAGTGTTTTTATAGTATGTTATTCCAAATAACAATTCATTTCCAGCACAGCAGCCCCCAAGTAACGGGTGTTAAAGAAAGTACATTATATGACAAATCCTGTAAATTAATGCTAAGGGATGAGGGGGTGTAAGAGCCACCTCAAGCCCACAGTGTTCTCCCCCTTTGTAATCCAGACTGGATTATGGTGATAGGCAGAGGTGGCTCTCTTATTGGGTAAGTTAGGCAGCCTAAGGCCTTGTGCTAAGGGGGGCCTCGCAGCTGTATAACTTACCTAGTTGTCTTTGATCAGACAGGGGAGCTTAACGCAGCTATTAAGCTCCCCTGTCATAGTAACTTCGTCAGGTTAAGAGCGATTATTTTTAAATTTTTTTCTGGGCATATACCAATGCCCCCAATACCTGAGGTTCGAGGTACCACCAGGGGCAGATCCAGAGTCTGATCTCGGGAGGGGCACATGTCCGTCTGTCTTTTCCTCTCTCCCATGTCTGTCTGTCTTATCCTCTCTCCCATGTCCGTCTGTCTTATCATCTCTCCCATGTCCGTCTGTCTTTTCCTCTCTCTCATGTCCTTCTGTCAAGCTCCTCTCCCTTCCCATGTCTGTCGCACTCCTCTCACTCCCCGTGTCCCTCTGTCTCTCTTCCTTCCGTGTCCGTTTCTCTCCTCTTCCTTCCCATGTCCGTCTGTGTATCCTCTTCTTTCCCATGTCCGTCTGTCTCTCCTCTCATTTCCCATCTCTCTGTCTCTCCTCTCCCTTCCCATGTCTGTCTGTCTCTCCTCTACCATCCCATTTATGTCTCTCTCTTCTTCCTTCCCATTTATGTCTCTCTCCTCTCCCTTCCCATGTCTGTCTGTCTCCTCTCCCCTTCCCATATCTGTCTGTCTCTCCTCTGCCATCCCATATCCGTCTGTCTCTCCTCTGCCATCCCATGTTTGTCTGTCTCTTCTCTGCCAACCCATGTCTGTCTGACTCTCCTCTACCATCCTATTTATGTCTCTCTCTTCTCCCTTCCCATGTCTGTCTGTCTCCTCTTCCCTTCCCATGTCTCTCTCTATTCTCAACCTCCTAGGACTGTCTCTTTGTCCCTCTAAACATGTATGTGTCTCTCCTCTTCCCAATAGCTGTCTCTTTTCCTCCTCTCCCTCTTCTGTGTTCTCTCCTCTCTCCCCCCCATCAGTGTTCACTTCTCTTTCCCCTCCCATCAGTGTTCTCTCCTCTGCCCCCCCCATCAGTGTTCTCTCCTCTCCCCTCCAGTGGTGTATCTTGGTTTGTGCTGCCTAGGCAGACCAAATTTGGGCACCCCCCCCCTACCCACGATGCACACCCACGACATGACCCATAACCCATGTTGCACACAAAGGACATGCCCCATCACCCCATTTACATGCCTCCATCACCCCATTACATACACATTGCCAATGTTATTTGCCATTAAAATGCCCCAGACAATTTGCCCAATAATATGCCAGTATTATTTGCCATTAAAATGCCCCAGCCAATTTGCCCAATAATATGCCAGTGTTAGTTGCCATTTAATATGCCCCAGCCAATTTGCCCAATAATATGCCAGTGTTAGTTGCCATTTAATATGCCCCAGCAAATTTGCCCAATAATATTCCAGTTTTATTTGCCATTTAATATGCCCCAGCAAATTCGCCCAATAATATTTGTGTTATTTTCCATTTAATATGCCCCTGCCAATTTGCCCAATAATATTCCAGTGTTAGTTGCCATTTAATATGCCCCAGCCAATTTGCCCAATAATATTCCAGTGTTATTTGCCATTTAATATGCCCCTGCTAATTTGCCCAGTAATATGCCAGTGTTATTTGCCATTTAATATGCCCCTGCTAATTTGCCCAGTAATATGCCAATGTTATTTGCCATTTACTAAGCCCCAGCCAATGTGCCCCCCCATCTCCCCAGCACTTACTTTTCCCTGGTGGCTAGTGGCAGGCAGCATGGTCTTCTCCATGCTGCCTGTTCGGCTTCCCGGCGGTTGTGCTAACAGGTCACGTGACCCGGCGCACGTATGATGTCAGCGCGCCGGTCACGTGACTTGTCGGCACTTCCGTGTCAAACTGCACGGGAAGCCGAACAGGCAGCACGGAGGTTTCTCTGTGCTGCCTGTTCGGCTCCCCGTGCAGCCTGGCAGGCAGGCAGAGAAGGTGAGGGGGATCTTCCAATCTCCTCTCACCTCCGTCTCTGCCTGCAAGTGTGTTTTTTTTAAGCGTCTGTTTTTTTTAAGTTCTTTTTTTCCTCTTCTCGGGGGGGGGGGGGGGGGAATTGCCCCGTTGCCCCCCCCCCGGATCCGCCACTGGGTTCCACTTTCCCCTCGAACCTCCCACCAGAGTCCCGATTGACTCTCCCCAATCCGTTCCTCCATTAACCCTCCTGGATACTCTGCACACTTCCGCCAACGCTGTGACATGTAAATAAATAAAGGCTCATTAACCAGAAAAAAGGGGAGGGGGGGTGGGACAACAGGTTGGGGGAAAAACTTTTCCTAAAATTGCTCCCAAACTTCCTGTTCCTAACTTTTAGAGATTCCCAAGTCCTCCCACTAACTCCCACTATAGGCTGAACATATCCCCTCAGCACACTGTCATGATTGCCCCTCCCCGACCTTGTCTGGGGGCTACAAGAGGGCTTGAGAGGGAGCTGCTCAAAAAGACATGCCTCTGGCACTTTTGGCAGCCAGAAAAATAAATGCCTCTGGGTCCTAGCATGGAGCATTAAGAGGCACTGCACTGGGGGGTGGAAGATCTGTGTAGCCTCGGTATGTGTGTATGTGGAAAAAATACATGAAAGAGGTATGGAGAATTAGCGCACCCTCCCCCAAGAAATGACACGGACAACGAACAGGATATGAAGGTCACATCATTTATTGAGAAATACTGCAACAAAGATTTTATATTTATTTCAGTATCTTAAAAACATGTATACCCATGTACAAAACACCATCTTGTTAAGTACAGGCATGTATATGCCACTAAGCTGTAGCATATCTAGGATTGGGACCCCAGGATCGAACGTAGGCATCACCAAAAATATCTGGATACCAGCGTCTATGCCCCTGCACAGTAGCCGTCTGATATTCACTCCCCAGGGACCAGCCCATGGGGAGACAATGCAGCTAGTTACCAGAGCTACTGTCTCCCGGGTTGGCCATATGCCAAGACGGCCAACCTCTCTGCACTGACGCCAGACCTCGGGTACCCCCTGCCATCACGGCACCTGACATAGACATTGACAAGACAAAGAGGGCTGGCTGGGAGGGAACTAATTTCTTTTATTGTAGAAAAGAGGCTGGGCAAAACCTCAGCCAGGGTTTATAAAGGTTTTAACCAGCCCACCAAGGGGGGTGGGGGGTGGAATGCACTGCACATCCAGGACTTACCCATGTACACAAAGACTTGCCTCATCATCCATATTGCATATCCAGAACTTACCCCTGCACCACAGGACATGCTCCATCACACAGCCGCTCTCTGGTGTCTAGTGGAGGCAGCAGCACTGACATTCCCATGTTGCCTCTCGCACTACCCACACTGTTCTGAAGTCAGGCAGATAACGTGACCCCCAAGTAGTGTGGGGAGTGTGAGAGGCAGCATGAGATTGTCTGTGCTGCTTCTGCACAGACATCCAGCTGCCTGCTCGCTACAGAGATGCTGGTGAAAGGAGATCTTTTGATCTCCCCAGCCAGCGCCTTTGTCGGCAAGCATTTTTTCCCCCTTCTTTGTCTTTCAAGGGGCATGAGCCCTAGCGGGCACCCTGGGCCTACCTGGCCCGTGACAGGTGTATTGCCTGCCACCCCCTGATGGAGGCCCTGGCATTGATTAACTAACTGCTTCCTCTTAGGCATTCTACATTCCGCAGGGGAGGTGGTAAAATTATGTGTGTCCAGCAAAACACTGTCTGAACTGACAACTGGCATAAAATAACCCCTGCCGATGCGTCCATTTTATGTCAGAGTGGTCCTTTAACTCAGGGCTTCAGAAATCTTTCTTACGCAAACCAACCAGTTAAGGATCCAGGCCAATGGTACTTCCATAAAAAAAAAATATTTTAGATTAATTTATATTGGGCAGAAGAGATGGGCCGAATTCTTCTTATCTGCCGACACACTCTATGTTTCTACATAAAACAAATCAAAAAAGTTGGGAGCCAGCCCCAGCGATTTTAGGTACCATGGCTCCCGACTCCTGTGATTTCTAAAGCCCCACTTAAACTCACCGGAAATTGAATGAATGGAAACCAAAGAGCAAACTCCCATGGCTCAAAAGTCAACATTTATTGAGAATACCTCTACAGTAAAAATGACCAGATTTTTAATACATAGAAAACGTGCCTTACTGTGCATGTACCACTAGGTGGCGATAGCATGTTTTGGAACTAATGATGATGAATCTTTTTTTTACATTGCAGAAGCTCAAACCAAACTCTACATAACCTTGTCCTTGACATTCCCAGTTTGGAATTCTACATTTCCTGAGGTTCTACATTTCCAATATGGACACAGCCTCCCAGGTAACATTGTTACTGTTACTGTCGATCCTGGCTCAATGAAAGCTAAACATTTGTTTTAATCCCTGGTTCCTTAAAAGGACTGTATCCCCTGAACATTGTTTTTACTGTGCATGTAGAGCATAAAAAATGATTGAAAATGATATATACGTTGTATTAGCAAAACTGCAAGCAAATGGCTAAA
Organism: Pelodytes ibericus; assembly: GCA_036172795.1. NCBI lineage: Eukaryota > Metazoa > Chordata > Amphibia > Anura > Pelodytidae > Pelodytes > Pelodytes ibericus. The sequence continues at coordinate 207,080,876 of CM069860.1, forward strand.
TTAGGAGAAAAAGGTGTTTGTGGAGTCCCCTGCTGATGACATCACCTGTGGCACGGTATGCAAAGGAACTGCTTTTCAATGAAATGTGTAATTTGCATGTGATGTCATAAGCAGGAGACTCCACAGACAAATTTTTCTCCTAATTAAAGCATTTGCTTGCAGTATTACTAACACAATGAATAGATCATTCTCAATAATTTGTTATGCTCTACACTCAAAGTAAAATCAATGTGTAGGGGATACTGTCCCTTTAAAGGACACGAGTAAAAAAAAAAAATGAGTGTCCTTTCCCAGAATAAACCCAACCTGCGTGTTTAGAGATATCTGTGGGTTTACTCTCACAAGAAGATTTGGGATAGACCCCCACACCAGAGTAGGTTTATCTATTGGCACTCATGATGCATAAACAGGGAGCAATAACGTTTTTTTTTTTGTTTTTTTTTACAAAAATAGAAAAATATTTATGAATTATAGATCAATAGGACTGTAGTGTGTCCACCATCACCAATTACAATACATTAACAATTACACCCTGCAATGGACAAAAAAAAAAAAACGAAACTCTGCAGTGCTGAGTATATATATATATATATATATATGAATCCTCTTCATGACAGCAGGGTATGCCATATGCAACACCGAAAGGGAAAAATAGATCAGTATCCCTAGAACTCAATATCATAAATGTATTTCGGTTTATAGACTTTCGGCTTATGGAATACATGTAATGCTATTGGCTTTCTATAAACCGAAAATAGAGTCCCCATTCATAAGAAATTCTTCTGAATGGGGACTCTAGTTCGGTTTATAGAAAGCTAAAAGCATTACATACAGTGTAATCGCCGAACTCCAACACGAACATACAGTGGAATGTCCGTGTTCGGGGTCCAAAAACCGTAATGTTCGGTACGAACCCGAACAGTGTGGTTCGGGTTCGCTCAACACTAGTTAAGAGGGTTAATTTCTAAAATGGGAACTACACAGACATGCACAGCTGAGTTGGAAAAATTCTCCATCTTGCATGATTTTTCCTCTCGACTACTTCTGCCTGGTGATTGCAGTTCACTTGTAGCGTATATAATCCTTCCTTTGACTGTTAAAGTAAGTAGATGAAAGGGTGGGCTGACCACCTGCGCAGTTTGGCCCCGCTAGGCAGCATGTCAGCAGATGTTCTCACCCATACCCACACAGATGGCTTTCAGTTCTCCTAAGTACCTGTCCCCTCTCAGATTAATCAGAGGATCCTGATGTAATCTGGTCTTGGCTTTGTAACAAGACACTGATGGAATTTATTACAACATCTGGCTCTGAGTTAGCTCCTCTCACATGAAGGAGACTCCTGGAATCTGGCTCCCCCCCCCCAAACCTCCCAAAAACCAGAGATCAGATTGGATGCTGCAACATCAGCCCACATCTCACTATACAGAAACCTGAGCTCTCCACTAGGCTGGATGTCAAATTTCAAGGAACTGTCGGAATAGGGTAAGATACTGACAGCTTTAATGTGCTGGTCAGTGAGCTACTCTGTCTTTTTTTGTTTTTAGAGAGTGAAACTTCAGTGAAAGTTGGAAGCAAAAAATATAAAATAAAAATGTTTTATTACTCGTCCCGTAGGCAGCTATCACTTTCTGAATCATTACCATTTTCTTGCTATTGACCTGATTACATCTTTCTTTAACTCCACCCACTGTCTGAAAGATTAGAAGCATACAGCTGTACACCTGGTGGGAGAAAAAACTGCAGATGAGCATTCTATACTAGCCTTTATCAGACTATGCATTGGAGTTGTCTCTTGAGACGGTGTTGTCTTTTGGAGACATTGTGTTGTTTTTTTCCTCCCAGGATGTTGCTGGAGAGATGAGTGGGAGTATCAGTAGAAGCTGGTAAACTGATATCTGTGAAGAAATTAAAGGACACAAAAAAATTATTTTAGGTTTAATTCAAAAATTGCATCAAGTGAAAGCATTTTAAATAGAAATGCTATAATGAATATACAAATAAAGTACCTTATTGAGTCTTCTTTGCTCCTTGTTGTTCTATATGATGGCAGACATGTTGTGTCAGATCTTCCTTCATCTGACTCAAGATGTTGAACATGTCTACCCCATGATAGAGCTATAAGGAGAAAAGAGGGCTCAATAAGGTGTTTTATTTATATTCTTTCATTAAACCATTTCTATTTATAATGCCTTCACTTGATGCAAAATTTCAGTTAAACATAACTTATTTTTTTGCCGACAGTTGTCTTTTAAACACTATGTAAAACACACATAGTCACATTTTAATAAATGCATAGATTTTATTGAATTATAACATAGAAACATAGAATGTGTCAGCAGATAAGAAATATTTTGCCCATCTAATATAACCTAATACTTTTATTAGTCCCCAGTTTCCTATCTTAAATCTAGGATAGCCTTATACCTATCCCACGCATGCTTAAACTCCTTCACTGTGTTTACCTCTACCACTTGGCACTTATGACAAATCACGGCTTGAACTATCTTGCTTTGCATGTAATGCGTCTATCTCATATATTAGTTTCCCCTTTTACGTTGCATTACTGAAATAAATGAACTTTTGCACGATATTCTAATTTTTCAAGTATCACCTGTACTTCCTGATTACTAAATCTTTGCCCTTCTAATTTAAGACTATGTCCTCTAGTTGTGGTAGTTTTTCTTATTTTAAAAATACTCTCGTCCTTTATGTATTTAAATAACACGTTGTTATGTTAATTTACAAGGTCATTTGCAAGTAAGTAACTTTGTTCCTTTTTTTTTTACATTTTTTTATCCCAAATACCCTGAGCCCCTGCGTTAGTAATTTGGAGAGAGATAGAGCTACGAATTTCACAACCACTGATTGGACACGTTGCTGTCCAGAGGTCTGATAATAATCTCCCCCCCCTGGCCTTAGGCAATCAGTTAGGAAAAAGCTCCTGGAACGGGCTGTGAGAATGTTAAAATCAGGGTGTGGATTGTTTCCTATATGCACAAGGATTCTTTTGTATTCTGGAGATCATACCATGCAAGAATGTTTAATATTGTGTCCTGCGCTGTCATTGGTCAGAAGAGCCAAGCCTCCACAGAGACCTTATACTGACCATGACTTGGTTAAAGTGGCCACTCATTTCAAGTGTAGATTTCATTTTTATTCCTATGTATCTGTCTACACTGCTGAACATTAGCTCCTGTGACCAGTGATGTCATTACGCAAGTGCCGGCTGGGTGCTGGTGTAATTACAAGGATTGCACCCAGGTGTGCTGTATCTCATGCACCTGCCTCAGCAGGGACTGTGCCTCTTACTGATCCAGTGATGCACGGGTGTGTTAGCCACAAATGCATGCTGGGTTTTTGGGGGGGCTTTCATGGGGGAGGGTGGCAAATGAGTATAAAGTCAGTCTTAGCAGCATTGTGTTTACAGCACTGCTATGTTGCAGAATATAGGAAAAAAAGATAACCCTTTTGATGCAGCAACAGGATAAAAGGGTGGACTTGTGGAGAATAAAGGAAAGAGACATATAGCGTAATACTTCTAAAAAAAAAAAAAGACAAGCTTTAAATTAGAACCGCTAAAAGCATGTCTTACATTAAAAGCCTGTCTTGGATTAAAAGTGTGTCTTACATTAAAAGTGTGTCTTACATTAAAAGTGTATATTATTATTGTATTCTTTATCAGTATTACGCTATATGTGTCTTTTCTTTATTCACCACATGTCCACCCTTTTATCCTGTTGGTCTTGCTTCATCAAGAGGGGCATATTTTTTTGGCCTACATTTTTTGTTTGGGATCCGAGGAGTCCTTGACGTTATCCCTAAGGAGAGTATTCTCTTTTTGTATGTTTTTTGGGTTTTCATGTTCCAGAATGCATTGGTTTTATTGCATTGATAAGGCAGGAGGAGATCTTAATCAGATATGTTCATGTAGCGTTTGATACAGTACACATTGGTCAGACTCAGGTTGCAGAAGACTGAGCAGTGATTAAGCAGCCACATCTTCTCAGCATGAGGTCACATCAGTCTCTCCATGTCTAGATCATGCATTGTCTAGCTAGGGAGAAACCTTAGACATAACATTCCTTCTTAATGAATCCTTATATGATTCTACGGGGCTCTGCACACTAAACAGTGATCTGTGGTGAACTAACATCCAACCAGCAAAAACCAGCCATTAATACATTAAATTACCATTTGTTTATATAGCATTAACCATTTCGGCAGCACTTGTTACAGAGCATAAAAGGGAATTACTGGCTATGCTAGAAGAACAGAGACAGACAGATACATGGGGGAGAGAGCCCTGCTCGCAAGCTTACAATCTAGAAGCAAAATCTCGGCCATGTTGGTGTCTCCATCGACTACATGTCGGTCTCAAGTTAGTGGACTGTATGGCGGAGGTTCTTTCCCCCCCCCCCCCGGAAAAACACGTCGGGATTTATTTATAAAAAAGCCGCAGCCGCCGTTATACATATGCAGGCTTGAATTGCGCATATAAAATTGGAGTCGAAAAAGGAGGACAGGAGGACAGACAATCCTTTCAGGGTACTGTATATAGATTTTTACAGTTTATAGTTATATACATTACATGATAGTTTCCATTTGTAAATCGGGTATTAAACCCGTGTTCAGGAACAGAGCTGTGTCAATGAGACATTTGTAATTTGCCTCTTAAGTCACAGGGAGATGATGTCATAAACCAAAGACAGAACAAACACATTTTTGTTGCCTCTTAATCTACACATCTGCTTGCAATGTCATTGACACAATATATAGGTTATGTTTTACTCTCTATATTAAAAGTACAGGTTATATTAAACCAAATCGGTACCACATTTAGCTATAGGACTTGGCAGTGCTGTATTTACCACGAGTCATCCTAGACGGATGCCTAGGGCGGGAAATTCTGGAGAGGCGGCAGCGCCCCCCAGCACTGAAAAAAAATAATCTGCCCCTTTAAAAAAAAAAAACAAGACCGCGCTTGCAGGCAGAGACGGAGGTGAGAAGGGATCGGAAGATCCCCTCTCACCTTCCCTCTGCCGGCAGGCTGGACGGGGAGCCGAACAGGCAATACAGAGAAACCTCCGTGCTGCCTGTTCGGCTCCCCGTGCAGTGTGACACGGAAGTGCCGATAGTCACGTGACCGGCGCTCTGACGTCATACGCGCGCCGGGTCACGTGACCTGTTGGCACAACCGCCTGAGAGCCGGACAGGCAGCATGGAGTAGACCATGCTGCCTGCCACTAGCCACCAGGGAAAGGTAAGTGCTAGGGAGATGGGGGGATTTGGGAAAATTGGCTGGGGCATATAAAATGGCAAAGAACACTGGCATATTATTGGTCAAATTGGCTGGGGCAAATTAATGGCAAATAACACTGGCATATTTTTGGGCAAATTGGCTGGGGCATATTAATGGCAAATAACACTGGCATATTATTGGGCAAATTAGCAGGGGCATATAAAATGGCAAATAACACTGGCATATTATTGGGCACATTGGCTGGGGCTTATTAAATGGCAGAATAACACTGGCATATTATTGGGCAAATTGTCAGGGGCTTATTAATGGCAAATAACACTGGCATATTATTGGGCAAATTGGCTGGGGCATATTAAATGGCAAATTATACTGGCATAACATTGGGCAAATTGGCAGGGGCATATTCAATGGCAAATACTGGCATATTATTGGGCAAATTGGCTGGGGCATATTAATGGAAAATGATACTGTCATATTATTGGGCAAATTAGCTGGGGAATATTAATGGCAAATAATATTGACAATGTGTATGTAATGGGGTGATGGGTCATGTCCTTGGTGTGCATCGTGGGTAGGGGGGTGCCCAAAATTTGTCTGCCTGGGGCGGCACAAAACCAAGATACACCACTGGGACTTGGTGCTAAATTGTTTAATTCTAGAAAATATTTTCTTAACGCATACTTTGTTACATTTGGATTTACTGTTTAAACCTTACATACCACGCTATCACATGTTCGCATAGTTTAAAAAAAATACAAGGAAACATCTGTTTTCATAGCACCATATATTTCTCAGTATGACACAGCAGCCATAATCGGCAAAGAGCTAACGATGGGCTTAATTTCTCAGAAGCCGCTACAGAGAGCTTTGAAATGAGTCTTCATTCTCAGAATGACACAGAAGCATTTCCCATCTGTCTCTGTTTGTTGCGTCTTTGATGCTGACATTATGTTGTTATTCATATTCAGGGACAGTCTAGCCTGGGAGTCAGGGAAGGGTAATTGTCCCCCACTTCAGGATGGTCTTCCTCCAGGCTCACTGGACTGCTACTGAAGCACAGTGTAAATAGAAAATCCACATGGACATCTGTTGGCATCAGCAAACAAGTGAAAACAGGAGTTTGCAGCAGTGAGCTTCATCAGGCAGTGTGGTATACCCCGGCAGATCTCAATCCTGCCCGCCAACCTCTACATTCCGCACTTGTTACTCTCCCGTTCCGCCATCCTAACACTCTCCAGGATAGTTTGTCACCCAAGCGTTACTTTTCCAGAAGGTCAGTAACAAAAACTGTCTTGTGGTCACTGTTAGGTCTATGGAGGCAATAGTTTGGCCGCTAGTATTTTGGATGAAAAGGTGGCAACCCTAGTTGCTGAGATGGATCCAAGGCATGTAGAGGGGGTTTATATGTAAAGATAAAATCATGGGGCAAAGTTCTAAATGTGATGTAATCAGCAAGAACATTCCACCGTCTTCCATGGTGAATGGACCACTTTTAGACCTACTTCCTACAATTGACCTTCATTCATAACCTCCCGTGCATGTATCTCTGTCCAGTTTCTCTACATTTGTCTTGTGTGTGTGTGTCTCTCTCTCTTTCTGACTCTGTCTCTCTCTATCCCCAAGTTTTCTTCTGGAGCTTTCCTTTTTCTCTCTTTCACTCTCGTTTTTTTTTGCATGTCTCTTTTATTTTCTGCATACCTCTCAACTCCCATCCAATCCCCCCGCCCTCACCGACTATCGGGGACGCCGGAGGGGCGGGCCTTGGGATGTCAGTGCTATCTCAGTGTTCATTGCATGAATTACCTGTCAATCAGAACTGCAGGATTGCTCCGTTAGGAAGCCTGCTGGATGTCTGTCTCTTACTGGTCTCCGACCTGCTCAGCTAAAGCTGGTTATAATTCACCCCCACCTCCCCCCACCCTTTCCTTCCTGTAATTTTTTTCCCCAGTTATGGCTCTTTAACGGAATACAACTGACCTTACAAAGTTTGCATAGCAGGGGATTAAACCAAAGGGTCTACTCAACAAAGAGAGAATTACAGGGGACTGAGATGGGAATTTCAAACTTTAAGCCAACGTAGCCGAGTTATTGGAGGATTTGCTATATTGGCCTTTAAGGTTGCATCTTCCATCTTAGTTCCCTGCAATTCTCTATCTATCGAGTAGACCAAATGCGGCCCGTCTGGCAGCAAGGTGCGGCCCGCGTGAGTTCAGTAGCGGTAGCCGCACCTCTAACTGTTGGCCCGTTCAAAAGGAGCTTCATGGAAAAAAATTCACTGCACATAGCTCCTCAGTCCTGGCCACACAACCCCTCCTCTACCCTGCGCGTGAGGTCAGAGGCAGGGGAGAAGCAGACCAGCAGCGTGTACAGCAAAGCGGAGGAGGGTTCTGAAGATCTCAGCCCTGATCAAAAAAAGAAATACTCCCACACCACCAACCCACCATGTATTTTATATATATATAAAAGTATAATGTATACAATAAAAAATTAAATAAAAAAGAGTTACTCTGGTCAAAATTTTTTTTAAAACAAACTTTATTGAAGCCGCGCGGCTGGAGGGGAGCTCACAACACTTCCCTCACAGCCGTGAGGATCTGCAGAGCAGCAAGGAGGTAAGTAAACCCCCTTACTGCGGGCCGGGGGGCGCGGGCGATTTTCCCGCCCCCCCTTGTGGCGCCCTAAGGCAGCCACCTGTGCTGCCTTACGGTAGCTCCAGCCCTGTATGCAAGTGTGTGTGTCAGTGTAACTGTATGTAAGTGTGGATCTGTATGTAAGTGTGTGTGTCAGTGTAACTCTATATACGTGTGGATCTGTATGTAAGTGTGTGTGTCAGTGTAACTGTATGTAAGTGTGGATCTGTATGTAAGTGTGTGTGTCAGTGTAACTGTATGTAAGTGTGGATCTGTATGTAAGTGTGTGTGTCAGTGTAACTGTTTGTAAGTGTAGATCTGTATGTAAGTGTGTGTCAGTGTAACTGTATGTAAGTGTGGATCTGTATGTAAGTGTGTGTCAATGTAACTGTATGTAAGTATGGATTTGTATGTAAGCGTGTGTCAGTGTAACTGTATGTAAGTATGGATCTGTATATAAGTGTGTGTCAGTGTAACTGTATGTAAGTGTGTGTGTCAGTGTAAATGTATGTAAGTATGGATCTGTATGTAAGTGTGTGTCAGTGTAACGGTATGTAAATATGGATCTGTATGTAAGTGTGTGTCAGTGTAACGGTATGTAAATATGGATCTGTATGTAAGTGTGTGTCAGTGTAACTGTATGTAAGTGTGTGTATCAGTGTAAATGTATGTAAGTATGGATCTGTATGTAAGTGTGGCAGTGTAACTGTATGTGTGTGTGTGTCATTGTAACTGTATGTATGTGTGTGTATCAGTGTAACTGTATGTAAGAGTACATCTGTATGTAAGTTTGTGTAAGTGTATACGAGGGAAAAGTGGAGGAGGGGTCTGTAGATCTAAGCCTCGTTCAAAAATGAAAACAAAGAATAAACGTGTGGTTGGGCAGGTACTGTGTGTATGCAAGTGTGACTGTATGTAAGTGTGTGTGTCTCAGTATGACTCTGTGTGTAAGTGTGTATGTGTCAGTGTGACTGTGTGTAAGTGTGTATCTGTCAGTGTGACTCGGTTTGTATATGTGTGTCAGCATGACTGTGTGTTAGCGTGACTGTCTGTATTTTTGTATGTGTGTGTATTCGTGAATGTATGTGTATTGGTGTACATGTGATGTGGCTGTATGCATATATTTGTGTGAATGTGTGTATTTAATTAAATGTTTTTTTTACTGCTGTGCAGTCTGTGATACACTCACATGCTGCACATTACTGTATATATATATATATATATATATATATATATATATATATATATATATATATATATAAATTATACACACAGTATATAAATATATACATCATTTTGTGGGCCCATGCCCACATACATTTTTGGTGAAGTGGCCCACCACAGGGACACCCCTGCCATAAAATAACAAAGTTTATGAGAAAAAATTGAGCAAAAAAGTGTCCTTTTTTTAAAATTGTTCTCTTTCGAAATGGGCGAGTATTCAGTGATTAAGATTTCTGTTTATACGATTATTGGTACAGTCCTTTTTTATAGTATTTGTTCCATTATAACAAGACCCTGACAGGGCCAGACTGAGGATAACATTTTTGTTAACACCAGCCTAATAGTGTCGGTAGAGCAGTTGCATTTGTAGGGGGGAGAGATGCTACACTGCAACTTTACCTTCTCACACAAATCCAGTTCTGGATTTAGGTTTTGCGCTCATCAAGGACTGAACTGGAATTCAAATAGAACATGAGATGAGGAAACAAAACTCCTAACGCGTTTCACCAGAAACACTTAGTCATAGACACACAACAGACACATTTGCTTGAAAAGCAAGTTTGTACATGACCCCCCCCATCATAATACAGGTGGAGAATAGAAGACAAAAATCTGACAATACAGAACACAAGACCAATTGTAGGGTGAAGAGTAATGGGCACCGTTTATCACCCCCAATGCATAGCTCTGTTGACAGGCATCAGAAAAAGAGTTAACAAACGAGGAATATGTTCGGGAATCAAAATAATGTCCCACCGCAAGTGGGCCCATCGCCAAGCGTCTATTGGATGTGTTACCGAGTTGCAAAGACAAATACATGAAACACTGTCTTATTCCTACAAAAGGTTTACAGGCTTCTGTGGTTTTCACACAGACCCTTGGAGACCGATGGGAGGGGGGTAGGGGGGGGGAGAGAGGGGGGCTTAGAAGACATCGAGGACATTAAAAAGAGATTAATTCATTTAATAACAGGGAATCAAAACGGTTGTACTGCTACATAATCTGCAGAAAGGTCTATGGCTGGGCATTCTGAACAGATGTTACACAGAGGTCAGCTTCAAGGTCCTAGACCCTCAGCGCAGATTTAAAGGGACAGTAACACAGGGTTGAAATGTCACGAGTTACAGAGTCACCTGATTATTATGGGCTATGGTGGGAAATATTTAAATGACTTTATTATTTAAACGAACAGCTGTAAAATTAGAGACTGATATGATGCAGCTCCATGGATAATCAGATAAAAAGATATATATATATATATATATAAATACATATAGAGATCATGTGACACTTTTACCACACTTATTTTCTGTATATTGTACATGCACAGTTATATTAAATTAAATGACATCCAACAAGGAGGGGGAGATAGGCAGGACTTTCCATAGTAACTCCAATAAATGGGGAACTGCCCCTTTAAATACTTGATGTCAATTACTTTCAAAGACTTGGCCATTTACATCATTAGCTCTCAGTACGTTATCAAGTCACCAAAAAAATACAGATATACACTGGAGAGCCTTTGGTACAAGAGACCTCTCTGACTGATCAACCCAGACATGCTGCACAGTAAATACATGTAGTATATGTCTGAGTATGGGCCACATACCAAGTGAGGTTCTTATGGTCAGCAAGGCATTATGGGAAGAACAGTCACGCCCGTGATCAGAATTTGACATCTCATTGCAAGGTGTATCTGGGGTCTGTTCCTATGGACAGGCTTGAAAAGTCAAGCTGGCCGTTACCCTTTCACTGCTTTGCAATGTCTTTCTTCTTCTTCTGCGTGGTGACTGTATTGATAGAGATCTATGCGCGCCACCATGGCCGGCCTTAGGTGTTCAGGGCCCCCCTCTTCCATTCCCAAGCTGTAACCCCGGACTAGCACCTGTACCCATATTGCACCGAGGACTTATCCCAGCACCAGGACCGGCCCAAGACATTGTGCTGCCTGGGGTGAAAAACAAAATGCTGCCCCCCCCCAAAAAAAAATAGTTCACACTAAAATGAAACTTATCTGGAAGTGATAATTTAAAGCAAGAACACCTTTCTATGTGCAAAATGATATGGTGCGAGTATTGGATGGCCATGATTAAAATGTGTACCCTAAATGTAATGGCATTTAAAGTTAATGTACAATATTTGAGTCATGTCAGTGGTCACATATTATGTTTTGGGGGAATTGCACAGCCTATTTTCATAATAATGTTTGTTTTACCATTTCTTTCTTCTCAACTAGTGAACCTGGGTAGCGCACAGATATCCAACTGCCTGCTCAACCTCTGAGTGGGCTGGTGAGGTGAGATCTTTTGATGTGCTGGCATCCTTTTTTTAATGAGGCCCCATGCAGAGGGTTGCACCGCCCTATAGCCAGGTAGAAACCCACACGCGTTTTGCCATCTTGACATTGGCTTCCTGGGGGGGGGGGGGGGAGGAAGTGCCTGCTTCGAGCTGGGTGTTTAAGGACGGAACTGGTGGCTGTGGTTCCAGCTTGAAATACTCTGATTGTTCATCTCCAATATGACATGTACAAATAAGGGGGGAAAAAGTGAGTGTGGTCTATCATATAAAGACCTACCACTGACATCATAGAGGGTTGATTGCTGTGATGAGATGAGCCCACACTGCACATTTAGCTTTACAGCTTCCCTCTCTCTGTGCTCAGCACAATACCTTCAATCCAGCTGAACATAATGTGCTTCAAGGAGCTGATCCCTTACAGTGGCACCTCTGTTAAAGTTCCACAGTAGCAAAAAAGCACTTGAAGAAGCCACCTGATTGGTGAAATGCGTTGTGTGTCATTCGTGGAGAAGTGGTCAAGAGACTATCATACTGCTGTGGGTCTGGAGGATACCCAATTAAAGCCCCCACATATATTCCAATTAGATACCAATACACCATGGGAACCTCCATGTCCTCTTTCTTGTCAAGAAATAGGGATTGTCTATCTGCTTCCATGTTTTTTTTTTGTTGGTCCTTTTCAGTACCCCTCTGTTATGGGCATGGATGAATGTGGAACATTTTTTTTTTAATGTTTATTTTTGCATTCCTACGACCGAAAGTTCTTTATACAAAGCAAAATGGAGATATTGCTTGCTAGAAACATGAGCAACAGGGTCTCCCAGGATCCCAGCACTGGGGTTAGCACAAGTGGGCCGGGAAATAGGTTGACTGTGGGTGGAGAGAAAAGCATGAAAGATAAAGTCAGAGAAAGTTGAGCTGGGCTGGAGTGTGTAGGAGCAAAGGCCCAGGAATTCTCTCTCTTCTGAACATCAAGGCCATTTGATCTTGTAGGGCTGGAGCGGAGGGAGCGAAGCACAGGGAGTGGAAGAACCTCGAAGTTGGTCCCAATATTCAAAGGCGTTACAGGAGGGAAATTACAGAAAGTTCAAAGAACGGTCCGGAAAGTCGAGGCAGGAACCACTCCCCTGTGCACCAGTGATCTGCCCCATCACATACAGAGTATAGAGAGGGTGACTGGTGAAGACTCCACCCACCTCTCCACCCACTGAGACTCCACCAATAATGCAGCATCATTCGCATAAACCCGCAATCGTATTCCCCACTACTCGAGGATGGGATGCGGCCTTCTGCACAGTCGGGATACAGTCTGTTAACGGGAGCTGCACCCAGTGATGGACACCCCATGGGCAAGCTAAATGAGGAACCTGAGGCCTGACAGATCTACTCAGTAGTGTAGATTCTGGAGCATCTGAACTCCCACTTTCTCAGCAAAGATTACCTTTGTCTATAAGCATAAAACTGTATCAACTTTCTTAATATTTTTGTTTAGATTATATCCCTTGGAAAGCGTTTGTTTAGTTACCTTAGTATTGTAAAGAAAATTGTCGAGCTTGAATATGTTTATTAATATTTGTTACATTTCTCTTATATCTTCTTGATTTATTAAACACTATTATCTTTGCTTACTTTTGAGTGATTGTCAAATTGGGGGCTAACTGCTAGGATACAATTTTGCCAAAATACCTACAATTATTTGGTTGTCTTTCGGGGGGGTTGGCAAATGCATGTTGGTTCCAATAACTGTGCTAAAAATCTATTTTTCTGAGTTGTGTGAACAATTGCTGTATGTTTCTGCTGCTTGTGCTAAGTCACACGTCCTGTGTCGTTTGCTAACTCTAAAGCCACATGCTCTGAAGCCATCTTGGAACTCCCAAGAAAGACTCCATTTTGGAGCAAACACATGGCACATGGGTTTGCAGTTGTTTTCACACTCACATTTAGATTTAAATTTAACACAGTGGTTATTGTGAAACCTTTTGTGCCAATTAATTCATCAAAAACCACAAACCACAACACCCTCTCTTTAAATCGCTTTCTAAGAACTTTTGCCTGGTTTATGCTCATGGTTTGAATTTGCTTTTTCCAAGTGACAGCTGTTTTCAAAGTGTACAGTTGGTGCATTTACAGCAGGTGGTGCAGCACAGGAGTTACAGACACAGAGGTAAGTCCAGTTTTACTATTTTTTAAGCACTCACACTTGCACCATACATGATGAGCAAGGTTGAAGAGTTATATGTATGAACATTTGGAACAGCAGTTCCAGAGTCCATATTGTTGTGGCAAGTGTGTGCAAGTGCACTCTTATCACACCAGGGGCGGGCTGGGCCGGGGGGCAGGGTGGCAATTGCCCCCCAGGCCGCCCTAAACTATGTAAAATACTGCCGCTGGGCCAGTGTTTTAAAAAAAAAAAAAAAACGCGCTTGCAGGCAGAGACTGAGGTGAGAAGGGATCGGAAGATCCCCTCTCACCTCCGCTCTGCCTGCAAAGCTGCACGGGGAGCCGAACAGGCAGCACAGAGAAACCTCCGTGCTGCTTGTTCGGCTCCCCGTGCAGTGTGCAGACACGGAAGTGCCGACAGTCACGTGATCGGCGCTCTGACGTCAGACGCGCGCCGATCACGTGACCTGTCGGTACAACCGCCGGGAGGCCGAACAGGCAGCATGGAGGGACCATGCTGCCTGCCACCAGGTAAGTCCTCCTGCCACTAGCCACCAGGGAAGTCCTGCCACTAGCCACCAGGGAAGTCCTGCAAAAACACTGGCATATTATTGGGCAAATTGGCTGGGGAATATAACATGGCAAATAACACTGGCATATTATTGGGCAAATTGGCTGGGGCATATTACATGGCAAATAAGACTGGCATATTATTGGGCAAATTGGCTGGGGCATATTACATGGCAAATAAGACTGGCATATTATTGGGCAAATTGGCTGGGGCATATTACATGGCAAATAAGACTGGCATATTATTGGGCAAATCGCTGGGGCATATTACATGGCAAATAAGAATGGCATATTATTGGGCAAATTGGCTGGGGCATATTACATGGCAAATAAGACTAGAATATTATTGGGCAAATTGGCTGGGGAATATAACGTGGCAAATAAGACTGGCATATTATTGGGCAAATTGGCTGGGGAATATTAAATGGCAATTAACACTGGCATATTGGGCAAATTAGCAGGGGCATATTAAATTGCAGATAACCTTGGAATATTATTGGGCAAATTTACTGAGTCATATTAAATTGCAGAATAACACTGGCATATTATGGGACAAATTGGCTGGGGAATATTAATGGCAAATAATATTGGAAATGTGTATGTAATGGGGTGATGGAGGCATGTAAATGTGGTGATGGGGCATGTCCTGGTGTGCAACGTGGGTTATGGGTCATGTCGTAGGTGTGCAATGTGGGTAGGGGGGGGGGGTGCCCAAATTTTGGGATATTGGGTGTCTAAATCCTGGCATGTTGAGGGGCATAATCCTGGCATATTGAGGGGAAAATCCTGGCATATTGAGGGGGCATCATCTTGGCATATTGAAGGGAAAATCCTGGCATATTGGGTGTCTAAATCCTGGCATATTGAGGGGCATAATCCTGGCATATTGAGGGGCATAATCCTGGCATATTGAGGGGCATAATCCTTGCATATTTAGGGGAAAATCCTGGCATATTGAGGGGGCATCATCTTGGCATATTGAGGAGAAAATCCTGGCATATTGGGTGTCTAAATCCTGGCATATTAAGGGGCATAATCCTGGCATACTGAGGGGCATAATCCTGGCATATTGAGGGGCATAATCCTGGCATACTGAGGGGCATAATCCTGGCATTTTGTAAGGGAAAATTCTAGCATATTAAATGGCAAATCCTGGCATATTGTGGGGGAAAATCCTGGCAATATTCGTTATAAAACAAGGAAAAGATGGCCGTGGATGGACAACTTCCATGCACAACATCCACAGTGCCCACTTCACCCCATACTACATGTTATTTTCCCCCACAGCATCACTTTGCCAATGCCACAGTCAAATATCAATTAATATGCCACAGTTATTTTCCATTAACATGTGCAATAGGCAGTTTGCCCATTTAAATATGCCACAGTTGGTTTTCCCATTAATGTGCCACAGTTAGATAGCCCATTAACATACCACAGCCAGTTTGTCCATTAATATGCCACTGTTAGTTTGCCCATTAATATGCCACAGCCAGTTAACCCATTAAAATATGCCACTGTTAGTTTGCCCGTTAAAATATGCCACAGTCTGACGGGGAGACGCGAGATGCAGAATGAAGATGCCGGCTGATGGACACTGAACGTGTGACGTCACCACGCGCGACACCCGGAAGTCGCGCGTGGCGGGAGATTTAAAAGTGGAAAAGAAGATATGGAGAGAGCACACTTGAAAAAGCCCATTTCTACTGGGCGAAACGCGTTGTGGAGAGGAGGAGACTTGCTGGGATTATCTTTGGACACTGGGACTTGTTTTATTCTGCATGTACCTGCTGGATCCTGTTTATTTTAATGTAAGATCTTTTATATTTTGTCTACAATAAATTTTTACATCCTTACTAACAGTCTCTCCTCTGCTCTCTCATCTTCTGGGATACGCTTGGATCACCTACCCTGCATGGGCTCCCATGAGGCTTTATGTTCTCAGCAGAATACTGCTCAGGGATATGTGAGTGTATTTTCACTTTTTTCACATTCCCTGTTTTTGCACTAAAATACTACACTGTAATATTATTATTTTGTTTCTGTTTTTCCCTCCATGTATAAATCAAGCGGATTGCTAACGAATTGAGGGTAATCCTTTTTGTTGTATATTAAGTGTTGGTTAAAGAGCACTTTTTCATTATTTTTTGTTGTTTATTGTACCGAACCAGAAGTGAAACACTGGTTGATTGAGTTGCTGCTATTACTATCACATTTTGGCGCAGTGTGTTTCTTGTTTTTCTCTGTATGCCACAGTCTGCCCATTAATATGCCACCACCATTATGTCCTTTAATATGCCACAGCCAGTTTGTCCATTAATATGCCACAGTTGGTTTTCACATTAATGTGCCACAGTTAGATAGCCCATTAACATACCACAGCCAGTTTGTCCATTAATATGCCACTGTTAGTTTGCCCATTAAAATTTGTCACAGTTTCACCATTAATATGCCACAGTTTGCCCATGTCCATATGCCACAGCCGGTTTGTACATTAATATGTCACAGTCCGTTTTGCCATTAATGTACCACAGCCACTTTACCCCTAAAATATGCCACCGTTTCCCCATTAATATGCCACAGCCAGTTTGTCCATTTATAGGTCACAGCTAGTTTGTCCCTTAATATACCACTGTTAGTTTCCCCATTAATATGCCACAGCCAGTTTGTCCATTTATTGGCCACAGCTAGTTTGTCCCTTAATATACCACTGTTAGTTTCCCCATTAATATGCCACAGCCAGATAGTGAATTTATAGGTCACAGCTAGTTTGTCCCTTAATATACCACTGTTAGTTTCCCCATTAATATGCCACAGCCAGTTTGTCCATTTATAGGTCACAGCTAGTTTGTCCTTTAATATACCACTGTTAGTTTCCCCATTAATATGCCACAGCCAGTTTGTCCATTTATAGGTCACAGCTAGTTTGTCCTTTAATATACCACTGTTAGTTTCCCCATTAATATGCCACAGCCAGTTTGTCCATTTATAGGCCACAGCTAGTTTGTCCCTTAATATACCACTGTTAGTTTCCCCATTAATATGCCACAGCCAGTTTGTCCATTAACATATATTCCTGCCAAGGACACAATAAAGACATAGCACTGTCCAACTCACCTTCCCTAAATGTCCCAAAAACTTTTTTGGGCCATTTTTACAATCTTTATTATATTTTACACAAATGTCTCAAAAAATGGTCACAAAAGAAAGCCCTATCTGTCCTTTAAAAAATACATAATACCAAATGAACATCAAAACAAAACAAAAAAACATTGTCGTGAAGGAGTTAAAGTTTTTCTTGTTTAGTCTCTATGTCTTGCACTGTGCTGAAATGCCCCAGTAACCAGTAGTTTATTGTGTCTGTAGCTGTCACAGTCTGACCTACAGACACAATGGAGCCAAGGGTGGTGCATTCTTCAGTGAGGCTTGGGTGTATACATGCAGGAATTCTGGATCATAAAAACCTTAATAATTGGATAATGTCACTAAAATAAAACACACTGCTCTTCAAGCACAATACTTTGTATTAAGTAAATCACTCAAGACGTTTGAATGATATAAATACCTATATATATATTTATATCATTCAAAATCTTCTGTTTCCAGTTACAGTTAGTAATTTCCAACATTAGCAATGTACTGTACTGATGTTATTTGAATGGATATAACTTGCTTTTCTTTCAAAAACCAAACGTTTGTACAGTAGTGTGTTGATATAGTGTACAGCTGAACACGGCTGTGCTTATTAAAGAGCTAAAAAAAAACTGGACTTCTTTAGAATTTAGATCATTATTTCTAACCTTATCAGCGTCTTGATTTTGCAATTGTGCTGTGTGAATCCAGTGTGTGCTGACAACTGCACTCTGATCCAGTGACAGAGCTGTGCGAATCCAGTGTGTGCTGACAACTGCACTCTGATCCAGTGACAGAGCTGTGTGAATCCAGTGTGTGCTGACAACTGCACTCTGATCCAGTGACAGAGCTGTGTGAATCCAGTGTGTGCTGCCAGCTGCACTCTGATCCAGTGACAGAGCTGTGTGAATCCAGTGTGTGCTGCCAGCTGCACTCTGATCCAGTGACAACGCTGCGTGGATAAAGTGTGTTCTGCCAGCTGCAGCCTGATTCAGTGATAGAGCTGTGTGAATTCAGGGCGTGCTGCCAACTGCACCCTGATCCAGTGACAGAGCTGTGCAAATCCAGTGTGTGCTGACAACTGCACTCTGATCCAGTGACAGAGCTGTGTGAATCCAGTGTGTGCTGCCAGCTGCACTCTGATCCAGTGACAACGCTGCGTGGATAAAGTGTGTTCTGCCAGCTGCAGCCTGATTCAGTGATAGAGCTGTGTGAATTCAGGGCGTGCTGCCAACTGCACCCTGATCCAGTGACAGAGCTGTGCAAATCCAGTGTGTGCTGACAACTGCACTCTGATCCAGTGACAGAGCTGTGTGAATCCAGTGTGTGCTGCCAGCTGCACTCTGATCCAGTGACAACGCTGCGTGGATCCAGTGTGTCCTGCCAGCTGCAGCCTGATTCAGTGATAGAGCTGTGAAGCAGTGTGAATCCAGTGTGTGTGCTACAGCTGGTTCAGTAAAAGCTGTGGAGCAGGATCCGGAAATCCGCAAATGGTTAAAAAACCCTGGTGATCCTCTTTGACCCTGGTGCCCCGACTGTATTCCTACATCAGAACTTTGCTTCCTTGTTGCGACCAGACAGGACTGGAGTTATAGATAGCTACTCCAATTCACCACACAGAACCGGTGTTACAGACAGCTACTCCAATTCACCACACAGAACCGGTGTTACAGACAGCTACTCCAATTCATCAGACAGAACTGGTGTTATAGATAGCTACTCCAATTCACCAGACAGAACCGGTGTTACAGATAGCTACTCCAATTCACCACACAGAACCGGTGTTACAGACAGCTACTCCAATTCACCAGACAGGACCGGTGTTATAGATAGCTACTCCAATTCACCAGACAGAACCGGTGTTATAGATAGCTACTCCAATTCACCAGACAGAACCGGTGTTATAGATAGCTACTCCAATTCACCAGACAGGACCGGTGTTATAGATAGCTACTCCAATTCACCAGACAGGACCGGTGTTATAGATAGCTACTCCAATTCACCAGACAGGACCGGTGTTACAGACAGCTACTCCAATTCACCAGACAGAACCGGTGTTATAGACAGCTACTCCAATGCTATGTTAAAAAACGTTTTATTCTCAATATGTGACATTTTATCACCACTTTATGGCTTTTTCTTCAGCGCAGATAACACACTATAACAGGTAAGATGTTTTGGCGTAGCTGGCGCACTGTGACTTGATTTCATGTCGTAGATGTTCTTGGCCTCTGTCTCGCCACATGACCATCCTTGGTCCTGATACCCCCTGCTAGAGTGATCTGGTAGGGTTTGGCTAGAGGATCCAGTAGGATCGCCCAACGCAAACACCAATGAGAGTCTCTCGCTTCGCACTGGTCATTGGTTATATCATTAGTTAATTCACATGATCGCCCTCTAACATAGCTGTGAATATGGTGACCCTTTAAAAAGACAAACCAAAGGTTTCTGGGAGGAGATGTTGTATCTTGGAAGAAATTAAAATCTTGTCTTAGGTTTGACCTGGAGACGTTGACAGTTTAAAACAAGATAAATATGTTATACTGTGAGTCCAGCCAAGAAGAATAGACACTGATATCAATCCAGAGACGACTCCTATTGATACTAGCACTCCTCCAAGTAGTCAGCACAGGGGGGGTCTATATGTGCATATCTTGGACTCACCCCCACCAAATAGCACTTTTACCATAGATTTGAAGTCAGTCTGTAGTAAGATCTTTTACCCCTGCTACAAACTATTACTTACCCAATAACATGTAAAAATGTTTAAGAAAAATATAAATGCACCCCTCTAATGTATTACATGTGCAGTTGTCTTATTGCGGTGGAGTCTGTGATACACTCACACACACTGCACATTACTGTGAGTTGTATTGCTGTGGAGTCTGATACGCTCACATACTGCACATTACTGTGAGGTTTATTGCTGTGGAGTCTGATACACTCACACACTGCACATTACTGTGAGTAGTGTTGCTGTAGAGTCTGTGATACACTCACACACTGCACATTACTGTGAGGTTTATTGCTGTGGAGTCTGTGATACACTCACACGCTGCACATTACTGTGAGTTTTATTGCTGTGGAGTCTGTGGTACACTCACACACTGCATATTACTGTGAGTTTTTTTGCTGTGGAGTCTGTGATACGCTCACACACTGCACATTACTGTGAATTTTATTGCTGTGGAGTCTGTGATAGACTCACACACTGCACATTACTGTGAATTTTATGGCTGTGGAGTCTGTGATACACTTACACACAGCATACTACTGTGAGTTTTATTGCTGTGGCGTCTGTGATACACTCACACACTGCATATGACTGTGAGATTTATTGCTGTGGAGTCTGTGACACACTCACACACTGCACATTACCGTGAGTAGTTTTGCTGTGGACATGGGCGTAGGAAGCGGGGGGGATTGGGGGGACGGATCCCCCCCAGGAAAAAATGTGGGGGGGACAGGTAGGGTGAAATCCCCCAGCCCCTGCTTGCCGCGTTCACAGTGCATTGCGCTTGTGAACGCTTTTTTCCGGCAAGCCGCATCCGATGGATGCGACGGCCGAAAAAAAAAAAAACTGACGCCGGATGTAACGTCGCGTCACATCCGGTGACTGTTTCCCTCCTCCGTGCAAGAGGGAAGACTGCACGGAGGAGACATCCGGAGGGGGACACGGAGCAGATTCATGTAAGTACTAGGGAAGAGGGGGGGGGGGGGGTTTAACTGGCACTATATTACTGGGTTCTGGCTGGCACTATATTACTGGGCTCTGGCTGGCACTATATTACTGGGTTCTGACTGGCACTATATTACTGGGTTCTGGCTGGCACTATATTACTGGGCTCTGGCTGGCACTATATTACTGGGCTCTGGCTGGCACTATATTACTGGGTTCTGGCTGGCACTATATTACTGGGTTCTGGCTGGCACTATATTACAGGGTTCTGGCTGGCACTATATTACTGGGCTCTGGCTGGCACTATATTACAGGGTTCTGACTGGCACTATATTACTGGGTTCTGGCTGGCACTATATTACTGGGTTCTGACTGGCACTATATTACTGGGTTCTGGCTGGCACTATATTACTGGGTTCTGACTGGCACTATATTACTGGGTTCTGGCTGGCACTATATTACTGGGTTCTGGCTGGCACTATATTACTGGGCTCTGGCTGGCACTATATTACTGGGTTCTGACTGGCACTATATTACTGGGTTCTGGCTGGCACTATATTACTGGGCTCTGGCTGGCACTATATTACTGGGTTCTGACTGGCACTATATTACTGGGTTCTGGCTGGCACTATATTACTGGGCTCTGGCTGGCACTATATTACTGGGCTCTGGCTGGCACTATATTACTGGGTTCTGGCTGGCACTATATTACTGGGTTCTGGCTGGCACTATATTACAGGGTTCTGGCTGGCACTATATTACTGGGCTCTGGCTGGCACTATATTACAGGGTTCTGACTGGCACTATATTACTGGGTTCTGGCTGGCACTATATTACTGGGTTCTGACTGGCACTATATTACTGGGTTCTGGCTGGCACTATATTACTGGGTTCTGACTGGCACTATATTACTGGGTTCTGACTGGCACTATATTACTGGGCTCTGGCTGGCACTATATTACTGGGTTCTGACTGGCACTATATTACTGGGTTCTGGCTGGCACTATATTACTGGGTTCTGACTGGCACTATATTACTGGGTTCTGGCTGGCACTATATTACTGGGTTCTGGCTGGCACTATATTACTGGGCTCTGGCTGGCACTATATTACTGGGTTCTGACTGGCACTATATTACTGGGTTCTGGCTGGCACTATATTACTGGGCTCTGGCTGGCACTATATTACTGGGTTCTGACTGGCACTATATTACTGGGTTCTGGCTGGCACTATATTACTGGGCTCTGGCTGGCACTATATTACTGGGCTCTGGCTGGCACTATATTACTGGGTTCTGGCTGGCACTATATTACTGGGTTCTGGCTGGCACTATATTACAGGGTTCTGGCTGGCACTATATTACTGGGCTCTGGCTGGCACTATATTACAGGGTTCTGACTGGCACTATATTACTGGGTTCTGGCTGGCACTATATTACTGGGTTCTGACTGGCACTATATTACTGGGTTCTGACTGGCACTATATTACTGGGTTCTGACTGGCACTATATTACTGGGCTCTGGCTGGCACTATATTACTGGGTTCTGGCTGGCACTATATTACTGGGTTCTGACTGGCACTATATTACTGGGTTCTGACTGGCACTATATTACTGGGTTCTGGCTGGCACTATATTACTGGGTTCTGACTGGCACTATATTACTGGGCTCTGGCTGGCACTATATTACTGGGTTCTGGCTGGCACTATATTACTGGGCATCTGGCTGGCACAATATTACTGGGCATCTGGCTGGCACAATATTACTGGGCTCTGACTGGCACAATATTACAGGCATCTGACTGGCACAATATTACTGGGCATCTGGCTGGCACAATATTACTGGGCATCTGGCTGGCACAATATTACTGGGCTCTGACTGGCACAATATTACAGGCATCTGACTCCCACAATTATACTGGGCATCTGACTGGCACAATATTACTGGGCATCTGGCTGGCACAATATTACTGGGCATCTGGCTGGCACAATATTACTGGGCTCTCACTGGCACAATATTACAGGCATCTGACTGGCACAATATTCCTGGGCTCTGACTGGCACAATATTCCTGGGCTCTGACTGGCACAATATTACAGGCATCTGACTGGCACAATATTATAGGTATCTGACTGGCATAATATTACAGGCATCTGACTGGCACACTATTACAGGCATCTGACTGGCATAATATTACAGGCATCTGACTGGCACAATATTACAGGCATCTGACTGGCATAATATTACAGGCATCTGACTGGCACAATATTACAGGCATCTGACTGGCACAATATTCCTGGGCTCTGACTGGCACAATATTCTTGGTATCTGACTGGCACAATATTCTTGGTATCTGACTGGCACAATATTCCTGGGCTCTGACTGGCACAATATTCCTGGGCTCTGACTGGCACAATATTACTGGGCTCTGAATGGCACTATTACAGGCATCTGACTGGCACAATATTACTGGGCTCTGAATGGTACAATATTACTGGGCTCTGAATGGCACAATATTACTGGGCTCTGACTGGCACAATAATACTGCGCTCTGAATGGCACAATATTACTGGCTTCTGAATGGCACAACAATTATGGCATATGTGTGTGTGTGTGGGGGGGGGGTTAACATCGCGATGGATGGCGGGATTGCATGCAGGGGAGGGGGCAGGGTCCAGGGGGCCCAAGCAAATGCTTGCCCAGGGTCCAATCACTATTAAAGACGGCCCTGAGCATACTTGCCAACCCGGGACAGTCCCGCAAAGTTTTCGAGCCTGGGACTGTCCCTGGAGAATCAGCTCTGCAGCGATCACGGAGGTCACCTGATCACATGACTTCATCGCACGACGTCATGTGATCATGCGCACGGCTTGTGCGCATCCTCCACAAGTCACACAGCCCCACACTGGGAGGAACGAGGTAGGAACAGTGACTGTGTCACTGCCAATAATGTACCGTTTTTCTTTTTATCATGGCAGCTTCGGAACGTGATTGATTATTGCAGCTCTTAGGGGCATTAAAAAAATGTCTCTTAGGGCTGCAATAATCAATGACTTCCGAAGCTGCCATAATAACAAGTCTCTTAAATCTGCCAATGACTTCTACTAATGATGAGATGATCAAAAAATGAGGGCAAAAAAAACCCCTGGCAAATGAATGTGGGCAACAAAAAACCTGGCAAATGAATGTGGGCAAAAAAAAAAAAACCCTGGTAAATGAATGTGGGCAAAAAAACAAAACCCTGGCAAATGAATGTGGGCAAAAAAAAACCCTGGCAAATGAATGTGGGCAAAAAAAAACCCTGGCAAATGAATGTGGGCAAAAAAAACCCTGACAAATGAATTTGGGCAAAAAAAACACTGGCAAATGAATGTGGGCAAAATAAAACTGACAAATGAATGGGCAAAATAATGTAATTAATAAGTAATGATTGTAAGAGGCACAGACAAACCTGGAACGGAAATGCCCACCTTCCCTGCAATGAGATATAGCTTTGATCCCTGCTATTGATCTACATTTTTTTAAAATGTATTTTTTAAGATAAAAAAAAACTGCTCACTTGAATGTGTGTATGTATGAGTGTATGTGACAGACTGTGTGTATGTATGAGTATATGTGATAGACTGTATGTATGTATGAGTGTATGTGACAGACTATGGATGTATGTATGTATGAGTGTATGTGACAGACTATGTATGTATGTATGTATGTATGTATGTATGTATGAGTGTGTGTGTGTGTGTGACAGACTGTATGAGGGAGTGTGACAGACTGTATGAGTGTGTGTGACTGACTGTGTGAGTTTGTGTGTCTGTGACTGACTGTATGAGTTTGTGTGTCTGTGACTGACTGTATGAGTTTGTGTGTATATATGACTGACTATGAGTGTGTGTGTCTGTGACAGACTGTATGTATGAGTGTATGTGAAAGACCATGTATGAGTGTGTGTGTCTATGTGACTGACTCTGAGTGTATGTGTCTATGTTACACACTGTATGTATGAGTGTGTGTGTGTCTGACAGACTGCATGTATGTATGAGTGTGTGTCTGCGACAGACTCTATGTATGTATGTATGAGTGTGTCTGTGAACGACTATGTATGAGTGTGTGTGTGTCTGACAGATTCTATGTACGTGTGAGTGTGTGCCTGGCAGACTGTATGTATGTATGTATGAGTGTGTTTCTATGTGACAGTATGTATATGTGTGACAGGCTGTATGTATGAGTATATGTGTCTATGTGACTGACTGTATATGACTGCATGTGATTGTGTGTATGTGCTGTTGTCTGGCTCCTAGATTTTTTTCCTGGCTCCTAAAACTTAGTTAAGGTTGTCAAGCCCTGGTATAAATTTGACTAGTTATATACATATATTTGGGGTCCCCCTTAAGCTTTTGGAAATATTTAATATTTTACAGTTTATTTTCTGGTCAGAAATGTAATGTTTGTTTGCTGAGAGGGTAGTGGATGCATGGAATAGACTTCCAGTAGAAGTGGTAGAGGTTAATACAGTGAAGGAGTATAAGCATGCATGGGATAGGTATAAGGCTATCCTAGATATAAGATAAGGCCAGGGACTAATGAAAGTATTACTTTACTGAGAGGGTAGTGGATGCATGGAATAGTCTTCCAGTAGAAGTGGTAGAGGTTAATGCAGTGAAGGAGTTTAAGCATGCATGGGATAGGTATAAGGCTATCCTAGATATAAGATAAGGCCAGAGACCAATGAAAGTATTACTATACTGAGAGGGTAGTGGATGCATGGAATAGCCTTCCAGTAGAAGTGGTAGAGGTTAATACAGTGAAGGAGTTTCCAATCCGTTTCCTTAATAAATTGTATGAAAGAGTAGAGCAGCTAACAAAGGGTATTTTAATTATTGGAGGGGATATGAACTGTGTGCCAGATAGTAAACAGGACAAAAGCCTCCCCAAAGGGGCCAATTTAGACCCCGCAATTAAAAGAATGGCTAAAAATTTTAAACATTTTATGGATAGAAACTCTCTATATGACATATGGAGAGTACAACACCCAGAAGTGCGGGACTATTCTTTTTTCTCGAAGGTACACAGTTCATATTCCAGGATAGATATTATAATGGTTTCTGAAGCAAATATGAACCAAGTAGTAACATCAGAGATTGGCCCGATATCCTGGTCCGACCACGCACCGATTTTCTGCTCCCTCAAAAACAATCCAGAATACAAACAGAGAAATAGATGGAGACTAAATGAATCTTTGCTCAAAGACAATCAAGCAATATTATTATTAAAAAAACAAATCTCTGAATTCTTAGACAAAAATGATAATGGGGAAGTCACAGACTTCACCCTATGGTGTTCACTAAAATGTTTTGTGAGAGGACTTTTGATCAAACTAGGAACAAGAAAAAAAATTAAATCCATTAAAACTATATCAGATCTTTACATAGAATTGGCAAAACTTGAAAGGGCTAACAAAATAATTCCTAATATATCACTCTCAAACACAATTTATGAAATACAAAAAGAAATTTAAAAAAAACTAGAAGAGAAAGCCAAGAAAGCACTGTGTACTCTCAAACAAAGCTGGTACACAGGAGCCAATCGTGTAGATAAGATCTTAACAAACAAATTAAAAGGCAAAAGGATAAGAAGTATCATCAATAAAATAACTATAGGACCAAAGACAGTACTCTCTCCAAAGAACATTTCAAAAGAGTTTAAAGAGTACTACCAATCCCTATATAATTTACAGGAAGAGAATAGGTCTCAAAAAGATATAAACTTTTTTCTTCAAAAACTAAATCTTCCAAGATTAAGCCAAACAAAACTAGAAATTTTAAATGCCCCTTTCACTATTAACGAAATTAAAAACTCAATAATGGACCAAAAACAAAAAAAAGCACCAGGACCAGATGGATATCCATCCAAATTTTATCAAATATTTGTGGAGGAAATATCAACACTTCTTCTGAGAGTATATACTAGAACATCAGAAGGACATTCTTTCCCTCGGGAGATGCTTCAGGCCACTGTCTCCCCCATCTTAAAACCAGGGAAGGATCCAGCCACCCTGTCGAACTATAGACCAATTTCACTGTTGAACTTGGATATAAAAATATTTTCCAAAATTTTAGCTGAAAGACTCAAAACAGTAATGACGGATCTAATACACCATAACCAAACGGGTTTCGTAAAAGGAAGAGAAGCAGGGGATAATATTAGACAAATCATCAATATTATAGATTACATCAACAAAGAAAAGATCCCAGCAGTCCTAATTGCTCTAGATGCGGAAAAAGCATTCGACAGGGTGAGCTGGACATTCCTGGGGGGGGGTGATGGAGACATTTGGCCTGAAAGGCCCTTTTAAGACCAACACCATGTCATTATACACAAACCCACAAGCAAAAGTCGTTGGTCCGGGACTGGATTCAGACTGGTTCACTATCTGCAATGGCACTAGGCAAGGCTGCCCTTTGGCCCCACTGCTCTATTTGTTGTCAATCGAACCATTAGCAGCAATGATAAGACAAACGCAGGAAATCCAAGGAATTAAAATCGCAAAACAGGATATGAAAATCTCCTTATTTGCTGATGACGTCTTGATGACGCTCAGCGATCCCATAAATTCTTTAAAAAGAGTAATGGTACAGATAGACGAATTTAGCAAATATTCCAATTATAAACTCAATTTTAATAAAACTCAAGTTATACAAGCTAACCTAGAAGATAACATACTAGACACATTAAGACACACTTACCATTGGAAATGGAACAATAAAATCATAAACTACCTGGGGATAAAATTAAAATTAGATCTAGATACACTGATCCAAACGAACTATCAAGAAATGATAGATCACTTCAAAGATAGCCTCATTAAATGGAAGGGACTAGAAATATCATGGATTGGCCGACTAAACTCAGTGAAATCTTATCTTATCCCTAAATTATTATATCTGTTCAGATCAATTCCTCTTAGAGTCCCACAACACTTTTTGAAAACATTTAAATCTCTGATTATGGGCCATATCTGGAACAACAAAAGACCCAGAATTTCATATAGCTCCATGATAAGAAAAACTAAAGACGGAGGCCTAGCAATACCTAACGTTGAATCACTGCATGAAACAGCAATGTTTTCACATTTTTTGAAATGGGGCAACATAGCATTCAAAAATACAGATTGGTATAAGAAAGAACGAGGAATGTGTGATAAATATGAACCTTATCAATTGCTATGGTTCGATAACCTCAGTTCTTACCATTCCTTAAACCCAATTATTAACAATACGATTACGACACTATTAAAATTCAAAAAATTATTTAAAATTACAGATGGGATATTACAATCATCTCCATTAGATGCCATCACTTGGAACATTAACAATATAAACATAGATAGCTGGAAGAACCTAGGGATAGTAAATATATCACAAATCCTACAAAATAACTCCCCAATTTGTTTCACACAACTACAAGAAAAATATAATTTACCCGCAACAGAATATTATTCATATTTAAGAATTAGGAATAAAATCAACTCTATCAACATTTTTCGAAATCCACAAATAGAACAATTTCTAGAAAAACAACACCAAAATAAACTAATTAAGAAAATTACACAACTGATTGATGACAGAATTGAACTCTCTAAAGACCCATCTTGGATTAAATGGGAAAAAGAAATAGAATCAGAATTTACAATACAAGAATGGATATCAGCCCAAAACATAATGAAAAAATGTATCCATAACTTAACATTACAAGAAAACTACTATAAGATCATATTTAGGTGGTACTTAACACCAAAACAATGGGGCAAATTTTCCCAAGACCACTCCAAACTATGTTGGAGATGCCAAGAAACTGAGGGAACCCAACTACATATGTGGTGGACATGTATCAAACTACAACCTATAATAAATAGAATAAATCTCCTTTTGAATAAACTGATTGTGGATATAGGTCCAATGACACCAAACATTTTCCTTTTTCATTTGGGCATCCCAAGATGTCCAATGGAAATACATCATTTAATAATCCACATCTTCCAAGCAACAAAACATTGTATAGCAAAAAATTGGAAAAGTAAAGAACCCATCAAATGGTCAGAAATAGTGTCTCAAATTGAATACCAATCCACAATGGAAGAGGGTTTTTACAACTCCAATGAATTCTATAAAAAGATTTGGGGAAAATGGAGGGAGCTGAGAAGCCTTGGGCCTCGGGAAGAAACAGATTAAGATCAAACTGCCACCCAATGAGTCAACTAGTTAAGAAGGAAATGAGCTACACAAGGAGCATCAATACTATACAATACAAACAGGTCAAGCTCATCTATACGCTTATAATATAATATATATAAAAAAAAAAAAAAAAAAAAAATTCCCATGCGGAGACCCTAAACCGATAGACCAGTATTTAGATCGATATAAACTTAAGGTCTCTTATAGAAAAACCCCAAAACAAAAGGGAATATTACAATTACAACCACTATCAAACACAAAGGCAAGATACCTGTGAATGAATGTGAAAATGTGTCAATGTCAATGTATAAGTGTTTTGTATCTGTAAAATTTTTTATTACGTTATGTTATTATGTCTATAAAATAAAAAAAAAAAAAAAAAAATACAGTGAAGGAGTTTAAGCATGCATGGGATAGGTATAAGGCTATCCTAGATATAAGATAAGGTCAGGGACTAATGAAAGTATTACTTTACTGAGAGGGTAGTGGATACATGGAATGGCATTCCAGCAGAAGTGGTAGGTTCATACTGATGTATGTTTTATGGTGTACACACAGCTCGCTGACTATATTTCATGTAACAGTGATAAAATGCACCTGCCTGATGTAGATGTTGTGCTGTGAATGTATCTGTTGTATACCAAGGATCCTGGTAATGTTGGTGGGAACTTGGTGATATAATATACACTGTGACAAGCTTTATTTTTACTGCTGCTATACCCGGCGAGCAAAAATACTGTCCCCCCCAGATTTGTGGGGGTTCCTACACCCATGGCTGTGGAATCTGATACACTCACACAAAGCACATCACTGTGAGTTTCATTGCTGTGGAGTCTGTGATACACACACACACTGCACACTACTGTGAGTTTTATTGCTGTGGCATCTGTGATACACTCACACACTGCACATTGCTATTAGTTGAATTGCTGAGGAGTCTGTGACACACACACACACACTGCACATTTTTGTGAGTTGTCTTGCTCACACTCATATATAGTTAGACAGCAACATCACACAGAATAGGGACTGTTTCTGTAAAATCAGAACACTTGGGCAGAATGGAACTTTGAACAACATCAGGGCAATAAACTCTCATCCCTTTCACTGACAGTGCTGCCTTTTCTATTTTAGCCACTTGGAGGTGCTGTTCATCTGTTACAATAGGTTTTTCTATCATATTCTTTTACCTGCAATGTGTGAAGTTAAATGTACCATGTATTTCCCTGTGGATGCTATAGTTTCCCAAAGCAGCAATTCCTGAACTTCCTGTTTTAAATAGTCCATCTGTAGCAAAGCATAATGATTCCCTACTTGAATGCTGGTGACTTAGTGAAGTACTGACACTGTATTGGTATCCCAAAAAAAAACATCTGTCAAGATCCTGGCTTTGTAGTGAAATCAATGGGAGTTAATTATAGATACAGAGCAATTCCAGTGGAACATTCTAAAATCAGTACATTCTAAACACAGAACATTCTAAACGCAGAACATTCTAAACGCAAAACATTCTAAAAGCAGAACATTCTAAACACAGAACATTCCATTGGTCTCCTTGGCAACTGCTCCACTTTTAGAATTCACAGAATTGGCTTTTTCGATCCTTTACTTACTGCAATTCACACAACTGTAGTAACAGGTGAATAAAAGGTTAGAAATCAAATGGGTACACTCATCTGCGCATGACAGACCACACTAAATTATTTTTTAAAAAACCCCTGCTTCGACACAAGAAGAAAGGGTTAAAAAAAAAAAAAAGGAGTGTCCCCTTTAGTGAGTAACCCGACTTGCACCTTTTCTATGTACATGCACGTTTACTCTTGGCTCTGTCACTTAGCTGAGGCAGAGCTGAACTGAAGGCTGAAGGCTGATAGTGTCAGTGTGTGCGCAGCCAATCAGAGGGCTCGCCCCGCCTGTTTGATTGAGGTCACCGCTGTTCATCCCATTTAAAAACAGTCAAACAGTCTCTCAAATGGATAATTCTGTTGATCCTCCTGGCAGCCATGCTTTAGATTTAGATTTATGTTCTTCCAAAGCTAAAATCAAAGATTCCATCTAATGCTATTTCATGGCTCCGCTGTATTTGTAATTTGTATGTATTTTATGTTATTTTAAGTTATTTCCCTATCCACATTTGCTTGCAGGGCACTTGTCTTACTCTTACCCCCATTTTACTTCATTTTGCAGCCCTCTAGCCCTTCCCAGGACTTTTATAGAGGCATTTTAGTGGCCAAAAGTTTGTGTCCCCATTGACTTCAACGGGGTTCAGGGTCAAGTTTGGGGTCAAGTTCGAGCACGGACCCGGACATTTTTTTCGAAGTTCGGTCGAACCTGCCGAACCCGAACATCCAGGTGTCCGCTCAACTCTACATAGAAAGCTGTATTTGGAATGGATGTGCACACAGACAAAAAAAAGTTTCAGTGTGGTGTAACGTAAGATACAAACCTACAGCTTTTCAGTATCTGCGACTGTCTTGTATATATATCTCTCTGACTCAGAGCGTGACGCGCCTCGGTGAGGCTAATGGAAGGTTCTACAGAAATTCCAATTTACATCAGAAATATTTGCAGAGACAATGGAAGTGCTGTTCTGTGCACTGATAAGACATCTCCACTGTCTTCAGAAAGTATTTTTGAGACTCAGCTGGTTCGGTTTATTAGGCTGCAAAACTCTACACAGGACGGTTCATTACACGACCAAATCCACAGTCTTCCCTCTTGGTATTTCCTCAATACGTTGGTTTATTAAAAGATTTGGACTCAGATCTTCACAAAGCATTTATATTGCAACAACCTGCGGAAGATATATATACACAAGCGAGTCATGTTCATGAACTGTATTCCAGATACCAGGATGCCATACCCTTCCCTACCTCCTCTCTCTCTCTCTCTTTGAGGGGCCATGTACTAAAAAAATGCAAATATATTTTATGTGCAAAACTATTTTTGTGCTTTTCTCCTATTGCAATGTACTAAACATTTAACACTCTAATAGTACATATGGTCAAATTGCGAACAAAACGGGCAATTTTGCGAATATATTTTCCACCTCTTTTGATAGCGCTCGCTAAAAGCTGGTGTCATTTTCAAAACCAAATAAGAATAATTTTTTACAAAATATTCGCAAAACTCTTTAGCGTGGCGCAAATATAATCGCAATTTATTAGCGCAACCGGAAAAATGCACGCTAAATAAAAATATACAGAAGAGGCGCAAATCAGGGAAAACAAGCGCAAAATGTTACAAATAGTCGCAAATTGCTCCTTACTCATGTTTTACCTACTTTTTTCCCCACTGCACTTGTTTAGTACAGGACCCCCATAATTAGTAAATGACCCCTTTATGTTTTATCTCCCACTCTGCTCACTCCTCCAACTCACATGAAAAGCATCAATAAACGTGCATCTAACCAAATAAATAAGTGAATTACACATCAATGAAACACATGTGCAGCATGCAGAAATTATGCTAGGTGGTACTGTGCCTTTAATAAACATTCACGCCGCTTGGCATCCGGCCGGTGGGTACTGTCAGCGTAGTCTCACTGAATGAGGACAATGAGTGGCGTATAGATTGCATCGGAACGGCCTCCTTGTTTATTTTTGAAAGTGAGGTTACTATAAATCATTGAACTGTAGTAAACCCTCAGGTAACATCTCAGCACCTCTTCCAATGGGAACCAGACAAATCGAACTGAGAACATGAGGTGGTTTGAACAGCCAATCAGCTGCCTCGAAAAACCTGCTCTTATTCATTCTTCAGTTGTAACATAATCCACTACCGGAAAAGAACAATAGAATAATTGTGTTTTACTATGGCATGCAACGCCAGCAATACCCACATCATAGCATTAAAAAAGGAAGTGTCACATGAAGTTATATTACTGCCTCTCTCCGCAACATACAGGATATCGAACACCTGAAGCCAATACAGGGCTGGGTTTCTGAACTACAACTCTTAACACCCTCAGTCATCTTTTCTCTCCATCCTGGAAATTTCTCTCTGCCCTCCCTGACTCCATCCCTTGGTAAATATAGCTGTTGATCCCATGTCTGGCTGGTCCTGGCTGCTTCCAGATTTTATCTCTCCTGCACTGCTGCCCCTGTATTTCTTTCATTATTATCCATCCTCTTGCCCCTCTGTCTGTCCTCAATGGTTTGCTGGTAAAAAATTGACTTGTGTCAATTGAGACACTACCACTTACATAAGATGTAACTAGATAACCTGGTCATTTAACACATACACATATATAAATCACAAGCAACTGTTTTTTTTTTTTTTATGTGATTTAATTAATTGCATATAAAAGGAAAAATAAAATTAGATGTTTATCTCCTGGCTCCATTTTGTGAATATTTCCCATGATACAACATCGTCCAAAATCTTCCAGGGAGCCACACTTGACAACTGAGCCAAAGCCTGCATGATGATGTCATTAGATACTCCCCTGTGTATCATAGTTGGCTGGACTAGGTGACTGTGTACAACTTTTTTTTTTTACCTGCCTTGCAAAACAAAGAGAGGAGATTGACCTGATCAAACAGGATCCTAACTCCGCCCCCTTGTGATGTAATAGTAACATTACCCTCACATTCAATGCAAGTCTATGGTCAGAATTCTGACTTAAAGACTGCATTCTGTGTCCCCAGCCCCAAAGTGAGATACTAGTGCTGTAAAGTCACTAGGGGGCAGCACCCAAAAGCACTATATTACACAAAATGGCGGCGCCCAGCCGCACTTGTTTAGTTACATATTTTATTAAATACAGTCACATAAGAAAAACAAGACATGTCTGAAATCAACAATGCAAAATAAAAAATAAATAAAACCTTTTCATTTTTTGGTGGGAGTGTCCCTTTAAGTCTATGGAGACACTAGCATGCACATTTTTTTTAAATTAAAGGTGACAAGCCTACCTGAGTATGATACCTGTCCATCTAGCTCTTTAATTCTTCCCCTTCCATAATGCTATCCATTGAAGCGCCTTGGTCCTGTGCTTCATTTTCTTTAGTCCTGCGACGTTAACATGTCCCTTTATCTCCTCAATGAACGTAAACTATTCTGGGCTCAGGATGAATGTGTCAAAAGAGGTGATTCCTGAGAATGTGAGTGTGGACATTTTTTTATTATTCCTTTCCCACCACAGACATTAATAGAGCCACTGTCTGGATATCCCTCTGCTATTTACTAAGACAATGCACTGCATTGTGGGGTTTGGGTTATATATTTTAGAAGGGGTAAAATTACATTTTAGTAGGACAACCTACGTAACATCTGAAGATACTGTGCATCTATTTTACTTCTACCCATTCATGAGCACACACGCTGCTAGTCTGGGTACACCTGCCAGAAAGAGAGTTACATTTCTCTGACTCGTCATGCCTGAGCTCTCTGTTAAGGGTCTGTCCTTGGCTCTTTATCATGAGTGATCGGTGGCCAGAAACACAAAGTCGCCATTTTGATGGTTTGGTCGTGAAGTGGTTCGTAATGCTCTATGCTTAGACTTTGTCTAAACACTTAGAAATTTTTTTTTTTTTTACAAATTACAAAAGAAAATATAAAAAGCTACGCAGGGATTTCCAATTTTCAGTGCCAACATTTTTCCCCGAAGTCCATACTTATTTGAAACATATCGGTGGGAAGAGAACACCCAAATCTCCGACACCTGCTCAATGCCAGTCAGCTGCTGCAAGGGCCAATAAGATATTGGCATGTATAAAAGGAGGTATTGATTCACGTGGGGAGGATATCATCTTGCCTCTTTACAAGTCAATGGGAAGACCTCACCTTGACTATGCAGTACAAGGTTGCATTTATATTCCTTAGAAAAAAACGCGTCTCAGAGGTGATATGATAGCGTTATATAAATATGTGCAGGGCCAATATAAAGAGCTCTCCAGTGACCTGTTCATTAATAGAAGTGTTAAGAAAAGCGGTAAAAGCACAGGGCTATTAATAAAAGAATAAGCATTAATAATAGAGCTCTAGGAGGCAAAATTCAAAAGAAAATTCCTTAGGGGTTTTTGCCTTCTTTTGTATCAAAAGCAGGGATGATGGGTAGAAGGATTGAACTTGATGGACTTGTGTATTTTTTCAATACATTACTATGTATTACTGTGTAGATACTATGTAGATAACCATGGAAGTGAACTATAAGAAAATGTGATGCCTACATTCTGTATTGCAGTGTCCTAAACATCTTCTTTTACTGCAGGCACTTCTTTGGGGGTGATGGGCATCGTGGATCCCAGCAGTCAAGATTGGCCAAGCACTTCAGACAACTGATTCAGTCCTAAAATCAACAATCAACTGAGTAGACAAACTTTGGACATTTCGGAATTCCAGCAACAAACCCCGATCTGGTCCCATTTTGGGCCAGATCGGGCTAGATTGAGTAGACCCTAAAGAGTATCAAAACAATGTTCAAGGCTAAGTACTCGATTCCTTGCATTATAGAACCACTCCAAGCAAAAATTTAATAAATTCATTGTTATAACTTGTACTCCAAGCAGCCATTCCCCACAACCACACTTTTTAAAATTGCTAATGTGTTCGTGTTATGTAACTGCATGGATATTACATTAACTCCTCCAGCTTATGATTCCATACATAGAGCTGTATGTTCGACCATTTTTTAAGGGAGATAATTGAAGGTAATCAATTTACTAATCAGGCAGGTTTCTATGGGATCCCCTTCTTGATTGAACAAACGGTTCCCCATGCTTTTAGTGCTTAATTACTGAGCTTTGGGTGGCCACTCTCAGCACACAATATAAACAGGGGGGAAATTGGTAAGGGAGGAACAGGGGAAATTTCCCACCTAGACCATTCTCTAAACTGACCTCTACTACTCAATATATCCATCTATATTTCTGTCTATATGTGTCCAGCCTGGCTTCCTACCAATCTCTGTACATTCTCCGTCAGTATATCTGGATGTCTTGCCTATTTGTCTATATGTAATGAATGGGCTGGTAAAGTTGCTCTATGGGTAGTTAAACTTTCTTTTAGCTCCCTGGACCAAAAGTTCCCAGCTCTCCTCTGACAATAAATATATTGCTACCCCTAGCTATGTATCTATCTATATATATATATTATTAAGAACTAAATTGTACAATAAAAGGTAATGTTTAGCAATCTTTTTTCCCTTATCATGTGATTACTTCTATATCTATTATCTTCCTGTATTTCTTATCTATTATGGAACCATATAAGAACCATGTAATCGTTTTATGAATGGAATTTGATAAACCTGTTTCTGTTCTATGATTACACAGTTACCAAAAAACACCGGCCAAGCTATTGTTTCCCTTGGCTTCACATTGCCCTTAGGCCAATTCTTTTTTTACTGGGCCGCTGGCTGGGGTGGCAGCTTTATCCAGGGTGGCAAACAAAGAAAGGTAGGAAATCCAGTCATTTCTTATCGCTGCAGTTTTTTAAACTTCAAAATACAAAAGTAGAGCGTGTCTATTTTTTTGCATGCTCTAATATTCTAAATAAATGTGTATGTTTTATGGAGCATGCTTCACCAAGTGCATGGAAAAAAAGGGAGCAGAGGACCTTTAAGACTGAAGCCCCAGTCAGGTGACTGCGATGTAGGTTATATAGAGACACACCTTTGTTCTACATTGGATCTCTTGCTCAATTAGGCGTGGCATCAGTTGGAACGGAGATCAAATACTTTGTAGAATTGCCAAGAAAATGATCTGTCTCATAGGCATCTGAACCCATTAAAAAAAAAAAAATAATTATGGTGTAAGATTTCCACATTCTAAAGGATTTACAGAAATGACAAGCATTTAAAGGATTGGGTATTGCTTCATGTCTTATATAATCTCCAAATGAATATGCTATGCGCCAGACTGTGACAGCAATCAGATGGTGGTGATGGAGTTCAATGAGAAGTGGCAAACTTTCACTTGTGTCGTCATTTTTGCACTGTTTGGTCCTGGAGCAAAAGAAGTGATATTCACCTGGGAATGCTGAACTAATGCCTGTAAGGGTTTCCGATTGTGACAGCTGATCCCTGGAATTCTGATGTAGAGTTGATGTAGAATTCCGGTGGAGGGATCCAGGCACCTCGACACGTTCCAGAGAAGAATCACAGACCACTCTAAACAAATGAAGTTTCAAAAGAAAAAAATGAATTAAATATAGTTTTCCATTATGGAACAATGGTGCATTTTTAAAGAGGAATGCATTATGTGTATAGCACGGGGCTTCTCAAATGGTCATGCACTGCCAGAAATAGAGATCTTTAACAGCGGCCCCCTCCCTGCCATTGAACAGAAACAGAGGGGGAGACACATACTGAAATAGAATTTATTTGATTTTTTTTCTTTTAAAAATGACTGTTAGTTTGTCTTTCTCTGTATGTGAGTGTGTGAGTGTGACACTGTGTGTGTGACTATGTGTGTGTGTGTGACTGTGCATGTGTGACTGTGTGGTGTGAGCAAGTCCTGAGCTCTCCACCCACACACCTTCCAGCAATTCCATACTACACCCAAACCATGCTCTGGGACCTCACAGTTTGTATCATGAATGCCTGTGTTATTTTAGTGGCCAGGTGTGAAAAAAGTGAGTCTTTGTTGAACGAGACGAGGAGTTTTCTCTTCTATCAAGTATGTAAAGAACATCCTACTCAAATGGGTCTGTTCACTAAAATTCGAATTTGGAGGCCGACTTTCATTTTGAGACAGATTCGGCACACGAGTTTGACTTAGGAATCAATTAGTGAATAGACCCAATAGTTTTATACATTAGAGTGAAGCATTATATTTGACCTGTTTTTGTGGTCCTGATCACAGAGTGTCCAGAGGCCAGGGACACTAAGGCAGGAATTCAATCAAAATGTTATGATACCTCGCAAACTGTAAGTTTGGGCCTGGCGTGATTTAGAGAAATGTAACAAGGGGTCCCTCTGTTACATTTAACCTATCAGTTATCTGCCCAGTGCAATACAGGGGCCGCGGTGAGCTGCTACTCACAAGATGTTTTATATTTAGTATGACAATGCTGAGTAAGGTGAGATCAGGGCTTGGCAAGGTGCCCATGACGGAGCCTTGCAGTGTCTGCCACAAAGCTGGGTGGACCAAAGTTTAAAAAAATGACTGGGGACATCAAAAAATCTCCTATCACCTGTCACCTGTCTCTGCAGTGAGGCAGGCAACTGGATATCTGTGAGCATCGGGGGTCAGGTGACCTGCTGGCACACAGACACCAAATATGCGTGGGGAGCATGATAGGCAGCCAACAGAATGTCTGTGTGCTTAGTCAGCTCACAGACATCCACCTGCTACCTAGAAGACACCAGGGAAGTCCTGTGAATGAAATCTGGGTGCTGGAGAAGTGCTCTCGGTGTAATTTGGGTGTTGGAGAAATCCTGTGGATGCAATTTAGGTTCTAGGGAAGTGCTGGACAAATCCTGTGTGTGTCATCTGGCTGCTGGGGCAAACCCTGTGTGTGCAATCTGGGTGCTCTGGCAAGAGCTGTGTGCATGCTCTCTGGGTGCTGGCCAAGTCCTGTGGGTTGCCTCTATGGAGGCAACAGCATGGCCGGTAATTATATGAAGAAAAGGTGGCAAGCCTAGTTGCAGATGGAGGTATGTGCTCTGGAAGCCCTGTGGATGCAAACTGTGCTGGGGATGCAATCTGGGTGAGAGATGCAATCTGGTTGATGAGCACATGGCAGGGGTTGCAATCTAGGTACTGGTCAAGTCCTGTGGATGCCCACTGGATACTGAGTAAGTCATGGGGAAGCAGTCTGACTGCTATAGTAATTCCAGTGTGTGCAATCTGATAGCTGTGGAAAATCCTGTGTGCTATCTGGGTGCTCTGGCAAGAGCTATGGGTGCTTTCTGGTTGCTTCCCAAGTCCTGTGGGTTTCCTCTATGGAGGAAAAAGCATGGCTGGTACTTATTTGAAGAAAAGGTGGCAAGTCTAGTGGCAGGATGGAGATTGGTATAGGAAATAGTGCAGAGTTTAAAAAGGGTTAGGTTACATCTCTGGGTTGAGAACGATTTGTCATTGATTGATCTGAAAACAGGTTTGCACTGTAGCTGAATCAGTGAAAGAATATTCTTACACAAGAAACTAATACATAACCCAGGAAACTGTAAAGAGACCCAGGGCAAGAAACTTCGAAGTTTAATGTGAGATTTCTGGGAGATCCAGCCGGGTCAGACTGTAGTGCGATACCGGCCTGGGGAGGTGTTGTTTAAACTGGCTGATTAACTGAACTTTATACCCCATGTGTGACTATTTCATATTTAACCCTCTCATGACATAGCGCTAGCTGGCGTTCTACTTGGGGATCATGACAAAGGCATTGTCGGATTTCTGGGCCCTATAAAGTCCTTTGTTATCCCAAATAAACACAGACACAGTATATAAGTGGAAATAAAAGGCCACAGCTTATTTAGTAATAAATTGAACACATATAAGGTCATTGCCCACCCGTAATACAATCCTTACCCCGTTTATACAGTAAACTTAAGGCAATGACCTACATATAACATTTTACATATACAATAACATATTACATAACATTAAGTGCAATAGCTGAATTAACACTTATAGGGGCATACCGAGATGCCCCTATAACCCCCGGGTTAAGAGCCACAGGCCAGCTCTAACCCACCAACCATAACATGACCACAATCCTAGGTTCCTGATCACACCCTTCCTAGAACCCAACAATGATCCTACACCCCCCATTACCTCCCAACACCTGCTGTGACAAAACTCAAACTGACGTTAATTAAAATAGGGAGGGCGGGCGGGCGGGACAACTGACACCTTGGCTGTAAAATATGAAGAATTTAAAATGGCGGGCCCTATTTAAATAACCCCACCCCCTACATGACATCACTGAAACTTAACCCTTTTCTGGCCCACCTCCTAGCCCTGTCAAGGCCCATTGCATTTAGGCAACTCCATGGGCTTCATAATCAATTTTATTGATATCAGAGAAATATTCAAAATATAGAGAAAGTTCTGTAACGCGGCCCTGACCGCCATGAAGTCCAGCTTTGCCTGGGCATCAACATTTTTCTCAGTCACCTTCCATGTATTTGTCAATATTTGTACCATTTATCTGATTTCAATAAAGCTGTTTTTTTTTAAAATCTGAATCGCATTGGATTCATTAACACAGTGGTTTTGGGTTTTGATGTCCATATCTGTCTCCCCCCCCCCCAGTTGGCGCTGTGGACCCCCTAAGCAGCCACTAATTGGCTTATATGGTGGCTCCACCCCTGCACACAGACACTAAAGCGAATCTGCCAAGGATGACATAACAGTTTCCCCATGGCAAGTCAATAACTAACCCCTTCCCGAGCCACAGCTAATTGTATAGACAGAAGTCTCAGGTTGTTATTTTGTTACAGGAGCTGGCAAATGAGTTTTAAAAAAGTCGCTGGAAGGGACTGACTGCGAGGTAGTCTGCTCAGCAACCTCTAAGACCTTTGACACCAGATTGATGTGAACTGCCGTGCTGATAATGAGACCGGACAAGGTCTTGGAGAGCCAAGTACGACGAAGGAAAAGACTAGACAGAAACTGAAAAGGTGGGATTTGCAGGGCAATTTTTCCAAACCCCCAAAGAGCTGGAAACTGAACCACTGTTACAAGAAGGCGACAAAGTCTGGAGTAACCTTGCAGGCAGTGCCCACCAAGACTCGAGCGGGAGACCCAGCATAAATATCAACATATAATTATAAATTAAAAAAAAGGAGCATAAGCTAATACTTATATGACAAATAACATCTTATCACATTCTTAAACAAACATATTATGTTTAATAGGATAGGGTCCCTAACAATCACAGGCGTAGTCGGTGATAACTGCTTCAAACATGAGCCCCTAGCAAAAACCATATATAGTACCCACGGATCAGCCATATATAGTACCCACGGATCAGCCATATATAGTACCCAGGGAGTAGCCATATATAGTACCCAGGGACAAGCCATATATAGTACCCAGGTACTAGCAATACATAGTACCCAGGGACCAGCCATATATAGTACCCAGGGAGTAGCCATATATAGTACCCAGGGACAAGCCATATATAGTACCCAGGTACTAGCCATACATAGTACCCAGGGACCAGCCATATATAGTACCCAGGGACCAGCCTGTTTGTAGTCCTGCACGTAGCCACCCAAGCTGCGTCAGACATCAGGGTCCACCTGCCACAAATAATATATGAACCACTGAGAGTGTGTCAGTGGTGAGTGGGGAACAGGGCATTACTTAATAGATCTTTAACTCCGTGGATAGGGAGGAGCATTCTCCCAGGGGAAAAAAAGTTATCTCAAAATACCTAAATGCTCTTTTTTAGATTGGGCTCATTTGGACCACAACTTTTGTGTCCCTTGTTATTGCCATCAATGTAAAAGGTACCTTGGTCCCACCCACGTGGCATAACATTTTAATATATATTAATGGGAAAATTGTCTCGGGCATATTAATGGACATACTAATAGTGGCATATTAATGGGTATACTAATAGTGAAATATTAATGGGCAGGTTAATAGTGACATATTAATGGGCAAATTGGCTGTGGAATATTAATTGGAATACTAACAGTGGCATATTAATGGGCAGACTTACAGTCACATATTAATGGGCATTATACTAGTGGCATACTAATGGGAAATTGGCTGTGGCATAGTAATGGGCATACTAATAGTGGCGTATTAATGGAAGAATTGGCTGTGGCATATTAATGGGCATACTAAAACTGGTATATTAATGGGCAAATTGGCCGTGGCATATTAATGGGCAAATTAGCTGTGGCAAATTAATGGGCATACTAATAGTTGCATATTAATAGGCAAATTGGCAGTGGCATATTAACTATGGCAAGTTTGGGGATGAATTGTCAAGTCTGTGGGACATATTAGCAAATACGGGGGCAGAATGGAAAGTCTGATGGGCAGATTGGCAAATAAAAGGAAATCAAAACAATAAATGCATTTTCTAATTCATAGGTTTTATTAAACAG
Organism: Pelodytes ibericus; assembly: GCA_036172795.1. Taxonomy (NCBI): domain Eukaryota; kingdom Metazoa; phylum Chordata; class Amphibia; order Anura; family Pelodytidae; genus Pelodytes; species Pelodytes ibericus. The sequence goes on from CM069860.1 coordinate 207,123,066, forward strand.
TTTGCATGTTAATTATTATTTACTAGTAAAAATAATTTCATGTAAGGTCATCTTATATTTACTGGGGCCTCACAATGGCTGTAGCCCAGGGGCCTACAATGTCTTAATCAGGCCCTGCCTCCTACTTGGCAGGTTCTCCTCATAAGTGGCATGGCTTCTTTGTGGATCGCATCATATACATCTCTTAGCATTCAATTTGTATGGTTTCCAGCATGTATGTATGAAACACACATCTTCCCCTTATCCTTCCCCTTCTGTCTGTCACAGGTCACTGCATGATTGTAATCTAAAACGTAATTTATCTCTGACAATCTTCCCTCCTTCGAGCTCCCACTCTATAACCGGACATAGGCACCAAGATTGCTCATGGTGGACATGTACTGGACTTTGTGATAGACAATTTAATGTTGTTCTATTGACCTTCACTGACCTTGCCAAGGCCGCTGGTGTCCTTCTAGGGACACTTTGCCTATCGCTGCCTACAGCAAATGTCATGTTTACCTTTGATAATGTGACCTAGCCCGTTACCTCGAGGTCATCTTTGGCTTTCTCCTTTTGTCTCTCGCCAAATATGATCCCTTACACTTACTAAAGGACATCAGACATGTGTTTGTTGCCTCTGGGTGAGCCTGCTATCTTCTCTATTTTGACAATTCAATCCTTTCCTGATTGGCCTTCCTCTGGCTCGCCTCTCCTCTGTAGTCTATTAAAAATGCTGCGTCTCACTCGCCTCACTTCATCTACTGCCCCCCTTTCTAGGGCCCCCCATTGGCTTCCCATTTTTTTCTAGGCTCCAGTTTAAATTAAGGGTTCAAACACATAAAACCCTACTACTGCACACACCCCTGTGCCTGTCCAGGGTGTTCCCTGACTTATCAATTGTTCCGTTCCTGTCTATCTATCTGAGTTTAAGCACTTTGCCAAGTGCGGTGTAAAATGTACCATTATATAAATAAATGGAATGCCTCTCCTTACTTTAAACTAATTTAAGAGGTCCAATAGCTATAACATGACAGATGACTATCTCACAGTTCAAAGCATTCACTACCAGACATATATCCCATTTTTAAGGAACATCTCTTTTGCTTAGTGTGCCAATGTCACTCCACACAAACAAGATCTGCCTGGCAAAAGAAAACCATCCGTGGGACTTTCCTTAAATCTAGGAAATGAAACATGCGAGGGGAACACACATTTCCTCCAGTCTGAACATGAAATTAATACAGAATTTATATCATTTTGGGGGGGGGGGGCTGTAAGGTTCTTATGTGTCGTTTGGTAACTGCACAGGGGAATCCAATAGTCCAAGATATTCTGCCAATGTCTTAATCCGGCCCTGCCATGGGTCACAGCAGCTAATGACCATCTCTTTTGTAAACCACCGGGATTCAAACCCTTTGCCGTTGGACAAGTCTACGTGAAAAATCTGGACCGTTTCCCCCCAAAAAACCCCAGAAAAACAACCCAACCAATTTCCTCTATTTTCGTGACCTTGAAATAAAAACAAAAAGCAAAGACTACAAATATTCGAAGCACTAAAAGAAAGGTTTGAGATCCCATATCCGTTTCTGTTCCGGTAATCAGACATTACGGCTCTGGGGAATTATACATCTTTCTGTAACTAAAGATGTACTTAAGGTCACTTTCAGATAATAAGGAAAGTCAAAGTCAAGCTGCTTATAATGAGAAAAGTGTAAAAATAGGGGATAAACCAGAACTTGGGAGAGATATTTAATATTATTATTAGTAGATATGTTGGAAATGCTCATTAAATAAATGTACCTAACGTCTAACTGTTCAATTTAGGCCATAGGGTTAAAAAGACTTACTTGAAATGCATTCTTGTTTTTTTTTTTTGCGCTGCTCAATTATTTTACCTCTGCTCTATTCAATAAAGTTTATTTTAGTCATGTGATCTGCTTTTTTTCTTTTACGACTGATTTTGTAACATTGTAGCGTTTTTCTCACTTGGCATCTTGCATTTTATTACACAAGGGAGCGCTTTAATAATTATACTCCTTTAAGACCATACCGGCCAAGTGTAGTGTAACTCTTAAATGGGCATAGGTCCCCACATGTGCTACAGAGGTCACCACATGTGCTACAGAGCTCACCACATGTGCTACAGATAGGGTTGCCACCTGGCCGGTATTTTACCGCCAGGCCGGTAAAAAATGTACATCAGGCCAATGTTAAGTCTAGGGAGACAGTACAAAGGCTGGTATTTTTTTGAAGAAAATGTGGCAACCCTAGCTACAGAGGTCACCACATGTGCTACAGAGGTCACCACATGTGCCACAGAGGTCCCCACATGTGCCGCAGAGGTTCCCACATGTGCCACAGAGGTCACCACATGTGTCGCAGAGCTCACCACATGTGCCACAGAGGTTCCCACATGTGCCACAGAGGTTCCCACATGTGCTACAGAGGTCACCACATGTGCCACAGAGGTCCCCACATGTGCTACAGAGGTCACCACATGTGCCGCAGAGGTTCCCACATGTGCCGCAGAGGTCACCACATGTGCTGCAGAGGTCACCACAAGTGCCACAGAGGTTCCCACATGTGCCGCAGAGGTTCCCACATGTGCCACAGAGGTAACCACATGTGCTACAGAGGTCACCACATGTGCCGCAGAGCTCACCACATGTGCCACAGAGGTCACCACATGTGCTACAGAGGTCACCACATGTGCTACAGAGGTCACCACATGTGCCGCAGAGCTCACCACATGTGCCACAGAGGTCACCACATGTGCCACAGAGGTCACCACATGTGCTACAGAGGTCACCACATGTGCCGCAGAGCTCACCACATGTGCCACAGAGGTCACCACATGTGCTACAGAGCTCACCACATGTGCCACAGAGGTCACCACATGTGCTACAGAGGTCACCACATGTGCCGCAGAGCTCACCACATGTGCCACAGAGGTCACCACATGTGCTACAGAGCTCACCACATGTGCCACAGAGGTCACCACATGTGCTACAGAGCTCACCACATGTGCCACAGAGGTCACCACATGTGCTACAGAGGTCACCACATGTGCTTCAGAGGTCACCACAAGTCTATTAAGTTGGACAGACCTGGTGCTTACTGCAAACTAGATGGCCTTGATGCCGCCTTGGTCCTAATTTTGGCTGCAGGGGAGGCTGGCAATACTTGGCAAAAATAATTTAGTGTCCCACACAACTACCTTACCAGCACACCTGTTATCACAGGCAGGACAAATCTTCTGACATATTGACAGACAGACAATACAACTGTGAGCCAGCACTGCTGCATAACTACCAAGTGCTCTATATGGATCCAAGTCCATGTAACCAAAAATTATTTTGTATTGGGGAGTACAGTAGTACCCTAAAACAAAATGTAAGTTCTAGTGCAGTGCTCAAATCTGTCCTCAAGGACCACCAACATCCAGGATTTAGGGATAACCCTGTTGTTTTTAACTAATATTATGTAGAACACCTGGTGTGGTTCCCTAATGCTTAGCCAACCACATAAGGTGCTCTACATATTCTTAGTTAAACACAAAGGGGTTTTCTTCTCAAACCTGTCCTCAAGGACCTGCAACGATCCAAGATTTAGGGATTACCCTGTTGTGTTTAAATAAGAATATGTACAACACCTGGCATGGTTCCCTAATAAGAATATGTATAACACCTGGTACAGTTCCCTATTAGAATATGTATAACACCTGGTATGGTTCCCTAATAAGAATATGTATAACACCTGATATGGTTCCCTAATAAGAATATGTATAACACCTGATATGGTTCCCTAATAAGAATATGTATAACACCTGTTACGGTGCCCTAATAAGAATATGTATAACACCTGGTACGGTTCCATAATAAGAATATGTATAACACCTGGTATGGTTCCCTAATAAGAATATGTATAACACCTGTTACGGTTCCATAATAAGAATATGTATAACACCTGGTGTGGTTCCCTAATAAGAATATGTATAACACCTGGTATGGTTCCCTAATAAGAATATTTATAACACCTGGTACGTTTCCCTAATAAGGATATGTATACCACCTGGTACGGTTCCTTAATAAGGATATGTATAACACCTGGTATGGTTCCCTAATAAGAATATGTATAACACCTGATATGGTTCCCTAATAAGAATATGTTTAACACCTGATATGGTTCCCTTATAAGAATATGTATAACACCTGGTACGGTTCCTAATAAGAATATGTATAACACCTGGTATGGTTCCCTAATAAGAATATGTATAACACCTGATATGGTTCCCTTATAAGAATATGTATAACACCTGGTATGGTTCCCTAATAAGAATATGTATAACACCTGATATGGTTCCCTAAAAAGAATATTTATAACACCTGGTATGGTTCCCTAATAAGAATATTTATAACACCTGGTATGGTTCCCTAATAAGAATATTTATAACACCTGGTACGGTTCCCTAGGGTGTTATACATATTCCTATTTAAATACAGCAGGGTAATACCTAAATCTGGGACCATTGGGGGTCCTCGAGGACAGGTTTGAGAAACACTGTTGTAGTGCCGCTAATACGGACATTGCCTGCCATTGTCCCTTCTGGGTGGAGGATAGCCAATAACGGAAGAAAGGCTGTACCAGTGGATGTAGAATATAAGTGGATTTCCACTGACATTACATTTATAAGTGTATGGCCGAAGACCAAACTCCCAACTTTTGTTATAATATTTTCTCCCTGAGAGCACAGTGCCCTTTATTCACACCCATTTCAGTATTTTCACAGATGCTTTATGAAAGTGTTATGTCTTTTGGCCTGATAAGATCCCCCGCTCAGTTAAGACATGCTGCTTGGCCTTGACACGATGGACTGAATAGCTGAGATTGCAGAGCAATGCACGGTAGTGGAAAAAACCCAACACACACATGGCATGGTTTGTCTATGTGCCCCCGCCGGGTGTTACATTTGGATACTTTGCTGTATCTTGCTTAGTAACAAACCTTGACAGTATCAGCTTTCTCTATTCACTGTGTCAGGTATGTGTAGTGCATTGAATATGTAATATATCCAATCTGTATCCTATCACAATATATAGTTAGCCAGTCACAGACATTGTCCAGCAATGGTCCTATCAGTATATAGTTTGCTAAACTGGTGTACTTGGACAGCTTTCATCAGTAACTAATTTGCCAGACACAGACACTGTACAGTATAACTCCGCTGAGTACATAGTTGACATAGACATGATCTGGCAGAGCTCCCATCCCATCAGTATATAGTTAGCTTGGAATAGATGGTACAGTTGTGATAAAGTGTAGCTCCCAACAGTATACATCTGCTGCTGTGGACTCCATTCCCTTGATTTCCGAACAGCGTAATGGGAAACCCCCGATGGTCGGCCATTATGGGAACTGTAGTTCAAAGATAATTTCTGTCACTTGTTAAACAACAGGTAGTAAGGATCTCAGCCGTAAAGATGCTAATATGATGCTGGTTGAAAACCATTGGAATTGTAGTGAGCAGGAATAATTCCCAGAATTCCCAGCCAGCCAAAACCAAATACCCCGTTGGCCTTGAATTGGGGCGCACCAGCCAAAGCACAAGTGTGGTTCTGATGACAAGCGGTGTGCCTGTCGATTATGTGGGTATGCCCCCCTGCATCTCCCACCAATGTCACTACTGCCACCTTATACACTGAACTCTGCCCCCTGCATCTCCCTCCAATGTCACCACTGCCACCTTATACACTGACCTCTGCCCCCTGCATCTCCCTCCAATGTCACCACTAACACCTTATACATTGAACTCTGCCCCCTGCATCTCCCTCCAATGTCACCACTACCACCTTATTCATTGACCTCTGCCCCCTGCATCTCCCTCCAATGTCCCCACTACCACCTTATACATTGAACTCTGCCCCCTGCATCTCCCTCCAATGTCCCCACTACCACCTTATACACTGAACTCTGCCCCCTGCATCTCCCTCCAGTGTCACCACTACCACCTTATACATTGACCTCTGCCCCCTGCATCTCCCTCCAGTGTCACCACTACCACCTTATACATTGAACTCTGCCCCCTGCATCTCCCTCCAATGTCCCCACTACCACCTTATACATTGACCTCTGCCCCCTGCATCTCCCTCCAATGTCCCCACTACCACCTTATACACTGAACTCTGCCCCCTGCATCTCCCTCCAGTGTCACCACTACCACCTTATAGATTGAACTCTGCCCCCTGCATCTCCCTCCAATGTCACCACTACCACCTTATACATTGAACTCTGCCCCCTGCATCTCCCTCCAATGTCCCCACTACCACCTTATACATTGAACTCTGCCCCCTGCATCTCCCTCCAATGTCACCACTACCACCTTATACACTGAACTCTGCCCCCTGCATCTCCCTCCAATGTCCCCACTACCACCTTATACATTGAACTCTGCCCCCTGCATCTCCCTCCAATGTCACCACTACCCCCTTATACATTGACCTCTGCCCCCTGCATCTCCCTCCAATGTCCCCACTACCACCTTATACACTGAACTCTGCCCCCTGCATCTCCCTCCAGTGTCACCACTACCACCTTATACATTGACCTCTGCCCCCTGCATCTCCCTCCAGTGTCACCACTACCACCTTATACATTGAACTCTGCCCCCTGCATCTCCCTCCAATGTCCCCACTACCACCTTATACATTGACCTCTGCCCCCTGCATCTCCCTCCAATGTCCCCACTACCACCTTATACACTGAACTCTGCCCCCTGCATCTCCCTCCAGTGTCACCACTACCACCTTATAGATTGAACTCTGCCCCCTGCATCTCCCTCCAATGTCACCACTACCCCCTTATACATTGAACTCTGCCCCCTGCATCTCCCTCCAATGTCCCCACTACCACCTTATACATTGAACTCTGCCCCCTGCATCTCCCTCCAATGTCACCACTACCACCTTATACACTGAACTCTGCCCCCTGCATCTCCCTCCAATGTCCCCACTACCACCTTATACATTGAACTCTGCCCACTGCATCTCCCTCCAATGTCACCACTACCCCCTTATACATTGACCTCTGCCCCCTGCATCTCCCTCCAATGTCACCACTACCACCTTATACATTGAACTCTGCCCCCTGCATCTCCCTCCAATGTCCCCACTACCACCTTATACATTGAACTCTGCCCCCTGCATCTCCCTCCAATGTACCCACTACCACCTTATACATTGAACTCTGCCCCCTGCATCTCCCTCCAATGTCCCCACTACCACCTTATACATTGAACTCTGCCCCCTGCATCCCCCTCCAATGTCACCACTACCACCTTATACATTGAACTCTGCCCCCTGCATCTCCCTCCAGTGTCCCCACTACCACCTTATACATTGAACTCTGCCCCCTGCATCTCCCTCCAATGTCCCCACTGCCACCTTATACATTGACCTCTGCCCCCTGCATCTCCCTCCAATGTCACCACTACCACCTTATACATTGAACTCTGCCCCCTGCATCTCCCCCCAATGTCCCCACTACCACCTTATACACTGACCTCTGCCCCCTGCATCTCCCTCCAGTGTCCCCACTACCACCTTATACATTGAACTCTGCCCCCTGCATCTCCCTCCAATGTCCCCACTGCCACCTTATACATTGACCTCTGCCCCCTGCATCTCCCTCCAATGTCCCCACTACCACCTTATACACTGAACTCTGCCCCCTGCATCTCCCTCCAGTGTCACCACTACCACCTTATACACTGAACTCTGCCCCCTGCATCTCCCTCCAATGTCCCCACTGCCACCTTATACACTGACCTCTGCCCCCTGCATCTCCCTCCAATGTCCCCACTGCCACCTTATACATTGACCTCTGCCCCCTGCATCTCCCTCCAATGTCACCACTACCACCTTATACATTGAACTCTGCCCCCTGCATCTCCCTCCAATGTCCCCACTACCACCATATACATTGAACTCTGCCCCCTGCATCTCCCTCCAGTGTCACCACTACCGCCTTATACATTGACCTCTGCCCCCTGCATCTCCCTCCAATGTCACCACTACCACCTTATACATTGAACTCTGCCCCCTGCATCTCCCTCCAATGTCCCCACTACCACCATATACATTGAACTCTGCCCCCTGCATCTCCCTCCAGTGTCACCACTACCGCCTTATACATTGAACTCTGCCCCCTGCATCTCCCTCCAGTGTCCCCACTACCACCTTATACATTGAACTCTGCCCCCTGCATCTCCCTCCAATGTCCCCACTACCACCTTATACATTGAACTCTGCCCCCTGCATCCCCCTCCAATGTCACCACTACCACCTTATACATTGAACTCTGCCCCCTGCATCTCCCTCCAGTGTCCCCACTACCACCTTATACATTGAACTCTGCCCCCTCCATCTCCCTCCAATGTCCCCACTGCCACCTTATACATTGAACTCTGCCCCCTGCATCTCCCTCCAATGTCCCCACTACCACCTTATACATTGAACTCTGCCCCCTGCATCTCCCTCCAGTGTCCCCACTACCCCCTTATACATTGACCTCTGCCCCTTGCATCTCCCTCCAATGTCCCCACTACCACCTTATACATTGAACTCTGCCCCCTGCATCTCCCTCCAATGTCCCCACTACCACCTTATACATTGACCTCTGCCCCCTGCATCTCCCTCCAATGTCACCACTACCACCTTATACATTGAACTCTGCCCCCTGCATCTCCCTCCAATGTCACCACTACCACCTTATACATTGACCTCTGCCCCCTGCATCTCCCTCCAATGTCCCCACTACCACCTTATACATTGAACTCTGCCCCCTGCATCTCCCTCCAATGTCCCCACTACCACCTTATACATTGACCTCTGCCCCCTGCATCTCCCTCCAATGTCACCACTACCACCTTATACATTGACCTCTGCCCCCTGCATCTCCCTCCAATGTCCCCACTGCCACCTTATACATTGACCTCTGCCCCCTGCATCTCCCTCCAATGTCACCACTACCACCTTATACATTGAACTCTGCCCCCTGCATCTCCCCCCAATGTCCCCACTACCACCTTATACACTGACCTCTGCCCCCTGCATCTCCCTCCAGTGTCCCCACTACCACCTTATACATTGAACTCTGCCCCCTGCATCTCCCTCCAATGTCACCACTACCACCTTATACATTGAACTCTGCCCCCTGCATCTCCCTCCAATGTCCCCACTGCCACCTTATACATTGACCTCTGCCCCCTGCATCTCCCCCCAATGTCCCCACTACCACCTTATACATTGAACTCTGCCCCCTGCATCTCCCTCCAATGTCCCCACTACCACCTTATACATTGAACTCTGCCCCCTGCATCTCCCTCCAATGTCACCACTACCACCTTATACATTGAACTCTGCCCCCTGCATCTCCCTCCAATGTCCCCACTGCCACCTTATACATTGACCTCTGCCCCCTGCATCTCCCCCCAATGTCCCCACTACCACCTTATACATTGAACTCTGCCCCCTGCATCTCCCTCCAATGTCACCACTACCACCTTATACACTGAACTCTGCCCCCTGCATCTCCCTCCAATGTCACCACTACCACCTTATACATTGAACTCTGCCCCCTGCATCTCCCTCCAATGTCACCACTACCACCTTATACATTGAACTCTGCCCCCTGCATCTCCCTCCAATGTCCCCACTACCACCTTATACATTGAACTCTGCCCCCTGCATCTCCCTCCAATGTCCCCACTACCACCTTATACATTGAACTCTGCCCCCTGCATCCCCCTCCAATGTCACCACTACCACCTTATACACTGAACTCTGCCCCCTGCATCTCCCTCCAATGTCCCCACTACCACCTTATACATTGAACTCTGCCCCCTGCATCTCCCTCCAATGTCCCCACTACCACCTTATACATTGACCTCTGCCCCCTGCATCTCCCTCCAGTGTCCCCACTACCACCTTATACATTGAACTCTGCCCCCTGCATCTCCCTCCAATGTCCCCACTACCACCTTATACATTGAACTCTGCCCCCTGCATCTCCCTCCAATGTCCCCACTGCCACCTTATACATTGACCTCTGCCCCCTGCATCTCCCTCCAATGTCACCACTACCACCTTATACATTGAACTCTGCCCCCTGCATCTCCCTCCAATGTCCCCACTGCCACCTTATACATTGACCTCTGCCCCCTGCATCTCCCCCCAATGTCCCCACTACCACCTCATACACTGAACTCTGCCACCTGCATCTCCCTCCAATGTCACCACTACCACCTTATACACTGACCTCTGCCCCCTGCATCTCCCTCCAATGTCACCACTGCCACCTTATACATTGAACTCTGCCCCCTGCATCTCCCCCCAATGTCCCCACTACCACCTTATACATTGACCTCTGCCTCCTGCATCTCCCTCCAATGTCACCACTACCACCTTATACACTGAACTCTGCCCCCTGCATCTCCCTCCAATGTCACCACTACCACCTTATACATTGAACTCTGCCCCCTGCATCTCCCTCCAATGTCACCACTACCACCTTATACATTGAACTCTGCCCCCTGCATCTCCCTCCAATGTCCCCACTACCACCTTATACATTGAACTCTGCCCCCTGCATCTCCCTCCAATGTCCCCACTGCCACCTTATACATTGAACTCTGCCCCCTGCATCTCCCTCCAATGTCACCACTACCACCTTATACACTGAACTCTGCCCCCTGCATCTCCCTCCAGTGTCCCCACTACCACCTTATACATTGAACTCTGCCCCCTGCATCTCCCTCCAATGTCACCACTACCACCTTATACATTGAACTCTGCCCCCTGCATCTCCCTCCAATGTCCCCACTACCACCTTATACATTGAACTCTGCCCCCTGCATCTCCCTCCAATGTCCCCACTGCCACCTTATACATTGACCTCTGCCCCCTGCATCTCCCTCCAATGTCACCACTACCACCTTATACATTGACCTCTGCCCCCTGCATCTCCCTCCAATGTCCCCACTGCCACCTTATACATTGACCTCTGCCCCCTGCATCTCCCCCCAATGTCCCCACTACCACCTTATACACTGAACTCTGCCCCCTGCATCTCCCTCCAATGTCACCACTACCACCTTATACACTGACCTCTGCCCGCTGCATCTCCCTCCAATGTCACCACTGCCACCTTATACATTGAACTCTGCCGCCTGCATCTCCCCCCAATGTCCCCACTACCACCTTATACACTGAACTCTGCCCCCTGCATCTCCCTCCAATGTCACCACTACCACCTTATACATTGACCTCTGCCTCCTGCATCTCCCTCCAATGTCACCACTGCCACCTTATACATTGACCTCTGCCCCCTGCATCTACCTCCAATGTCACCACTACACCTTATACACTGAACTCTGCCCCCTGCATCTCCCTCCAATGTCCCCACTGCCACCTTATACATTGAACTCTGCCCCCTGCATCTCCCTCCAATGTCCCCACTACCACCTTATACATTGACCTCTGCCTCCTGCATCTCCCTCCAATGTCACCACTACACCTTATACATTGAACTCTGCCCCCTGCATCCCCCTCCAATGTCACCACTACCACCTTATACATTGAACTCTGCCCCCTGCATCTCCCACCAATGTCCCCACTACCACCTTATACACTGACCTCTGCCCCCTGCATCTCCCTCCAATGTCCCCACTACCACCTTATACACTGACCTCTGCCCCCTGCATCTCCCTCCAATGTCACCACTGCCACCTTATACATTGAACTCTGCACCCTGCATCCCCCTCCAATGTCACCACTACCACCTTATACATTGACCTCTGCCCCCTGCATCTCCCTCCAGTGTCCCCACTACCACCTTATACATTGACCTCTGCCCCCTGCATCCCCCTCCAATGTCCCCACTGCCACCTTATACATTGACCTCTGCCCCCTGCATCCCCCTCCAATGTCACCACTGCACCTTATACACTGACCTCTGCCCCCTGCATCTCCCCCCAATGTCCCCACTACCACCTTATACATTGAACTCTGCCCCCTGCATCTCCCTCCAATGTCCCCACTACCACCTTATACATTGACCTCTGCCCCCTGCATCTCCCTCCAATGTCACCACTACCACCTTATACATTGAACTCTGCCCCCTGCATCTCCCTCCAATGTCACCACTACCACCTTATACACTGAACTCTGCCCCCTGCATCTCCCTCCAATGTCCCCACTGCCACCTTATACACTGAACTCTGCCCCCTGCATCTCCCTCCAATGTCACCACTGCCACCTTATACATTGACCTCTGCCCCCTGCATCCCCCTCCAATGTCCCCACTACCACCTTATACATTGACCTCTGCCTCTTGCATCTCCCTCCAATGTCACCACTACCACCTTATACATTGACCTCTGCCTCCTGCATCTCCCTCCAATGTCACCACTGCCACCTTATACATTGACCTCTGCCCCCTGCATCTCCCTCCAATGTCACCACTACACCTTATACATTGACCTCTGCCCCCTGCTTCTCCCTCCAATGTCACCACTACCACCTTATACACTGAACTCTGCCTCCTGCATCTCCCTCCAATGTCACCACTACCACCTTATACATTGACCTCTGCCCCCTGCATCTCCCTCCAATGTCCCCACTACCACCTTATACATTGAACTCTGCCCCCTGCATCCCCCTCCAATGTCACCACTACCACCTTATACATTGACCTCTGCCCCTGCATCTCCCTCCAATGTCCCCACTGCCACCTTATACATTGACCTCTGCCCCCTGCATCTCCCTCCAATGTCACCACTACCACCTTATACATTGAACTCTGCCCCCTGCATCTCCCCCCAATGTCCCCACTACCACCTTATACACTGACCTCTGCCCCCTGCATCTCCCTCCAGTGTCCCCACTAACACCTTATACATTGAACTCTGCCCCCTGCATCTCCCTCCAATGTCACCACTACCACCTTATACATTGAACTCTGCCCCCTGCATCTCCCTCCAATGTCCCCACTGCCACCTTATACATTGACCTCTGCCCCCTGCATCTCCCCCCAATGTCCCCACAACCACCTTATACATTGAACTCTGCCCCCTGCATCTCCCTCCAATGTCACCACTACCACCTTATACACTGAACTCTGCCCCCTGCATCTCCCTCCAATGTCACCACTACCACCTTATACATTGAACTCTGCCCCCTGCATCTCCCTCCAATGTCACCACTACCACCTTATACATTGAACTCTGCCCCCTGCATCTCCCTCCAATGTCCCCACTACCACCTTATACATTGACCTCTGCCCCCTGCATCTCCCTCCAGTGTCACCACTACCACCTTATACATTGAACTCTGCCCCCTGCATCTCCCTCCAATGTCACCACTGCCACCTTATACATTGACCTCTGCCCCCTGCATCTCCCTCCAATGTCACCACTACCACCTTATACATTGAACTCTGCCCCCTGCATCTCCCTCCAATGTCCCCACTGCCACCTTATACATTGACCTCTGCCCCCTGCATCTCCCCCCAATGTCCCCACTACCACCTTATACACTGAACTCTGCCCCCTGCATCTCCCTCCAATGTCACCACTACCACCTTATACATTGAACTCTGCCCCCTGCATCTCCCTCCAATGTCCCCACTACCACCTTATACATTGACCTCTGCCCCCTGCATCTCCCCCCAATGTCACCACTACCACCTTATACACTGACCTCTGCCCCCTGCATCTCCCTCCAATGTCACCACTGCCACCTTATACATTGAACTCTGCCCCCTGCATCTCCCCCCAATGTCCCCACTACCACCTTATACATTGACCTCTGCCTCCTGCATCTCCCTCCAATGTCACCACTACCACCTTATACATTGACCTCTGCCTCCTGCATCTCCCTCCAATGTCACCACTGCCACCTTATACATTGACCTTTGCCCCCTGCATCTCCCTCCAATGTCACCACTACACCTTATACACTGAACTCTGCCCCCTGCATCTCCCTCCAATGTCCCCACTACCACCTTATACATTGACCTCTGCCTCCTGCATCTCCCTCCAATGTCACCACTGCCACCTTATACATTGAACTCTGCCCCCTGCATCTCCCTCCAATGTCACTACTACCACCTTATACATTGACCTCTGCCCCCTGCATCTCCACCCAGTGTCACCACTACCACCTTATACATTGACCTCTGCTCCCTGCATCTCCCTCCAATGTCACCACTACACCTTATACATTGAACTCTGCCCCCTGCATCTCCCTCCAATGTCACCACTACCACCTTATACATTGACCTCTGCCTCCTGCATCTCCCTCCAATGTCCCCACTACACCTTATACATTGAACTCTGCCCCCTGCATCTCCCTCCAATGTCCCCACTGCCACCTTATACATTGAACTCTGCCCCCTGCATCTCCCTCCAATGTCCCCACTACCACCTTATACATTGAACTCTGCCCCCTGCATCTCCCTCCAATGTCCCCACTACCACCTTATACACTGACCTCTGCCCCCTGCATCTCCCTCCAGTGTCACCACTGCCACCTTATACATTGAACTCTGCCCCCTGCATCTCCCTCCAATGTCCCCACTACCACCTTATACATTGAACTCTGCCCCCTGCATCTCCCTCCAATGTCCCCACTGCCACCTTATACATTGACCTCTGCCCCCTGCATCTCCCTCCAGTGTCACCACTACCACCTTATACATTGAACTCTGCCCCCTGCATCTCCCTCCAATGTCCCCACTGCCACCTTATACATTGAACTCTGCCCACTGCATCTCCCTCCAATGTCCCCACTACACCTTATACATTGACCTCTGCCCCCTGCATCTCCCTCCAATGTCACCACTGCCACCTTATACATTGACCTCTGTCCCCTGCATCCCCCTCCAATGTCCCCACTACACCTTATACATTGACCTCTGCCCCCTGCATCTCCCTCCAGTTTCACCACTGCCACCTTATACACTGAACTCTGCCCCCTGCATCTCCCTCCAATGTCCCCACTACCACCTTATACATTGAACTCTGCCCCCTGCATCTCCCTCCAATGTCCCCACTACACCTTATACATTGAACTCTGCCCCCTGCATCTCCCTCCAATGTCACCACTAACACCTTATACATTGAACTCTGCCCCCTGCATCTCCCTCCAATGTCACCACTACCACCTTATACATTGAACTCTGCCCCCTGCATCCCCCTCCAATGTCCCCACTACCACCTTATACACTGACCTCTGCCCTCTGCATCTCCCTCCAATGTCCCCACTACCACCTTATACACTGAACTCTGCCCCCTGCATCTCCCTCCAATGTCCCCACTACCACCTTATACATTGAACTCTGCCCCCAGCATCTCCCTCCAATGTCCCCACTACCACCTTATACATTGAACTCTGCCCCCTGCATCTCCCTCCAATGTCACCACTACCGCCTTATACATTGACCTCTGCCCCCTGCATCTCCCTCCAATGTCCCCACTGCCACCTTATACACTGAACTCTGCCCCCTGCATCTCCCTCCAATGTCCCCACTACCACCTTATACATTGAGCTCTGCCCCCTGCATCTCCCTCCAATGTCCCCACTACCACCTTATACATTGACCTCTGCCCCCTGCATCTCCCTCCAATGTCACTACTGCCACCTTATACACTGAACTCTGCCCCCTGCATCTCCCTCCAGTGTCCCCACTACCACCTTATACACTGAACTCTGCCCCCTGCATCCCCCTCCAATGTCCCCACTACCACCTTATACACTGACCTCTGCCCTCTGCATCTCCCTCTAATGTCCCCACTACCACCTTATACATTGAACTCTGCCCCCTGCATCTCCCTCCAATGTCCCCACTACACCTTATACATTGAACTCTGCCCCCTGCATCTCCCTCCAATGTCACCACTACCACCTTATACATTGCACTCTGCCACCTGTATCCCCCTCCAATGTCCCCACTATCACCTTATACATTGAACTCTGCCCCCTGCATCTCCCTCCAATGTCCCCACTACCACCTTATACATTGAACTCTGCCCCCTGCATCTCCCTCCAATGTCCCCACTACCACCTTATACATTGAACTCTGCCCCCTGCATCTCCCTCCAATGTCCCCACTACCACCTTATACACTGAACTCTGCCCTCTGCATCTCCCTCCAATGTCCCCACTACCACCTTATACATTGAACTCTGCCCCCTGCATCTCCCTCCAATGTCCCCACTACCACCTTATACATTGACCTCTGCCCCCTGCATCTCCCTCCAATGTCCCCACTACCACCTTATACATTGAACTCTGCCCCCTGCATCTCCCTCCAATGTCCCCACTACACCTTATACATTGAACTCTGCCCCCTGCATCTCCCTCCAATGTCACCACTACCACCTTATACATTGACCTCTGCCCCCTGCATCCCCCTCCAATGTCACCACTACACCTTATACATTGACCTCTGCCCCCTGCATCTCCCTCCAATGTCACCACTGCCACCTTATACATTGAACTCTGCCCCCTGCATCTCCCTCCAATGTCCCCACTACCACCTTATACACTGAACTCTGCTACCTGCATCTCCCTCCAATGTCACCACTACCACCTTATACATTGACCTCTGCCCCCTGCATCTCCCTCCAATGTCACCACTACCACCTTATACATTGAACTCTGCCCCCTGCATCCCCCTCCAATGTCACCACTACCACCTTATACACTGAACTCTGCCCCCTGCATCTCCCTCCAATGTCCCCACTACCACCTTATACACTGAACTCTGCCCCCTGCATCTCCCTCCAATGTCACCACTACCACCTTATACACTGAACTCTGCCACCTGCATCTCCCTCCAATGTCACCACTACCACCTTATACACTGAACTCTGCCCCCTGCATCTCCCTCCAATGTCCCCACTGCCACCTTATACACTGAACTCTGCCCCCCTGCATCTCCCTCCAATGTCCCCACTACCACCTTATACATTGAACTCTGCCCCCTGCATCTTCCTCCAATGTCCCCACTGCCACCTTATACATTGAACTCTGCCCCCTGCATCTCCCTCCAATGTCCCCACTGCCACCTTATACATTGACCTCTGCCCCCTGCATCTCCCTCCAATGTCCCCACTACCACCTTATACATTGAACTCTGCCCCCTGCATCTCCCTCCAATGTCCCCACTACACCTTATACATTGAACTCTGCCCCCTGCATCTCCCTCCAATGTCACCACTACCACCTTATACATTGACCTCTGCCCCCTGCATCCCCCTCCAATGTCACCACTACACCTTATACATTGACCTCTGCCCCCTGCATCTCCCTCCAATGTCACCACTACCACCTTATACATTGACCTCTGCCCCCTGCATCTCCCTCCAATGTCACCACTACCACCTTATACATTGACCTCTGCCCCCTGCATCTCCCTCCAATGTCACCACTACCACCTTATACATTGACCTCTGCCCCCTGCATCTCCCTCCAATGTCACCACTACCACCTTATACATTGAACTCTGCCCCCTGCATCCCCCTCCAATGTCACCACTACCACCTTATACACTGAACTCTGCCCCCTGCATCTCCCTCCAATGTCCCCACTACCACCTTATACACTGAACTCTGCCCCCTGCATCTCCCTCCAATGTCACCACTACCACCTTATACACTGAACTCTGCCACCTGCATCTCCCTCCAATGTCACCACTACCACCTTATACACTGAACTCTGCCCCCTGCATCTCCCTCCAATGTCCCCACTGCCACCTTATACACTGAACTCTGCCCCCCTGCATCTCCCTCCAATGTCCCCACTACCACCTTATACATTGAACTCTGCCCCCTGCATCTTCCTCCAATGTCCCCACTGCCACCTTATACATTGACCTCTGCCCCCTGCGTCTCCCTCCAATGTCCCCACTACCACCTTATACATTGAACTCTGCCCCCTGCATCTCCCTTCAATGTCCCCACTACCACCTTATACACTGAACTCTGCCCCCTGCATCTCCCTCCAATGTCCCCACTACACCTTATACATTGAACTCTTCTCCCTGGATCCCCTCCAATTTCACCACTACCACCTTATACACTGAACTCTGCTCCCTGCATCTCCCTCCAGTGTCACCACTACCACCTTATACATTGACCTCGGCCTCCTGCATCTCCCTCCAGTATGAGAAACACTGATAAGGGAACGTGGACCATACCATGATTCAGGGGGTGTAATGGTCAGCAAGGGAAAGAGTAATATAAAGATTAATAATGTAAACCAGTGCATTGTTACCTGCCCAGGCAAGGGAGAATGTGAATGAGCTTAATGAGTTCCTACATTTACACAGCATGTCAGACCAGATTAGCCAACCAGTGATGTAAAGGTGCAAGGCTCCCAAACGGGGAATAGCCTTGATTACATTATCATTGGTGATACCCGCTGCACTGTAAGCAGCGACGGGCAGGGTTACTGCATTACAGCTACAGCCTGTCTTTTCAGCCTTCTCCACCTTTTAGTAAATTCGTGCCCAGGGATCTCTCTTGTTTGGCACGTCTCGTGGCCTGCCAGCCACATTCGTGTCCTTTTGCGATGTGGACACATTCTTTCCGATCACATTAAACGTCAGTGCGGATCGAGGAATCTTCAGATTGTAACTCTGCACTTTCAGCAGGTTGGATTTCACTCTGGCTATTAATACACTGGATGGAGAAGTAAAAAAATTACTCCACACAGACAGCTTTGGAAAAAAGGTGCAAGTTCTTAACGCAACGAGGAGTGCGCCATTTATTCTTTACACTGAGGGCCACTTTAACCAATGGGCAAAGTGGGCACTTGCCCAGGGCCCACTGGTTAAAGGGGGCCCAAAGAAGCTACCGCTGGGCCCCTGCTGGCCCACGGTGGTAGTACTGCGCGCGTTACTGTCTCACACAGCATTGATCCAGCATCCAACGGTCCAGGTTACTGCCAATTCCACCGGAACACATGCTGTGTGCGTGGAGGGAAGACTATGGAAGAGATGGCTGGAGACAGAGAAAGCAGCAGCTGAGTATTGGGGAAGGAGGAGGGGGTAACAGTTGTTATTAACGTTAATGCATATTACTTCATTAATATTAATCAGCAAATTGGCTGTGGCATATTAATGGGCATACTTACACCGGCATATTAATGGGCATACTTACACTGGCATATTAATGGGCATACTTACACCGGCATATTAATGGGCATACTAACACTGGCATATTAATGGGCATACTTACACCGGCATATTAATGGGCATACTTACACTGGCATATTAATGGGCATACTAACAATGGCATATTAATGGGCATACTTACACTGGCATATTAATGGGCATACTTACACTGGCATATTAATGGGCATACTAACACTGGCATAATAATGGGCAGGTTAATAGTGGCATCGTAATGGGCAAAACAACACTATCATACTAATGGGCAAATTGGCTGTGGAATTATAATGGGCAAAAAAACCACTGGCATATTAATGGACAAATTAACTTTGGCATATTAATGGGCATACTAACAGTGGCATATTAATGGGCATACTAACAGTGGCATATTAATGGGCATACTAACAGTGGCATATTAATGGGCAAATTGGCAGTGGCATATTAATGGGCAACCTGGCTGTGGCATATGTTAATGGCAAAGTGACTAATGGCATGTAAATTGGTACCTGACTGTGACTCATTTAATTGGCAAATTGATGCTTTTGCATGTTCTGTGGGGAATAACATGTACTATGGGGCAAAGTGACACTGTGGTATGTTCTGAGGGACAAATTGACAATGTGGCATGCCAAATCATATGGGTGCTCTATGAGAGTAGCGCTACCATTGGTCCCTAGTGGGCCTTGGGCAAGTGCCAACTTTGCCCATTGGTTAAAGTGGACCTGTCCTTTCTCTCCAGGTTGCTCTCACAACCTTTCCATTAAACCGGATTGTCCCACATATTTTATAACAGTAACAGGTTGCCTCTACATCCCTGCCCAAAGCCTCACGTTGCCCCCACATCCCTTTCCACTGCACCATTTGCTCCCACATCACTCTCCACTGTACCATATTGCACTGCAGGCAACACAGAAGTGTGGTACCTGCACACATAGCGCAAACTCCCAATGTGTATAGTCAAATCTGAATTTATCATTGTTTAATGTGGTGGCAGTGCAACTATTAGGTGCTAACACTTTGTGCACCCATTTTATAAATAATGCCCATCCACCACAATATTGTCAAACAATACTGGCCTGTAGAGCAAGCAATCAAATTATCATCCCATATTACTTCATTCAACTGTATCAACGCTTAGGTGCCAACATCGGCCAGGGACACATATTTGTTCCACATGTTGCAGAAAGAGCATGCAAAGTGCTGCTCGGCAGCAGGTAGGTTGTATATACACACAGACACAATCCAATTAATTAATCAGGGTGGAGATCTCAAAGGACCTTTATTTCCAGAGTTGTAGCTGTTACTGTGTAAAGTCATTTCAAAGTAATTAATGTGTCTGTTATTCATCTTCCTGTTTATTGAGGAACTCATTGTGAAGAATAATGAAAAAGCCCCTTCTGACTTTGAAAATACTGTCAGTTCCAATCTCCGTTCCCTTAAGAATAATTACCAGGAAACAGAATAAAAAAAAGGTTGGAAAAAACTAAGTAAGCTGAAAGCAATCAAATGGGCATGGGGGGCATCAGCAACTAGTTTTTAATTTTGCACTATAATAATTAGCATATTTGTTGTAAGTGAACAATGGCCAAACTGAAAGTACTCCTAGCATGTAACATTAGCAAAGTATGTAATAAGATTTTCTTCCATACAGACAATTGCCAAGCAACGAATAAACAAATCTTATCAAATTACTGCTAATTCTAGCAACCAAACCCTTTGTCTAAATTAATTGATTGTCAGCTGTTTTTGCTTAGATCAGATTTACCGCCTTAAGTTTGTAGCGATTTAATTTCCTGAAAATATATATCACTGTTTAGTTAGCCCAGGGCCACACTCGCTCTTATAAATATAGAATAGTATGGTATATGCCCCCTGCTTTCTGTCTTAGTTTGCAAGACTGGAATTCAGGCATGCTGGAATGATAGATCTGTAATTCACTGCTTTTGATCATTGTGCCAACTAGTGCTTTTAATTCTCTCTAATCACCAGACCATTTAAATGATGACTTTATTGTACCCTTGTGATTGTCAGAACGCAAACTCATTCTCATCGACCCTAGCTTTGTCAGGTTATATCTATAACTATACTAACTGCTTTCCATTTAATATCAGATTTTTATCATTATAGATCTATATATGGATTGGAGATGCTAGTCTTCCTTTAAATAAACACCCCTCCACCCTGGAAGAGTAAGAGAAAAGTAGAGTGGCCCAAAAAGGAGGATAACATTTTAAATGTATATGCCATTTATAAAGTATACACCATTTTATCTTTTGACTGGCAGCCTCTATTGGGGCTATTCACTAAAAGGTGAGTTGAAGTGAGGGGCAGGTGAGTTGAGGTGAGTAGCAGGTGAGTTGAAGTGAGGAGCAGGTGAGTTGAAGTGAGGAGCAGGTGAGGAGCAGGTGAGTTGAAGTGAGGAGCAGGTGAGGAGCAGGTTAGTTGAAGAAGTGAGTAGCAGGTGAGTTGAAGGGAGGAGCAGGTGAGTTGAAGTGAGGAGCAGGTGAGGAGCAGGTTAGTTGAAGTGAGTAGCAGGTGAGTTGAAGTGAGGAGCAAGTGAGTTGAAGTGAGGAGCAGGTGAGGAGCAGGTTAGTTGAGGAGAGATAAAAATGTCATCTCACAAATTCAGCTATACATTATGCAGGACCAAACCTGGTTAGCTCCCCCGTAAGTGAATTAATCAGGTTTGTTCCTGGACAATGTATAGCTGAATTGGTGAGATGAAAATCTTATCTCACCTCAACTGGGGCATGCATCTAAACCAGTCGCTGGTTACAAGCTTGGCGAGATCATTTTTTTATAGAGCACAGGTCCCCTCTACTGATTGAATGCAATGTGCATAATCAGGAAGACACCACCAGCGCCCTTAGACTCCAGAGAGAAGAGCGCTGTGATTGGCTGCTCTGTTTGGCTGAGCGTACATTTTCTCCAGCAGCTGAGAAGCAGAACTGAGCGTGATTATATAAAACAGTGGGCACCAAGCATCAAAACAAAGTAGAAGTTTTTAAAAGTTTAGTAAGAAAACTGTTATATTATTTTCTGGAAAATATAACCAGATGTAAGAAAAGCACAGCATGTTAGTTTGGTAGCACAGCATGGTAGTTTGGTAGCACAAAATGGTAGTTTGGTAGCACAGCATGGTAGGTTGGTAGAACAGCATGGAAATTTGGTAGCACAGCATGGTAGTTTGGTAGCACAGCCTGGAAATTTGGTAACACAGAATGGTAGTTTGGTAGCACAGCACGGTAATTTGGTAGCACAGCCTCGTAGTTTGGTATTCTAATGCCTTAATCGGCCCCTTGGGGTCAGGAATGAAAGTAGCAGGGGCAGGGGAATTTATGAATCAAATAAAGTATAAAGTAAGTCCCCTCAAAAAAATTCACTTTAATTAAGTTAATACATTTTAATTAAGTTAATTATTGACTCATTGTTGAAAAAAAGTTTAGTTGTCCTTTACGAAGGTTTATATTAAGTATTAGAAACTGTTACATATGCTAAGTTTTTTGTTCTTAAATTAATAGACCATCTGCAAAGCTATAAGCAGTGGATATAAGTTTTATGTGACTAATCTGTGTTACAAGCAAAATAACATGATAATATACAGTGATATTGTTGCATTTAAAAGAGGGATTAAAGAACTGGACTTGTGAAACTTTACATCTCCTCAAATCGCATATGTTTCCATTTATTTCATTTCTAATTTATGTATAAAAATAGTGGATTTAACTTGTTAACACAGTAAAGGATCACATTGTTAACCAGGACATACCTCATTAGTCTCAGGGCGGTGTTTTCCATTAACAGCGAACACTGGGGAACCGACAAGGGAACTACAAAAATCAGGCATTAATAGAGGAATTGGATAGACCAACTGAACCATTTTTCCACTTCAGCTATTAATGTTATTATTCTTTTGTAATTCCTTGGTCATTTCACCAGTTCACTGTGAATATCCTTTGAAAATTAATGTTCCATCTTTGTGCATATTTTTTGCCTGTGTGTTTGTGGTTTTTTTGGAGTTTGTGTGTTTGTTTGTCTGTGTGTGTGTGTGTGACTGTACACATAGAAACATAGAATGTGTCGGCAGATAAGAACCATGCGGCCCATCTAGTCTGTCCAATTTTCTAAATACTTTTATTAGTCCCCAGTTCCCTATCTTATATCTAGGATAGCCTTGAGCCTATCCCACGCATGCTTCACTGTTTTTACCTCTACCACTTCCCCTGGAAGGCTATTCCATACATCCACTAACCTCTCAGTAAAGTAATACTTCCTGATGTTACTTTTAAATCGTTGCCCCTCTAATTTCAGACTATGTCCTCTAGTTGTGGTAGTTTTTCTTCTTTTAAATATACTCTCTTCCTTTACTGTGTTGATTCCCTTTATGTATTTAAATGTTTCTATCATATCCCCCCTGTTACGTCTTTCCTCCAAGCTATACATGTTAAGATGCTTTAACCTTTCCTGGTAAGTTTTATCCTTCAACCCATGAACCAGTTTAGTAGCCCTTCTCTGAACTCTCTCCAAAGTATCAATATCCTTCTGGAGATACGGTCTCCAGTACTGCGTACAATACTCCAAGTGAGGTCTCACCAGTGCTCTGTACAATGGCATGAGCACTTCCCTCTTTCTTCTGCTTACACACTTACAGATATGTATCATCTGTCTGTTCCTGGTGTTTGTTTACTAATTAAGAGACACATTACATTTACTGGAATGATGGAATTAGGGAGCTGGAAAACTACCTAATTCCATATCTGACCAGCTGGAAATCCCTTGTGACTGTTTGGAATCTGATCTACACCTTTGATCTGATTCAGGAAACCAAAACTCAGAGCTTCAGATGAGGGGGGATTGTTTGGGACATGAGTCAGGGTCAGAGCAGGAAATAGGCCGGAATCACCCAATTCACCGCTTGAAGTAAACATAACAATTATTAATAACTCAGCCATCAGCAAATATAGTAATAATATTCCAAGGAAATGTCTGTGGACTTAAAAGGAACATATCACTTAAAAATAGTTTTTACTGTGCATGTAGACACTAAAATATGATTGTTAATGATCTGTACATTGTATTAGCAAAAATAAAAGCCAATGCCCAAATTAGAAGGAAACAAATGTGTTTTCGATGTGTCTGTGGAGTCTCTTGTTTATGACATCACCTGTGGCCTGATATGCAAATTAGCTGCTTCTCTATGGGAAATGCAGACACCACAGACACATTTAAAACTATTTTTTTCTGGATTCCACTGTTTGCATTTCTCATTTTCTATTTCTTTTATGATTACATATTTTAACTATCACTGTTTCTGGTCTAGGGCTGCTTCCTTCCGCATGAGACTACAAGAGCCCTAAACCCCCGGCAATACGAGATATTGGCCGTCTATGTAATCTGCCACCAGAATTCCTCTAAAATACATATTGGTTTTTTTGTTTTGTTTTTTTAAATGTCCTTTTCATTTCCCCATTGTAAGGTCTTTGACACATATGACCCAATGATAAATCCAAGCTATCTGCAAATCTGATGAGATTGCACGACATATACGTAATTTCCAAGGTGTGTTTAGCTGGAGCATGGCAATATTCCTAAATGTGGGGAAACCGCTAGATGCCCCTTTCTGGTGTTGTTAGGAGTGCAGAAGCCAGTTATGTTTGAAGACCTTTCACATTCCCATTTTATTAAATGTCTGTAAAATCTGTAATATTCCCAGAGGGGTCATGGGAACGCTCCAGTGAGATTTGTCCAGTGTTCCAAGTACAAACAAGCTTCTGACTACACAAACAAGAGAAACGGGACAGCTCTCTATGTCTCTATTCACTAGCAGCACACAATAAAAAATCAAAAAACACTTTATTCCCAGGGATGGACAGAACCATTACACACTCAGTGGTGGGGTGTTCCATTCATTGACACACACTGAGTAGATTGTTCAGGAGTGGAATGGCCCACAGGGAATGAAAACATCATAGCCTCTAGAGACTGGGTGAGATGGGCTGTTTTTGAGAATATTATCTCAGAGAGGAGCCCTGGAAAGGGTTTACAGTAATCACCCTAACTATTATACCCAAGACTCAAGGATATTAATCCAAGCCTTGGGTGAATGGACACATCACTCATTACCCTTCATATATCACTCTAACTTGTGGCTGCCTGAGCATGTAACCTGGAGCTTTTCTTATTAGAAGGTCAAAGCAGGAATTCCTGCTTGACAACAGGTATCTTGTTTAAGGACATCAACCATGACAAGTTCCCATGAAGACCATGCATCCCTCCAGTCCCAGGAGGACTATATTTCCCATGCCAGCCTCTTGGCGGAAAAGAGGCTTATGGGAGCTATTACCAGCTGAAAGGACGCAGGTTGAAACCCTTGTCATAGATAGGACCTATGTTTTTACTTTCGGGAATGGACACCTTGCTTTCTCTCAGTGACCTTACACTGACCTATATCAACGAAACACCAAAGCATCTCCACTATTGTCCATCCTTGCCTCTAGATATTTCCTTTGCCTGTTCTTTGGTTGTGTTTTGGTTTGCTTAACATCTGTAAGTACAACAGGGGTGCCACACAGCAGTAACTTAGGTGGAAATAAAACCTAATTCCGTCATTTTCAACCCTTCTATCTTTCCTTCTTCCAGCTGTTTATTCCAAAGAAGATCCTTCTAAATCCCTAATTAAGGGAATTTTGCCACATAGGAAGGACATTCCTTCTTGACTCCGTAAAGGCCATCAGATTTCTCCTTGGAACAGCAATCTCTGTTGCTCTGTTGAAGAACTATACCTCCCACACTCCTCCGCTATCCTCCGAGCTCACAAGGTCTTGTGGAAGATGAAGGGTACCAGCTGCTGGAGGCTCATAGGACTTAACTTGCTCTTCTCTCACATTTTTTATGAATCTCACCCAATTTTGTATACATGGTTTTCTCTGCGCACATCACTGGCAGAGACACACACAAATCCGAATCTGTGTGTCACACACATATGTTTGTGAAAAGTACAAAGGAGATAACATGTAACAGCAGGATCCAGACTAAGAGGCAGAAATCGAGGCGTAATACTGTAATAACATCTTCTGTAAGAAAAATGGCAAGCAGCCAAATGTTTTTTCCCCTTCTAATACCGAGTGTTGCATACAGGAGGAACAATGAAAGATGATAACAAAAATCAGTGGGCAACTTTATTTCACTGCAATTCTTTCAATCACACCTTCTGAATTGCTACAGTTTGATTGCCACTAACCTGACTAGATCTTACCCTAACTCCTCCTTTGTCTGTTTCTTTTCCAACAGACGTATGTTCGGCCATTTTCATACTTACAACATACTTACAACATTTACATGCTGTCCTGCAAAATGTATAACTCATACGTGTCCAGGAGAAATCAGTTAATTAAAGGACAATAAGTCAAGAGGCATCATGCAACACCTTCTGTGCCCCCCTGGGCACCGCGATCACCCCCGGGTGGGTGCTGTATTGGAGGAGCATGCACCTCCAATACAGCGTGCACAGCAGAGAGAGACGGAAGAGAGAGAAAAAAATCTCTTCCGTCACTCTGAAAGTGTTGTTTGACTGCCCCTAGAGGCAGTCAGCAACATTACAGTTAGAAAAAAAATAAATGAGATGAAGCAAGATTTGACCAAAGCTGTCTGCCCTCTGGTAGAGCTTTAGAAGAGAGGGCTCAATAAATTGCATTGAAGCATTTCTATTTAAAATGCCTATATATGATGTAATCTTTCAATTTAAAATCACTTCATTTTTGTCCATTAATCAAGTTGGTTTCTATGCGATTCCCTCCGTACTTAATTAAATGGATACACATTTGAAAAGATGCTTACTCTCACAGAAGCCAGGTGAGTAATGGGCAAGGGGGAGGAGGGTGGAAAACTGGCTGTGGCAAATTAATTGCAAACTCGCTGTGGCAAGTTAATGGGGAAACTGTGGTATATTTTAATGGGCAAACTAACAGTGGCCTATCTATTGGACAAGCTAACAGTGGCATATTAATGGACAAACTTGCTGTGGCATATTATTGGACATACTGGCTGTGACATATTCACAGCCAAACTGGCTGTGGGATATTCATGGGAAAACTGGTGCATATTTTGATGGGCAAACTAACTGTGGTATATTAATGGGCAAACTATGGCATATTAATAGACAAATTGGCTGTGGCATAATAATGGGATAAGATCTGGATGTGCAATGTGGTTGAGGGGCATGTCCTTGGGTCAGTGGATGATGGGACATGTATTGGAGGGCAGTTGTAAGTTATGGATGTACGATGTGGGTGAGGGGGCATACTCTGGAAGGCAGGGGTAATTCCTGGATGTGCAGTGTGGGTGAGGGGGCATGGATAATTCCTGGATGTGCAATGTGGGGCATGTCTTGGGGAGCAGGGATAAGTCCTGAATGTGCAATGTGGGTGATGGGGGATGTCCTGAGGGGCAGGGATAAGTCCTGGATGTGCAATGTGGGTGATGGGGCATGTCCTGGGGTGCAGGGCTAAGTCCTGGATGTGCAATGCAGGTGATGGAGCATGTCCTGGGGTGAGGTGCATTGGTATGACATAAAAGACCTGGATAAAATGACTTAATGGGGTGTGGGGGCGAGAGGAAGATATTCTGATGGTGGCCCGGCGTCTGTCTCCTGAGAGAACCATACAAGGAAAGATAGCTCAACAAAGTGCTTTATTTATATTCTCTCATGAAAGCATTTCCATTTAAACTCCCTACACTTGATTCAATCTTTCAATTATACAGAACTTCACATTATGACAACTGTTGTCCTTTAACTTGAAATCTGACTCTTGTTCTGGCCCAGACTGGGACCAAAAATAGGTCCGGTCATTTTAGACTGGGTCACGCTTTTTTATTTTTTTTTAAAACAAATTTCAAATAATGACAAATATAAAATACCAGTTTCTCATTGTTCATTTGTTATATTTAGCATGTCAACACTGAGATTGCATTCAGGACTTGCCCCAGCACCCACTTTGCACTCACAGGACTTACCCCAAAAGCCAGATTTGTCCT
Source organism: Pelodytes ibericus (assembly GCA_036172795.1). Classification (NCBI taxonomy): domain Eukaryota; kingdom Metazoa; phylum Chordata; class Amphibia; order Anura; family Pelodytidae; genus Pelodytes; species Pelodytes ibericus. Next base: position 207,151,311 of record CM069860.1, read on the forward strand.
CAGGACTTTCCCAAGTAGCCAATTATGCCCTCAGGATGTGCCCCAGAGCTCAGATTTGCCCTCAAGACGTGTTCCAGCACTAAATTTGCACTCAGGACTTGCCCCAGCGGTTACATACATACATGCATACACTTGCACAGACACCCTTACACACATTGTCACACACATGTAACTACAAACAGTTACACTTACACATACATATAAAAAGAAATGCACACACTTACATAAACACCATTACACGCACACACTTAGACACCTATACACACACACAGAAACACTTCCACTTCCACACAGGCACACTTACACACACACTCACGTCCACACACTTACACAGGCACATTTACGCACAAACACATTCACCCCTGCACACACAAAGTGTTGCAGGGAATCGAGAACAAATTGCAAGAAGGCGAAACCAAAATAGAAAATTTCCAGATATTTTATTTTAAGTTGTGTAAGTTGGTAAACCATTCACCAAAATAAGTCGTTTTTAGAATTCCACAATGTGCCTTTCAAACAAGGTGCCTTTTATTCTTGGCAAGCTGTATAATTGTGTTTGCTTGTGTTATATTTAAAACAGAAATCCCCTTAAATACCGAAAATCCCCAAAATAATAATCAGCAATAATTATTATTATTAAATAAATAAATGGCTCAGTGGCAAGACCTTTAGAGCTCGTGGTGCAAAAACAAAGTCTAGTTCCCATTATAGCTTTTTTTTCTGAATACGTTTTATTTTTTATAAAAATAGTGTAAAATAGTAAATTCCATCCACAACACCACCCTGTTAGGGCTAACAGTGGTTGTGATACTGGACAGTGTTGAAGACTTTGTAGTAATCCTTTATAATTCTTTATTATACAATTGACATTTTCATATTTGTTAATCTCTACATTCATAATATAAGTCCCTTTTAATTCCTGCGAGTACGGGTGGTGAGATATAACAGTGGGAATCACCTTTGTACATATGACACTGGAGATTGTACCTTTATCAAACCTTATAAAAGTTGAATGTAACTTATCTGAAATTCCTGAAACCAGAAGTATTTAGGATAATGGATCATTTTCACCAATAAGATATATTAAACCTCTCAGCTCTCATGGAATACAGTAATATCAATGTAAATACTGTATATAGCAAATAAATCACTGTTACTGTGATGTAGCTGTGATGTGAGGCATCGTTGGGAACCTGTCGTTGGCGTGTCAGGTCTGCACACGTGTCATTGTATGACCCAGGAATCTGAACATGCATGGAAAGGCTATATCACAGCTATAAAGGGGCTGCACACTGAATACACTGTTGTGCGTTTGCATACTGACAAGTGTGTGTGGAATGTGCAAATTTTGAAATCTGAATTCTCTTTGGGATAACAGATCATTTTGCATAAAGGATTTTCGAATAGAGGATACTCAAGCGGTATAGCATACAACGTGCACAGTATTGAACTTACTAATAACTGGTTAAAAATATCAAAGAGATCAAGAGAGAAACTCACATGAAGACATAGCAAGAGACTAATTAGGACCGAGCGCCATTAAGCTCATTGCCTGTAGGTTTTTAGATGGCTCCAGGGTGTCTCAGGAGATAGCCCAGAGACAATAGGACAATGGGCTATGGCCTGAGACATCCTGGCAAGTTGGGGTTTATCAGTAATTCAATTAAGGGTTCAAGGGAGGGGATCTTAATTAGGGTAAGGAAGGTTATCAGTAGGAGGGGAATAGTGGGGCGAGTTAGGGTAATCAGGCAGGGCTATTTCAGCTGTAATTTGTGGAGTGAATCATTCTAATGCTTGTTCTCTTTTGTTTCCCACCCTCCCATCCCGAGGCAAGCACATCGGTGGGCGACCGTAAGCGCCAAGAAGTCATCACTTCGAAAATTAAAGCAGAAAGCTTGCTTGTCACGCAGCGGGATCCAGGGACTTGTCTGACTGCCAGTTCATGGAGTCAAGAAGGAATTTTTCACCCACTTGGGAGCAGATTGGCTTAGTTTCTATAGGGGTTTTTTCGCCTTCTTCTGGATCTTTGCTGGCATTTTTTATGGGGTGCTGAGTGGTGGAGTGGGGGGTCCCATCTTGCGGTAATGCGGCACTCACTACTTCTGGGGATAACAAAAACACCCTGCAGGTTGAGATGGGCGCGATTTGGGTATTGACGTATGGTCGGGCCCATGCGGAGGAAGCGCAGCCAGCCGGTTGGTTGTGGATACAAAGGCGGGAACCGATTGTGTGGTCGGGCCCGCCGCTGGGGCACGGTTATGGCTACTGCAGAACGCAAAAACATGTTGGGCACGTGAGTTGGGGGGCTCACGGGGCTCCAGGAAGGGGGTGGGGCTCAAGGTCAGCTGGCTATCCTGGCCGCCCCGGGATACCCCAGTTTCAGTAGAAGGCGGCCCGGTGATGATGGCAGGCGGGGCTCAGCGCATCTCCAGGGGGTAGGGGTGCCGCATTTGGTTTGGGGACTCCTCCCTTTTTAACGTTGTTATAAATAAATGACTTCTATTTGCCACCATATGCAAGTGTCCTGGTTTCATTCATGTGTTGTAAGGGGTTGATAAGGGTTAATTTTTTCCATCGGGAAACCGATAAGGCGTGGAAGCTTAACATCTAGAATAAGAATCTGCACATAACCAACACTAGGGCCCCTGCAGGGTCAGTAACAGCCAAGAGATGGAAAGTTACAGAGTTTAAACAATCTGAATCACAAGAAAGACAAGTATATCCAATAAGACCATACTGCATGCACAGTGCTGCATGTTGTATCCATATTCTGCATTTTTCAGAGTAACCAGTACATACGTGGCTCCATCCTTTAAAAACATGTTTGTACATTTGGTAAAGATAATAATCAAGTCTTCTTTTTACCATCTGGCTCCCATCCCTATCTCCCTATTCACATCACTCAAATCTACCACAACTAGAGGACATAGTCTTAAATTAAAGGGGCAACGATTTCAAAGTAATATCAGAAAGTATTAATTTCCTGAGAGCGTAGTGGATGCATGGAAGAGTCTTCCAGCGGAAGTGGTTATCACAGTGAAGGAGTTTAAGCATTGCTGTCAGCAATGAAGAATAACGCGGCCGTTTCATCGCGGCTGTGGCTATGTAAGAGCTGACAGTTCAACGCTGAACTGTCAGCCAGTGGCGTCGCTAGGGGTGGGCTACTGGGGCTAAAGCCCCGAATCTCCAGTCCATAGCCCCGAATCTCCGAGGGTGCTGTCCTGCTTTATTTTTATTATATGTTTCCCCCAGCCCCGCGCACAGTCACGGCACCTAAATAAGCCTATGGAGCTGGCATAAGCCAAAGTATTTTTGATGACAGGGAGAGTGGGGACAGGATTAGGTGGACATTTAGTACTATAATGTTGTTCACTGATTATAAAGACTTTTGCCCCATCACAAACCCGGTATAGTGCCATCAGAGCACTAACTTCCCGTCTTCAGCACTTACCGAGGGAGCAGCGGTGTATCTGGCTCCACCCTCAATCTCCACTAGCAGCCAATTAGTGAGCCGGACAGAGGCAGCCAATAGACATGCAGCAGGTGTGATGTGCGTTGGGATTGGTTCATGCACAGAAGCAGCAAAGCAATGTGAGATGCTCTGCAGCCATGAAGGGTCATAAAAAGTCTTCCCAACAGGCAGGGTGAAACTCCCAGCAAAAGACAAACATAAATTCCATGAACAGCTTGATTTAGAACCAGTTTAGCATCACAAATTGTAGGGTTTTGAAGACAATGCAGCCCCCTTAACTTTTTCTTGTGTATAAGCAATAACTGCTTTAGTGTTTCTCTATAACAGAAAAAGTGATGAGCTGAATTTAAAGTAGTAAAGACTTTTTACTCCTACACACAGGCACACCAAACTCTAAACACTGACCTCATTTTCTCCATGTGCCTTGTTACCTATGTTAAGTGTCCTGATATGAGCTGAGTTCCAAGTAATTGGTAAATAAATAAAACTAGTTTACACAGCTTATATATAGACACAGTACAGGATTCCCTTTTGCTATATTTAATGATCTCTACATTCTTAAATAAATATATAAATTGTACATCACACATATCAACCATATTAAATGTTTACACACACACACACACACACATATATAGAGTATGTGCTGGCTGAGTGTGTGTGTGAGTGAGCGTGTGCTGGCTGTGTGTGGGAGTGAGTATGTGCTGGCTGAGTGTGTGTGTGAGGGAGCGTGTGCTGGCTGTGTTTGGGAGTGAGCATGTCCTGGCTGTTTGTGGGAGTGAGCATGTGCTGGCTGAGTGTGTAAGTGTGTGCGAGTTACTGTGAGTTGGCTGAGTGTGGGTGTGTCTGTGAGGGAGTGTGTGCTGGCTGAGTGTGTCTGTGAGGGAGTGTGTGCTGACTGAGTGTGTCTGGAGGAAGGAAGAATAAAAGTGACCTGGTGACAGTAGACCGGTATAACATGCTTGAAAGGGTAGGTGGGGCGAGTGGGAGATATTGTCGGGGGGTAGGGGGCCCAGAAAATTTGTTCAGTAAAGGGCCCTGAAATTCCTGGTGGCGGCCCTGTGTGTGTGTGTGCGAGACGGCGAGTGTGTGTGCGAGACGGCGAGTGTGTGTGCGAGACGGCAAGTGTGTGTGTGCGAGACGGCGAGTGTGAGTTTGTGAGATAGCAAGCTTGTTTGTGAGAGAGAATGTGCATTCACAGCCTATAGGCATCATATACATTATTTAGATATTCACATTGGTATAAAGCCTTGCATTTAATGTTACTGATAATTGCCATCATACACATAATTTATGTTTTATTGCTTGTTGCTTATATTATATATACCTATTACTCATTGGCATCATCATAAATCATTTATATGTATTTATAGTTTAATATTATATACCTATTGCTTATTGGCATCATATAAATACTTCATATGCCCACCTAAGCATGTGAGCTTCTTTACTTCACTTCTATGAAACCTGCTATGGGCTCCAGCCCCAGATCTTTTGGAGACCTAGCAACGCCCCTGCTGTCAGCTCTCACAAATGTAAAAGTAAAACGAAAATAACTCCCTCTAATAAATGATCCCCCCCCAATAGTAACACTAAACACTAAACCCCAATACTAACACTAAAATTAACCCCACTACTAAAATTAACCCCCTAAACCCTAATACTAACCCTAATACTAACCCCTGACCCCTAATACTAAAATTAACCCCCTAAACCCTAATACTAACCCCCGACCCCTAATACTAAAATTAACCCCCTAAACACTAATACTAACCCCCGAACCCTTATACTAAAATTAACCCCCTAAACCCTAATACTAAAATTAACCCCGAACCCTAATACTAAAATTAACCCCCTAAACCCTAATTCTAACCAAACTAAAATAGCTAAAATACTTACGCTTAGCGATGAAATGTCCCGCGATGAAATCTCCAGCGACGATCTGTCTTGCTGTGCAGAGTCGGCGTTGAAGCGGCTGCGCGGAAGCAGCAGCGATGAAGAGTCCCATCCCCTTATATAACATGTTGGTGCTGGAGCAGAAGAGGGAGCACAGAACATGTTGAAGATTCACGTAGGTTATTTGTTCCAGGGGAGGGCAAAACATAACTATGAATGGGATTCCTTTCATAAGGCAAAAGTTTATTTTTAAAATTAATTTTTTTTAACAACGATTTCATAATTATTCCATTTTCTTTATTTTTTTTTTCCCTGTAAGACGATGACTGCTGGTAATTTGTAACATGAACTGGAATGTAGAAATGATTCAGTCTGCACTCGGCTTTTTTAAACACTAAATATAACACTTTGTAGCAATATTTCACATGTGACCTCTTGCATGGCATGGATCCCTCTGGATGGAGACTTTTTCTGCCCCAGCATGCCAAAGCTTAGTAATGTTTCTCCATAATGCTATGTCCCAGACATGGAGCAGGGCTGGGTGCAGGGTTGTCCGGAGGTCAGGCAGTGTTGTGTCCAAGTATGGAAGGAGCAGTCAGTTGTCTATGTCTGAGTGGCAAGTGTAAGAAAAAATGTAATTTTACATTTTGAGAAACTTTTTTTTACAAATAGATATGATTAAATCTGCATATAATACTGTTCCTTTAATGGTACAATGTGTAGATCTATAATAATGACAGCCACAAGTGGACATCTCTAGAAATTTAAATAGGAGCCCATTGATTGGCTCTTAGGAGATGCTGGGGACACCAATTTGTTGGATGACCTTGTGTGCTGGATCAATCCTGAGAAAAAGGCCTGCAAAGGGAAAGTTTTCACTCACTAAAAAACTTAAATCAAAATAAAGAGGTATTCAGTGTGAGTTTTAATATGCATGTATTGGTCCTGTTTTCTTGAGACTAGAGTTATCCATTATGAAGGGTAATACAAAAAAAAATACAATGGCAGTGTCCTTTTCTGAGAATACTAAAATCAAAATGAAAAATGAATTAAAGAAAAACATGAATTAATAATTGTTTTGTAGAAATCCTTTAGTCAGATAAGCTAGTGAGTCAATTTGGATGTATTAAATGTATTTATATTACACTGCTCTTTGCTCTTTCAGGAGGCTGACATGTTGTTTAGAATTTTGTGTCAGATCTGTCAGATCTTCCTTCATCTGGCCCAAGATTCTAAACAACATGTCAGCCTCCTGCTAGAACTATACTAGCAAAGATACTTTAATAGTGCTTTTTATTAAAGCATTTCAATTTAAAATACAGACCTGGTGCAATCTTTTAATCAACTATAACGCCATTTTTTGCCGACAGATGTCCTGTAAGTATTTTTTTTTGTTTCTTTAAAATTCAGTGGGAGCCAACCAGCAGTGCATGTGAAAAACCTTCAGTCTTGCAAATAATTACAATTTCTTTTCTCAAGGTTGAAATCACTCTTTGGTGCCAGGAAACACCACAGATTACTTTTGTAGTCATTTTTTTCTTAAAAGTAATAGGGTGAAAGGAACTGGCCTTGGATATCTTTCAATCATATTGTTGCTTTAAACCAAAATCCACCATGGTGCTGTGTCTAATCTTTTTTTCTACACAAACCCTCTAACCCCTATCTATTCCCTTGTAAAAAAAAAAAAAGAAGAAAAAGAAACGAAGGATGTCTGTCTTTTGGCTGCTCTTACCTCTCCTGCAAGCACTGCCATGAGTCCTCTTTCCTTGGGTCTGCGTCCTCTGCGTCTGACCAGCAGGTGCACTTACTTATGCCAGCTTCCAGAAGAAGACAAGGAAACGAGGCAGTCTCCAGAGAGACTTCTCCGAGTCATTCTGGGGCATATGAATGCTGTGATAACCATGCATAGCGATCATATGCTGCCTGTGACATGGCCATTCAACTTGGGTGCTCCAAAATGTTTGTTCCATCCAAATTTGACATTCTTGATGGACGCAATGTGTCCATTGTTTTCACTTTGGGAATTCCATTCTGATGAATGGACTTGCGCAGAAGTTCATTTTAGAATGTCTGGCTTAGCCAGAAAGCTCAGATTTCTTCCTAGAAAATTGGAGCTCTGTGTTTCGAACCCAACTGGATCACTTCTATGATTTGAGTAGCCCTTTGATTCGAGTTACTCAGAGATGACAGAAGTGATCTTGAAAACCCCTCTGGAGTTTGGCTGCCAAAATAGTAGCCTCAGTTATCTCCATAGACTTCTACAAGGAGGACTTTGGCTTAATTCGGTGGCATTTCTGGAGGACCTCAACTATTACAGAAATGCAAGTTAATGGGAAGACATTGGATATTGTGAAAACAGCCCGAAGCCCTCAGGAAATGGCCCAAAATTAAATAAAATAAAAAAAACTAAATGATTAAGATCATATAACAAAGAAAAATATATAATGCAATATATTAAATAAAAAATATATTGCATAAAAAAAATGTAAAAAAACATATTAAAATAAATGAAAAGTTATATTTAAAAATTATTGCATTAATATTATATATAATACAGTAATATATCATAAAATAAAAAAAATACTAATCATTGTTTCATTTGGCATGTTAGTAGTTTTAATATGCTGTAATAGCATATTAAGTACTAAAAATTCATTGATTGTAATTTATTATTAAAATAAGCTGTTATGATATAAATGGTGCAATCATCACGTTAATGAGCAGATCATGTGATATAACACACATATCACATACGACACTTAGTAACCTCAATAAAAGTTAGGGTCACGTATACATATGTACATACTGCCAGCTATAGGTTGGCATCACATCATTAGTTACTGTTCACTTTTAACAGCTGTTAGGTTATATGTACCCTCCCGTCATCATGCCCAATGTACACACAGGAGCCCCATTAATAATGCCACAAACAGGAGCCCCTAACTATGCCTCACACAAGAATTATGTCTAACACAGGAGCCCCATTAATTATGCCACACACAAGAGCCCCTTAATTATGCCACACACAAGAGCCCCTTAATTATGCCAAACACAAGAGCCCCGCAAGGTGACAATTATGCAATTCTAAAACAATAAATATCTTTACACATCTCTCTCTCTCTCACTAGTTGCATTTATACTCATATGAACCTTTTAATATTATATTCAACTATTTTCATATGTAATAAAAATGCCATGCACCTATATTACACCCACGGCACTTGGCTTGCACTTATATTGCACCCACAAAATTTGGCATGCCACAGTGTCAATTTGCCCCAATGAACATACCACAGTGTCACTTCATCCCATAGAACATGTTGTTTTGCCCCACAGAACACAGCATCACTTTACCAATTAAAATAAGACACTGTTAGGTACCAATTAACATACCACAGTCACGTTGTCATTAACATATGCAATAGCCAATTTGCCGTTTAAAATGTGCCACTGTTTGTCCATTAAATATGCCATAGCCAGCTTGATAATTAATATGCCACAGCCAATTTGCCCATTAATATGCCAGTGTTAGTTTGTCCATTAATATGCCACAGCTAATTTGCCAATTAATATGCCATGCCCAATTAGCTCATTAATATGCCAGTATTATTTTCTCATTAATATGCCAGTATTATTTTGCTTTTATATGCCACAGCCAATTTGATAATTTATATGCCAGTATTCTTTTGCCATTAATATACCAGTATTCTTTTGCCATTAATAAGCCACAGCCAATTTGCCCAATAATATTCCAGTATTATTTTGCCATTAAAATACCACAGTCAATTTGCCCATTAATATACCAGTGTTATTTTGCCCTTAATATGCCACAGTCAATTTGCCCATTAATATGCCACAGTCAATTTGCCCAATAATATGCCAGTATTATTTTGCCATTAACATGCCATTGTTAGTTTGTCCACTATTATGCCAGGATTATTTTGCCATTAATATGCCACAGACAATTTTCCCATTACTATGTCAGTATTATTTTGCCATTAATATGCCAGTGTTAGTTTGTCCATTATTATGCCAGGACTATTTTGCCATTAATATGCCACAGTCAATTTGCCCAATAATATGCCAGTGTTATTTTGCCATTATTATGCCACAGCCAATTCGCCCATTAATATGCTAGTATTATTTTTCCATTATTAAGCAACAGACAATTTGCCCATTAATATGCCAGTATTATTTTGCCATTAATTATCCACAGCCAATTTGCCCAATAACATGCCAGTATTATTTTGCCCATTAATATGTCACAGCGAATTTGCCCATTAATATGCCAGTGTTAGTTTGTCCATTAATATTCCACAGCTAATTTCCCCATTAATGTACCATGTCCAATTAGCTCATTAATATGCCAGTATTATTTTCCCATTAATATGCCAGTATTGTTTTGCTTTAATATGCCACAGTCAATTTGCCCATTAATATGCCAAAGCCAATTTGCCCAATAATATGCCAGTATTATTTTGCCCTTAATATGCCAGTATTATTTTGCCATTAATATGCCACAGTCAATTTGCCCAATAATATGCCAGTGTTATTTTGCCATTATTATGCCACAGCCAATTCGCCCATTAATATGCCAGTATTATTTTTCCATTATTAAGCAACAGACAATTTGCCCATTAATATGCCAGTATTATTTTGCCATTAATAAGCCACAGCCAATTTGCCCAATAACATGCCAGTATTATTTTGCCCATTAATATGTCACAGCGAATTTGCCCATTAATATGCCAGTGTTAGTTTGTCCATTAATATTCCACAGCTAATTTGCCCATTAATGTACCATGTCCAATAAGCTCATTAATATGCCAGTATTATTTTCCCATTAATATGCCAGTATTATTTTGCTTTAAAATGCCACAGTCAATTTGCCCATTAATATGCCAAAGCCAATTTGCCCAATAATATGCCAGTATTATTTTGCCCTTAAAATGCCAGTTTTAGTTTGTCCATTATTATTCCCGGATTATTTTGCAATTAATATGCCACAGACAATTTGCCCATTAATATGCCAGTATTATTTTGCCATTAAAATGCCAGTTTTCTTTTGTCCATTATTATGCCAGGATTATTTTGCCATTAATATGCCACAGCCAATTTGCCCTTTAATATGCCAGTGTTATTTTGCCATTAATATGCCACAGTCAATTTGCCCATTAATATGTCACTGTTATTTTGCCATTAATATGCCACAGTCAATTTGCCCATTAATATGCCAGTGTTATTTTGCCATTAATATGCCACAGTCAATTTGCCCATTAATATGCCAGTGTTATTTTGCCATTAATATGCCACAGTCAATTTGCCCATTAATATGCCAGTGTTATTTTGCCATTAATATGCCACAGTCAATTTGCCCATTAATATGTCACTGTTATTTTGCCATTAATATGCCACAGTCAATTTGCCCATTAATATGCCAGTGTTATTTTGCCATTAATATGCCACAGTCAATTTGCCCATTAATATGCCAGTGTAATTTTTCTATTAATATGCCACAGTCAATGTTCCCATTAATATGCAAGTGGTATTTTGCCATTAATAAGCCACTGGCAATTTACCTAATAATATGCAATGTCATTTTGCCAATTTGCCCAATGATATGGCAATATTATTTTGCCATTAATATGCCAGTATTATTTTACCATTAATAAGCCAGACAATTTGCCCTTTAATATGCCAGTATTTTGGATCCAAAATAGGACACTTTGGGGGTCATGTACTAAACAAGTGCAGTGGGGGAAAAAGTAGGTAAAACATGAGTAAGGAGCAATTTGAGACTATTTGTAACAGTCTGCTAATAAATTGCGATTATATTTGCGCACGCTAAAGAGCTTTGCGAAGATTTTGTGAAAAATAATTCTTATTTGCGTGTGAAAATTACACCAGCTTTTACCAAGTGCCATCAAAAGAGGTAGAAAAAATATTCGCAAAATTGCCTGTTTTTATTCACAATTTGCATGTTCAATTTGAGTGTTAAATGTTTAGTACATTGCAATAGGAGCAAAGCACAAAAAATAGGTTTGCACATAAAATATATTTGCGTTTTTGGCCCCCCTTAGTAGTTATGCAGCAGTGGTGGTTAACCTTTGGCACTCCAGGTGCTGTTATCACATTTCTCATTCTCAACCAAATGGATGGCTGAGAATCATGAGACATGCATTTCACAGCAGCTGCAGTATCATGATATCATATCTAACCTTTGGCACTCTAGTTGTTGAGTCACTCACTTTCCCATGATGCTTAACAGAGCAGACTGGCTGCGAGTCATGGGAAATGTAGTCTCAACAGCTGGAGTGTTAACCAACCCTAGCTAAAATACATGTTGGAATAAACTACCTCTTATCTCTGCCCTGTTGGAGATGCTATGCATGTGAAGCAGCAGCAGTCAGAGTGAGTGGGGAGGAGACAAGCTGCTAAAGAGAGAGGAAGAGAGCAGACCAAACCACTCTGACAGCAGGGAGAAGCATAGAATTAAATGAAAGCTGTTTTGCTGTACTCCCCTGCCTTCCAGGTGTTTTTTCTGTTCACTATGTCTAGTTAATGTACCCTAAGCAGCCTTCGACTGCTCCCTCCCTTGCTGCATGCTGATCCAGTGGGCCTGTTTGAATTTCCCCCTCCCAGCCCCACTCCAAATTCCCATGTGCAAGTAAAGTTATTATTTGGGACACTTTGCTTTTTGCTTGTTTGAAACACTTTAAAATGTTACAGGTTTTGCCTCCCAGGCTCCTGCCACATGCTGAGAGCTGTGTGGCAGGGCCAGTAGAAACTTCAAACCTACTTATATTCAAATCTTAATTATTAATTTAAAAAAATGATTACATTTTAGTATGGCTGAAGTCAATGTGGTCCATGGCAGGGGGTCTGTTGCCTACATATGGTGAATGTAGAGGATAAAACATGGTCAAAATGAGCTATAGATTGCATTAACAGAAATACAGGCAAATTCAAGAATTAGGAGAAAAATGGGTTTCCATTGTGTCTGTGGTGGCTCATGTTTAGGACATCACTTTGAGCTTGATATAAACATTTATTACCTTTTTCTGCTATACATTAACAGTACAAACAATAGATTATAGGTGTACAGTGCTATTATAATACCAAGGAAAGAAAAAAAAACACTAGGCAGCAAAGGAAGGGATTCTTTACGGTTAGGACAATAAAGTTATGGAACTCACTGCCAAGAGAGGTAGTGCTATCAACCACAATAGATGCATTTAAACATGGTCTGGATGTTTTTTTTTTTTTTTTTTAGAAAAGCAGAACATACAGTGCTATTAATAATAGAATAAGCATTATTAATAGAGCTTATTGATCCAAGGAGAAATCTGATTGCCTCTTGGAGTCAAGAAGGAATTTTTCCCCCTAGGAGGCAAAATTCGAAATAGCTTCCTTAGGGGTTTTTGCCTTCTTTTGGATCAAAACGCTGGAATGATAGGTAGAAGGGTTGAACTTGATGGACTTGTGTCTTTTTTCAACCTAAATTACTTTGTTACTAAAAAAAAGCTCTTCACCTTAATGAAGAGAGTGCAAAAAAATATGGAATTAGACTCTTCTGTAAGTGTCACCAAGTATTCCTCAAGGTTCCACATAGACTCAGGAGCACATGTGGGAAGTCAAAGAACAAAGGACATATAGTGTAACACTGTTATGAAAAGGTAATAAAGACTCATTTATTAGGACAACACCTCACAAACTCAAATGCACTGAGAACCAGCTCAAGTGCAGTAAAGTGTGTAAAAGAATAGTCAAGGTTACCGGATCACAGTCCACACTATTGAGATAGAGATACCACATGGAACAAAGTGCTGGTGCAAACTACATGCATTCCACCAGCGCTGGATTTAGCGCGAAGCAAATAAGGCAAGCGCCTAGGGCGGCACTTGCCTTGTTTGTCTTTAGGGGCGGCACAAAATGTAAATAAAAATAAATAAATACAATTTTAAAAAAGCCACCCCTTTAAAAAAAAAAAAAAAAAGAAGAAACCTCGCTTGCCGGCAGAGACGGAGGTGAGAGGAGATCGGAAGATCCCCCCCTTACCAGTGCTTTGCCTGTCAGCAGGCTGCACAGGGAGCCGTGCAAGCAGCACATAGAAACCTCCGTGCGGACAGGTCACGTGACCGGCGCTCTGACGTCAGTAGCGCCTCGGGTCACATGACCTCTCTGCACAACCGCCGGGGCGCCGAACAGGCAGCATGGAGGAGACCATGCTGCCTCCCACTAGCCACCAGATAAAAAGGTAAGTCCTAAAAATTGTCTGAGGGCTGGGGCTTATTAATAGCAAATACTATTGGCATATTATTGGGCAAATTGGCAGGGACATCTTAAATGGCAAATAATACTGGCATATTATTGGGCAAATTGGCAGGGGCTTATCAATGGCAAATATTACTGGCATGTTATTGGGCAAATTGGCTGGGGGAATATCAATGGCAAATAATACTGGCATATTACTGGGCAAACTGGCTGGGGAATATTAATGGCAAAAAATACTGACATATTATTGGGCAAATTGGCAGGGGTATATTAAATGGCAAATAATACTGGCATAATATTGGGCAAATTGGCAGGTGCATGTTAAATGGCAAATAATACTGGCAAATTATTGGGAAAATTGGCAGGGGCATATTAAATGGCAACTAACACTGGCATAATATTGGGCAAATTGGCAGGGGCATATTAAATGGCAAACACTGGAATATTATTGGGCAAATTGGCTGTGGTTTATTAATGGCAAATAATACGAAATATATTTGGGAAAATTAGTTAGGAAAATTAATTGGCATATTAAAGGGCAAGCTGTGGCATATTTAATATTTAAACTGACTATTGCATATGTCAATGACAAAGTGACTGTAGCATGTTAATTGGCACCTGACAGTGGCTTATTTTAATTGATAAATTGATGTAGTGGCATGTTCTGTGGGGCAAAATAACATGTACATGGGGGAAAGTGACACTATGGCTTGTTCTGCAGGGGCAGTTCTGTGGGATAAAGTGACACTGTAGCATGCCAAATTATGTGGGTGCAATATGAGTGCAAGCTAAGTGCTGTGGGTGCAATATAGGTGCATGTAAAGTGCCGTGGGTACTGTGTGATGCTGTGTAAAGTCCTTTGGGTGCAATGTGGGTACAGAAAAAAGGAATAAAAACAAGAAATGCAACTTTTCAATAACATTTTTATCACATATACAAATAGTTCAATGTGATATGAAAATAGTTGCATTTAATATTAAAAAGTTTACATTTACATACAGTTTTTTACAAAGCGACTTTATAAAAATTTGGTCGAGTGGGGCCCACTGCTAAAGACTGTGCTCAGGGCCCACTAGGGTCTGCCTAGGGCAGCACAAAACCAAGATACACCACTGCATTCCACTGCTGTTGTGCTGTGATTATCCAGCTGTGGAGCAGGTGAAATGTGGCTGGGGGAAGGTGCTGATCTTACTTGCAGTAAAAATTCCTGTAAGCCTTGACAATGATTAAAATTGGTAAAAATGCAGATATAAACAATAAAGTCCAATAGAGAAGGTACCCTGTTCAACGTGTTTGGTTTGTATTGCACAAACTTCATCAGGAACTAGGTACCAACACTTCACAAGTGGAAGTTTGTATGTATATTATAATATTAAAATAAATGATTAAATCTGTTCTTGGAGCCCTGGTCCACCCTGCCCTAGGGATCCTTACCATCAGTGCCAGAGTGGGAATAAATACAAGCCCTGGAAAGAATTCTATACCAGTCCTATAGCATAATTTATTTTTATTATTTATAATAATTCATTATTTTCTTTTTTCTTGAATGGGCAAGCCATGCATTTTAAAGCACATTTGAAGAGTGTATTATTTACAGATAAAACTGATATATTCCCCTGCAGTGGGCAATATATAGCCCCAGTATGTACAAGAGGTTATATCTCACACAGTGGCCTGACATATTCCCCATGCACAGGGAAATACATAGGCCCTAGTATGTACATAAGGTTATATGAATTGCGTAAGCAGTGGTATATATCAGGGAAAGTGGTGAGATCTAACCTTGTGTACATACTGGGGGCATATATTGCCTTGTGCAGGGGTATATATCAGTACAGTGTGTGAGAGGTGTATACATCAGTACCTTGTGTATATCCTGGGTGGATATACTGACTTACCCCATGACCCAAGTTGCAATCACAGGACTTACCCCAGCATTCAGATTGCACTCACAGTAATTGCCCCAGCATTTATATTACACTCACATGACTTGCCCCAACATTCATAATACACTCACATGACTTGCCCCAGCTTTTATAATACACTCACATGACTTGCCCCAGCATTTATATTACACTCACATGACTTGAACCAGCGCCCAAGGCTTACTCCAGCACTTAGATTGGACTCATAGGACTTACCCCCAAACTTAAATTGGACTCACAGGACTTGCCCCAGCACTTAAATTGCACTCACAGGTCTTGCCCTAGAACTATAATTGCACTCACAGGCGTTGCCCCAGCACTTGAATTTCACTCACTTGACTTTCCCCAGCACCTAATTGCACTCACAGGACTTACCTCAGTATTCAGATTACACTCTCAGGACTTGCCCCAGCACCTGATTGAACTCACAGGACTCACCCCAGCATTTATATTACACTCACATGACTTGTCCCAGCACCCAGGGCTTACTCCAGCACTTAGATCGGATTCACAAGACTTGACCCAGCACTTAAATTGCACTCACATGACTTGCCCCAGCACCTAGATTGGACTCACAGCACCCCCAGCCAACAGCCTGGACTCACAGGACCCCCAGCCGTTAGATTGCACTCACAAGCAGGCCCAATGTATCTTCCCTCAACAACTGCACCACACTTCCTCTCACAATACTGGTCTAAATATGTAAATATGTAGATTATGAGTCTATACCTATGTGAATGTGAACTTGGCATCGACAAGCTTTTACAACTCCAAAGTGGGGGCACAAAATCTTACCACAAATAGATACCATTAAAAAAAAAAGCTTTGTTAATAAGACTGGTTTAAAATGTAGCAAAAATGACAATTCATTTAAAAATAGCTTATTATGTATCTTGTATATATTACTATACTGTATAATATTCTATATTTAAGGCTTGTTAATTGTTTAACACTTTATATTTATTGAAAGTGTCTGGATTTTATTTTAAAATCATTCAGTAAAATTATATTAAGCATTAAAAAAAAATCCCAGCTGGATGTAAAAAAAAATGATTGTTTGGTTAATTAGATGCTCACGCAATGTGTGTTGACAACCTGCCAAAGCTCCCAGTAAATAAAGACTGACCATCCCATTTAGTACATACTGGAGGTGAAAGAAGAGCCACAAATAAAGAATTATTTTTATTTTGGAGCAGGCCGCCACAGACGGACCATTCCACAATGTCCCAGCAAATGCTGCAACCTCTCCCCTCTAAATAGGAACTCCAAGTCAGCAAATAAAATAACAGGCACTCTAATGTGCTTTTATAATATTCTTTTTTTTTTACCTTTAAATGGACTGTACCACCTAAAAAAAATATATATATATATATTTGTTCCTGGATATCATATCTAATACTGACTTTATTAAACACTGCTTCCAATTGGCTACATACATCTTAATGATACAGACGCTTCAAACACAGCAAGCCTCAATAACAGTGTGATCAGGTTTAATCTAGGCAATTGCAACTCCCATCATTCCCCGCCAGTAATTACTGGCCAAGAATGATGGGAGTCGCAATTAAAGCCCTGTGAACTTGCATAATGTTATAATACCCGGATTTAAAGAAACCTAAACAGTTTTAGAGTGTACATGTTGAAGATTAAAAACCATCCTACAGTATGAGTTTATTCATTTTTATTTTGGGGTGTTCTAATATTTGTATTAAAGTTTTAAAATAATATAATATAACATCCAACATTGGCATATATATATATATATATTTGTAATATATAAACAAATACACATACATTTTTATAAATATTTGTATGTGAAATAAGTAAACTAAGCATAAAAATACAGTGTCAAGTAAATAATAACAAAATGGTACTAAAAAAAAATCAGGAAGCGGAGTATGTAATCAGTCAGGTGGGAATATAAAAATATTTTTTTACTGTGAATATTGAGAATAAAAAAAAGTTCTATATATTGTGTTAGCAGCATTGCAAGCAAATGCATAAATTAGGATTCAAATGGGTTTTAAATGTGTCGGTGGAGTCACCTGTTTATCACATCACCTGTGGCTTGATCTGCAAAGGTTGGAAAGTGTAGGTCTAAACTGTGCCGTACACAGAACCAAAGGCCTTCCTTCTTCATACATAATTCAGATAATGTATAAATACTCCCGCACTGCAAAGAGAGGAATAAAAAGGTGCAATCGACGTCTGGTATATATAACGGCCATTGTGCCATTTTATAACTCCCGACACGTTTCAGGGCAGGAGAGAAGTTCTCCGACTTTTCTATACATTGGCTACGCCAGTGCAGTGAGTGCGGGCGCAACCAGGGAGTAGTTCTTCCGGTGAAGGCGGAGCAGATTCCTGAACTTTGATTTGTGTTGGCTTTATTTAAAGCATCTTTTTTGGCGCTATCTGCGTGTGTGCGACCAGGTTATACACAACCCCCATTATTGTGCATGAGTTTTCTCTAGTCACTATTTATGTGGCGTGGAGAGGTGCCAAAGCCAGTGACTTGGTCAAAATGTCAGTCATGAAAACAAGGGAGGGCATGTTCATTCTTCCAACACTTGCCACTGTGGCGCCCTTCATAAACATCCCCAATAAGTCCATCTGTTTTGTTTGTATTTTTGAAGTTTAGCCAGTTTCACAGCTGAGAAAAGAACCAATAAACTGGCCTTCCTTAGAATCTACATCACTGGTTCCCAAACCAGGCCTCAAGGTCCACCCAACAGTCCATGACTTAGGTATTGGGGATGGGACACTTTATCGCGGCTGCATCCGCACAGCCGCTTCAGCGCCGTCACTTCACCACACGACAGCTCGTCGCTGGACATTTCATCACGGGACATTTCATCGCTAAAGGTGAGTTTTAATGTGTTAAAGTTAAATGATAGAGTGTTAGAATTAGAATTGTAATATTGGTTATAATTAGAGGTTAGGGGGTTAGAATTAGTTTTTAGGGTTCAGGGTTAATTTTAGTATTAGGGTTTAGGGGTTAGTATTTGGGTTTAGGGGGTTAGTGTTAGGGTTCGGGGGTTAGTATTAGGGTTTAGGGGGTTAGTATTAGGGTTCGGGGGTTAATTTTAGCATTAAGCTTTAGGGGGTTAGTATTAGGGTTCGGGGGTTAGTATTAGGGTTTAGGGGGTTAGTATTAGGGTTCAGAGGTTAATTTTAGTATTGGGTTTTGGGGTTAATTTTAGTATTAAGGTTTGGGGGGGCACTTTGATTCCCCCCATTTATTAGGGGGGGGTTATGTCATTTTAACTGGTACGTTTGTAAGGGCTGACAGTTCAGCGCTGAACTGTAAGCTCTTACATAGCCGCGTCCGCGATGAAGCGGCCGCGTTATTCTTTTTATATCAATTTTTGAACCTCTTTTAAATGGAAAATAAGGAAATATATAAGCAACCCCAAACTTTTGAATGACAGCGTACATTGATCACTGTCAAGTCAGAGTAGCACTTTTTATAAAATGTGTTTTTTTTTTTTTTGAGACATGGTTGCTTTAAGACAAAGATAACATACAGACAGTGGAGATGTTATCTAAGTGACAGGTCAGCTTCATAAATCAGCTGTGAGCTGACTGAGTGCACAGGGGGGGGGGGGGGATATACTAAACTAAGCAACACTGAGAGAGATACTTTTGACTGCTACAGATCTAATGGGTTCCGTGATCCAGTTACTTGTGGGTTATTTTAATATACTGTAACAGTAAGAATTTCTTTAACCCTTTAGTGACCAGAATTCATTTATTTGCGTTACATGTTTGTTTAACTGTGCTTTTCTGGGTGGGGGGTTTGTGTTCAGTGCAGACACACGAATTTCTACATCATTTTTTAGGTGGGGCTTTGTTTTGTTTTCTATAAAAAAAAATCATAAATTATGATGAAAAAATGCAACACAAAAACCCAAAACATTTTCGTACTTTGACCTAAAAAATCTTTTGTACCGTTATCCTGTCTATATAGTTTCTAATTTTTATCCTGAATTTTAGAATTAGCAATGTT
Organism: Pelodytes ibericus; assembly: GCA_036172795.1. NCBI lineage: Eukaryota > Metazoa > Chordata > Amphibia > Anura > Pelodytidae > Pelodytes > Pelodytes ibericus. The sequence continues at coordinate 207,170,887 of CM069860.1, forward strand.
TTTCTGTTGTTTTTTTGCAAGATATAGGGCAATAGCTGATAGTAGTGTTTTTTTTTGTTTCTCCTAAATTTAACTCTAACCATAAATTTAACCCTAACCCTAAATCTAACCTTTGCACTAACCCTAATTCTATAGGGTCTATAGGGTGTAATTCTATAAGGCTTAATTCTAATTCTATAGGATCTAGGGTTAGCATTTCCCTTTTTTTAATGTGATATTGCTGACTGCCTCTAGGGGCAGTCAAGTCACAGTAACAGAGCGACGGAAGAGATTTCTTATCACTTTCAATTGTGACCAGAAGGAAATCAATTAACATATCAAATAGTGGATCCCACAGAACCACTCTGATTAGTTGATTGATTTGTTTCTGGTCACATATGACTTCTACATACAACACACAGGCAGCAAGCAAAAGTTATATGTGGCCGGTAAAAAAAATGGCTGAGGTGGCAACCGTACCTGTTTATGACATCACCTGGTGGCCCAATATGCAGATTATACATTTCCTAATTTGCATATCAAGCCACAGACACATTTAAAACATTTTCTCTTATATGATGCATTTGCTTGCAATTCCACTAACGCAATGTACAGCTAATTTTTTATGCTCTACAGTCTCAATATAAGCAATTTAGGTTGACTAAGTGCCTTTACACACTGAATTGTCCTCTACTGTTACACTTAAGGAATGGAATAAACTGCAAACTACTAAAACCATCAATTTCGCCCACCTGGCGGGGGCCATTATTTGTCTCTATTCACGGGTTCACCAGCTGTGTCACCAGTTAAACATCCCAATCACCTGGCAACTCCTGTACCATGTGGCACAGCCGAAAAGGAATGGAGTCTGTGCGGACAGAATAAAGAGGCCCATTAAGAAAATATTTCAAAGGTGACATTTTGCAAGTAATTCACTCTGGCTTGGTCGACTTCTGTGCACATTTTTGTAGAATCTGAGCATTCACACCCCGCTTGTCCAACGGTCTCCGCACTGAAGATAATGAGCGGGAATGACTGGGTGACGGTGATATCATGATCTCTGATGGATCCTGGCGCCAGCGAGATGCTGGGGGTGCCTGGACTTACAGGAAAGTCCCATGCTAGCCATTCGGGGAAGACGTCCCCTTGGGAGAAGGTCTTGGAGTGAAGGTAAGTATTCCGACAATTAAAAAAAAAAAAATTATTAAAATAATTAATGTAAATTTGTAGTTAGAGTGTTAGTTTCAATGTGATTTTTTTGGGTGGGTGGTCCTTTAAATTGTCGCCTGGTTAATCGGGCTCTGTATTTTTTTAGCAGCCCTTATATATATTGCGGTATCTTTCATTGTTATTGTGGGTGACATGATGATAACCATTGCAGAATATTGTTTTAACACATACTCAGGTTGCTCGGTAACCAATACATGGTGTCCCAATCATACATAACAGGGCACCGTAATAATGTATTACACTCAACATGCTGGCACAATAACAAACCAGATCATCGAGGCGTCCATTGGAATGTCCAAGGTGAACTCAAAGTCACTGCATGTGACCGAACGACGAAGCTATTTATATTGTGTATAATTGCAGGGAGTTGTACACAGCGTGACAATGCAGGGGTCAGTCACAGTCTTGTGCATATCATATTATAGACGCACACACTTATGCAAACTTACTATTTAGATAGTTAGCCCATTGGGGCAAAAGCTTAAGTTTCCCTTTCTTCCTTTAGGGAGCTACTAGGAATTATGTTCTCCCTTTCAGTGGTATGTTCTCGTAGGTCCCCTTTTCTTGGCGCTATTTCCACGTGGTAGATGCCACGCCTACTCAAGTAGGCAATATGTGTCCAAGTCGCCAGAGGGAAGCAGCCCCTGACTCTCCTGAGGATCATGATGGAGTTCAGTTGAGTTGAACCTTCCAAGACCTTTTTGAGCATTACTAGGAGAGCAGCTGTTCCCAGGTTGTAATCCCCTGTGGTGTATAACCAAACTAATATAAATGAAAGCTGGCTCACTAAGGTTTATCTACATTAAAAGATATTTATTCTAAGGTAACAACAGAATAACACAAATTTATTGAATACAGCCCAACACCACAGAGCAACAACCCCTTTAATATCTCTCTCTCTCTCTCTTTCTCTCTCTCTCTCTCTCTCTCTCTCTCTCTCTCTTTCTCTCTGTCTCTCTCTGTCTCTCTCTGTCTCTCTCTCTGTCTCTCTCTCTCTCTATCTCTCTGTCTCTCTCTGTCTCTCTCTGTCTCTCTCTCTGTCTCTCTCTCTCTCTCTCTCTCTCTCTCTCTCTCTCTCTCTCTCTCTGTGTCTCTCTCTCTCTCTCTCTCTCTCTCTCTCTCTCTGTGTCTCTCTCTCTTTCTCCATATATTATTTATCGGCGTATAACACGCACCTCATTTTAAGAATGAAATTTCAGGAAAAAAAACTTAAATTTCAAATAAAGAACTTTGAAGCCCAATATGCCATTTTAATATGCCAGATATTGCCCCCAATATGCCATTTTAATATGCCAGGATATTGCCCCCAATATGCCATTTAATGTGCAGGATATTGCCCCCAATATGCCATTTAATATGCAGGATATTGCCCCCAATATGCCATTTTAATATGCCAGATATTGCCCCCAATATGCCATTTTAATATGCCAGGATATTGCCCCCAATATGGCATTTTAATATGCCAGGATATTGCCCCCAATATGCCATTTTATTTTGCCAGGATATTGCCCCCAATATGCCATTTTAATATGCCAGATATTGCCCCCAATATGCCATTTTAATATGCCAGGATATTGCCCCCAATATGGCATTTTAATATGCCAGGATATTGCCCCCAATATGCCATTTTATTTTGCCAGGATATTGCCCCCAATATGCCATTTTAATATGCCAGATATTGCCCCCAATATGCCATTTTAATATGCCAGGATATTGCCCCCAATATGGCATTTTAATATGCCAGGATATTGCCCCCAATATGCCATTTTATTTTGCCAGGATATTGCCCCCAATATGCCATTTTAATATGCCAGGATATTGCCCCCAATATGCCATTTTAATATGGCAGGATATTGCCCCCAATATGCCATTTAATATGCCATGATATTGCCCCCAATATGCCATGATATTGCCCCCAATATGCCATTTAATATGCCATGATATTGCCCCCAATATGCCAGGATATTGCCCCTTAGTATGCTCGTTATGCCAGCCTCCTCCCCCCCCTTCCCCAGACCTCAGCACTTACCTTGTTCCTGCTCTGTCCCCCGGTGCTCTGAAGCTGCGTGGCTGTGAGGGAAGCGTTGTGAGCTCCCCTCCAGCCGCTCGGAACAATAAAGTTTGTTTTAAAAAAAACACACTTTATTGACCGCGCGGCTGGAGGGGAGCTCACAACGCTTCCCTCACAGCCACGCAGCTTCATTGCACCGGGGGACAGAGCAGGAACAAGGTAAGTTTTAGATTATTTTTTTTTTCTGCGTATAACACGCACACACCATTTTCCCCCTATTTTCAGGGAGAAAAAGTGCGTGTTATACGCCGATAAATACGATATATATGTGTGTGTATCATACAGTATACACATACAGATACACAGACACACACTGACACACATGCGGATACACAGACACATACAGACAGACACACATATAGACAAGCATGCAGATGCACATGATGATGACAGAATGATACTCATACAGATATAAACAGTGACACACATACAGGTACATAGCGGCACACGCTGACAAACATGCAGACATACAGATACACATACAGACAAACAGACACACATACAGACACAGAGACATACAGATACACATACAGACACATATGCAGACAAACAGATACACATACAGATAGACAGACACGTACAGACAGATACATATACAGAAACGCATGTAGATACACAGACACACTTAATGACAAACATTCAGATACACTTACATACAAACAAACAGATACCCATGAAGACAAAGAGATACACCTACAGACCCACATGCAGACATACAGACACACACAGACATACACACACACATACATACATACATACAGACACACACACACATACATACAGACACACATACAGACAGACACACACACACACAGACATACACACACACATACATACAGACACACACACACATACAGACAGACACACACATACAGACAAACACACACACACACACACACATACAGACAGACACACACAGATACACAGATACAGACATTCTCCCACACACACACACAAACTGTTAAAACAAAATTTAGTCACCCTCCTGTTTCCTACTTTTTCCGTGCAGGAGGATTACTTCCCTGGGGTTCAATGGTTGCCTCATGCCGATGGGAGTCAGAGCTCCTTCTCGTTGCGCTCTGTTAGCTGAGAGGAAGTGACGGCTTCCTCCCAGCTCTGACATTATCACTGGGTCATGCTCTTAAAGCGCCGCAGCGCTGACCAGGCCCCAGGAAATCCATTGCCATAGGGTGGCCCCAAGAGCTTGCGCCACCCGATGGGCCCGTTCAATGCGGCAGCATTCCCTGGTGCGCTCCCTTTATCCCCTTTACCTTACATAAGATACTCCCCTGCTCTCTTACTGGTTCCTGTGTATCATAGTGGGCGGGACTAGGTGGCTGTGTACAACTTTTTTTACCTGCCTTCCAACACAAAGAGAGGAGATTGATCTAATCAAACAGGATCATAACCCCGCCCCCTTGTGATGTAATAGTTACATTACCCTCCCATTCAATGCAAGTCTATGGTCAGAATTCTGACTTATAGACTGCATTCTGTGTCCCCAGACCCAAAGTGAGATACTAGTGCTGTAAAGTCTCTGGGGGGTGGCACCCAAAAGCACTATATTACACAAAATGGCAGCGCATAGTCGCAGTTTCCGATACCCTGCATTAATACTATGCATGGGGAGAGCGAGCAGGAAACAGGACCTGCAAAACCAAAGACTGAGCAGAGTTTGGAGCTGGTGCATTAGCCCACAGAGCCGTAATGGGTAATGTGGTTACAAAATGTGTTTGCAACTGGATGTTAAACCATGAAATTGGGACAAATAACTGGGAAATACTCTCTTGTTACACAGAAAAGTAAGTCACATGACGGCATTTACCATGTCACTGATGATGTCAAGGATTAACTAGAGGACAGAATAACTTTAATAAACAAAGAGAACGTGACTGTTCAATCATCTGCCGTCCACCTATTTCCACCTAAAACAAGTCCTGCCAGACTTGGCAAAACAGCAGCGTCCCACCTACAGAGATGTCACATTTTTCCAAGTAATATTTTCATTTTTTTTTTAAAAAAAGTAATAAAAAAAGACACACTCTCCATTATACACAATAAATGGCGACTGCGCCTTTACAGGCCTCTCCTGACACTTTGCAGTGCGGGAGTTTTTCTACATTACCCCCACTGTCCTCCAAATTAGGGAATTTGTAATCATTTTTGATTCTCTACATTCACAATAAAAACAATGTTTAGGTGACACTGTCCCTTTAAAGAGTAAGTTCTGCCATTATTATTATTATAATTACCATTGATACCTTTTTACAACCCACAACATTGTTGCATATTGTTTCCCTTCTAAAACTGTTGTTTGTTTTTTGTTTTAATAAAAAAAAACTGCATTTTGAACACTGTGGGGTCTATCTACACCAAAATGCTTAAATTAACAAAATTTGGGTATAAAGTGTGAGAAAAACCTCAATTCAGCTACTCTATATATATAGTTTTGCGTGCATTTTGGCTATTTTACACAGCTATAAATTTGAGTCCATTTAGTTCATTCAAAATAAGGTGAAAACATCTGTCCTTAGAAAGCATAAGATTCTCCACTATAGAACTCAAAGGACATATGTGATGAGGTGTGACAGTATCAAAAAGGAGCACAGACACACAAAGGAGAAGATTAAAGAAATGTGTTAACATAAATTCAAATTATATTTTATGCTATGATAATAAACTTAGGCAGGAAGGGGGTGTTTAGAGGAAAGGTATGACCAAATCCACCTAGGCCAGGAGGGCATGGCCTGGTTCCCTGGAGGAGGAGAAAAACAACTGGTTAATAGGAACAGTGTTGGGACAAGAGATTTTCAGTACTGATACCAGAGTTGGATTTCTGCCAAGGCCATCTAGGTCTAGGTTGGCAGACTGGGGTAGCAGAGTACTGAAGAGAGTGATAGCAAAGCCAGTGGGCCTGCACAGACATCCGGCCTGCCCCCACTAGATCACAGAGGAGCAATATGGTACAGGGAAAAGGGATGTGGAGGCAAACTGGGACTTTGGACAGGGATATGAGGAACAATCTGGCACCATTTTAAGATATGTGGGGACAATCTGACACTGTTATAAGATATGTGGGGACAATCTGACACTGTTATAAGATATGTGGGGACAATCTGACACTGTTATAAGGTATGTGGTGACAATCTGACACTGTTATAAGATATGTGGGGACAATCTGACACTGTTATAAGGTATGTGGTGACAATCTGACACTGTTATAAGATATGTGGGGACAATCTGACACCGTTATAAGATATGTGGGGACAATCTGACACTGTTATAAGATATGTGGGGACAATCTGACACTGTTATAAGATATGTGGGGACAATCTGACACCGTTATAAGATATGTGGGGACAATCTGACACTGTTATAAGATATGTGGGGACAATCTGACACCGTTATAAGGTATGTGGGGACAATCTGACACTGTTATAAGATATGTGGGGACAATCTGACACTGTTATAAGATATGTGGGGACAATCTGACACTGTTATAAGATATGTGGGGACAATCTGACACTGCTGTAAGATATGTAAGATTCAAGTCAACCCTACAATGGGAAAATGTACGATAGAGGTTATCTTTTACTGTTTTTGTGCAATTCAAGTTAAATTTGGTTACCAATTGTTCGACTCCTGTCAGTTCGGTATAAATCCCTGGTACACAATTCTCATCACCCAGTTGAAAATAATTTTCTGGTGTGGCATAATTTATGGGGCTCTTGTGTGTGGCATAATTATGGGGCTCCTGTGTGTGGCATAGTTTTGGGGCTCTTGGGTGTGGCATAGTTATGGGGCTCTTGTGTGTGGCATAGTTAATGGGCTGCTGGGTGTGGCATAATTTATGGGGCTCCTGTGTGTGGCATAATTATGGGGCTCCTGTGTGTGGCATAGTTTTGGGGCTCTTGGGTGTGGCATAGTTATGGGGCTCTTGTGTGTGGCATAGTTAATGGGCTGCTGGGTGTGGCATAATTTATGAGGCTCCTGTGTGTGGCATAGTTAATGGGCTCCTGTGTGTCACATAATTTGTGGGGCTCCTTTGTGTGGCATATTTAATTAGCTCCTGTGTGTGGCATAATTTGTGGGGCTCCTGTGTGTGGCATAGTTAATGGGCTCCTGTGTGTGACCTAATTTGTGGGGCTCCTGTATGTGGCATATTTAATGGGCCATCTGACTGGCATTACTAAGGAATCTGTTTGGCAATGTATTGGAGGAAATCCAGGGGGGTGACACCATGAGTTACCACACCGGGTGACACCAACCCTAGTGACGCCTCTGGTGCTGAATAAAAGATAAGCACATAACTGACTCCCTTTCCTGAGTTTACATAATGCAGCATTAAACATATTGTAGCGGGCTGTCAGATGACCATGCAGACAATGTGATTAAACAAATCAGTTACCTGGCGACTTTTACACTGAGTACACAGCAATGTGCCCCACCTGGAGGTAATGACAGCATGTGATGTTACTAAGAGCCAGATTGTGATCTTACAATGAGAGTTAAAGGCCATTGTGTTCAATTCATGCAGACACCGAGGCTGACGTTCAAACCCACGCGTGCATACAGGCATGACCGCTTCACGCTGCCAATTTGTGTATGTTTCCCAAATGCCCTTGTCCTCTTAACATGCTACGAAAACAATGCCTGAGGCGACATTTACTCTCGGAATTTCCACTCAAATTTGTAAACTTTTTTTTTTTTTTTTACAATACGGAGAACCCTCAGTCACCCTTTCCCTTCGTTTTTCTTACAGAGGCCAAGACCAGTGCGTCCAAAATACAAAGCACTTTTTTTTTTTTTTTACATATTGAGTCTATAATAGTTGCCAACAGTCACAAAGTTGCTGGGACAGTACCCTTTTTTTTTAGGGTTCTCGCTGGCAAATTCAGGTCTATCTTGACAGTGTGCTCAGACAGTATTGTGTTTAAACTATGTATGACTAAGTCTTAGGAGAATTGAGCACAAGACATTGGGTGTCTGTACCACGGAGGCAGGAGCTCAGTCATTGAAGAAGTATACAAAGGATCAAGGCATGGTAGAAATACTGTTCAAAAGCCTGATTATGTTTTATAATTGGAACTTTCTGTAGACGTATTTGGACTTCCAAATTTATTTTTTTATTAATTTTACCACACCTTTCCCATTCAGTCTCACCTCACTGTTTAGACTGAGATTCACCTCAACTGCTCATTCAGATTCACCTCACCATTCCCATTCACCTCAGAATTTAAAGATTAAAGATACTGTGTCAAACCTACACAATGCTTATACTGTAAATGTAGTGAATTTTTTTTTTAAATGGCGATAAATGATCTATATATTGTGTCAGCAGAATTGCAAGCAAATGCATAACATTAGATATATGTTTTAAATGAGTCTGTGAAGTCTCCTGCTTATGACATCACAAATTTCTTGATATGCAAATGAATTAATTTCCAGTGGTAAATGTATCGTTCACGTATCAACCCACAAGGTGATGTCATAAGCAGAAGACCCCACAGCCCTATTTAAAACATTTTTCTCGTACTTTATGCTTTTGCTGGCAATTTTTACATTTTTTAATGTATAGATCTTTTTCATAGAGGGCCATGTACTAAAAAACGCAAATATATTTTATGTGCAAAACTATTTTTATTTATTTTTTTATTGATGTACTAAACATTTAACACTCAAATAGTACATACCTGCAAATTGCGAATAAAAACGGGCATAATTGCGAATATTTTTTCTACCTCTTTTGATAGCACTCGCCAAAAGCTGGTGTCATTTTCACACGCAAATAAGAATTATTTTTCACAAAATATTCGCAAAACTCTTTAGCGTGCGCAAATATAATCGCAATTTATTAGCGCAACAGGAAAAATGCACGCTAAATAAAAATAAACGTAAAAGGCGCAAATCAGGGAAAACAAGCGCAAAATGTTACAAATTGCTCCTTACTCATGTCTTACCTACTTTTTCCCCCACTGCACTTGTTTAGTACATGACCCCCATCATTTTTTATCCTCTAATTTCCCACCATAAGCAGTGGTTGACAGAGTACCTTTAATTAGTGTGAGATACTCCCCCTAACCGCCTCCCCTTTTAGACTTATCAGTAGTTGGACCAACAGGTTACCAGGATTTCAAGGTCTTTGGACAAAAATATGCAATATCTTGTGAATGGTACATTACACTGTAGGTTCCGGATGACATCTACTTGATAGAGTCAAACACATTGGACACTTCATACTGATTCTCATACCCGAAGGGAAATTAGTACTGGCACTGTAGTGGCGGCATTTTCCATGTCACATGTCATGTGGTATATTTAATGATGCAGGACACTGATACCCGACCACATGACACCTTCGTCGTTGGCTCTGTCAGGTTTATTAGACAGATACATTTGGTTCTAGAGCTAAGAACATTTGCTGCCCGTGGCTGGAGCCTTTTATCACTTAGTCACGCGGCCTTTGTTGACACTTTTCAGATGTGTTTGAAATGCAAATATCTGGAACTGAAGCCAATGACAACAGCTGAAAGTCAAACCCTTCTTATGACAGTCGCGGGAGTCACTGAGGTCACTGTGCAGAACTCAAGGTAACAAGGGTATCAGTAGATAGAGCCAGGAAATGGGCAATGTTCTCAGCTATCAAAGGGGCATTTCCACCTACAGTGTCTAAGATATATTACAAAGAATCTCTGCATTGTGTAAAACAAAGACAAAATCAGTGTTTCCTTTACACTTCCTATCACTGAAAAACTGCTTTTAAAGTGTTATGTATTTGTCTGAGCCTTGAGAGTAATCACCCAATAATATAAATGAATATATAACGTGCACAGCGCTTACATTTACAATCATGTATAATACCAATTTAGGTGAAATAGGACAATACAATATGCATACCTCCCAACAGTGCCGCTTTGCACTGGACAGTCCTGACTTGGGAGCTATGTCCCGCCAGGTTCTACCTCTGTTCTGCAGCCCCCGGAGACGCCTAGGTGGAGGAGGGCCTTGACAGCTTGTGCTGTAGCAAGGCTGCACCCATTGGTGGTAAGGTATTAAGGGAGGAGTTGGGGGAGTGGATCAGAGGGTATTTAAGGCTGAACAATAAGGATAATCTTCATAATTTTTTGGCCTACCAGAATTTTCCGCCCTCCCTCTTGTTGGAATATTAGTTGTCACAGCTGGCGTTAACTTGCTCCTTAGGGGGGTCTATGGCTGGAATATCGGGAGTTCAAATGGATTACGGAAGAGGTTCGGAGATAAATTGGAGCTCTTAGCCTGTTGGTGGGCTGGGCAGAAGGTCTGCCTGGCAGTGGATTCATTGGACGGTGGACCCCTGGAGAGCAAGTTGGTGTGGGACATTTTCCTTGTTATGTTAACTATGTTAATAAAGTTATTGTTCAATTATGTTAATTTTGAGGTTCATGTCATTTATGACATATGTGTGAATATGTGGGTTTGTCATTGCCTAATTTTGTATATTTATTTGTATTTATTGTGACGTGTTATGTTAAGGTTGGAGGCAATGACATGTTAATTAAATAAAATGGCTGTGGCCTTTTCTACCCACTACGTCTGTGCCATGTGTCTCTATTTATGGTAAAGATACAGCCTGGTAGTCGAGGCTACAACTGTTCTGCTTTTTGGGACACAGGTAGAGCTCAATGGGACAGCAGGACTCAGGATCACAATCCCGCGGTCCTGATCGCATTCTCCAGTGTCCCAGACACCAGGGAATGGTTACTGGGCGTGCGCAACATTGTGCACATGTGCAGCAGCGATCCTGGCTTCAGATGCCAGGATCTAAAGTGGCTGACAGTGTTACCGCACATGAGTGGTAGCGGTGACAAGCTCCTCCCCAGGCTGGAGGGAAGAGTTACACCAGAAAACATTCTGCTGATCCAAATAGCCAGCGACTGGTTAAACCATGACCTCTGCAACTTGCGGCCAAATTCTCAGCTGACCTGGCATCTCAGGGTTACTGTGAGGACGGTATTGTCAGATTAGCAGGAGGTATGGTTGTGTGCACACTGCACAGCCAAGATATATACTCCGCTGCCAAGGCACAGTGACGAGATGTACCATAAAAATGATTGATGATGAAAGGGCGGCTGGACTCTGAAGGACAATGCTGGATTTCAACATTTTATCAATAGTTTAAATATTTTCTTTTATTGAAGAATTCATGTGCTCTAAGCACGGCTTCACTTAAAAGAGGCAATGGTGCCAAAATTGTGAAGCAAACAATAAATTAGCTCAGTTCTGTTGATTAAAAACAAGCACTAGGGCACCTCCTTACTTCCTTTCTGGGTTTGCTTGTGGGCGTGGTCTGTTCAGCTGCTTCCTTATTGGTCTCTCAACTGACCGTCTACTGACTAGACAGTCATACAGCTGTATGCTCCTTAGTGCACGCACTCAGCATCTTCCCCACTGAAATGAGGGATTTACAGTGGCTTATTATGAGAAATTTCCCAACTTACCTGATTTGGCCCAATTTTTGTAACTCTGTTGTCAATTTCTCCCACTTCGTAGTATAATAAATAGACCCATATATGTTTTGCTGCAAAAGTAAAAAAAATGGCTTACATGGTTAAAATGTTATTTATTAACTTATTCCTTTTACTATTGGTATAAAGGAACAAAAGCCAATCACTATTCCTCACTTGAAAACTCCTCTCTGTTCCTGCCTTAGAAGATATAACATCAGTCAAAGTGGGCGTTGCTTATACAAGTCACCATGAACCCATTCAGTGCAGGAGACATACCTCCCCAATATAGCGTCCCATAGCTTTCCCATTGTTCCACGACCCACCCCCCTGACTGCCCCAGCGTTCCTCTCCATGGGATGTTACGAGTACCAATTTCAATTCTACTCATTTTATTTGTATAGCTCCCACCTTCTGGCACCGTTGAATCAGGACACCAGGGGGCGAGGCTTGGGAGGTAAAAACAATTGCGCCCTGTACATTGGCGAAAAAAAAACGTGGCCATGGGATCGGGAATACCTGATCCCGCCGAGCTGTACCTCTGTGCTGAAAAGCAGTGGCAAAATTGTGACTGTCCCATACACATTGTTTGAAGAACTGGCCCGCTGGGCTAGCTCGTACCAAACATATATCCTTATATTGCATGAAGGGGGCAGAGGAGGGGCACATGACATCAAAGGCACCCAAGAGCATCCTCTCAATGGCACTATACCATGTCTCCCAACTGTCCAGTTTACGCAGGACAATCCCGAGTTCAGTGGGACCTGCAAAAAATGTAATTCTTCAGCAAAAATTGGGAGGTTTGCTATAAGTGTGATAGCCTTAAACACAGGCCGTGCTGCAACTTTATAGGAAACTATTTACTAATTGAGGAGCCAGGCTGTTATTTATAGCCACACAAGTTATTATTACGTTTGGAAATGTAAACTTTCCCTTTGGTCATTGATCAGGTGTGGGATTTGTATGCTGTAACCTGTGTATTTAATCTAAGCAGGATGCAGCAGGTATCAGTGACTGCGGATTATGTGACATAATGTTTGTGTTCCCCAACATGTTTATACACATCAACCAACGTCAGAAGCTTTCTCTTCAGCCAACACAATGATTTCCATTATGAACCATTCAAAGGGGAAGTAAGACACTTACGGAAATAGCACATTAGCCCCCAGCTGCCTTGAAATCAATGTTACCCCTGAGAGATATCTAGTCACCCTATTATATACAAATGCATAAACTCTGGGTGTTGAGGGTCAGCTATTTGAAGCTAATCTTTGCTGGAATTTAATATGTTCTTTCAGGGAATTTCATTGGGCAGATATATAGATAGATAGATATAGATAGATAGATAGATAGATAGATAGATAGATAGATAGATAGATATAGATATAGATATAGATATAGATATAGATAGATATAGATATATATATATAGATATATATATATACAAGCAGTATCCAAAATCTTTACTATTTTATTTTGCAGGCTTTAGGGTAAGTTGTGCCTCATTATGGAGGCTTAAATCACACTTCTCGTGTACCTATATCACTTTAAAGAGGATAAAAAATATAAACATTCTGCCAACAAAACATGCTAAGGTTTGTTTGTTTTTTGCTTGAATATAAGACGTCCCTGATTATATGATGATCCCCAAACACTGAATGTTTTGAACCCCTGGACTTGCCAGTGCACCTCCAGGACTTGCCAGTGCACCTTCAGGACTTGCCATTTCACCTTCAGTACTTGCCAGTGCACCTCCAGGACTTGCCAGTGCACCTTCAGTACTTGCCAGTGCACCTCCAGGACTTGCCAGTGCACCTTCAGTACTTGCCAGTGCACCTCCAGGACTTGCCAGTGCACCTTCAGTACTTGCCAGTGCACCTCCAGGACTTGCCAGTGCACCTACAGGACTTGCCAATGCACCTCCAGAACTTGCCAGTGCACCCCTAGGTGGTGCAAATGTTTTCACAAATTTGCCTTTGTCTTTATTTATTTAATCAAGCCAAAAAACAGATCTGAAATCTTACAGTTTAAAGACAATTAGAAAACATAATCCCCCCCCCCCCCCCCCCCACACGCATCCAATACTATGTCTTTGACCACAGACATCAAGACTGCATGGGAAATTAAAAAACAAATGCCATGAATAAATATGGTAGTTATTAATAAAAATGAATACTGGGGCAAAAAGTGGAGCAGTTACCAATGAAACCAATGGAAGTGTTCCTGCCGTGCCTCCAGACAGAAGAGGACAAGTCCATACATTGTTATACCCCCCCTATGGGTTAGAAATATGCTTATGACACTGACCATAACAGACATATTTAGTGACAAACTGGGGATTATATATATAAAGGTCAATGAGGCAAGACTGTCTGTGGTCAACAGTGGTCTGGTGGCCATGGAAAGCAATGGAATGTTCCTGCTGATTACATCACTTTTAGAACTTTGACCCTGAAATTACCTTTATATCTAACCCCACTTGGTGCAACTCCAGGACTTGCCAGTGCACCTTCAGTACTTGCCAGTGCACCTACAGGACTTGCCAGTGCACCTTCAGTACTTGCCAGTGCACCTACAGGACTTGCCAGTGCACCTCCAGGACTTGCCAGTGCACCTCCAGGACTTGCCAGTGCATCTTCAGGACTTGCCAGTGCACCTCCAGGACTTGCCAGTGCACCTTCAGTACTTGCCAGTGCACCTACAGGACTTGCCAATGCACCTACAGGACTTGCCAATGCACCTACAGGACTTGCCAGTGCACCCCTAGGTGGTGCAAATGTTTTCACAAATTTGCCTTTGTCTTTATTTATTTAATCAAGCCAAAAAACAGATCTGAAATATTACAGTTTAAAGACAATTAGAAAACATAATCCCCCCCCCCCCCCCCCACACACGCATACCTTACTGTGTACAGACATCAAGACCTGTATGAGAAATTAAAAAAACCAAAAACAAAGACCATGAAGAAATATGGGAGTTATTAATAAAAATCAATTCTGGGGCAAAGTTCCCAGAGTGGAGCAGTTACCAATGAAACCAATGGAAGTGTAGCCCCCAGACAAAGTCGGGGAGGGGCAATCATGACAGGGTGCTGAGAGGATATGTCAGCCTATAGTGGGAATCAGTGGGAGGAGTTGGGAGAGTATAAAAGATAGGAACAGGAAGTTCAGGGGCCATTTTAGGAAAAATTTTCCCCATATACCTGTTGTGTGTCTGGTCTGTCTCCCTTCTTCTTTTCCAGGATCATGGAGGCTGAGATTGATAGGATTCTCGCTGAGATGAAGGCTGCTGCGCTGCTGAAGGGACCTGGCTGGCTGAAGGGACGTCTGGAGGGACCTGGAGCGGCAGCAGGGCCGGCTACCACCGCATCTGGGAGGCCTTCGCGTTCGGTGAGGCCTCCCCGCCGCCTGAGCCCTGGGGATGCCATCCTACCAGGCCCCAGCGGGATCCAGGCAGCTGGGAGCCGCTCAAAAGCTCCCCCCAGGATGACCAGAGCGGGATCGCAACCCGGAGAACACCGGAGGCCGGCGGCAGCGCGGGTAGGCCGCAACCGGAAGTCGGCGGCGGCGGGAAAGGACAAGACAGAGGTGACCAGCGGGAGAGTTGCGGTCGCGCAACGGGATGCGCCGGCGGGCAAGGCTGCCGGTCGTAGGAGCAGAAAGTCCGGGCCCCTAGGCCCCAACTCACCAGAGCCAATGCCTGACGCTGGGGGAAGAGGAAACGGCGGGAAAGGCGCCAGTCGGCCGGACGGTACAGCGGTGGAGGCAATCCATCATCAGGTGAGCAGGCCCAGTAGAGGGGGGGGAGTGGGAGGCCCGGATCACGCAGCACGCCCCCCGGTGGCCTACCGCGCCGCTCACACCTCAGCTAGGCCGCATGGGATGCTAGGAGGGCAGTTACAGGCCACACCTAGGCCCTCTTCCCCAGACTTCTATTCAGACGCTAGTAGGGCCCCCACGAGTTTAGGTACAGCGCGATGGGGGTCAAGCGACAGGGGATCCGTATCATCGGGTGGTTCTTCCCCCCTCACACCAAGACAAAGGTCGGTGTCCCCGTTATTGTTCTCCCCGCCCCCGTCACCGGCTAGGTCCACATCCCCCGTGGTGAGTGAAGGGTCTCCCATCGAAGTGGACGGGGGTGAGTACAGTGGGGACGGTGGTCATCAGCCAGGCGGTTACAGTGGCGCAAGGCAACAGTACAGGGGTCGGGACAGACACGCCCGGGCTAGTCGCGCTTCTCCAAAGGCAGCCAGGCGGACGGGGGGTGCGAATGCACAGCAGGGGGTTCGCAGTCGCTGTAGGTCACGGCGCAGGGTCCGATCACCGGGAAGGGGTGCTTCCTCCCCAGCAGATGCTAGCCCGCAACCCAGGAGAGGGGTTCCATGTAGGCCACGGAGGAATGCGCGGGGGGAGGGGTCACCTTCATCAAACCGTTATGAGTCCCCGGTACCGTCACATTGCTCTCTCTTTTCCAGGCGTTCCCAAGAGTTGGAGCAACATCGGGCCGGACCGGCCCCCGGGAGCCGCGGTGGCCATGAGAGGGCACCGGACAAGAGGAAATCGACTTCGGGAGAGGCACTGGCAACAGGGAGCGCAGGTCCGAGCGATCAGCAGGCTAGCTTGGCTACGGGGCCGATTGGTGAGTTGATTGTAACCCCTTCTCCTGACAGGCAAGGGGAGGCAGAACTGATGGGGGGGTTGCGCGCCTTTCTAGATTCATGGGCCAAAAGGAACGACGCGGGGGTGGCCGAGACAGTGGTGGCAGCGTGGGTACCTCCGGTATCAACTCCCATGCCGAGCAGTGGGTCAGGGGGCACAGAAGGGGTATCGGCTGGGGTGGCGGGGGCACCTCATCAGGCGTTGGGGGTCAGCTCACAAAGTCTAACAGGGGTGGGGGGCCCCTCGATTGGAGAATTAGGAGGGACCGATCTGGGGTCGGTTAGCATAGCGGAGGCAGCACGGCATTCCTCGTACACGTCTTTCTCAGGTCCGTTAGGTGTGCACTTGAAGGGGGAGGTTCGGGAAAGAATATGGAAGGGAGAGTATGTCGAACTTCTTTCTCTCCTGCCGCTGGAGGAGCCTATTGACTTCAAGGAGGATGAGAAAAAAGAGGATAGAGGGAAGAAAGAGGAGGAGGAGCGTAGGAAACGGTATAGGAAGCTCCCAAAAACGTTTGGGAACTGGCTACGGTCGTTTTGCATTTTGGCTAGTGTCATAGGTGAAAAGCGCCCCGAACGGTGCTCCTCACTGTTTTGCTACGTGGATGGTATTTGGGAAGCGTACCGACTGTATGGGGGTTTAGCATGGTGGAGGTACGACGAACAGTTTCGTCAACGCCTCGCGGCGAACCCAGGCATGAGCTTCGACCAGATTGATATTACTCTCTGGGTGAAGATCATGATGGCGCAAAAGGCATCGCCCTTTCCCGGGGGGGCCGGTAGCGGGACACAGGGTTCCGCGCCGGCCGCCGGTAAACGTGGTACTTGCTGGCTGTTCAACGACAGCCAGTGCAAGTGGGGCGCCTCCTGCAAATTCAGACATGAGTGCTCGGTCTGCGGTGGCACGCATAGCGCGGCTAGATGTTTTAAGCGCGGTAAGTCAGGTAGCTCAGCCGGGCAGTCTGGGGCTAAAGGGGAGAACTCCGGTGAACTGCGACGCGATGCGGCCGTGGCTAAGGCGTTACGGTAGGCGTGCGGACGCAAGCTTCTTGGAGGACGGGTTTAGGTCTGGGTTTCGCATCCCGTTCGTCCAAGGCCCAGGCCGTATCTCCCGCCGGAACTTGAAGTCGGTGCTTCAGTTTCCGGAAGTAGTGAGGGACAAGCTACGGAAGGAGCTGGAGGCGGGCAGGATGGCCGGCCCGTTTCCAGAACCACCCATGGCGAATTTGCGGGTTTCTCCTTTGGGGGTGGTACCTAAGAAGGATCCCGGTAAATTCCGGCTAATACATCATTTGTCCTATCCGAAGGGGGGGTCGGTCAATGATGACATCGATAAGGAGCTGTGCTCAGTATCGTACGCATCATTTGATAGGGCAGTAGAGCTGGTCAGAGACGCAGGTGCTGGGGCATTAATGGCTAAGGCGGACATAGAATCGGCCTTTCGCCTCCTCCCTATACACCCGGAGTGCCACCACCTATTGGGCTGTTGGTTTGAGCAGGGGTTCTATGTGGACCTCTGTCTACCTATGGGGTGCTCGGTTTCTTGTGCCTATTTCGAGAAATTTAGCACATTTCTCGAATGGGTAGTTAAGAAAGTAGCAAATGATCGTTCAATGGTGCACTACTTGGACGATTTTTTGTGCGTAGGCCCTAGTGGCTCCAGAACCTGCGTGGGGCTGCTGCGCTCACTGGAACGGGTTGCACAGAGCTTTGGGGTTCCCTTGGCGGCGGACAAGACGGAGGGCCCCACTACATGCCTAAGCTTTCTAGGGTTGGAAATAGATTCGGTGGCAGGGGTCTGCAGACTCCCCAAGGATAAGCTGGTGGTATTAAGGGCTGCTGTTCAAATGGTAGGGGGGGCCAAAAAGGTTACCCTGCGTCAGTTACAGTCACTGATAGGGCGCTTGAACTTCGCCTGCCGGATAATTCCGGTGGGTCGGGTGTTTATTAGGTCACTATCACGGGCTACGGCAGGTATTGCGGCGGGACACCATTTTATCCGGGTAACTAGGAAGATACGGGCAGACCTGGCTGTGTGGCTGGTCTTTCTTGAGCGGTTTAACGGAAAAGTGGTATTTCAGCGCGCAGTAGTACAGGCTGATGAGTTGGAGCTATATACTGATGCGTCAGGTAGCGTGGGTTTCGGCGCTTACTTTGCTGGTAAGTGGTGCGCGAAGCTTTGGCCGGAGGCATGGGCGGGTAGCAAACTTCTGAAAAACCTGGCGTTTCTGGAACTATTCCCCCTGCTAGTGGCCCTAACGCTATGGGGGGGGTGTATGCGTGACCGGCGGGTTGTCTTTTTCTCTGACAACTTGGCGGTCGTGCATTCAGTAAACAACCTATCAGCAGCTTCGGCCCCGGTAGTGCGGCTTCTACGGCGTTTTGTGCTGCTTTGCATGGAACTGAACATCTCGTTCCGTGCGAAACATGTACCAGGGCACTTAAACGTTATAGCGGATGCTCTTTCTCGATTCCAGTGGGAGCGGTTTCGGGCAGAAGCTCCGGGAGCAGACAGGACTGGGCAGGAGTGCCCGTCGGTACTGTGGAAGATCGGGATGGAGTGCTTGCGGGATGGGTAAAAGGTTCGCTTGCTCCCGCCACATGGTCGGCATACGCGAGGGTCTGGCGAGACTGGGATGCGATGGTGGCTGCGAGGGGTAGACATCACTCAGAGGCATCCCTGCTGGATGCTTTGCTTTGGTTTTTGGTTCAGCTTTCAGCTGAAGGGGCGTCCCCTTCCAAATTGGACAAAGCAGTGGCAGCTTTGTCCTTTTTGTTTAAATTGCGAGGTGAGGTAGACGTGTGTAAGAGCTTTGTGGTAAGGCAAGCGTTAAAAGGTTTTCGGAAAGGAAAAAAGCAAGCGGATACAAGACGCCCGGTGTCGGTGGCGTTGCTGCGTAGGATGGTGGAGGCACTGCGAGCCATTTGCACATCGGAGTACGAATATCTGTTGTTTACTGCGGCCTTTTCCTTGGCTTTTTTCGGGGCATTCCGGATATCGGAGCTGGTAAGTCCTTCCAGGGCCCGGTTGGGCGGCATCTGGGCGACGGACGTGGTGTGTGAACCTGAGAAGCTACTGGTGTGGCTCAGGTCATCAAAAATGGATACGGCCAGGCGGGGCCGTATGGTGGAATTGTATAGGGTACCAGGTGAGCGGGTGTGCCCGGTACGCTGCATCAGGGAGTTTTTGGTTGTGCGGGCGCAGGGGTCTCAGTCCCTCCTGGTCCACGCAGACTCCTCTGGTTTATCGAGGTTTCAATTCCTCAGGGTAATGAGGATGGCCTTGGAACGCCTGGGTGTGCCAGCGCAGGAGTTCGGCACCCATTCCTTTCGGATTGGGGCTGCCACGGAGGCTTCACGGCTAGGCCTAGGGGAGGCTTTAGTCAAGAAGATTGGTCGCTGGGAATCTGGACGGTACAGATCGTACGTTCGTCCCCACAGATTATTGTTATAAAAAAAAAAAAAAAAAAAAAGAGAGGAAAAGCAAAAAAAAAAAAAATATATATAAAAAAAAAAAAAAAAAAAAATTTTTTTGGTCAATTTGGCCTGATTGATTTCCGCGGAACGGTGTACATAGTATTATGTTATTGACTGTATTCTCTGTTCCAGGTTCTTGTTTGGAAGTGTGGATCATCGGCCATTCATACGTCTACTGGGCCGAGAGGAGAGCTGCAGTGCGTAGGAGTGGAGTCCAGCTGGGCTTTCCTCCGGATCAAGTTCGTCTGAAGTGGTTTGGAGTAAGGGGCATGTTGTGGAATGCTGTGCTAACTAATGTGGAACAAAGAATGTGGCGGGGCGGCCGCCCTGACATACTCTTTATTCATGCAGGGGGGAATGATTTGGGGGTAGTGCCGCAGAGGGAGCTGGTGAAGAATATGCAACGGGACGTGTCCCGCTTGCATACTCTTCTACCAGGGATTAAGATCATCTGGTCTGAGATGGTTCCCCGGTCGGTTTGGAGGCACGCCAGGGATTCGGCGGCCATGAACCGTTGCCGGGGAAAGATAAACAAACTGATGGCGAGTTTCATGAGGAAAAAAGGCGGGGTGGTGGTGCGGCACATTAACCTGGAAGGTAAATTTGGGGGGTTGTTTAGGTCTGATGGTGTGCATCCGAACGAGCTGGGGTTGGATTTCTTCAACCTGGCTCTGCAGGAAGGAATAGAGACGGCCACAGTTTCGCTCGGGGGGGGAGCCCATCCGGGGTGATGGGCTTGTGGCGGAAGCTTGCAGGGTATCCAGGAGGGTTAATGGAACATTTGGATTGGGGAGAGTCAATCGGGACTCTGGTGGGAGGTTCGAGGGGAAAGTGGTACCTCGAACCTCAGGTATTGGGGGCATTGGGATATGCCCAGGAACATGGACTTCGGCAGCCACCTGGATACACTTGCAAGCTTGATTGGTTTTCCTGTATATGGAATGTTTAATATTTATGTTTATGTTATGTTTAGTCATTGTATTAAATTATGGATATATATACATAGGTGGAATGTGTATATATATGTGTTATATGATTGTAAATGCAATGGCTATTTAAATAAAGTGCTGTGGCCGTTGTTTTACCCCACAGTCTGGTTTTAAGTTTAGTTATTTCTAGGCGAACACATATCCTCAATGATAGAAGCTACCATGTCATGTAGCCCCCAGACAAAGTCGGGGAGGGGCAATCATGACAGGGTGCTGAGAGGATATGTCAGCCTATAGTGGGAATCAGTGGGAGGAGTTGGGAGAGTATAAAAGATAGGAACAGGAAGTTCAGGGGCCATTTTAGGAAAAATTTTCCCCATATACCTGTTGTCCCACCCACCCTCCCTAATTTTAAGGTTAATGACACTTTATTTATTTATTTATTACATGTCACAGCGTTGGCGGAAGCTTGCAGGGTATCCAGGAGGGTTAATGGAACATTTGGATTGGGGAGAGTCAATCGGGACTCTGGTGGGAGGTTCGAGGGGAAAGTGGTACCTCGAACCTCAGGTATTGGGGGCATTGGGATATGCCCAGGAACATGGACTTCGGCAGCCACCTGGATACACTTGCAAGCTTGATTGGTTTTCCTGTATATGGAATGTTTAATATTTATGTTTATGTTATGTTTAGTCATTGTATTAAATTATGGATATATATACATAGGTGGAATGTGTATATATATGTGTTATATGATTGTAAATGCAATGGCTATTTAAATAAAGTGCTGTGGCCGTTGTTTTACCCCACAGTCTGGTTTTAAGTTTAGTTATTTCTAGGCGAACACATATCCTCAATGATAGAAGCTACCATGTCATGTTCCTGCCGTGCCTCCGAACAGAAGAGGACAAGTCCATACATTGTTATACCCACCCTATATGGGTTAGAAATATGCTTATGACACTGACCATAACAGACGTATTTAGTGACAAACTGGGGATTATATATATAAAGGTCAATGAGGCAAGACTGTCTGTGGTCAACAGTGGTCTGGTGGCCATGGAAAGCAATGGAATGTTCCTGCTGATTACATCACTTTTAGAACTTTGACCCTGAAATGACCTTTATATCTAACCCATCTTGGTGCAACTCCACCTCGTGACCTGGCAATCTGGCATGCCTGTCTACTAAATCTCAGTGTGTGATTGGTGAATGAGATGCAGAGTCAGGCTCAGCTGAACACAATAGATCCAAATGACTATTACCCTCCAAACCCAACCCAGTCCCCACTTCAATACCAAGGCCTATTGCCCCACTGTGTTCCCACATATCAGAGCTCAGTCGTCACATGTTTGCTTAATGCCAAATAAATGATTGGGTGATTTTCTTCCATTTCGCATTCTTGAAATAGTCTTTGTCACAAGGCTGGATATTTTTTTCATATTAAGAGGCTTTTATACTGTGAAGCACATAACAAAAGATCACAGAATAATTCTGATCGTGGGAGGTATACATGTACCAGTCACTGGCCCCCCGCTGGTAGCAGGTGGAGTTATGGTATAGAATGTGTAAGCAAAATTCCCCAAAGCCTTTCATTGGACATGTAATTCCTTAGGGTGTATCTGACATTAATACGGTATTAATTTAAAGTCAAAATATATTTCAAAAGTTTGTCAGAAATTGTATAGATTTTCTTTTACTCTTAAATTTGTAATGCCTCGTTGCTGTGCCTCAGCCGAACTTAGTGGTCAAAAAATACAAAGATGGTGACCAAAGGATGCACATGTGTCTACCCCCACCTCCTATATCACCTTCCCATAGCATTGTGGATGCATGTTGAGCACAGTGGAGTGCCGATATTAAAGTTTGGGGGCAGATAGAAGTGTGCATCCAAGGTTTTTTTTAAAGTCTCTTTAAAAGACTACTGTAGCTTGACAATGACTTACTTTATCAATACATATTTAAGATAGTTATAGAAAATGTTAATCTCTGTATTGTACATATGTTTAATCTATTCACAATTTTGCAGGTTCTACTGATCCTCCCATGCATTTCTCTGGAAGCTAGAAGGAAAAAAAGCAACATTTTAAAGTTATGTCAGATCTAAAGTATCTGAAATCATAACTGTACTTGCTATGTGTGCATGCATATTATATATATATATATATATATATATATATTGCACAGGAACCTGTACAGAACTGAGAGCTCCCAGGTATGCTGCTGGCTTTATATCTCTGGCACCAGTCTCCTCTCCTGACCTATAGCTCTCTGAATGACCTGAATGGTATAAATTCCAGAGGAGATCTACCCCTCTTCACAAGGATATCTGAATCGCCATTAGGCTGATATACAAGCTTCTACTTGTGTGAAACCACCGCTGGTTCTGCTAGCTTCCCAGTCTAGTTCAAACACCGACTATCCCGTGTGTAGGCACACCCTCTCCTCTGGAGCGTCACGCCAGCAATCTGTGAGCTGTACACCAATTAAAAAAGTGGGTCAAGCAACAAGGAAATGATCCTGACCAGACAAGCACAGCTACAAAAGAATGGGGATTTTGGGGAATGATCTAGGCGAGAGGTTGTGGAGGAACATGAAATGAACAGTCCATGTAAGGACATATCTTCATATACTATTTGGACCTCGACCCAAATCTCAAATCTAAAGGATGTTTAACCACTCTGGGGGCTATTCACTAAAAGGTGAGTGGAGGTGAGATGAGGGGTGAGAGGAATATTTCATACCTCCCAACTGTCACGCTTTGCACCAGAAAGTCCTGATTTGCGAGGTCTGTCCTGTCGAGCTCTATGTCAGTCCCACTTTTGTGGGACAGGGTTGGAGCTCAGTGGGACAGCGGTCCTGATCACATGCTCCTGAGTCGCAGACACCACACAATGCATACTGCTCCTGCGCAATAGCGATCCAGGAAGCCATCGAAGGACACAGACAAGCGTTTCTCTGTGGTAGGACTGTCACTCACCTTCCCAGACTCCGCCTTCCCCGGGGCATCCAAAGTTGGATATTTCATCCCACCAATTTAACAATACATTGTGCAGGGACAAAGGTCCAGAGCTCTGTGGAGAGACACAAGCTGAATAACTTGCTCGGAGGCTTCCTTTCCAGAATTAGGAAACAGCCACCCGGGGAGCTGTCTGAACAAGTGCATTTCAAAGGATCTGACTGAGAGCAGGGTCTCTAAGTGGTTTCGACATAATTGCAGAGTTGCCGGTTTCAGACCTGGAGATACTGCAGAAACGAGCAAGATAAAGCAATAGTACTGAATCTTTGCCCATCAGGTCTGATCTTACTACAGGCTTTATACATGATAGAGGAAACGGTGGGGAATTGAGAAGGGAATTGCAAACCTAAGCCCAAAATAGTAGCGTTTGAAGAACAGCTCTGAGCACCAGGTTTGCACCTTTCCCACAAAATAATACCAGCCTTGCTATTGCCTCCATAGACGTAACCTTGGCAGCAAGCCACCAGGCGGGTGTCAACCCTATTGAGCACTAATGCTCCTCATCCCCCTTACATAAATATAGACCAAGTGGCTCTAATCCCCCCATTACCAATAACAGACTTTTGGACCAGGAGGGCTACAATTTCCACAGTCCCCCTACCATACAAATGGACAAGGGAGCCCCAATTCTCCTGCCCAACATTACAGAATAATGGAAACAACAAAAGGAGGTAGGACCACTGGACACAGGGAAAACAAACAGAATATGTCCCACACCACCCAGGTAAATTAATCTATACAAAAAGGCAGCACACCAGGTTTAACAAACATAAAAAATAACCTTTAATATAATCATTAAAATATCAAGACAATATACAAATACAAAACACAAAATAGAATAATACCAGTCAAATATAAACCAAATCCAGGCTAATAATAGTAAGTATATAAAACATGGAAAAGTAAATACATATAGTACCAATAGGGGAGAACAAACAAAGGGAAAAATGAACAATAGCTAAATAAACTTACAAGGATGCCGAGACCAGGTATAAAATACCCAAAAGAACCAGCTCCCCAACGTTTCGGCTGAATGCCTTCTACAGGAGGAGATTATGACATCACTTGTGGCCTGATATGCAAATGAACTGCTTTTCAGTGGGAAATGTGGCATTTGAAGCCGCAGGTGATGTCATAAGCAGGAGACTCCACATACACATTAAAAACACATCTTCCTCGTATATATTTTGCTTGCAAATCTTCTAATTCAATGTACAGATCATTTTGTATTCTCTGCAATGTTGAGGAGATACAGTCCATTTAAGGCAAGCACCACTCTGCCCCAGGGCTGAAATAAAATTACTTACCAAGTAAGTCTTGCTCTGCAATAGTATTAATATACTATAATAGTAGAATAAGTTTGGAGCCTCCAATTTTAAGAGCACAGACTTAAGGAAGGCTCCAAGGCGGGGCTGGTCAACACAGAGCTGTAGGTGAACTAGCTGCGCAGCTGGTTGCCCAAGAACAGCTTGAGAGGCTACACTGCTTAAAGATTGAACCATGCCACCATGATAAAACCACTGATCAATGGACTTCCATGTGAGCCTTATCACTTACCGTCAATGTACTGTTGAACCTCAGTTATGGTGACTATACCACTTTCATCTGGATCGTAAGGAAGTTTCCTACTTCTGCTCATGTACGTCTTGCAAGTCTACAAAATCTAAAAGGTAGCTCTCTCCTGGGAGAGTCTGTACACACGTTACAAAGCTAAGGAAAGGTACAAAAGGACCCATCCTTTTTGGTGTTAGCCGTGCCACCATGGCCATTTTTTTTTACCGGCAACATATAACTTTTTTAGGCTACTTTTCAGTGTGTAGAGGTCATGGGTGTCCAGAAGAAAATCCATTACCTAATCAAGTAGTGGAGCCTGCAAACATTAAAAAAAAATGGCAACCCTGCTGGCCAGGTATACAGATTCTGTTTTTGGCTAAAGTTCTTTCCTACATTCAAATTAGGGTTGCCACCCAGCCGGTATTTTACGGGCAGGCCAATGTTAAACCTATGGAGGCACCAGCAAGTCCGGTATTTTTTTGTAGAAAAGGTGGCAACCCTAATATAAATTTAGTGCAATTCCCGTTTTACATGCCCTTATTTTCATATCTGATACCATAGATGTGACTGTATGTTTGGTGTACGCTATTATCCGTTTCCACAAGCCTACCTGTCCTAATATATATTACTTTCTGTACACTCCACACAGGAGAGTCCCTTAGAAGGTTGTGAAATGTGTCATCCACAGGGGATTATCAATATCATCACACTCAGCTGGCAAAACAAGCCACATGACATGCAACGCACGTGTGTGCCAAAGGTTGCTTACCCATGGGCCTTTTTTTTGCATGAATTCTGTGAAATAGACTGGATTATGAAACAAATGAATTGGATGAATGTCCTCAGCCCTGAATATTGCCAAAGCTGAAAGTGCAAGTCAACAAAACAAAAAAAAAGGGATTAGCGAACCAGTCACCTTTCACCTAGTGATGCCAAAATTAGGGACAATAGTTTGTCATTTTAGTGGCAAACTCCGGAGGCTGCAAAATCCTGATCAAGTTCTGTATATATTGTGTGGTTTACATTAGCGCGCATGTTGGATAATGCCACTAAGTGAATGTCTTGCAGCATGTCTTGGAGCAAGTTCCCCGGGGTCCATACCGCTGCTGCAAATGTGAGCAGGTTCCTGCTTTGGAGAATATAATACTCGATCTAAAGTGGCAACTGGCAACACGTAGGGACAAAAGCAACATGGAGCGGAGTTTATTGCTCGCGGAGCAGGCATTGGCTGGGGCCAGTGTAGAGGAGGGTGATGATGGGGGAGAAGAGGTTTCTAGGGCAGAGAGCTGGGTTCGTTGTGTAAGGAGCAGTAGGGGTCAGAGAGCTAGGGAGGCTTGTTCTGAGCTGGTTCACTCCAACATGTTTGCCAGCTTGTGTGAGGATGCTGGGGGGATTAGCTTCGGAAGAGGCATTTCTGGGGCAGGCTGACTCTCCTAGCAGCCATGTGAGTAGCCTCCACAGCACATTTGGGAACCAAGACACTAGGAAGGCTAGACAGGTAGTGGTGGTAGGGAATTCTATTATTAGGAAGGTAGATAGGGTAATCTGTCGCCAGGACCCCGAATGCCGAACTGCATGTTGTCTCCCGGGTGCTCGGGTTGGGAGGGGCTGGGGATGATCCAGTAGTCTTAGTACACATTGGTACTAATGACAAAGTTAATGGTAGGTGGGGGGTCCTTAAAAATTATCTTAGGGAACTAGGAAATAAGCTGAAGGAAAGGACCTACATGGTAATATTCTCTGAAATATTACCAGTACCACGCGCTACGTCAGGGAGACAGCGGGAGCTTAGAGAGATTAATGCGTGGTTGCGAAGGTGGTGCAAGCAAGAGGGATTTGGGTTGCTGGAGCACTGGGCAGACTTTGCAGTCAGCTATAGACTCTATGGACGGGATGGGCTGCACCTCAATAATGAGGGGGCTGCAGTATTAGGGGAGAGGATGGCTAGAGGATTAGATGAGCTTTTAAACTAGGCTCTGGGAGGTGGGGTCAAGTTCAAAATGAAGCAATGGCAGCTAGAGTAGATTGAAAAGGATTGCTAAGGAGAGTAAAACTAACCCCAAAAATTGTTATAAGTATATAAATGAAAAAAAAAAAGCTTAAAGCAGAAAATATTGGGCCCTTGTTATCCCAAATGGGAAATTTGGTAAATGAGGACAGAGAGAAAGCAGACATTTTAAATACTTTTTTCCCCTTCTGTTTATACTAAGGAAGAACAGATGGATGAGCCCCTGCTACCGGATGTTACAGAACAGTCACTGCAATACACCCAAGGGTCCTTAGAGAGTTAAGCATAATTCTGGCCAGACACTAAATACAGATATTACCCTTGAATCTGAGGTAATCCTCTCCGTGCATGTACAGAGGTTTACAGAGGTTTAAGGTAATCCTCTCATGTAAATATAAAGGGAAAAACAATATAGTGTAGTATTTCCAGAAAAATATATAAGTGAATAGAAAGTGAATATGAAAAACTCACATATTACTGAGCAGAAATCTGCTCAGTTTCAAGTACACCACAGGAGCCCCATGGAGGGTCAAAGGTCCACCGCAATCACAGGGAGACTCCCAGCCATATGAGAGAACACAGGGAGAGACTCTTAGAATGGGTACATTTATTACATATAAAAAAACAACATAAAATCTTACATTAAAATAAGCACGGTCCAGTATGAAAGTGCAGATGGTGCAAATCATGTCCCACAGAGTGTCCCAAAAAGTCCACAAGGTTCCTCTCCCTTCACACAACACGTTTCGGCTTGTAAGGTTTTTTCAAGAGTTTTCCATATTCACTTATATATTTTTCTAGAAATACTACACTATATTGTTTTTCCCTTTATATTTACATGAGGATTACCTTAATCCTCTGTACTTGCCCGGAGAGGATTACCTCAGATTCAAGGGTAATTTCTGTATTTAGTGTTTGGTTGTAGCGCACATTCTCACATTTTTATATGGTTGTTTTTTTTGTACCAGTAGTGGAACACTGGTTGATTTTGTTGCCGCCACTTCTGTCACATATTGGTGCAGTGTGTTCTCCACCCTTTTTATAATTCTGGCCAGACCACTAAAGGTATGCACTCAAGAATACATCTTGAATCAGAATATAATTAGTAAAAGTCAACATGGTTTTGTGAAAGACAGGTCTTGTCAAACAAACTTAATAACATTCTATGAAGAGGTCAGTAAAAATATAGATCTAGGTGTGCCAGTTATTATGATCTATTTGGACTTTGCTAAAGCATTTGATACAGTTCCACACAAAAGGTTACTCTACAAATTGAGAGAAATAAGTTTGGGGGCAAATGTATGTATTTGCAATGAAATTTGGCTAAAAGATAGAATGCAGAGGGTTGTTGTAAATGGAAAAAAATCTTCAAATTGGACCAGGGTATTGAGCGGAGTACCTCAGGGGTCTATTTTAGGCGTTCTTTTTAATTTGTTTATTAATGATCTCCCACGTTGTGCTGAGTGCCAGAAGTGATTAATCATATTCCACCCCACTTCAGAAAGAAAAAGGCACATACAAAAATGTAAACTAAATATTTTATTAATTTACTTCCAAATAAGCATTGTTAACAAAATGCAAAAAGACATGACTTTTTTCATATTTCAATAAATAACAGGAACACCGCATACAAAAATCTTTATATACATATAAAGGCATTTTATAGAAACACAGTAACAGTCCAAAAAAAAGAAAAAAGAAAAAAAAAAAAAGTTTAAAAGTTTTTCTCCCAAAATATGTAGACGGACCACTCCATCGTCTGTAGGATGACTAACAGGCTGATAATTAGCCGTTGCATGGAAAGACTAACGGACATCTCCAAAAAAAAAGAGATCATTTCCAGGGATAAATGTTAGATGGCCCAAGGCAACAGTTGGTGAGCACCTTTAAAAATTATTGTACAGTTTATTTACAGAGCTAGAATGAAAACATTCACAGAAGGGACATGGATTAATATAATCTGTAACCCCTCAGTGGTTAAAGCCCTGGATTATTCAGCTCCGGTCTTCCATGTCTTCCAAATGGACAAAAACCATTGTAAGTCACAACCATCCTTTACTCTGTATTGTAACATGGAATGGAGTGTAGGACATTCTACAGAAGACCAGCAACATCAGATGTCCCTTTTGTATTCTAGATTGATGTGGTCCATCTTCAGATATTTGTATAGCATAGCAATACATTACAGCATGGGACTGACTGTTGTACATAAAGGGTGACCGTTTTAATGACCTTCGAAGACCAATTGAATTCATCTTTATGCTTGGAGCACCAAGATGATTGACCTAGGCTCTAGTCACTCAAGCCAGTCCTCCTGCCCCCTCGCCATAATTTAGGGATCATCCATTTGTGTTTAAATACAAAATATGAACACCACCTGGTATGGTGTTGGACTGGTTAGGGAACCACACCAGGCGTTATATACATATTCTTATTTGAAACACAACCGGGTAATCCACAAATCCTGGACAGGTGGTGGGGAAGCCGTGAGTGACCCTTTTGAGAATGACCTTCTACTCAGACATTCAAACCAACAATTCTCCCGCCCTCCTCTTCCTTTCGAGGTAACCGGTCCTGTTGATATCCCTGGTTATAGGCAGGGGGTATCACATTAGCATGCAAGGCAAAACCTCAATTAAACCATGGTGCCAGGGAGCAGTCCAGTGACTGACAACCAGTTGGGTTTATGTCCAATTATGCAGCTAATGGATAGAGTTTTCTGATAACAAGAAGTAGTTTATCAACCATTGACCATAGTCCCATTTCCTCTAGAGCTTGGTAAAGTAGTGTCCTTCAATTACTCTTAAAAAGCCTACACTGTGAGGTATAACCCCCTCAGTAAACTGCCCTAGCCTAGATCCTTCAGTCTTTATTGACCATCTGCTCTTCGTTGTCGAAGGCTGCAGTGCCCAAAACAATAGACCACGATTTTGGCCTTCAAGATTAAAATACTGACAAAATTGGCTGTTTATAAATAAGGAAATAAATAAAAAAAAAAACCAAGTCATGGAACAAATAGGAAATGAACAGTGCCAGGGGATACCTCAATACATATTGCCACCTATGAATGCTAGAGGAAGACATCTTGATAAAGTGTGGAACATGGAGGACAACAATCTGGAGGAACATTCTAGGTTCATCTCAGTGTTCCAAACTCAGAACCCCTTCTCTCGTAGCCTGTGCAGCCAAATAAGACTCATGACACATGAATCACCTGAGCTGACTTGTCTCAGTGATTGGACCAGATATAAACCCTGTGAGTGCCAGAGGCAGGACTAATTGCCCTGCACTCAAAAGGGCTAAGAGAAGAAAAACGGCTTTGAAGTGGTACATGTAAGCAGGTCAACGTGTTGGGAGTCTCTTCACCCGTGTGGCACTGACAAGGACTTAAAAAAGGTAAATTCAACGACCGCCGTCTGGTCAGGAATGAAGTTACTGTATTGTTGCTGGAGACGTTGCAACAGATTAAAAAAAAAAAAAGTCGAACAGTTACACGGTTAATAAAAATAGTAATTCGACTATAATGAAAAACAAAAACAGAGCAGCTCAATCTTCAGTGCTTTGGATGCAGAAACATTTTGGCCACAGGTGCTTGGTCTCATCGTTCCTCTAATTGGAAGTGGCGAGGTTTAAGACACCAGTGTCACTCTGTGGGAAGAGATAATGAGATTTTAGGTAAGAAAGTCCCTCCGTTAAAGCCATAGAACAAGCGCCAAACAGTAGGTCTCTTCCCTATTTCACAAGGTGAGTAGCAATCTGTGGCACAGTGGTATGGGGGTCAGTAGATTCCCTACTGCGAAGCAACACACACGGGATGCTCAGGGGACATGGCCGAGAGGTGGATTGATACAAAGTATCTTTGGAAATCTGGGACAGACATTAAGTACCAAATTCTAGCCATTTTTTCAAACCCAAAATTGGATGAAAAAGGCTTCAACATTTTAGTGCTGGGCCTAGCTCAGTGACTGTGAACCTTTGGAAACTACAAATGCCATAATGCTCAGTCTTAATGCTGATGGAGCATCATGGGATATGCAGTTCCCAAAACATTAGCAGTTTCAAAGTTACCCATCACTTGTCTAGAATGTTACAACCCCCCCCCCCCCCCCCCCCCCCCACCATCATTAAATATGTAACTTTGTAGGTTTTCATGTCTACCTTTTGTGGGGTTTCACTTCCCAGCCATCTCTGCATTTGACAAAAACCAGCTCACTCCCCGGGGTAATGAGATTTTCATGGAGATCTTCAAGACAAAACGTAAACCTACCGACAAAAAGAAAGTTAAGCTCTCTAGCTGTTGCCCAATTTTCATATTTTGATTTATATAAAAAAAAAAAAAAGTCAAATGCGTAGGGGCGGGGAACTTACTTCTGCTGGGTCTCTCCCGATTTGACTCTGATGCGTCTGACGTGAAGTTCCTTTTCGGTGGTCTGCTCTTTGGACCAGTAAGTCTGCAGGGAGCTCCAGATGGAATACCACGATTGCCTGGTCCCTTCCCACCTAAGCTTGATTTTTAGGAGATCCCCGATATCATATTCTGTGTAGACCAGGAACGTGTTGGTGAAGTTGTAGCCGATCTGCTCGGGTCTGGGGGGGGGGGGGGGGGAAACAAAACACAACTCTTAACATCCAGCGCTGGATCAGACAGATGATTCTGTATCAATGCTCAGCCACTATGGACATCAAATGCTCTTTATTTGGTACGTATGGAAGTTGTACTTTCTGTACGGTTGTATGATGGAAGGTGGATACCTGAAATAGCCTTCCAGTGGAAGTAGTAAAGACCAGTGCTAGAAGAATGTAACTTCTAAAGTGTTTACTCAATAAAAGAATTGCAAGGAATGGAGATGGGAATTTCAAACTTTAAGCCAACTAGCAGAGTTGGAAAAATTACCCCATTCAGCTGCATTGGAGAATTTTTCCAACTCTGTTACATATGGCCTAAAAGTTTGAAATTCCCATCTTAATTACCTGCAATTCTCACTTTATTTTCACGGGTCCTCAAAAGGTTTCTGAATCACTGTGATGTGAATAAGGCTGTCCCGAAGAATAGAAATGCAACGTATTCCATTGTGGGCAGACTAGAACGATCAAAATGGCAAACAAGCTAATAAAATAAAAAATCAATGATTACGACGATTGGCAATACTTACATTGCTAGGGGAAGAGGCATAGAATCGTTCATTGTTCCGAATAGAGTGACTGAGAATGTAGGTTCATTCTCCTCTGTTGCCTTATACTTGAAGATGTGCATTTTCATTTGGTAATGGTAAACTGAAATGGGGATAAAAAGGAAAATAAAAAAAAAAAAAGTGTCAATAAATCCATCCAAAACATGGGTTATCCATGATGTAATTTAAGTAAAAATAAATAAATACAAAACTGGGATCTATTGACGATAAAGAGCTGAACATTTACATATTTAGCTATACATTATGCAGGGACAAAGCTGGTGAGTTTCTCCTGCTAGAAGAACTCAGCTGGCCATGGATAAATGTAACACCGCATCAAGCAAGGCCAACACTGTTCTTTCCATAAGAGCTCGCCTGGTTGGTACCTGTCCGATCTATAGTTAAGCCCGGGGAGATGGAATGTTCGAGCTCACCATTTTTAACCAAGAGTCCCCATCGCTTGCTCACCCCAAGCTCACCTTTGTATGGCATGTCCGCCCTTGTCTTCAGGTACATCTTGCTGTTCTTCTTGCTGCGCGTCCTCTTGGCGTTGTACCCAATGGCGTTACATCGGTTCTTTCGGCAACTCAGGCAGATGCCCTTCTTGAAGCGGGTGGAATCTGTACACTGGAAGGCGAAGCTTTCTTTGTCCTTGTTAATCAAGGAATCCACAAACAGGTGGACAGACCTCTCGTGCTCACACTTCACAGCATCACCAATACCTGCAAGAAAAGATAACTTAGGACATGGTCCCTGTAGACAAAAAAAAAAGGTTGCTGCCATGGATGGGCCCTGCATTGTCTTTTGACCACCACTAGCACAGGTGTTCTTAAATAGTGACATGTTTGTTTTGAGGTTATATAATTGTTCCAGTGTTCAGCAAATATTTTCTAGCCTTTTGAGATCATTTCCCCCCCCCCCCCATTTACCAATTGTCTTTGTAGTCTCACCCTCCATCAACATTCTGCTTTTGTGTCGTCTAGAAATCTTATGAACCCACTTAACCCTTATTGGTTTAGGATTCTGACTGTAGATTAAATATCCAGAAACGCCACCTGGAGTAATCGCACCCACCTCTCAGAGAGATCACATGACCCCCTGGTTGGGAAACACACACACACAAAAACACACACACACAAACACAAAAACACACACACACACAAAAACACACCACTTACTTCCATAAGCAATGGCTCCAAGAACATCACTTAGGCCACAACCCGGCTGAAAGTCTCCCCCATTAGGATAGATGTCTATGTGCCCAACCGGCATCTGGATCCCAATGCTGACCCCCAAGGCCTCCCTGGTGTAGGTATGGAGAACATCTACAAAATCAGCATCATCCGGGGATAGACGTTTGTGTGCTTCGACGCCTTCAAACATGGGCCCTGCAGGATCTAAACCTAAAGAAAATAATATATTAAAAAACTACTATCTAGAACAGACTAGCCAATGAACAAATCTGAACGTTCTAGATCACTGGTTCCCACCTTCCATCCCTTATCCACAGAGCAAGTTAAATGACCCAGAAGAGAGATTTTACAGTGTGTTTATTGCAGCTACCCAGAAAGAATCCCAGTCCTAGATTATGCCAATGTAAATAGACTAGAAAGGTGTATCAAACTATATACGGAGGGTCCAAGACGGATTTCAAGTCTACTCAGTCTGAACTCATGTTTGCATGGATCTTGAGGGAAGAATTCTAGAGCCCTGGTCTAGTTTTGAAAACAACTGGCCTACAAACCAATGCAAAAAGAAAGCAACAGCTTTATTTAAATCCAAAAACATTACATCTACCCAATGTTCGAGACTGAAATGTTTTCGATTAAGGTTTTGATGGCCAGATAACTCCGTAGACTAAAAGGAAGAAAAACCATGGTTGATCACTGGGTGGACCTTAAAACAATACGATTTGGCGATTGGCGGCTGTGTTACGGCCTGTAAAACTAACCTGTGATTCGTCCAATGGTGCCATTGACGTAATTTCCAGCATAACCAGCAACATGAGCACCAAGACTGTAGCCGATGAGATGAACATTGGCGAGTGAGAGATTCGCCTTCTCCTATAAAAGAAGCATTTTTAAGATTCAAAAACCATCAAAAGCCACAAATACTCATTGTGGCCATTAATAAAGACCATGCACGCAGGATCAGTAAGAGGCCTTACCTGTAACCAGTCCATCAGTAGTGCAATGTCCTTTCCAACCATCTTGGTGTGGTTTACAGCATCGGGGTAGAGTTGATGTGCGAGAAAAATCCAGTCGACGACTATGATGTTGGCGTCCTGCTCTCTCTCCTGAAGAGCAAACACCAGCTTGTGCAACCAGCTCTCGAACAGCCCACTCATCTGCCGACACAAGAGAAGGACCTCCATCAGCAAGAAGCCCCTCTTATTTAAATACCAAACATTCATACCCAGTGCATCGATGACTTATCAGTAAGGCGTGTCTCAACAGCTTACTATAATAGGAAAATTACACATGCACGTGCCAAACTTTTTGGGAGCCGGTAATCCTTTCAAGCCATCCTGTGACATTGGAGTATGAGTAGACTTGCATTAACTAGGCTACAGATACCCATCTTTGGTATCAACAAAGGAAGCAATATTTGGCCAAGCCTGGTCCCCATCTGCTGTTCTCTGAGCCAGCTCAGTGGCACAATGTTCCCAACCCTGCATTATTCTACCCCATGTGCTACCCACTCCCCACGCATTTGTCCACCCCCTTACCAACCAAGATCAACCTCGCATGCATTGCAGGAGTATAAAAGAACAGATGTAAGTCTGTGGAGGAGAGGTCAAGGATACTCACAGTCCATCCATGAATCACAATGAAGGTCTTGGCAGTGGTGTTGTAGCTGCATTGCTGGAGACATTCGTCCTGCCCCGGATTGAGGAAACATCCCTCTTCAGGGTTTGTAGAGAAATGGACATTGAATCGAACTTGAGGCTTCTTTGGCTGCAAAACCTCATCCTCTCCCTTCAGCAAATTGGCAATCGTGTCGTCTAAAAGGAACAGGAAGTGTATGATGGTTACATCATTGCTGCTAGGTATGAAACGTATTACTTTTCCAGTGGTGGATAGGGCATGCATAGGTCATTGCCTATTCACAGACAATATCCTTTGATCGTCAGTGATATGGCTTCTGGGGCAAAGTTCTAAATGTGGAATGAGGAGGTTATTTTTAAAAATTGGGCAAAGTTCTAAAAATTCCATGTCTAAGCCAGTGTGAAATACACAAGATCTGCTCTGTATTAGTGGATATTTTTTTTTAGGTGACCCAATACATTTTTTTGCAATTTAATTTTTCCACTTGGATGATATTCATACGAATTATTAGCGGATGTGGGCTGGAAGTTTTACATTATCTTTTGTCTACTATCGAAAAAGTTCTAAAACTGATCTAATAAGCAGGACTGTTCCACTGGTTTCCATGACGATTGCCCAATTATTGAACTTTCCTATTTTCACACAACTGCAGAGTGGACCTACTTTCTACTACAACTTTTCACCACTCATAATAGGACAGATAGCGGTTACAATCCAACAAGAGGTGCACAAACTAATTTTCGCTACGCCCTTCCCCCTAACGGACCTTTTTTCCCCAAATAAATATGTAGACTTATATCTTCATAATTCCAAACCTATCCTGTCCCAGATATATAGTTTACACTACCCCAACACAGGAACCACAATCTAGCTTTGTCATCACACAAGGACAAACCAGTTGTGTAGCATTTTCTTTGTACAAGGTGTTTTACTAATCAGATCTTGGAGTTCAGATCTCCCCTAGGGATCCAGCGGCTTTAAAATCAGGCTCTGTAAAGCATCCAAACAGGATTTATATATCTGAGAATTGCAAGGAAACACCTAAAGAGGAGAAGGGGTCTTCAGTTTATGTCGTCATCTCTAGGATACCAAATTCAAATATTGTGCTACAAAAGCAGATCCATTTGCATATGGTGCCACAGAGTGAGGTCATACATGACAGACGGGATGGATAGGCTAATTTTAAATCCCAGCTTTGAAAGCATGCTACCAGCTGGAGGCACTGAATGGGAGACCAGACAGGAGGAAAGGATGCAGAAAGGGGGGGGGGGGGGGGGGGGTGAAACTGTAAAGATTCCTAATCATATAAAGACATTGAAGGACTTCTATGATGTGCACAGATACAGAGACTAAAAAAGGTGCAGGGGTCAATCAGAACCAGAAATAATGCTAAAAAATAGGGACATATTAATTATATCATGAATGCAAATAAAAGAGGATTGTGTGTTCTATTATGTTGAATTTTATTAGTTACTATTAATATAAATCAAGATTCTCATCAATATTAAATACAGTATTTGATTTATTCTGAATCCACAGTACACTTTCTCATTGTATTATTAATTATTTATTTTTACTATTATTAGCCAACAATCAAGCATACACCATCTCTCACCCACTCCATTGTGACTATTTGTTAAAGAGACAATAAAAACCACAAAACAAAAAGGAGGGGTGAATTTCAATTTTGTGTGATGGCAATCCTGATCCCAATCACAGTTAGTAACACACCAGTGAGGAGTCGTTATCAGCACTGTGCAGGCTGGATATATTACAGGTGCAGACAGCGCAGGGAGATGCTGCTGGCAGTGGCAGTGTGAATAACTGGGAACAGATGTCACATTATGCAGGAAAAGGCTATTGTAATGTAATTGTGGGGCTCCTTACTGGATTGACTGGCAAGAAAATCACTTAATAAAATAGAGAAGAGAATAATAATAAATAATCTGCTGACTGTTACAAAATAGCACCCAACTGAGAAAATCTGTCAAACTTCACTGCCCCTCAGGAAGCAGGAGATAAATATACAGACATTTATTATCTCAAAACAATATCATTTCAGGAATAGCCTATTACCAAGTACAGCCAGCCAAAGCTCAGGATGGCTGAGCACCATGGGAGTGGTATGTCACATCTGGTGGAGTGCCGAGGTTTACTAACATACGCTGCTCCAATGGGGAAAATGCATCTCCCGGATAAGATTAGGAGTTACACAGATACAGATATGCCAAGATGCAATCTAAAGCCCAGCAGTATCAAATCCACAGTATTAATATTACACTTTATATTGATTTCCAAGTCAAAGAAACAAAAACAAAAAGTCCTAAAATACCAAAAACCGGCTTTCAGCAAGAAAACCAAGCAAGCAGTAATTCCCCATCTACGTGTCCTGCCTCCCCGACCCATTCATTCATTCATTCCCTCATTCATTCCCAGTAGCTGCTGAAAGGAGCCTCAATCAAACCCAATTAGTAAATAACCCCTCACCTTGCAGAATCCCCTCTTCAGTCAGCTGGGAGGGCTTCCCTAGGGTCACAGTAATCCCTAAACATATCCACACAGCCCAGATCAAGTTCTTCATTGCTCGCACTTCCCAACGTGGAAGAGATCCGGGTAATTCCCAGGCTACTCGCTCAGTGTCCCGGGATAGTAAATGTGACGCAGGCGCTGGTTACAATGTTGCAAGGTTCCAATGAATAGCGGCGGTAAGGTGGCTTCTGCGGTTAAATACAATCCAGGGCAGGGTCATGTGAGGCATCAGCCGATCTAGAGGCGGCAAGGTAAGGGCTGTGATTGGTTACACCTCCCACACGCCCATGCAAAGTGTGCAAAGAAGACTGAATGGAAGAATACACACCCTTCAGTGCATCATGAACTTGCTCTGGGCTCACAGCTCAGACAATGCAGCTTAGTCTGGGGAATGGAAACTATTTGGTTTTCCAGCAGCCTGCAAGTCACATACCTCCTGCTCCTCTAACCTAACATCTTCCACTCACTGGCAGCAGATGGCAGAAACCAGACCCCCCTAGTAGAATGTGGCATGACATCATCTCTGGGATCTGATTACCTGTCAGTGTCAGGAGTGCCATATATTACCCTGCTTAGTGCTGTGTGGGTGCTCAGCCTTAGATCAGCTGGTGTCCTTATAGAATCCCCCTGAATCTCCTGTGTAGAAGCCCCCTCTCTGTGAGAGCCTGGTAATAGGGGATGTGGGGTGGATCTGGTGGGAGTGCTAGATTGCTTGTATCTGCAGTGAGTGAGGGCACTCAATGATTACACTGCCATATGCTTCATAATCTAAATTTATCCCACCCCCACCCACCCTTAAATTTCGTTCAGTCAGTGGTTCAGTAAGGCTGTGATGACGCAGAGAGAGACCCTTAATAGTGCTCATGTTTGGGGAGATCCAGCTATATACAATAGGAGCCATAGAAATAGGAGGTGACCATACAAACAAAAACACACTGGAAATACAAACAAAAACACACTGGAAATACAAACAAAAACACAATCCAAATACAAACAAAAACACACTACAAATACAAACAAAAACACTACAAGTACAAACAAAAACACACTAGAAATACAAACAAAAACACAATCCAAATACAAACAAAAACACACTACAAATACAAACAAAAACACTACAAGTACAAACAAAAACACTACAAATACAATTGGGATGGAGGGTGCTTTCCAGAGGTAAAATGTGAGTGTATGTATAGATTTTAACTTGTGTGTGTATTCTTTCTGTTATGTTTTATAATAATTGTTATATGACTTTTTAAATATTTAACTTGATGTTCCTTTTTCCCACCTCCCAACATTTCAAATGGTCAAAGAGGGACATTATTGTTTTCAGTAGGAGTGGCTGAAGGTGTGGCTATGGGCTGGGCATTTGTATGGGCAACTGAGAGCGATTTATGATATTTGATTAGCCCTACGGAATAAGAATAATGCTTTTTATTTACAGGAACTAATATATAAACACATTTACTGCATTTTAAACACTATATGGTGAGCTTTATTGCTTTTTACTCATACTCACTATGTAAAATTCTGAACAAACAGAGACACCAGAGTAGGAAAGGGGGGCAGAGGGATTAAGAACAAAATAGGGACTGTCCCACCTAAATAGGGACATCTGGGAGGTATGATACCCAGACCAGGTCTGTATTTGCATATGCATACTCCTGTTTGCCATCCCAGAATGCATTGTGCATACACAGTTAATTCACTGTCACAGCTGATATCTATGCTTTGTTTCAGCCAGATTGCCAGCAGATGTCATCTCTGCATGGTAGGGTCTCCTCGCTGCTCGCTAATCTATGACATAGGCTCCCCAGCCTGGCTAATGGTTCTGCCACCTTGGAGAATGTATTGGAAGATCATTCATGGGTGTCTTGGATGCCCGCCAGCTCCGTGGCATCTATACAAAGTGTCTTGCTAAGGAGATCTGTGCTGGCTTTCTGCGTGAAACACCAGAAGGAGCTCTAAAAGGCTGGATAGCTAAACCAAAGCATGGGGAGAGAGGTTGCTCAGTTGGTACTCCGCAAGGTCATAAGGTCAAATCCAAGCAAGCGCTACATCCTTCTGAGATAATTAATGATTGCCATAAAGTTAGGTATGAGCTGCTGATATGGTCATGACTGAGAGTTTGTACTTACTGTCAGCACAAAATGAAGTTCTGTGCAAGTGAAAGAGTGTAGGATTTTGGAATAGAAATGTTTTAATAAAACAAATATAAATAAAGTTCCTTATTGAGCCCTCTTTACTCCATACAGCTCTACCAGGGAGCAGTCATCCTGGGTCAGATGAAGCTAGATCTAACCCAAGATTCTAAAACAACATGTCTGCCCCCTGATGGGGGCTCCATAATGTCCTTCAGTTGTATTGTTTCATTCAACCTCTACACTTGATGCAACATTCAATTAAACAGAGCTTAATTCTGAGCCTCAGTGGGAGAAACGTGTTATATAAAAACACGCGGTTATTACCCCTTTGATTCAGGTAGCTTAGGCCTGACCTTTGAACCCTGCACTAATTTTGTAAGTGGCGTATTTTCACACAGCAGTGTCAAATGAAAAACAATTTCACAGAAAAATAATTCCTTTGTAGCAAAAGATTTTCGCTTATGAAACATTGGAGGGATTGTGAGGGAATAATAATGTGGATTGGGGGGTGGGTGGATAATCTGCTCAATGTAATTGTGGTTCCATTTGATCTGTTGGGAGACCAGGTTTGAAATGAATGAAACAGAAGCCGATTTTGACCGCCAGTAACCCTCTGAGTAGGGGGGGGATCTCCCCTCCCTCTGCTATACATCAGGCCACTTTCTGAGAAGGAGGGTAGCCTGTTTCCTCATTTGCCCTCTTCATTTAATTCCCTGCGCTTTGCTAGTGAATGTATAAAGCTGTGTCATGTTTCTCTCACTGGATTCAGTATCAGCGGAGCTATAAAATCATGTGTAAAATCTCAACACACATTTACAACTATAACTTCCTTATTTCCAAAAATGCCGGCTGTAAAAAAAAAAAAGAAAGGGGGCTGGACACACAGACCAATCCTGCACACCCAGACCAATCCTGCACACACAGATCACTCCTACATACCGTACATAGACCAAATCTGCACACACAGACCAGTCCTGCACACACAGACCAATCCTGCACACACAGACCAGTCCTGCCCAATGTATATTAGCACATACAGACCAGTCCTGCCCAATGTATGTTAGCACATACAGACCAGTCCTGCACACACAGACCAATCCTGCACATACAGACCAATCCTACATACATAGACCAAATCTGCACACACAGACCAATCCTGCACACACAGACCAATCCTACATACATAGACCAAATCTGCACACACAGACCAGTCCTGCCCAATGTATATTAGCACATACAGACCAGTCCTGCCCAATGTATGTTAGCACATACAGACCAGTCCTGCACACACAGACCAGTCCTGCACATACAGACCAATCCTGCACACACAGACCAATCCTGCACACACAGACCAATCCTGCACACACAGACCAGTCCTGCCCAATGTATATCAGCACATACAGACCAGTCCTGCACATACAGACCAGTCCTGCACATACAGACCAATCCTGCACACACAGACCAATCCTGCACACACAGACCAATCCTGCACACACAGACCAGTCCTGTCCAATGTATATCAGCACATACAGACCAG
Organism: Pelodytes ibericus; assembly: GCA_036172795.1. Classification (NCBI taxonomy): domain Eukaryota; kingdom Metazoa; phylum Chordata; class Amphibia; order Anura; family Pelodytidae; genus Pelodytes; species Pelodytes ibericus. The sequence continues at coordinate 207,212,503 of CM069860.1, forward strand.
TCCTGCACATAGAGACCAATCCTGCACACACAGACCAGTTATGCACACACAGACCAATCCTGCACATACAGACCAGTCATGCACACACAGACCAATCTTGCACATACAGACCAATCCTGCACACACAGACCAATCCTACACATACAGACCAGTCCTGCCCAATGTATATTAGCACATACAGACCAGTCCTGTCCAATGTGTATTAGTACATACAGACCAGTCCTTTCCCATGTATATTAGCACATACAGACCAGTCCTGTCCAATGTATGTTAGCACATACAGACCAGTCCTGTCCAATGTATGTTAGCACATACAGACCATTCCTGTCCAGTGTATGTTAGCACATACAGACCAGTCCTGTCCAATGTGTATTAGTACATACAGACCAGTCCTGTCCAATGTATGTTAGCACATACAGACCAGTCCTGTCCAATGTATGTTAGCACATACAGACCGGTCCTGTCCAATGTATGTTAGCACATACAGACCAGTCCTGTCCAGTGTTTGAGCAAGTGCTGGTTCTGATTTCGAATTTGGAGTTAGTAACAGACAGTGTTAGTAAATGTCGCCCACATTGTGTGCAATTCACTGGCTCGCAATCAAGATAAAAACAACTTGTCCATTGTCCAGCTCCTCTCAGGTTAGATTCTATTGTTTACATAGGATCTGCTGTTTAATTTGTTCCCCTGCCAACGCGTTTTAGAAGCAAATTGCTACCTCTGCCCTTTCCTCTTTGCATTACTTCCAAAGTGGTGTTGTTTTTTTCATAGAGGATGGTGTGATATGATGTCACAGGCGGTCAGATCATGGTACAAGCATGGCAGGTATTTGCCACTAGAAGATGTTATTTGCCCCTTGTCAGTTCATTACAAGTTTAGATAAAAGAATCATATTGGTTTTTATAGTGCCACCTCTGCTGTCTAAACCCAACCTTCATACCGGTGCCTTCGCAGATCAGCTAGTGGCTGATCTAGCTGCAGGTGCATGATGTCACATGGCTCCGCCCCTTTTTTGGGTCCACCCTGGTGGGACCCAGTGGACTTATCTGAGAATCATTTGAGTCATGGCTGGCAGGAATGCTCATGGCTGAGAAATCCTAACAATCAATAATTGTGCCCACAACATGTTACAGGGCGCCATCCAAAAATTTGGGGCCCCTTACAGAATAACTATTTTGGGCCCCTCTTATCAGTATACCCTCTGCGTCCAGTCCCTGTGTCCGTGGGATTGCGCTACTGCGCATGTGCCCCACGGACAGCCGTTGGTACTTGGAGCGCAGAGACTTCGGGCGGGCGGGCGGGTGTGCGCTCGCGTGGACTTACTTCTATGCGGCAGCGCCGTTACAAGTGGCGGCGGGCGAGCGATGTCAAGCGAGAGCCGCTCGGTCAGCTCTGCGCATGTCCCCGACGTTGCTAGGGCAACAGGGACGCTATGCGCAGAGCTGGCTACGTCATGCGGTTCTCGCGTTGTTAGAAAAAAAAAAACACGTGTAAAAGAAATCTGCCACTGAAAGTGCATTATCAACAAAACGAGACAAAAAAAGAGACATCATAAGGGCTGGTGCACACTTAAAAGTGCTAGCGTTCTCACAAACAAATTTTGCGGTTTTCTTTAAAAGTTTTACAGATCAGTTTCAGGCACTTGCCTAAAGAATCTGTAAGTTTAATAAATGTATATAGAAGCGTTTTAATGTAGCAATTTCAATTTTTCTTACGAAATTTGAGCTGAAATTTTCTACTGGAACAAGTCTGTTTTTACATATGTTTGACCACATATGTTCTAGCGCCCATTAGGCTTAATGTCTAGTTCCTCTATAAAATAATAGAAAAAAAACACCAACAGCGCAGTATCGGGTGGCAGAATACAAAGACAGAAATGCCAGTCCCCGGATATCTTGCAGGGACGGTGGACCTCAATCTAAGGACATTTTTCTTTTGGTCAGCATTCGGAATTTGGGATCAGTAACCGCATTAGTAACGGAGAGCCTGACAGCCGTCGAGTTTTTCGGCACTAGTAACAAGGCCAGATATTTTGTTATTTCCAGAACAATAGAAAACAAACACAGCGATAGCGTGTATCGTCGCCACCTCGGCCATTTTTTTTACCGGCTATATATAACTTTTGTAGAAGTCATATATGACCAGAAAGAGATCAATTACCTAATCAAGTAGTGGATCCCACTAGGGTTGCCACCTGGCCGCTATTTTACTGGCAGGCCGGTAAAAAATTGGCTTGACTCTAGTGTTAAGTCTATGGAGGCACCAGCAAGGTGGAAGAAAAGGTGGCAACCCTTGATCCCACAGAACCAAGTTGATTAGGTAATTGATTTAATTCTGGTCACATATGACTTCTTCTACATCCTGCATATCAGCCTGCAAAAAGTTATATGTGGCCAGTAAAAAATGGTTGGAGCTGGAAACCCAAGGCCGGCCCCTGGGGCGAAAAACGAAATGCTGACCCCCCCCCACATACACACACAAAAAGCCCACAGCCTATTTTCATAATTCTGTTTGTTTTACCATTTCTTCCTTTTCACCTCGTGGGTGAGCTCTTATAAAAAAAATATTTTATTTTTATAAAACCACTAAAGCACTTCTTATATACATAATAATCTATTTTTTAAAGAGCTCACCCATAAGATGAAATGAGAGTAATGGTAAAACATTATTATGATAATACCCTGGGCAATTCCCTAAAACATAATGTGACCAGTGACCTATAACAAACTCCACATAGATATAGTCAGTGTCAGAGGAGTTAACCCCTGGACTGCTTGACATATCTAGGCAGTGTCAGAGGAGTTAACCTCTGGACTGCTTGACATATCTAGGCAGTGTCAGAGGAGTTAACCTCTGGACTGCTTGACATATCTAGGCAGTGTCAGAGGAGTTAACCCCTGGACTGCTTGACATATCTAGGCAGTGTCAGAGGAGTTAACCCCTGGACTGCTTGACATATCTAGGCAGTGTCAGAGGAGTTAACCTCTGGACTGCTTGACATATCTAGGCAGTGTCAGAGGAGTTAACCTCTGGACTGCTTGACATATCTAGGCAGTGTCAGAGGAGTTAACCTCTGGACTGCTTGACATATATCTAGGCAGTGTCAGAGGAGTTAACCCCTGGACTGCTTGACATATCTAGGCAGTGTCAGAGGAGTTAACCCCTGGACTGCTTGACATATCTAGGCAGTGTCAGAGGAGTTAACCCTTGGACTTCTTGACATATATATAGGCAGTGTCAGAGGAGTTAACCCCTTTATCCACTCACTCACACATACACACATTGTCTTTCACTCACACTGACACACACACACTCTCATTTACACTGACCTACAGACAAGGTGTCAGATTTTACCTTACCTGGTACAGTTATCTTTTGCTTTGAGATCGTTGTGTGAAGGAGGGACTGAGACAATCACGGGAGGCTTCTGTTGAGAGATCTCACCTCATTGTCTGAGACCTCCTTCTATCAGAACTCCCCCCAGACACAGAAAAGAAAAAAAAAACTAGACAAGCAGCAAAGTGCCACCTTTGCCAGGGTCCCACCTGGCAGGGCCGGCATTAGCGGTGTGCAACCTGTGTGAGCGCACAGGGCGCAACACCACAGGGGTCACCTGCCCACCCGGACAAAAAAAATAACAAAAGTTTAAAAAAGTTTGCCGGTAGAGGCACTGGATGGGGGGAGATCAAAAGATCCCCCCTCACCAGCCCTCTGCTCGGCAAGCTCTGCTGGATCCTGGGAGGGGGCGGAGCTCACCGGTTGGGAGGTGTAGCTCCGCTCCCATCCTGTGAAGCAGAGCAGCGTCTGCTTCACGGGGAGCCGTGGGCAGCAAGAGAAAGTGCTGCTTGTGCTCCCACTGTGTGGGATCCACTTTTGCAAGCAGAGGAGGGGGGGGGGGGAGATACAGAACAGGGGGGAGGGGGGGAGAGACATGGGAAGGGAGAGACACATACACAGGGGGAGAGGAAAGAGACAGGCATGAGGGTGGTGCCACAGGCGTGGCCGGCACAGGGCGCCGGAACACTTAAGGCCGGCCCTGCCGCCTGGAGCAGCTTCTCCAGTCTGCCAGATTAAAGGGCCAGCCCTGTGGAACCCCTACTGAGCATGCCTGATAAAAATCATGACAGTCCCATGCATAAAGGGAGGCATGTACCACCTGTGGCTTAGTAGGCAAATCAACTACTTTCAATGGGAAAATGTGTAATTTGCAAGGTCACAAGGTGATGTCATAAACAGGGGACGCCTCATACAAACATATATATGTTTTAGTTTAAACATTTTCTTGCAATTCTGCTAACGCAATATATAGATCATTTTTCTATTTGAATCTCTACAGTCACAGTATAAGCAATGTTTAGGTGACTCAGTCCCTTAAAGTAACATTTTTTTTTCCTTTTTTTCCTTCATTTAACTATTACGCATGAAATATAATAACCCTGAATCTGCTCCTGTCCCCCATTTCGGTGCGGCTGCAGTTCCACTGTGAAAACCGACATCTGCCATCAATGTTTCTCTTACCATGTATCCATGCAGCTATCACTGGACGTCTGTCTGCCATGCGTCACTGTCTGAATACACATGTCTCTAGTAATTCCCTCTTTCCTAGAAAGACTATTTATTTTGGCCCCTCTCGGATCAACAAATTCATGTATTTGGAGAGGTTAAACTTGCTCTGCATTGCAGTTTTCCAAATGTAAATGTGAAATGAAACACTTGTATTCTAATATTTTGACACTTGCTGGGTAAAGACTTGCAGGTACAAGTGACATTGGATAAATGAAGATAACTGTTAATTTCTATAAATCCATCTTCTATCCAGTGTACTTCTACCGCCCTCTAGTGTCTGACTGTAATACATCATTCTGATTCTGCCACCAAGACAATATTTTACCTACAGGTTATATTACTAGTGACTTACAGTAAATTATATAACTGGTATGTTTACCCTTCATTAGCAGGTAAAAGCAGGTGATATTACTTTTAAACCTTTTCCAGTTTGCAGCTTCTACTGATCCTCCTACTTTAAAAGTGAAGTAAAGCATCCCAAGTGATAGCTCTGCTTGCAATGAGCTCATGCATACGAATACTGTACATGGACCTGCACAGAGCATGTATCTGCAAGTGCACAGTTAGGGTATCGGATCTGCCAGTTCTTTGATGGACATATATATCATAAAACATCATATTTATTAGATCTTCCTGTCTTACACACACCACCACATTCTCTGCCATCGAAACATTGTTTCGAAATGTAGAAAAAGGACAGACATATTGGCGCAGTGGCCAAGTGGTAAGGTAAGATAAGATCCTGGGTTCAATCCCCATATGTGCCTCTTGTCTTTTAAATGTTTACAAAAACAGTCCCATACAAACAAATTTGAGAGAGACTCTGTCACCTATACATTGTTTATACGGAGAACATATATTATCTATGAGGGAGAAGAAACAAAACCACACGTGCGCACAGCAAAAAGATAAGAAGTACGAGTGATTAGATGGGGGGGGCGGGTTAGCATTAGGGTTAACTCTAAAGGTGTTTTTTACACCCAGTTACATGCATTAAACAATGGGGGTTAGAGTTGGGGTAGCTGTAATTTACAAAATTAACTCTTACTAACCCCCATAAGATACCCCTAATTAGGACCCCTAATCCTTACCCCCATTCTAACCCTAACTCCCCTAAGTTTTAACCCTAGTCCTTACCCTCATTCTAACCCTAACCCCCCTACGATCCAGTTTATGGCTTCTACTGATCCTCCCACTCAGTTCTCTGCATAAACTACACATGAAACTGCACAGAGCATGTATCTGCAAGTGCACAGGTAGGGAAGTCAGATCTGCCATTTTTTTTGCCAGACACATATATCATAAAACATCATGTTTATTAGTTCTACCTTACACACACCACCAAATTCTTAAAGGGACTCTGCCATCTAAACAAATTGTTGAGAAATGTAGAAAACAAAAAGACAAACATGCGCAGTGGCCAAGTGGTAAGGCGTTGGTTTTTAATTTAAATGTGAAATGAAACACTTGTATTCTAATATTTTGACACCTGCTGGGTAAAGACTTGCAGTTACAAGTGACATTGGATAAATGAAGATAACTGTTAATTTCTATAAATCCATCTTCTATCCAGTGTACTTCTACCGCCCTCTAGTGTCTGACTGTAATACATCATTCTGATTCTGCCACCAAGACAATATTTTACCTACAGGTTATATTACTAGTGACTTACAGTAAATTATATAACTGGTATGTTTACCCTTCATTAGCAGGTAAAAGCAGGTCATATTACTTTTAAACCTTTTCCAGTTTGCAACTTCTACTGATCCTCATAATCAGTGGTCTGCATTTGGCTGGAGTCTGAGAGTAAAAAACTAAAACATTTAAAGCGTTTAAAAATGTAGTAAAGCATCCCAAATGATAACTCTGCTTGCAATGAGCTCATGCATACGTATACTGTGCATGAACCTGCACAGAGCATGTATCTGCAAGTGCCCAGTTAGGGTATCAGATCTGCCAGCTCTTTGATGGACATATATATCATAAAACATCATCTTTATTAGATCTTCCTGTCTTACACACACCAACACATTCTTAAACGGACTCTGCCACCTAAACATTGTTTAGAAATGTAGAAAAAGAAAAGACATAGTGGCGCAGTGGCCGAGTGGTAAGGCGTTGGTCTCGTAAACCAAAGATCATGGGTTCAAACCCCATCTGTGCCTGTTATTCTTTTAAATGTCAAGATTTTGACAAGATGGGGGCGGGTAAGGATTAGGGTTAACTCTAAAAAGGTGGGGGTTTTTACACCCAGGTACATGCATTAAACCAGGTTGGTTAGAGCTGGGTAAGGGTTATCTGTAATCTACATAATTAACCGTAACTCTTACTGTAATCCTAACCCCCCCTAAGATTTAACCCTAATCGGGGTCGACTGCTGCCGGATCGTGACTGTCTCTGTGTGAGAGAGTCATGCGGACAGCGGGGACCCACGGGGCAGCTGCTTTGGGCCCCCAGTAATGAGTGGACTCTGGGCAGCTGCCCCATTTGCCCACGCTTCTTTTTTTTCCAATATGTTTTTCCATTTTTTTTTAAAGTGCCCATGACGAGAGTATCACCCGTCACATGCTAATGGCGGCCCTGAACTACTACTCCCATGATCTCCAGCATGCCCTGACAACCGGGGGCAAAAAAAATGACCATTTATTTAAGTGTAGACAATTTAAAAATAAAATGGTTTCATGAAAGAATACAAATAAAGTATGTTATTGGGGAAGCTATTCTACACACTGGCACAGCACTGAAATGCGGGTGCTAAGTCCTTGTCATTCCTCCACTCTCCCAATGGGGGGCAAACATTTAAATAATGGGTAATGTGGAAGGGACTGGGCTCCAGACCAAAACACACGTTTATAATCTTGGTTTCCATGAAGGAAGATCTTCATGTAATCAGTTATTCTTTAACAGCATGGCTGGACATAAAGGGAAGTTTGAGAATTTTTTTTCAAATACATTGTACTTCAGACATGAATTTGCAGATCCTGTTATGTGTCACTATCAAACAACACCTCAGTATGTGTTCAGTAACATCTCCTGAGTACAGGGATACCCCCCATGTATAGGTTTGGGATTTTGACATACAGAAAACCTGCGCCCATTTCCAATCTGGGACATTTTTTAAGCCAGTCAGTGTATTTTACCCAATCAAATCATATATTTTTGAAAACTAGACACCCTAGGATATTTTAAATGGTCTTATTTTAACCCCTTCATGACCAGACTGTTTTTGGAATGTTGTGTGTTAGTGACCGAGGCTGTTTTAACACTTCTGAGGTGTTTGTGTATAGCTTTAATTTTCTTCTTTGTCAGTTTCTGTACCCACACATATTATATATTGTTTTTTTCAGGACAAGAAGGGCTTTCTTTTCATGACATTATTTTGTTCATATCATTTATTGTATTGTGTAAAAAATAGTAAAATATGGTTAAAATTAAAAAAATAAACACTTTTCCTGACTTTTCTTTGTAAATTATTTTACTAAGCTTCAAAAGCTAATGAAAAAACGTGCTAAATAGATTCGACTATAGGTCCTGAGTTCAGAAATACCCAATGTTTATATGTTTTTTTTTGCATGTTTTAGGTTAATAAATACAAGTAGCATTTAGCTGTTTCAAAACCATTTTTTTTAAAATTAGCGTTAGTGACACTGTAACACCGATATCTGATATGAATCACTGAATAACCCCCCACATGTACACATTTTTATAAAGTAGACATCCCAGGGCATTCAACTTGGGGTAATTTGACACTTTTCACTCATTTTACCACCAATCTTTGACAAGTTTTGGCGTAGTAATTTTGTGTGTGTTTTATTTCCACACACTTTGAAATTTAGGTATGAATTTAAAGGGACTGTTCTATTTTATTGCCAAACAAAACCCCAATATATGTTCAGCAACTTCCCCTGAGTATAGCGGTACCCCACATGTATAGGTGTGCTAGGTTTATGTGGCAGGTACAGGGCAAAATTTAGGTTATGGTTATTGCAGCTTTAAAACGTGTATTTATTATGTAATACTTGTGACTACATTTCCTATCATGCTCAGCCAGCCAAAAGCTACCGTAGCAGAATAGGAAATGTAGTCTATAGTAGGAAGCACCGATTTTTGCTATCCTGCGGCTGCATGGATCAAATATCCAGCTGCTGCGGGCCCCTATCTACTGCTGGGGGCCAATGCAAAGCACTGGCCCCACTAGCAGTCTTTTTTTTTAAAATAAAATATCCCTAGAGGACCACAGACAGACATAACGTCATTGGTCCTCTACGGAATAACTTCTTATTTGTATACAATTTATTATTATTATTTTTAATTTTTTTATTTATTTAATTTTAAATTTTTTTACATTTTTTTTATTTTTATTTAACTCTAACCTTAACCCTTTGGTTAGGGTTAGTACAAACCCTAATTCTAACTCTAGGATTAGGGTTTTGATGAACTCTAACCCTAACCCAAGAGTTAGGATTAGCACAATAGAAAAAAAAAATTTAAAAAAAAAACTTTTTTTTTTTTAATTAAAAAAATCCTTTGGGGGGCTGGTTGTTACTGGGGGGGGACCAGGGGGAGACTTCACACACTATATTTAGTCTCTCTCTGCCCCACGATCACCGTGGAGCAGGGAGAGACTATAGCTGTCAAAGCAGGCACCTGCTTTGATAGCTATTAACATCCGGGCGCTGTGATTGGCTGTCACAGTGCCCGGATGTTTCCGGGGGGGTCCTCAACCGACATGGCTGAAGTGTCTCGGTATCGAGACACTTAGCCATGTCGTTTGTAGCGCGATCGCGGTATGCCAGCGTGCATACCGCGATCAGACCTGCATGACGGTCCTGGACAGTCATCGGTCACGAAGGGAGTTTTTCCCCATGACGGTCCTGGACCGTCATCGGTCGCGAAGGGGTTAACACTTTCCATGCACTACATGAATTTACAGATCCCGTTATGTGTCACTGTCAAACAACACCTTACTATGTGTTCAGCAACATCTCCTGAGTACAGGGATACCACCCATGCATAGGTTTGTTGGGTTGTTTGGGGACTAAAAGGCAACATTTAGGGGGTGCGCATCTCCAACTTGGAATTTTGACATGTAGTCATCCTGCGCCTATGTTTGGGACTTTTTTTAAACCGGCCAATGTATTTTACTCCATCAAACCATATAATTTTGGAAACTAGACATCCTAAGGTATTTCAGATGGTGGTACTATAATACTTAAATGGACTAATTCTACCTCCAGCATTTGTCAAATTTTGGTTAGTAATTTTTTGGCGTTTTGTTTGCACATATATTGTAGTTCAAGCACGAATTCACAGATTCTGGTATATGTCACTGCCAAACAACACCCCAATAAGTGCATAGTTGCCAACTGTCCCGGATTTGCCGGGACAGTCCCGTGAAAACCAAGATTGTCCCTGGGGAATTCTCACACCAGGACAATCCAGGCAATTTGCACTGTTTTAGAGCGATCACGGGTCACGTGACGTCATAGCGTAACGTTACGTGACCCGCGCAGTTCAGTCTGTGAGCTGAGCTCACATCAGCCTTCTGTAGCAGTCCCTGCCACACGCATCTGCTGGAAGCAGGCAGGACACGTGTGATAGGGCTGTTAACACAGGTTGATGTGAGCTCAGGCTGGGCATCAGACTGGGCTTATTACTTGGCAATTAAACTGGCATATTACTGGGCAATTATTCTGGGCATATTACTAATCATTTAAACTGGCATATTACTGGGGCATCAGGCTGGGCATATTACTGGGCAATTAAACTGTGGCATTTTACTAGGCATTTAAATTGTAGCATATTACTGGGCATCAGGCTGGGCATATTACTGGGTAATTAAACTGGTATGTTACTGGGGCATCAGGCTGGGAAATTAAACTGTTGCATATTACTGGGGCATCAGGCTGGGCATATTACTGGGCAATTAAACTGGCATATTACTGGGCAATTATTCTGGGCATATTACTGGGCAATTATGCTGGGCATATTACTAGGCAATTAAACTGGTATATTACTGGGGGATCAGGCTGGGCAATTAAACTGGGGCATATTACTGGGGAATCAGGCTGGGCAATTAAACTGGGGCATATTACTGGGCAATTAAACTATGGCATATTACTGGGCAATTAAATTGTGACATATTACTGGGGGATCAGGCTGAGCATATTACTGGGCAATTAAACTGTGGCATATTACTGGACATTTAAACTGTGGCATATTACTGGGGCATCAGGCTGGGCATATTACTAATCAATTAAACTGGCATATTACTGGGGCATCAGGCTGGGCAATTAAACTGTGGCATATTACTGGGGCATCAGGCTGACCATATTACTGGGCAATTAAATGGTGGTATATTACTGGGCATTTAAACTGGCATATTACTGGGCATCAGGCTGGGCATAGTACTGGGTAATTAAACTGTGGCATATTACTGGGTCATCAGGCTGGGCAATTAAACTGGCATATTACTGGGGCATTAGGCTGGGCATATTACTGAGCAATTAAACTGGCATATTACTGGGCAATTTTTCTGGGCATATTACTAGGCAAATAAACTGGTATATTACTGGGGGATCAGGCTGGGCAATTAAACTGTGGCACATTACTGGGGCATCAGGCTGGGCATATTACTGGGAAATTAAACTGTGGTATATTACTGGGCAATTAAACTGTGGCATATTACTGGGCAATTATGCTGGGCATATTACTGGGCAATTAAACTGGCATATTAATTCAGGAACACACCCCACTTGTAATCCAGCACAGTGCTGGTTAATGCAGGAATACACCACACTATACTGCAACATTGAGATGGTTAATTCAGGAATACACCACACTTGTAATCCAGCACAGTGATGGTTAATGCAGGAATACACCACACTATACTCCAGCACTGAGATGGTTAATGCAGGAACACCCCGCACTTGTAATCCAGCACAGTAATGGTTAATGCAGGAATACACCACACTATACTCCAGCACTGAGATGGTTAATGCAGGAACACACCACACTTGTAATCCAGCAAAGCGATGGTTAATGCAGGAACACACCACACTTGTAATCTGGTATTGCTAGGGTAAATGCAGGAACACACCACACTTGTAATCCAGCACAGCGATAGTTAATGCAGGAACACACCACCCTATACTCCAGCACTGAGATGGTTAATACAGGAACACACTACACTTGTAATCCGGTATTGCGAGGGTAAATGCAGGAATACACCACACTATACTCCAGCACTGATATGGTTAATGCAGGAATACACCACACTATGCTCCAGCACAGAGATTGTTAATTCAGGAATACACCACACTATACTCCAGCACTGAGATGGTAATGCAGGAATACACCGCACTAAACTCCTGCATTGAGATGGTTAATTCAGGAATACACCACACTATACTCCAGCACTGAGATGGTTAATTCAGGAATACACCACACTTGTAATCCAGCACAGCGATGGTTAATTCAGGAATACACCACACTTGTAATCTGGTATTGCTAGGGTAAATGCAGGAACACACCACACTTGTAATCCAGCACAGCGATGGTTAATACAGGAATACACCACACTTGTAATCTGGTATTGCTAGGGTAAATGCAGGAACACACCACACTTGTAATCCAGCACAGTGATGGTTAATGCAAGAATACACCACACTATATTCCAGCACTGAGATGGTTAATTCAGGAATACACCACACTATACTCCAGCACTTAGATGGTTAATTCAGGAATACACCACACTATGCTCCGGCACTGAGATGGTAATTCAGGAATACACCACACTTGTAATCTGGTATTGCTAGGGTAAATGCAGGAACACACCACACTTGTAATCCAGCACAGTGATGGTTAATGCAAGAATACACCACACTATATTCCAGCACTGAGATGGTTAATTCAGGAATACACCACACTATACACCAGCACTTAGATGGTTAATGCAGGAATACACCACACTATACTCCAGCACTGAGATGGTTAATTCAGGAATACATTGCATTATACTCCAGCACAGTGATGGTTAATGCAGGAATACACCACACTATACACCAGCATTGAGATGGTTAATTCAGGAATACAGCACAGTATACTCCAGCACTGAGATGGTAATTCAGGAATACACCACACTATGCTCTGGCACTGAGATTGTAATTCAGGAATACACCACACCTGAGGCGTCACTAGAGCTGGTGTCACTCGGTGCGGTAACTCATGGTGTCACCCCCTGGATTTCCTCCAGTACCATGCCAAACAGATTCCTTAGTAATGCCAGTCAGATGGCCCATTAAATATGCCACATATAGGAGCCCCACAAATTATGTCACATGCAGGTGCCCTTTAACTATGCCACACACAGGAGCCCCATAAATATGACACTCAAGAGCACCATAAATTATGCCTCACCTTGGAGCCCAATTAATTATGCCACACACACAGGCGCCCCTTAATTATGCCACACACAAGCACCCCATAATTATGCCACACAAAAGAGCCCCATAATTATGCCACACATGGGGCCCAATAAATATGCCACACATGGGACCGCCATTAATTATGCGACACACAGGAGCCCCACAAGGTGACAATTGTCCAATTTGAAAACAATACATATCTATAAACACAGACTTCTCTCTATAACTAGTTGCATTTATACTTATTTTAATTATTTAATATTCTATTAATAAAAATGTTATTGAAAAATGGCATTCCTATTTTTTATTCCCTTCCTCTGCACCCACATTGCACCTAAAGGACTTAACACAGCACCATACAGTACCCACAGAACTTGCCGTGCACCTATATTGCACCCACAGCACTTGGCTTTCACTCATATTGCACCTACACGATTTGGCATGCCACAGTGTCACTTTGCACCACAGAACTAGCCAGGGAATTTATAAAACCTGACAATTTTGTAAAATGTTATTTTAACACTAATACTGACCTGCCTCTTTCCCTCACAAAAAAGAAAGCGAGGAGAGGGAGGCAGATCCAAATTGGTCAGATCAATATTCACAAATATTCATTGTCATATTCATTGTGATATTCATATCATGCCACTAATGCCCTGTTAACATTATACAGGGAGTGCAGAATTATTAGGCAAGTTGTATTTTTGAGGATTAATTTTATTATTGAACAACAACCATGTTCTCAATGAACCCAAAAAAGTCATTAATATCAAAGCTGAATATTTTTGGAAGTAGTTTTTAGTTTGTTTTTAGTTTTAGCTATTTTAGGGGGATATCTGTGTGTGCAGGTGACTATTACTGTGCATAATTATTAGGCAACTTTTCAATTATTTATTTTTACCAGTGAAACCAATATAACATCTCAACATTCACAAATATACATTTCTGACATTCAAAAACAAAACAAAAACAAATCAGTGACCAATATAGCCACCTTTCTTTGCAAGGACACTCAAAAGCCTGCCATCCATGGATTCTGTCAGTGTTTTGATCTGTTCACCATCAACATTGCGTGCAGCAGCAACCACAGCCTCCCAGACACTGTTCAGAGAGGTGTACTGTTTTCCCTCCTTGTAAATCTCACATTTGATGATGGACCACAGGTTCTCAATGGGGTTCAGATCAGGTGAACAAGGAGGCCATGTCATTAGATTTTTCTTCTTTTATACCCTTTCTTGCCAGCCACGCTGTGGAGTACTTGGACGCGTGTGATGGAGCATTGTCCTGCATGAAAATCATGTTTTTCTTGAAGGATGCAGACTTCTTCCTGTACCACTGCTTGAAGAAGGTGTCTTCCAGGAACTGGCAGTAGGACTGGGAGTTGAGCTTGACTCCATCCTCAACCCGAAAAGGCCCCACAAGCTCATCTTTGATGATACCAGCCCAAACCAGTACTCCACCTCCACCTTGCTGGCGTCTGAGTCGGACTGGAGCTCTCTGCCCTTTACCAATCCAGCCACGGGCCCATCCATCTGGCCCATCAAGACTCACTCTCATTTCATCAGTCCATAAAACCTTAGAAAAATCAGTCTTGAGATATTTCTTGGCCCAGTCTTGACGTTTCAGCTTGTGTGTCTTCTTCAGTGGTGGTCGTCTTTCAGCCTTTCTTACCTTGGCCATGTCTCTAAGTATTGCACACTTGTGCTTTTGGGCACTCCAGTGATGTTGCAGCTCTGAAATATGGCCAAACTGGTGGCAAGTGGCATCGTGGCAGCTGCACGCTTGACTTTTCTCAGTTCATGGGCAGTTATTTTGCACCTTGGTTTTTCCACACGCTTCTTGCGACCCTGTTGACTATTTTGAATGAAACGCTTGATTGTTCGATGATCACGCTTCAGAAGCTTTGCAATTTTAAGAGTGCTGCATCCCTCTGCAAGATATCTCACTATTTTTGACTTTTCTGAGCCTGTCAAGTCCTTCTTTTGACCCATTTTGCCAAAGGAAAGGAAGTTGCCTAATAATTATGCACACCTGATATAGGGTGTTGATGTCATTAGACCACACCCCTTCTCATTACAGAGATGCACATCACCTAATATGCTTAATTGGTAGTAGGCTTTCGAGCCTATACAGCTTGGAGTAAGACAACATGCATAAAGAGGATGATGTGGTCAAAATACTCATTTGCCTAATAATTCTGCACTCCCTGAACATGCACTCAGACAGCTTTAAAAAAATCAAATTTTTTTTACTTTACACGTAACAGTAAAAAAATAATACATTATCAAAAAAGATGCAGACAGATAAAAATTGCTTTAGCATCAATATCATTGTTGCTCTTAGAAGAGCCTTTTTTGAGTACTGTAACAAATTACAGTACAAAATAATTAACCCCTAAAAAATGTACAAACACCAACAAAATGCCCTGAGGTGCAAGATCACTGCTTTTTAAATGTTTTATTGTATTTTTACTATTTTATGTTATTGTAACTTACTTTTATTACATTGATCTGAATCTCTCTCCCTCACTAATAACAATGTGAGGAGAGGAAGGCAGATCCAAAGTGGTCAGATCAATATTTTACAAATATTGATCTGACCAGGCACTGGGGATGCTTATCTGACCATCCCCACTGCCTGGCAGTCAAATATTGACTCTGTGATGAGGCAATTGTGTGACAGCGTCCAGAGCCCAGGAAGTAGCTACATTCTGCTTCCTGTGCACTTGCCCTTAGAAGGGCAGCCCCATCTTGGTCACACAGTGACCAAGATCGTGTGTTTTTTTGAGTGTTGCTGACTGCCTCGATTTGCGAATCAAGTCAGCAACACTTACAGAGGCAAAGTATGCGATTACATTCGCTTACCATGCTCTTTTTTACTGCGCTGTGTATTGCGCCTTTAAAAGCGACGAAGTGATCAAAATGCTGATGGGTGTTTTTTAAGCATTGCATGATGCTTCCACATGGCATCATAGGAATACCATTGGAGAAGAGAAAGCGGGGGGAAAATGCTTTCAGTGCTCGTTTTGGTGCAGGACGGACTAGGTCCACCCTGTGTAAATAACGCCTCGCCACACAGAGCGGACCTAGCACGTCCTGTGTTTTCAATGGGTTGAAGTGTCCTTGGTGGCTGGAGTGTCCCTTTAAATATACCCATCACCCTAGTTACACTAGATTGTTAGCATGTTACTAACACAGCGATGATGTCATCCAGCATCATAATGGGAGCAGGGTATATAGCATGCTGACATTCAGACACATTGCCACTCCTGGCAGCTTATCACTCTGAGGAAGATCATAAGCAGGTACATATGACTTATTATAATGTATTATCTCAGGATATAATGGGGATCTTACCAGATAATATGGGAATCATGCGGAACTTATACAGTCACTGTAATTGTCTTTGCTCTCAGTTAAAGCATTGGATCTAGTAACGAGCTCCCACTGTACAATAAGACAACAACACTGACAGACAGTGAGGTTCAAGGTTTCCACAAATGCGGAATATATTTGATATTTGTATAGTTGTCACGTGTAACTTTGTCTTGCTACTGCTGTTTCATATGCTGAGTTTATGAGCCCAGCTGAACTGTATTTTTCCATTTAATTGAATAATCCTGCTACAATTAAGGGCTCTATATAACTCCTCAGACTAGTCCCAGTCTGTTAGCTCCTGATGAAGTAGGTGTACCTATGAAACGCGTAGGGCGTGGCTAAGCGGCAAACTGAGCTTTTACTTGTTTGGTTGGTATAGTTGGAGAAGGCGTGTTCCGGAGTACTCCCCTCATCTGGCTGCTGAGCAATTCGTTTTTTCCGGTCCTAGACTTCAACCTGTTTGTAAGTGTCTATCTTTTTATTCAAATTAAATTGTCTAAACGTTATTGCACTATTGGTTTTTTTTCTTTCTCCCCCTTATAACAGGAGGAGGTCCCGTCACCTGGCTTCCGGACCTCCGGAGGTGAAGCGCACAGGCAAGTACAGAGGGATGGTAGCCCAGCTCATGCCAATTCTTTCATTTCGGGGGGGGGGGGGGGGGGCTTATAGGACGCAGGTTAGGGGTGATTCCAGGAGCAGGGTATCGGTCAGTCAGGGGAGGGGTATGGGTAGCCATAGGGGTTCCCATAAACGTAGTCTTCAGGGTTCCGCTAGTCGCAGTAAGGGATCGGTCAGTTGGAGGGATGGTCAGGAGGGCAGGGATTCAGTTAGTGGGAGCAGTTCCGACAGGTGTAGGATTTCTCCCAAATCTGTTAGGTCTCGGGCTCGGCCCAGTAGGAGTGGGAGGAGTTCCTTGTAGCGCCATTGTGTCTGTATCCTCATCGGGTGATGGCAGGTAAAGCCACAGAGGTCTCAGCGTTCCAAGAGGCACCGATTTAGATGATCTAGAACCTGCTTTAGAGTTAGGGGTCATAGGTCGGGGAGTTCAGGGACCAGGACACGGGGAGGTGGGACAGGGATAGGGGGACAAGCAGTGGACAACGCGAGACCGGCAGTTCGAGCGGGGCTACAGCCAATGAAGTAGTATTATTTTAATAATAAATAAAATGGCTGCGGCCTTTTCTACCCTTTACATCTGAGCCATGTGCTTTGATTTATGGTAAGATACAGCTGGTAGTTGAGGCTACAACTGTCATGATAACATATTAATTCTCTAATTCAGACCATTTGAAGACCCTGGTGAAGCTGCGGATCGATGGATATTGACAGGTGTAATCGTGACATCGGGCCGAGGAGATCCATTGTTATACACATGCACAACACACTTAGCCATCCCCTTAACTGCTAGAGTAGACACCCTCGATCCAGGGTTGTATCACTGATCGCCTTTTAATGGGGTCAGGAAGGAATTTTTTACTTGAGGTGACTGCTTCGTCCTCCAAGTTTTTTCGCCTTCCTCTGGATCATAGATTAGTGGACAGTGTAGATCAGTGTCTTCTCACCCTTTATCCAAGGGCACGGAAGGATTTGTTTTCCTTTGCGATATAGTTGAATGTAGGTGTCGTAAAGGTTTTTATTTCCTTCCCCGTAATGATAGAGTAACATATTAGCCTTTTATTCAAAGGCCTGGAAGGGAATTTTTACTTTGGGGCATAATTGGGTATAAGTGCCCTAAAGGTTTTTTTCCCTTCCTCTTTAATGGAAAGTGTAGTTTATTTAGTTACCCTCTCGAGGGTTATGGAGGAATTTTTTTACTTTGTGACATAATTGGGTATAAAGTGTCCAAAGGTTTTTTTCCTCCATTATATAGTAGTAAAGTTTAGCCCCCATAACTCACATGCAGTGAGATCATTACCCTCTCTGGAGGGTCTGGAAGAAATTTTTTACTTTGTGACACAATTGGGTATGTGTCCAAAGGTTTTTTTCCTCCATTATATAGTAGTAATGTTTAGCCCCCCAATAACTCACAAGCAATGAGATCATTACCCTCTCTGGAGGGTCTGGAAGAAATTTTTTACTTTGTGACACAATTGGGTATAAGTGTCCAAAGGTTTTTTTCCTTCCATGTAAAATAAATAGAATCTAAACACAAATCCCAATTCTCTGTTTTCATCTGACTTTGTCTCTTTTAATCTACACCAACCACAAGGCTCACATTATATAACATTGAGATGCAGCAGACATAAGATGGTAACCTGGGATCTTGCTATATTCTCATGGTATTACACTATGGACTGAATAAGTAATTCACACTGCAATGGATCTGATACTTACAGAGATAGAGAGATCAGCAGCAAAGGTAGAGAGAGTGGGGCAGTTGATCCAGAAGCTGGTTTGGTCCATCTATATATTGGTGAAACAAACAATGGTCCCACAATCAGGGCCGGCCTTAGGGGTGTGCGACCTGTGCGATTGCACAGGGCGCAACACCCCAGGGGGCGCCCGCCCGGCTAGCAAAAAAAAACATCCAATACCCTGCATAATCACTGTGTGTGGGGAGTGCGAGCAGCACATTCTCATGCTGCCTGTGGCTCCCAGTGAAGCAGGGTGGGGGCGGAGCTATACCTCTCACTGGTGAGCTCCGCCCCCTCACTGACAAAAAGGAACAAGGGGAGGGGGCAGAGACAGAACAGGGGAGGGGGTAAGAGACAGAACAGGGCAGAGGGAGAGAGACAGAACAGGGGAGGAGGGAGAGAGACAGAACAGGGGAGGAGGGAGAGAGACAGAACAGGGGAGGAGGGAGAGAGACAGAACAGGGGAGTGGGGAGAGACAGAACAGGGGAGGGGGGAAGAGACAGAACAGGTGAGAGGGAGAGAGACAGAACAGGGGAGGTGGCAGAGACAGAACAGGGGAGGGGGAGAGAGACAGAACAGGTGAGAGGGAGAGGGACAGAACAGGGAGGAGGGAGAAAGACAGAACAGGGGAGGGGGGGAGACAGAATGGAGGGAAGAGGGAGAGAAAGAACAAAGGGAGGGGGAGAGACAGAACAGGGGAGAGGGGGAGAGAGACAGAACATGGGAGTGGGGAGAGAGGCAGAACAGGGGAGGGGGGAGAGACACAGAACAGGGGAGGGGGGGACAGGATGAGGGAAGAGGGAGCGACAGAACAAAGGGAGGGGGAGAGACAGAACAGGGGAGAGGGGGAGAGATACAGAACAGGGGAGTGGGGAGAGACAGAACAGGGGAGTGGGGAGAGACAGAACAGGGGAGGGGGGGACAGAATGAGGGAAGAGGGAGAGACAGAACAAAGGGACGGGGAGAGACAGAACAGGGGAGAGGGGGAGAGAGACAGAACAGGGGAGTGGGGAGAGACAGAGCAGGGGAGGGGGGGGGGGAGACAGAATGAGGGAAGAGGGAGAGACAGAACAAAGGGAGGGGGAGAGACAGAACAGAGAAAGGGGGAGGGAGAAAAGAACCGGAGGGGGAGAGAAAAGTAGTAAAGCATCCCAAATGATAACTCTACTTGCAATGAGCTCATGCATTCGTATACTGTGCATGAACCTGCACAGAGCATGTATCTGCAAGTGCACAGTTAGGGTATCAGATCTGCCAGTTCTTTGCTAGACATATATATATATATATCATAAAACATCATATTTATTAGATCTTCCTGTCTTACACACACCACCACATTCTTAAAGGGACTCTGCCACCTAAACATTATTAAGAAATGAGCAACACAAGGCAAACTGGGGCAGTGGCCAAGTGGTAAGGTGTTGGTCTCATAAACCAAAGATCATGGGTTCAATCCCCATCTGTGCCTATTATCTTTTAAATGTTTACAAAAAAGGTAGTAGATACTTGGAACATCCTCCCATAAAAGCAAAAGTTGAAAGAGACTGTCACCTATACATTGTTTATACTGAGAACATATATTGAAAATTATCTATGAGGGAGAAGAACCAAAACCCCACATGCGCACAACAAAAAGATAAGAAGTACGAATGATTAGATGGGGGGCGGGTTAGCATTAGGGTTAACTCTAAAGGGGTTTTTTACACCCAGGTACATGCATTAAACAATGGGGGTTAGAGTTGGGGTAGCTGTAATTTACAAAATTAACTCTTACCGAAACCCTAACCCCCATAAAATAAACCCCTAATCCTTACCCTCATTCAAACCCTAACCCCCCCTAAGATTTACCCCTAATCCTTAACCTCATTCTAACCCTAACCCCTCTATGATCCAGTTTGCAGCTTCTACTGATCCTCCCACTCAGTTCTCTGCATATACTACACATGAACCTGCACAGAGCATGTATCTACAAGTGCACAGGTAGGGGAGTCAGATCTGCCATTTTTTTGCCAGACACATATATCATAAAACATCATATTTATTAGTTCTACCTTACACACACCACCACATTCTTAAAGGGACTCTGCCACATTGTTTAGACATGTAGAAAACAAAAAGACAAACATGCGCAGTGGCCAAGTGGTAAGGCGTTGGTCTTGTAAACCAAAGATCATGTGTTCAATCCCCATCTGTGCATCATGTCTTTAAAACCTTTAGAAAAAAGGTAGTAGATACCTGGAACAGCCTCCCATAAAAACAAAGTTGAAAGGGACTCTGCCACATTATTTATACTGAGAACATATAGTGGAAATGGTCTATGCATTGTGTTAGCAGAAATACAAGCACATTCATGAAACGTATGCTTTTAAAGACTGGAGTCAAGCCATCAGACAGTTTCAAAACGGTGGTAGGGTCTGTGGAATCTCCTGTTTATGACATCAAATGTGTCATTTTCATAACGTGCTGGAAAGTGATGTCATAGATAGGAGACACCACAGACACATGTCTCTCTTAACTAATACCTTTGAATGCAAGTCAGCTAACACAGTGGGGTTTATGGATCAAGGTGTTTCCATCAGACACGGGGCTGATCCAGAGTCTGATTTTGGGAGGAGCACTGCCAGATTATTGTGAGGCAGGAGAAAATAATGACAATATTTTATTTAACCTCTAATACACCTACCATTGTGTGACATGTATGCTCCTTTCACAGTGCCCATTAATGCTAAATGTTTTTTTCCCTACCTAACCCCACCTCTACCTTTGACCAACTAGGGTGGGGGGGGGGGGGGGGTGCGATGAGGGGAGAACCATTCAACTGAAAAAAATAATCCATTTCAGTGCTTTGGGCGTGGGCAGTGAAAATCACCCAATGGATACCCTGTGAATAGAATAATTACCTGTCCTCAAAGTTTTTCACCGAACTGTGACACCCTAGATCCTCATCTTCCACCCAGGGAAACAGGCCACCCCCAAAATAAAAAGGAATCCACCTATTGTAAAAAAAAAGAAATTGCTCTTGAAAAAATATATATATTTTGGTTTGGATCACTGTGTCCCTCTCCTAAGTATCTGTCCTCAGTGGAGGATGGATGCATAATCCAATCTCTGAGAGCAGGGATTTCAGTTTAAGACAAGACGGCATCTGATTGGCTTACTTGGTCAGCCAATCAGAAGCCTTCATTACCAAAGCGGTTAAAATTCCTCTGCATTGCCATTTTCCAAATGTAAATGTGAAATGAAACACTTGTATTGTAATATTTTACACTTGCTGGGTAAAGACTTGCAGTTACAAGTGACATTGGATAAATAAAGATAACTGTTAATTTCTATAAATCCATCTTCTATCCAGTGTACTTCTACCGCCCTCTAGTGTCTGACTGTAATACATCATTCTGATTCTGCCACCAAGACTATATTTTACCTACAGGTTATATTACTAGTGACTTACAGTAAATTATATAACTGGTATGTTTACCCTTCATTAGCAGGTAAAAGCAGGTGATATTACTTTTAAACCTTTTCCAGTTTGCAGCTTCTCCTGATCCTCCTAATCAGTTCTCTGCATTTGGCTGGAGTCTGAGAGTAAAAAACTAAAACATTTAAAGCATTTAAAAATGTAGTGAAGCATTCCAAATGATAACTCTGCTTGCAATGAGCTACATGGAGCTACATGAGCTACATACTACATGGACCTGCACAGAGCATGTATCTGCAAGTGCACAGTTAGGGTATCATATCTGCCAGTTCTTTGATGGACATTTATATCATAAAACATCATATTTATTAGATCTTCCTGTCTTACACACACCACCACATTCTTAAAGGGACTCTGCCACCTAAATATTATTTAGAAATGTAGAAAGATAAAAGCCAAACTGGCGCAGTGCCCAAGTGGTAAGGCGTTGGTCTCGTAAACCAAAGATCATGGGTTCAATCCCCATCTGTGCCTATTATCTTTTAAATGTGTAAATCTTGTCAAAGAATATAGTAGCACAGAGATGGTAATTCTGGAATACACCGCACTATAGTCCGGCACAGAGGTGGTAATGCAGGAATACACCACACTATGCTCTGGAACTGAGATGGTAATGCAGGAATACACCGCACTATACTCCGGCACTGAGATGGTAATTCAGGATTACACCGCACTATACTCCGGCACAGAGATGGTAATTCAGGAATACACGGCACTATGCTCCGGCACAGAGATGGTAATTCAGGAATACACCGCACTATACTCCAGCACTGAGATGGTAATGCAGGAATACACCGCACTATACTCTGGCACTGAGATGGTAATGCAGGAATACACCGCACTATACTCCGGCACAGAGGTGGTAATGCAGGAATACACCACACTATGCTCTGGAACTGAGATGGTAATGCAGGAATACACCGCACTATACTCCGGCACTGAGATGGTAATTCAGGATTACACCGCACTATACTCCGGCACAGAGATGGTAATTCAGGAATACACGGCACTATGCTCCGGCACAGAGATGGTAATTCAGGAATACACCGCACTATACTCCAGCACTGAGATGGTAATGCAGGAATACACCGCACTATACTCTGGCACTGAGATGGTAATGCAGGAATACACCGCACTATACTCCGGCACTGAGATGGTAATGCAGGAATACACCGCACTATACTCCAGCACTGAGATGGTAATGCAGGAATACACCGCACTATACTCTGGCACTGAGATGGTAATTCAGGAATACACCACACTATACTCTGGCACTGAGATGGTAATTCAGGAATACACGGCACTATGCTCCGGCACAGAGATGGTAATTCAGGAATACACGGCACTATGCTCCGGCACTGAGATGGTAATTCAGGAATACACCGCACTATACTCTGGCACAGAGATGGTAATGCAGGAATACACCGCACTATGCTCCGGCACAGAGATGGTAATTCAGGAATACACCGCACTATGCTCCGGCACTGAGATGGTAATTCAGGAATACACCACACTATGCTCCGGCACTGAGATGGTAATTCAGGAATACACCACACTATACTCCGGCACAGAGATGGTAATGCAGGAATACACCGCACTATGCTCTGGCACTGAGATGGTAATTCAGGATTACACCGCACTATACTCCGGCACAGAGATGGTAATTCAGGAATACACGGCACTATACTCTGGCACTGAGATGGTAATGCAGGAATACACCACACTATACTCCAGCACTGAGATGGTAATGCAGGAATACACCGCACTATATTCCGGCACAGAGATGGTAATTCAGGAATACACCGCACTATACTCCAGCACTGAGATGGTAATGCAGGAATACACCGCACTATGCTCCGGCACTGAGATGGTAATTCAGGAATACACCGCACTATACTCCGACACAGAGATGGTAATGCAGGAATACTCCACACTATGCTCCGGCACTGAGATGGTAATGCAGGAATACACCACACTATGCTCTGGCACTGAGATGGTAATTCAGGAATACACGGCACTATACTCTGGCACTGAGATGGTAATGCAGGAATACACCGCACTATACTCCGGCACTGAGATGGTAATTCAGGAATACACCGCACTATACTCCGGCACTGAGATGGTAATGCAGGAATACACCGCACTATACTCCGGCACTGAGATGGTAATTCAGGAATACACGGCACTATGCTCCGGCACTGAGATGGTAATGCAGGAATACACCACACTATGCTCTGGCACTGAGATGGTAATTCAGGAATACACGGCACTATACTCTGGCACTGAGATGGTAATGCAGGAATACACCGCACTATACTCCAGCACTGAGATGGTAATGCAGGAATACACCGCACTATGCTCCGGCACTGAGATGGTAATTCAGGAATACACCGCACTATACTCCGGCACTGAGATGGTAATGCAGGAATACACCGCACTATACTCCAGCACTGAGATGGTAATGCAGGAATACACCACACTATACTCCAGCACTAAAGCCAGGGTGGAGGTATCATAAAATAAGCAAAATGTTAAACAAGCCAAGGTCAGGTTACCAGAAATCGCACCTGCACGGGAGAAAGAATAATTGCCGTCAGTGGTGTGAGCATGTTTGGAAGCACACGCGTTGTAAATATTCCTTGGATCCTGACTGATAAGTATTAGCGGATATGAGGGGGGAGCAACTGCACGGCAGATCCTGACAGGTATGCATCTCTCTGTTCCAACTTGGAATTTTGACATGTAGTCATCCTGTGTCAATATACCATATATTTTTTCAAAGTAGACACACCATTCGGTCCATCTAGTCTGCCCAAATACTGTATTTGCTCGATTATAAGACGACCCTGATTATAAGACGACCCCCCAAACTTTGGATATTCCTTTAGGAAAAAACTAAAAGCCTGAATATAAGACTACCCTATAGGAAAAAAGTTCAACTTGTATATATTCACATGTAAATTGCTTTTTTAATAAAAAATTACGATGTCAAAAAATGCATTTCTTGTTTTTATTTCCTTTTATGTGCCAATGCTGCCTCTCTCTTTCCCTTGCCCCCAGCTTTGTCTCTCCCCCCCCCCCTTAGTGTTGTCTGTCTCTCCCCCTCCCTTTGTCTCCCTTGCTCCCCTTATCTCTGTCTCTTCCCCCCCTCCCTCCCCTTGTTTCTCTCCGCCCCCCCTCCCCTTGTCTCTCTCTCCTCCCCTCCCCTTGTCTCTCTCTTCCCTCCTCCCTCCACTTGTCTGTCTCTTCCCCGCTCCCCCCCCCGTTTCTCTGCCCCCCCCTTGTTATTCTGTTCCTCCCTCCCTCCCGCTCACCTATTTCTTGCTCCCTGGTGGCTAGTGAGGGCAGACTTGCTCCATGCTGCCCGACACATCCGTCTATTATGACGGACAGCCGGTCCATCATAATAGACGGCAGTGTCGGGCAGCATAGAGGATGTCTGCACCCCGGCTTCCCGATTCTCCCTGGTGCCTAGTGGAGGCAGCGGAGGATGTCTGCACGATACGCGCGGACATCCTCCGCTGCTGCCCGGCACTTCCGCCGGGACTTTTATGATGGAGCCGGAAGGACCCGGCTTCATCATAGAAGTCCCGGCGGTCGTGCCGGGCGGCAGCAGGGGGAGTCTGACATCCCCCGGCTGTTAGAGAGGGGGTTCCAGGTCCCCTGCAGCTCTGCGGGGAATCTGGATCCATGTCTTATAGTATGACCTCAATTTGAGGTCAGATTATAAAACGACCTCGATTATAAGACGAGGGGTATTTTTCAGAATTTTTTTTAAACTCCTTCACTGTATTAACCTCTACCACTTCCACTGGAAGACTATTCCATATATACACTACCCTCTCAGTAAAGTAATACTTCCTGATAATATTTTTAAATCGTTGCCCCTCTAATTTAAGATCCTTGTGGCAAGGGCTCAGCAGCCACTGATGATGTATCAGAAAGCTGACCACAATACAAAGAGAGAAGGGGTTACTACATAGGGAATTCATAAAAACCTGACAATTTTGTAAAATGTTATTTTAACACTAATACTGATCTGTCTCTTTCCCTCTCAAAAAAGAAAGTGAGGAGAGGGAGGCAGATCCAAATTGGTCAGATCAATATTCACAAATATTCATTGTCATATTCATTGTGATATTCATATCATGCCGCTAATGCCCTGTTACTGATCGCTATACGTGCACTTATCAGCTTTGAAAAAATCTATTTTTTTTATACTTTACACGTAACCGTAAAAAAATAAAAACATTATCAAAAAATATGCAAACAGATAAAAATTGCTTTAACATCAATATCATTGATGCTCTTAGAAGAGCCTTTTTGAGTACTGTAATAAATTACAGTACAAAATAATTAACCCCTAAAAAATGTACAAACACCAACAAAATGCCCTGAGGTGCAAGATCACTGCTTTTTACATTTTTTATTGTTTTATTGTATTTTTACTATTTTATGTTATTGTAACTTACTTTTATTACATTGATCTGTATTTCTCTCCCTCACTAATAACAATGTGAGGAGAGGAAGGAAGATCCAAAGTGGTCAGATCAATATTTTAAAAAGCCGTCGAAGACACTGGCCGCGTATTAGACCAGCTCGTTGAGGAACCGGGGAGATAGAGCCGATTAAAGCCTGCAGACCAACGGAACATTGACGGAAAACACCCACGGAAGATGTCCTCGCAGCGAGGAACAAGAAAACAGGGTAAAATGTTTAAATATCTAACAGCAAAAGAGCGCAAACTCTCTCTGAAACTTACCGTGTCTGGATCCCAAGATGGCGGCCACACGGAGCCAGAAGAAGAGGATCATTCAGAGCTGGAAGAAGATGCCTCTCACATAAGGCCCCAGGACCAGATGGCTTCTCCAACTCTTATTATAAAACTTTTAAAGACACAATCGTCCAATATTTATTGAATACGTTTATCTCTTGCATGACCAAGGGGAAATTTCCAAATTCTATGATGCTAGCACACATCACAACAATACCTAAGCCAAATAAGTCGACATTACAATGCCCAAATTACCGACCAATATCCCTACTTAACACAGACCGAAAAATCTATGCAAAAATTTTAGCCACACAAAAAAAATCCATTCTCCCCCAATTATTACATTATGATCAGGTAGGATTCGTTAGCGGCCGTCAAGCCTCAGATAATACTAGGAGAATTAATAATATCATTGCTTCTGCTCATTCGAATCGAACCCCTAGTCTATTTTTAGCTATTGACGCTGAAAAAGCGCTTGATCGCTTCCATTGGAAGTGCCTTGCAGCAGTTCTGCATCAATTTCAATTCCCCCCAGTGTATGTAGCTGCGATCATGGCCCTCTATTCAGGACCCTCAGCAAAAGTAACCTAAGCAGGTTTTCTTTCCTCACCGTTTAATATTACCAACGGATCAAGACAGGGGTGCCCATTGTCACCGATTCTTTATGTCCTGGCCCTTGAACCCCTAGCCCAAGCAATTCGCAACCACACTGACATACATGGTTTTAAATATGACAAAGAGGTTAAATTAGGACTTTTTGCAGATGACATTTTCCTCATGATGACAGACCCAGAAAAATCTTTACCACCATTACATGATCTATTAGAAGAATTTAGCTACGTCTCATATCATAAAGTCAATACTACCAAAACGCAAGCTTTGGCCATAAATATACCCAACACAACTTGAAATCTACTTATAAATTTGAATGGCGCAAGGACAATATCCAATATTTGTGAATCTCCATTACTAAAAACCCAGAAGAGCTCATACAATTTAAACAAAGTATGGAATAATATCTTACAAGACATGCAAAGGTGGGACAAGTTATTTCTATCGTGGATAGGCCGAACAGCTGCCATAAAAATGAATGTTCTGCCCAAGCTTCTGTACATATTCTGGACAATATCCATGCACATCCCTCCTTCTTTGCTCAATAACATGCAAGCCAAATTACTAGCTCTTGTACACGGATATAAAAAAACAAGAGTTGCAAACAAATGGTTATTGTTACCCACAGCTAATGGGGGGCATCTCTCCCACTCTATTATAAAGCAACTTGCATGGCTCAAACCATCTCACATCATTCACTGCCCGGCACAATTGGCTGGGTAGATATGGAAGACTGCCAGGTAGCACCTCACAGAATCTGTGATCTCTTATGGTTAGTAAAATTCTTTTACCAAGCACAAATTCATCTTTCAAGTCCTGGAAATTTTTTTCATCCTGTTTACCGAAGCTAAAACAACTAACACAAGCTACGCTGTTGAGAACCTTGGAATTGTTGGTTCCAAATACTTCTCTGGTTTCGTGGGTGTAAGGTCCGCTCCGCTGGTCCCCATCACTTACCTCACAAAACGATTACCAGCACTTTCGGATCTCGTCACCGTCGACAAGCGCGTGCACGCCGCGAAGCTCTTTCTATGCTGTCTTCATCATCGCTATGGCGACGGGCAGCGTGGCGCGCATCACGTACGTCACGGGGGCGGAGCTATGCCCTTTAAATCTTCTGGGCGCGCAATTCAAACTTGCTTGAAGATTTCTCAAGCTAGCTCAGCGTGGATTGCTCCCAGCTTCTTCATTTTTGCTGCCTAAGTATTATTTTGCTCTCCTGATCTACTGGACTCCTGACCTGGCTTATTCCTGACAACCTCTCTCGTCTTTGCCCCGAATAATTGGCTTTCTACTGGATTCTGCTGCTCTCTGTTCTCACTGACCCGGCTATCGTTTTTTGACCATTCCACTCTCTGGCTCCCCGACTCGGACTACAACTCGAAGTTGAAGTCTGCCTCCTCTGTAGCCCTCGGTAGTGGTGGTCCCCCCTGCGCTGAATCACGGTACGTACCCTACCTTACAGTGGGTGTTAATGGGTGTGACTCATCTTGGCCTTCTTACTGATGGACAGAACTTACGATCCTTCGAATCCCTGCAAGAAGAGTTTTTTTTACCCTCCAAAGAATTTTTTAAATACCTCCAAATCCGACACGCTATTCACTCCAGCACAGGTACGCTCCTCAACCAGATGGAACCGACCTCCGAATTGATTCTCAAATGCCTACCGATTGGGAAGCGACGAAGTTGCTTTCTCTATGCTACCATATCCTCATACTGAACGCAATTCCAAATAAGCTTCCATGCATGCTTGCATGGGAAACAGAGCTGGATATAGTTATTTCAACGACAGACTGGAAACAGGCAATCCTAAACCCCAAGAACTTCTCACACAACTCGAACCATATAGAACTTGCAAGAAAAAATTTCTATCGATGGTACCTAATACCGACCAAACTGGCAAGAATATACCCATCATCCTCAGACCTATGTTGGAGAGCCTGCAATCTTAAAGGTACCATGTCACATGTTTGGTGGTCATGCCCACTGATTCGGACGTATTGGACCCAAATATTTGCCCTTATTCATAAAACCACGAACATCTCCCTTCCGCATACTCCAGAAATTGCATTATTACATATATTCCCTAAGGGCCTACCGAAGCCAAAAAAAATTTGATAGGTTTAATCTTGATATCGGCAAAGACGCTCCTTGCAAGGAATTGGAAATCATCTAAAATACCTTCCTCCCTCGAACTATGTAATCTTATAACCCACAATTTACAGATGGAAAAATTACATTTTCTTATTACCAATTCAGTAAAGAAATATGACAGTATCTGGTCTCTCTGGCAGGATTCAGCCAATCCAGTATAGCAAGATTCATGAAGAAAGACTTTATTAAGAGATTGCCATATATACATCTTCAGCACCGAATCCTCCTATCCCAGAGGCGTTGCTAGGTTTCCAAAAGATCTGGGGCTATAGCTCATAAGACTTTTTTAGTTTTTTATATGGAACCATACAGGCAGTTACCAATATATGCTCACCGCTCTAAGCTTCATGCCCGTTTTGTAATTTAGGAGCCTTCACATGGCCGGCCCTTTAATGGGGCAGAGTGGGGCAGCTGCCCCAGGCGGCACCCTGGCAGGGGCGGCACTTTGCTGCTCTATGCAGCGGTCTTTTTCTCTTTTTTTTTTCCTGTGTCCAGGGGAGCTTGATTGAAGGAGATCTCAACCAATCAGGTGAGACTTCTCAACTCTCCTGATCGGCTGAGCGTTCAGAAGCCTCCCGTGATTG
Organism: Pelodytes ibericus; assembly: GCA_036172795.1. Classification (NCBI taxonomy): domain Eukaryota; kingdom Metazoa; phylum Chordata; class Amphibia; order Anura; family Pelodytidae; genus Pelodytes; species Pelodytes ibericus. The sequence goes on from CM069860.1 coordinate 207,242,829, forward strand.
GCTGAGACCTCCTTCACACTGAGCTTAAAGCAAAGAGATGCCTGCAGCAGGTAAGTTCAAAACTGACAGTGTGTGAGTGATTGTGTGTATGTCAGTGTGAGTATGTGCATGTCAGTGTGAGTGTGTGCATGTCAGTGTGAGTGAGAGTGTGTGTATGTCAGTGTGAGCGAGTGCGTGTATATCAGTGTGAGCGAGAGTGTGTGTATTTCAGTGTGAGCGAGAGTGTGTGTATGTCAGTGTGAGTGTGTTGTGTGTGTATGTCAGTGTGAGTATGTTGTGTGTGTATGTATGTAACTGGCTGTGTGTGTGTATGTATGTAACTGGCTCTGTGTGTGTGTTTGTGTATATGTATGTAACTGGCTGTGTATGTGTAGTGTGTGTGTATGTATGTAACTGGTTGTGTATGTATATATGTAACTGGCTGTGTATGTGTTGTGTGTGTATGTATGTAACTGGCTGTGTATGTGTTGTATGTCTATATATGTAACTGGTTGTGTATGTATTGTGTATGTATGTATGTAACTGGCTGTGTATGTGTTGTGTGTGTATGTATGTAACTGGCTGTGTATGTGTTGTATGTCTATCTATGTAACTGGCTGTGTATGTGTTGTATGTGAATATGTATGTAACTGGCTGTGCATGTGACGTGTGGGACACATTAAGGAATTATTTTTTTATTTAAAAAAAAACTTGCTGACTGGTGTGTGTGTGTGTGTGTGTGTAACTGGCTTTGTATGTGACTGACTGGATGTCTGTGAGGTGTGTGTATGTGACTTTCTGTGTATTTATGTGATTCTGTAAGTGAGGTGCGTGCATGTGAATGTCTCTGTGTATGTATGCTTTTGTGATGTGCCATTGTCTGGCTCCTAACATTTTCTGCTGGCTCCTAAAACTAAATAAAATTTGTCAAGCCCTGATATAAACATAAATCCTTCCTATACTGTTTAGCAGTCCTGTAATAAATTATGTCACACACACACATAACACACATATGTGAAACATTATTTATTACAGGACTGATAAAACAGGATATGAATGATTTATGATATATATATATATATATATATATATATATATAGCATAAATTATTATGCATATTTAGCATAAATCGCTATATGTTGGTTTGAGGTTCCTTATTACAGGACTGCCAAACAGCATAGGAATGATTTATGTTACAAATGTGTGTGTATATATATATATACATACACACACACACACACACACACACACACACACACATTTGTAACATAAATCCTTCCTAAGCTGTTTAGCAGTCCTGTAATAAGGAATCTCAAACCAACAGTATATAGCTTAAATACACAAAGGTGGATGTAGATCAGTGACCCCCCCCAACCCTCCCCTCTCTCCACCATATCCAGAGCTTACCTGAGTGGGAACAGACCTGCTCTGCATCTCCCACAAGGTGACAGACGTTAATGATATCTTCAGAGCTGCCTCACTGTCCCACGTGGAGCTTCCCTCACATCCCTGCAGTCACACACAGTGACCATGCTGTGTAAAAGCCCTGCACTGATTGGCTGACACATCACTCAGCATCCTATCAGTGCAGGACTTTCACACACAGTGACCATGCTGTGTAAAAGCCGTGCACTGATTGGCTGACACATCACTCAGCATCCTATCAGTGCTGGCCTTTCACACACAGTGATGATGCTGTGTAAAAGCCCTGCACTGATTGGCTGACACATCACTCAGCATCCTATCAGTGCAGGGCTTTCACACACAGTGATGATGCTGTGTAATAGACCTGCTCTGTATCTCCCACAAGGTGACAGCCGGTAATGATATCTTCAGAGCTGCCTCACTGTCCCACATGGAGCTTCCCTCACATCCCTGCAGTCACACACAGTGATTATGCTGTGTAAAAGCCCTGTACCGATTGGCTGAAACATCACTCAGCATCCTATCAGTGTAGGGCTTTCACACACTGTCTGCATGATGTCAGGGGGCGGAGCTATCACGGAGCTGCAGAGACTCGGGGCTTTGCTCAGTACATTCAGGGCTTCAGCCCCCTTAGCCCACCCCTAGCGACGCCTCTGTCCTATCCCCTCCCCCTCTTCCCCTCATATCTTTATTATTTTCTCCCCTTTCTCTTTCCCTTTCCCTCTTTTCTGATTACTGTGTGAAATCCAGGTATATTATCATATCCATGTGTAACTAGGAGAGAGTTGTTTGTTTATTGGATTTTTATGTGACAAGTTCAAGAATACAGCCCTGCCCATTGGGACCCTTGGGGCCTTAACATCGATACAATATCCTTCAATCTGTTTCCACTTTCAGGAAGCTGAGTACATGGAATAATGATATTGTACAAAAGTGTTTCTATCCTCTGGAGAAGGAAAAGCGCAGATCCTCCTTTCCTCCAAGTTTTTTCACCTGGTATAGTCGTATCTGTATTTATTCATGTTTGTGTCTTTTATTATGTCGAGCTAATCCTTTTCAATAAAATTTTGTTGATAAAAATATAAAAAAAAAATATTTTACAAATATTGATCTGACCAGGCACTGGGGATGCTTATCTGACCATCCCCACTGCCTGGCAGTCAAATATTGCCTCTGTGATAAGGCAATTGTGTGACAGCATTCAGAGCCCAGGAAGTAGCTACATTCTGCTTCCTGTGCACTTGCCCTTAGAAGGGCAGCCCCATCTTGGTCACACAGTGACCAAGATCGTGTGTTTTTTTTAGTGTTGTTGACTGTCTCGATTTGCGAATCAAGTCAGCAACACTTACAGAGGCAAAGTATGCGATTAAATTCGCTTCCTATGCTCTTTTTTACTGCGCTGTGTATTGCGCCTTTAAAACCGACGATGTGATCAAAATGCTGATGGGTGTTTTTTAAGAATTGCATGATGCTTCCACATGGCATCATAGGAATACCATTGGAGAAGAGAAAGCGGGGGGGAAAATGCTTTCAGTGCTCGTTTTGGTGCAGGACGGACTAGGTCCACCCTGTGTAAATAACGCCTCGCCACACAGAGCGGACCTAGCACGTCCTGTGTTTTCAATGGGTTAAAGTGTCCTTGGGGGCTGGAGTGTCCCTTTAAATATACCCATCACCCAAGTTACACTAGATTGTTAGCATGTTACTAACACAGCGATGATGTCATCCAGCATCATAATGGGAGCAGGGTATATAGCATGCTGACATTCAGACACATTGCCACTCCTGGCAGCTTATCACTCTGAGGAAGATCATAAGCAGGTACTGATGACTTATTATAATGTATTATCTCAGGATATAATGGGGATCTTACCAGATAATATGGGAACCATGCTGAACTTATACAGTCACTGTAATTGTCTTTGCTCTCAGTTAAAGCATTGGATTTAGTAACAAGCTCCCACTGTACAATAAGACAACAACACTGACAGACAGTGAGGTTCTAGATTTCCACAAATGCGGAATATACCGTATTTGATATTTGTATAGTTGTCACGTGTAACCTTGTCTTGCTACTGCTGTTTCATATGCTGAGTTTATGAGCCCAGCTGATCTGTATTTGAACTGAATAATCCTGCTACAATTAAGGGCTCTATATAACTCCTCACTAGTCCCAGTCTGTTGGCTCCCGATGAAGTAGGTGTACCTATGAAACGCGTAGGGCGTGGCTAAGCGGCAAACTGAGCTTTTACTTGTTTGGTTGGTATAGTTGGAGAAGGCGTGTTCCGGAGCACTCCCCTCATCTGGCTGCTGAGCGATTCGTTTTTTCCGGTCCTAGACTTCAACCTGTTTGTAAGTGTCTATCTCTTTATTCAAATTAAATTGTCTAAACGTTATTGCGCCATTGGTTTTTTTTCTTTCTCCCCCATATAACAGGAGGAGGTCCCGTCACCTGGCTTCTGGACCTACGGAGGTGAAGCGCACAGGCAAGTACAGAGGGATGGTAGCCCAGCTCATGCCAATTCTTTCATTTAGGGGGGTGGGGGGGGGGGGGGCTTATAGGACGCAGGTTAGGGGTGATTCCAGGAGAAGGGTATCGGTCAGTCAGGGGATGGGTATGGGTTGCCATAGGGGTTCCCATAAACGTAGTCTTCAGGGTCCTGCTAGTCGCAGTAAGGGATCGGTCAGTTGGAGGTATGGTCAGGAGGGCAGGGATTCAGTTAGTGGGAGCAGTTCCGACAGGTGTAGGATTTCTCCCAAATCTGTTAGGTCTCGGGCTCGGACCAGTAGGAGTGGGAGGAGTTCCTTGTAGCGCCATTGTGTCTGTATCCTCATCAGGTGATGGCAGGTATAGCCACAGAAGTCTCAGCGTTCCAAGAGGCACCGATTTAGATGATCTAGAACCTGCTTTAGAGTTAGGGGTCATAGGTTGGGGAGTTCAGGGACCAGGACACGGGGAGGTGGGACAGGGATAGGGGGACAAGCAGTGGACAACGCGAGACCGGCAGTTCGAGCGGGGCTAAAGCCAATGAAGTAGTATTATTTTAATAATAAATAAAATGGCTGCGGCCTTTTCTACCCTTTACATCTGAGCCGTGTGGTTTGATTTATGGTAAGATACAGCCTGGTAGTCGAGGCTACAACTGTCATGATAACATATTAATTCTCTAATTCAGACCTTTTGAAGACTCTGGTGAAGCTGCGGATCGATGGATATTGACAGGTGGAATCGTGACATCGGGCCGAGGAGATCCATTGTTATACACATACACAACACACTTTTAGCCATCCCCTTCACTGCTAGAGTAGACACCCTCGATCCAGGGTTGTATCACCGATCGCCTTTTAATGGGGTCAGGAAGGAATTTTTTACTTGAGACACAGGTGACTGCTTCGTCCTCCAAGTTTTTTCGCCTTCCTCTGGATCATAGATTAGTGGACAGTGTAGATCAGTGTCTTCTCACCCTTTATCCAAGGGCACGGAAGGATTTGTTTTCCTTTGCGATATAGTTGAATGTAGGTGTCGTAAAGGTTTTTATTTCCTTCCCTGTAATGATAGAGTAACATATTAGCCTTTTATTCAAAGGCCTGGAAGGGAATTTTTACTTTGGGGCATAATTGGGTATAAGTGCCCTAAAGGTTTTTTTCCCTTCCTCTTTAATGGAAAGTGTAGTTTATTTAGTTACCCTCTCGAGGGTTATGGAGGAATTTTTTTACTTTGTGACATAATTGGGTATAAGTGTCCAAAGGTTTTTTTCCTCCATTATATAGTAGTAAAGTTTAGCCCCCATAACTCACATGCAGTGAGATCATTACCCTCTCTGGAGGGTCTGGAAGGAATTTTTTTACTTTGTGACACAATTGGGTATAAGTGTCCAAAGGTTTTTTTCCTTCCATGTAAAATAAATAGAATCTAAACACAAATCCCAATTCTCTGTTTTCATCTGACTTTGTCTCTTTTAATCTACACCAACCACAAGGGTCACATTATATAACATAGAGATGCAGCAGACAAAAGATGGTAACCTGGGATCTTGCTATATTCTCATGGTATTACACTATGGACTGAATAAGTCATTCACACTGCAATGGATCTGATACTTACAGAGATAGAGAGATCAGCAGCAAAGGTAGAGAGAGTGGGGCAGTTGATCCAGAAGCTGGTTTGGTCCATCTATATATTGGTGAAACAAACAATGGTCCCACAATCAGGGCCGGCCTTAGGGGTGTGCGACCTGTGCGATTGCACAGAGCGCAACACCCCAGGGGGCGCCCGCCCAGCTAGCAAAAAAAAACATCCAATACCCTGCATAATCACTGTGTGTGGGGAGTGCGAGCAGCACATTCTCATGCTGCCTGTGGCTCCCAGTGAAGCAGGGTGGGGGCGGAGCTATACCTCTCACTGGTGAGCTCCGCCCCCTCACTGACAAAAAGGAACAAGGGGAGGGGGCAGAGACAGAACAGGGGAGGGGGTAAGAGACAGAACAGGGCAGAGGGAGAGAGACAGAACAGGGGAGGAGGGAGAGAGACAGAACAGGGGAGGAGGGAGAGAGACAGAACAGGGGAGTGGGGAGAGACAGAACAGGGGAGGGGGGAAGAGACAGAACAGGTGAGAGGGAGAGAGACAGAACAGGGGAGGGGGAAAGAGACAGAACAGGTGAGAGGGAGAGGGACAGAACAGGGAGGAGGGAGAAAGACAGAACAGGGGAGGGGGGGAGACAGAATGAGGGAAGAGGGAGAGAAAGAACAAAGGGAGGGGGAGAGACAGAACAGGGGAGAGGGGGAGAGAGACAGAACATGGGAGTGGGGAGAGAGGCAGAACAGGGGAGGGGGGAGAGACACAGAACAGGGGAGGGGGGAGACAGAATGAGGGAAGAGGGAGAGACAGAACAAAGGGAGGGGGAGAGACAGAACAGGGGAGAGGGGGAGAGAGACAGAACAGGGGAGTGGGGAGAGACAGAACAGGGGAGGGGGGGACAGAATGAGGGAAGAGGGAGAGACAGAACAAAGGGACGGGGAGAGACAGAACAGGGGAGAGGGGGAGAGAGACAGAACAGGGGAGTGGGGAGAGACAGAGCAGGGGAGGGGGGGGGAGACAGAATGAGGGAAGAGGGAGAGACAGAACCAAGGGAGGGGGAGAGACAGAACAGAGAAAGGGGGAGGGAGAAAAGAACCGGAGGGGGAGAGAAAAGTAGTAAAGCATCCCAAATGATAACTCTACTTGCAATGTGCTCATGCATTCGTATACTGTGCATGAACCTGCACAGAGCATGTATCTGCAAGTGCACAGTTAGGGTATCAGATCTGCCAGTTCTTTGCTAGACATATATATATATCATAAAACATCATATTTATTAGATCTTCCTGTCTTACACACACCACCACATTCTTAAAGGGACTCTGCCACCTAAACATTATTAAGAAATGAGCAACAAAAGGCAAACTGGGGCAGTGGCCAAGTGGTAAGGTGTTGGTCTCATAAACCAAAGATCATGGGTTCAATCCCCATCTGTGCCTATTATCTTTTAAATGTTTACAAAAAAGGTAGTAGATACTTTCAACATCCTCCCATAAAAGCAAAAGTTGAAAGAGACTGTCACCTATACATTGTTTATACTGAGAACATATATTGAAAATTATCTATGAGGGAGAAGAACCAAAACACCACATGCCCACAACAAAAAGATAAGAAGTACGAATGATTAGATGGGGGGAGGGCATTAGGGTTAACTCTAAAGGTGTTTTTTACACCCAGGTACATGCATTAAACAATGGGGGTTAGAGTTGGGGTAGCTGTAATTTACAAAATTAACTCTTACCGAAACCCTAACCCCCATAAAATAAACCCCTAATCCTTACCCTCATTCTAACTCTAACCCCCCTAAGATTTAACCCTAATCCTTACCCTCATTCAAACCCTAACCCCCCTAAGATTTACCCCTAATCCTTAACCTCATTCTAACCCTAACCCCTCTATGATCCAGTTTGCAGCTTCTACTGATCCTCCCACTCAGTTCTCTGCATATACTACACATGAACCTGCACAGAGCATGTATCTGCAAGTGCACAGGTAGGGGAGTCAGATCTGCCATTTTTTTGCCAGACACATATATCATAAAACATCATATTTATTAGTTCTACCTTACACACACCACCACATTCTTAAAGGGACTCTGCCACCTAAACATTGTTTAGACATGTAGAAAACAAAAAGACAAACATGTGCAGTGGCCAAGTGGTAAGGCGTTGGTCTTGTAAACCAAAGATCATGTGTTCAATCCCCATCTGTGCCTCATGTCTTTAAAACCTTTAGAAAAAAGGTAGTAGGCACCTGGAACAGCCTCCCATAAAAACAAGTTGAAAGGGACTCTGCCACATTATTTATACTGAGAACATATAGTGGAAATGGTCTATGCATTGTGTTAGCAGAAATACAAGCACATTCATGAAACGTATGCTTTTAAAGGGTCTGTGGCCTCTCCTGTTTATGACACCACCCGTGGCTTGATATGCAAATTAATTACTTTTGATGTAAAATGTGTCATTTTCATACCGTGCTGGAAAGTGATGTCATAGATAGGAGACACCACAGACACATGTCTCTCTTAACTAATACCTTTAAGTGCACAATGGGGGTTATGGATCAAGGTGTTTCCATCAGACACGGGGCTGATCCAGAGTCTGATTTTGGGAGGAGCACTGCCAGATTATTGTGTGGCAGGAGAAAATAATGACAATATTTTATTTAACCTCTAATACACCTACCATTGTGTGACATGTATGCTCCTTTCACAGTGCCCATTAATGCTAAATGTTTTTTTCCCTACCTAACCCCACCTCTACCTTTGACTAACTAGGGTGGGGGGGATGAGGGGAGAACCATTCACCTGAAAAAAAATAATCCATTTCAGTGCTTTGGACATGGGCAGTGAAAATCACCCAATGGATACCCTGTGAATAGAATAATTACCTGTCCTCAAAGTTTTTCACCGAACTGTGACACCCTAGATCCTCATCTTCCACCCAGGGAAACAGGCCACCCCCAAAATAAAAAGGAATCCACCTATTGTAAAAAAAGAAATTGCTCTTGAAAAAAATATATATTTTGGTTTGGATCACTGTGTCCCTCTCCTAAGTATCTGTCCTCAGTGGAGGATGGATGCATAATCCAATCTCTGAGAGCAGGGATTTCAGTTTAGGACAAGACGGCATCTGATTGGCTTACATGGTCAGCCAATCAGAAGCCTTCATTACCAAAGCGGTTAAAATTCCTCTGCATTGCCATTTTCCAAATGTAAATGTGAAATGAAACACTTGTATTGTAATATTTTGACACTTGCTGGGTAAAGACTTGCAGTTACAAGTGACATTGGATAAATAAAGATAACTGTTAATTTCTATAAATCCATCTTCTGTCCAGTGTACTTCTACCGCCCTCTAGTGTCTGACTGTAATACATCATTCTGATTCTGCCACCAAGACTATATTTTACCTACAGGTTATATTACTAGTGACTTACAGTAAATTATATAACTGGTATGTTTACCCTTCATTAGCAGGTAAAATTACTTTTAAACCTTTTCCAGTTTGCAGCTTCTCCTGATCCTCCTAATCAGTTCTCTGCATTTGGCTGGAGTCTGAGAGTAAAAAACTAAAACATTTAAAGCATTTAAAAATGTAGTAAAGCATTCCAAATGATAACTCTGCTTGCAATGAGCTACATGGAGCTACATGAGCTACATACTACTGATGTAGATTAATTTAGAAATAAACAAAAATGTTTAAAAGTCTATCTGTTCCTGTCCAAATCTGAGATGAATAAATTGCGTATACGCAGAAGTAAGTTCACACTGACACATGCAGTTCAGGTTAAAATAACTTCGAGGAAATTTATTAGCAACTGGCAAAATTCAGGCTTACAAGCCCTTATAAAAACAGAATGACATCATCATTGAATATCAGATAATAACAAATAAACATCATTAATTGGGTTAAATGTTAAGTGGCTGTGTCAATGTCCACCCATCAATATGATTAATTGGCCCAAAAACTAAGTGGTTAGCTAGGTGTCCTCCCACCGAGAAGTGGTATTGTTCTGGACACGGGTGTGGACGGATGGCTCAAGCACCATCTTTCCCAGCACGAGACTTACTCGGTAGAAGGGGGGGCTTGGGCATCATTTTGCGTAGTTAGTGATATCAGTCTCGTGGTCGGGTGCAAGGTTCTTTTATGAATAGAACATTTCATTTGGCCGGTGTTCTCATGGCCTTCATATTATACTATGTTGCAAATTACAGGAGATTCAGTAATTCCGGGGCTAGTTATGTCCTTAGAGAGAAAATACAGTCTCTGTTCATTATACTAAATACTGTCAAGAAATTCTGTCATGTAATGTGAACAAAATGGAGTTAGTACAATAATTCAATACAGGTTTCAATAAAGATTTTTAATAATTCTACATCACTACATGGACCTGCAGAGAGCATGTATCTGCAAGTGCACAGTTAGGGTATCATATCTGCCAGTTCTTTGATGGACATTTATATCATAAAACATCATATCTATTAGATCTTCCTGTCTTACACACACCACCACATTCTTAAAGGGACTCTGCCACCTAAATATTATTTAGAAATATAGAAAGATAAAAGCCAAACTGGCGCAGTGGCTAAGTGGTAAGGCGTTGGTCTTGTAAACCAAAGATCATGGGTTCAATCCCCATCTGTGCCTATTATCTTTTAAATGTGTAAATCTTGCCAAAGAATATAGTAGCACAGAGATGGTAATTCTGGAATACACCGCACTATAGTCCGGCACAGAGGTGGTAATGCAGGAATACACCACACTATGCTCTGGAACTGAGATGGTAATTCAGGATTACACCGCACTATACTCTGGCACTGAGATGGTAATTCAGGATTACACCGCACTATACTCCAGCACTGAGATGGTAATTCAGGAATACACGGCACTATGCTCCGGCACAGAGATGGTAATGCAGGAATACACCGCACTATCCTCCGGCACAGAGATGGTAATTCAGGAATACACGGCACTATACTCCAGCACTGAGATGGTAATGCAGGAATACACCGCACTATACTCTGGCACAGAGATGGTAATGCAGGAATACACCGCACTATGCTCTGGCACTGAGATGGTAATGCAGGAATACACCACACTATGCTCCGGCACAGAGATGGTAATTCAGGAATACACCGCACTATACTCCGGCACAGAGATGGTAATTCAGGAATACACCGCACTATACTCCGGCACAGAGATGGTAATTCAGGAATACACGGCACTATGCTCCGGCACAGAGATGGTAATGCAGGAATACACCGCACTATGCTCTGGCACTGAGATGGTAATGCAGGAATACACCGCACTATACTCTGGCACTGAGATGGTAATGCAGGAATACACCGCACTATACTCTGGCACTGAGATGGTAATGCAGGAATACACCGCACTATACTCCGGCACTGAGATGGTAATGCAGGAATACACCGCACTATACTCCGGCACTGAGATTGTAATGCAGGAATACACCGCACTATGCTCTGGCACTGAGATGGTAATGCAGGAATACACCGCACTATACTCCGGCACAGAGATGGTAATGCAGGAATACACCGCACTATACTCTGGCACTGAGATGGTAATGCAGGAATACACCACACTATGCTCCAGCACTGAGATGGTAATGCAGGAATACACCGCACTATACTCCAGCACTGAGATGGTAATGCAGGAATACACCGCACTATACTCTGGCACTGAGATGGTATTGCAGGAATACACCACACTATGCTCCGGCACTGAGACGGTAATGCAGGAATACACCGCACTATACTCTGGCACTGAGATGGTAATGCAGGAATACACCGCACTATGCTCCGGCACAGAGATGGTAATGCAGGAATACTCCACACTATGCTCCGGCACTGATATGGTAATGCAGGAATACACCGCACTATGCTCCGGCACTGAGATGGTAATTCAGGAATACACCGCACTATACTCCAGCACTAAAGCCAGGGTGGAGGTATCATAAAATAAGCAAAATGTTAAACAAGCCAAGGTCAGGTTACCAGAAATCGCACCTGCACGGGAGAAAGAATAATTGCCGTCAGTGGTGTGAGCATGTTTGGAAGCACACGCGTTGGAAATATTCCTTGGATCCTGGCTGGTAAGTATTAGCGGATATGAGGGGGGAGCAACTGCACGGCAGATCCTGACAGGTATGCATCTCTCTGTTCCAACTTGGAATTTTGACATGTAGTCATCCTGTGTCAATGTCCTATTTGGGATATATCTTTGAAGCCAGCCAAAGTAATTTACCCCACAAACCATATATTTTTTTAAAGTAGACACACCATTCGGTCCATCTAGTCTGCCCAATTTTCTAAATACTGTATTTGCTCGATTATAAGACGACCCTGATTATAAGAAGACCCCCCAAACTTTGTATATTCCTTTAGGAAAAAACTAAAAGCCTGAATATAAGACTACCCTATAGGAAAAAAGTTCAACTTGTATATATTCACATGTAAATTGCTTTTTTAATAAAAAATTATGATGTCAAAAAATGCATTTCTTGTTTTTATTTCCTTTTATGTGCCAATGCTGCCTCTCTCTTTCCCTTGCCCCCAGCTTTGTCTCTCTCCCCCCCTTAGTGTTGTCTGTCTCTCCCCCTCCCTTTGTCTCCTTTGCTCCCCTTATCTCTGTCTCTTCCCCCCCTCCCTCCCCTTGTTTCTCTCCGCCCCCCCCTCCCCTTGTCTCTCTCTCCTCCCCTCCCCTTGTCTCTCTTTTCCCCCCTCCCTCCACTTTTCTGTCTCTTTCCCGCTCCCCCCCGTTTCTCTGCCCCCCCTGTTATTCTGTCCCCCCCCCCTTGTCTTTCTAACCCCCTCCCTCCCCCTCGTTTCTCTGTCCCCCCACCCTTGTTATTCTGTTCCTCCCTCCCTCCCGCTCACCTGTTTCTTGCTCCCTGGTGGCTAGTGAGGGCAGCTGGGGGATGTCTGCACGATACGTGCAGACTTGCTCCATGCTGCCCGACACATCCGTCTATTATGACGGACAGCCGGTCCATCATAATAGACGGCAGTGTCGGGCAGCATAGAGGATGTCTGCACCCCGGCTTCCCGATTCTCCCTGGTGCCTAGTGGAGGCAGCAGAGGATGTCTGCACGATAAGCGCAGACATCCTCCGCTGCTGCCCGGCACTTCCGCCGGGACTTTTATGATGAAGCCGGAACGACCCGGCTTCATCATAGAAGTCCCGGCTGTCGTGCCGGGCAGCAGCAGGGGGAGTCTGACATCCCCCGGCTGTTAGAGAGGGGGTTCCAGGTCCCCTGCAGCTCTGCGGGGGATCTGGATCCATGTCTTATAGTCTGACCTCAATTTGAGGTCAGATTATAAAACGACCCCGATTATAAGACGACCTCGAATATATATTAACCTCTACCACTTCCGCTGGAAGACTATTCCATATATACACTACCCTCTCAGTAAAGTAATACTTCCTGATAATATTTTTAAATCGTTGCCCCTCTAATTTAAGATCCTTGTGGCAAGGGCTCAGCAGCCACTGATGATGTATCAGAAAGCTGACCACAATACAAAGAGAGAAGCGGTTACAACATAGGGAATTCATAAAACCTGACAATTTTGTAAAATGTTATTTTAACACTAATACAGATCTGTCTCTTTCCCTCTCAAAAAAGAAAGTGAGGAGAGGGAGGCAGATCCAAATTGGTCAGATCAATATTCACAAATATTCATTGTCATATTCATTGTGATATTCATATCATGCCGCTAATGCCCTGTTACTGATCGCTATACGTGCACTTATCAGCTTTGAAAAAATCTATTTTTTTTATACTTTACACGTAACCGTAAAAAAATAAAAACATTATCAAAAAATATGCAAACAGATAAAAATTGCTTTAGCATCAATATAATTGATGCTTTTAGAAGAGCCTTTTTGAGTACTGTAATACATTACAGTACAAAATAATTAACCCCTAAAAAATGTACAAACACCAACAAAATGCCCTGAGGTGCAAGATCACTGCTTTTTACATTTTTTATTGTTTTATTGTATTTTTACTATTTTATGTTATTGTAACTTACTTTTATTACATTGATCTGTATTTCTCTCCCTCACTAATAACAATGTGAGGACAGGAAGGAAGATCCAAAGTGGTCAGATCAATATTTTAAAAAGCCGTCGAAGACACTGGCCGCGTATTAGACCAGCTCGCTGAGGAACCGGGGAGATAGAGCCGATTAAAGCCTGCAGACCAACGGAACATTGACGGAAAACACCCACGGAAGATGTCCTCGCAGCGAGGAACAAGAAAACAGGGTCAAATGTTTAAATATCTAACAGCAAAAGAGCGCAAACTCTCTCTGAAACTTACCGTGTCTGGATCCCAAGATGGCGGCCACACAGAGCCAGAAGAAGAGGATCATTCAGAGCTGGAAGAAGATGCCTCTCACATAAGGCCCCAGGACCAGATGGCTTCTCCAACTCTTATTATAAAACTTTTAAAGACACAATCGTCCAATATTTATTGAATACGTTTATCTCTTGCATGACCAAGGGGAAATTTCCAAATTCTATGATGCTAGCACACATCACAACAATACCTAAGCCAAATAAGTCGACATTACAATGCCCAAATTACCGACCAATATCCCTACTTAACACAGACCGAAAAATCTATGCAAAAACTTTAGCCACACAAAAAAAATCCATTCTCCCCCAATTATTACATTATGATCAGGTAGGATTCGTTAGCGGCCGTCAAGCCTCAGATAATACTAGGAGAATTAATAATATCATTGCTTCTGCTCATTCGAATCGAACCCCTAGTCTATTTTTAGCTATTGACGCTGAAAAAGCGTTTGATCGCTTCCATTGGAAGTACCTTGCAGCAGTTCTGCATCAATTTCAATTCCCCCCAGTGTATGTAGCTGCAATCATGGCCCTCTATTCAGGACCCTCAGCAAAAGTAACCTATGCAGGTTTTCTTTCCTCACTGTTTAATATTACAAACGGATCAAGACAGGGGTGCCCATTGTCACCGATTCTTTATGTCCTGGCACTGGAACCCCTAGCCCAAGCAATTCGCAACCACACTGACATACATGGTTTTAAATATGACAAAGAAGTTAAATTAGCACTTTTTGCAGATGACATTTTCCTCATGATGACAGACCCAGAAAAATCTTTACCACCATTACATGATCTATTAGAAGAATTTAGCTACGTCTCATATCATAAAGTCAATACTACCAAAACGCAAGCTTTGGCCATAAATATACCCAACACAACTTGAAATCTACTTATAAATTTGAATGGCGCAAGGACAATATCCAATATTTGGGAATCTCCCTTACTAAAAACCCAGAAGAGCTCATACAATTTAAACAAAGTATGGAATACTATCTTACAAGACATGCAAAGGTGGGACAAGTTATTTCTATTGTGGATAGGCCGAACAGCTGCCATAAAAATGAATGTTCTGCCCAAGCTTCTGTACATATTCTGGACAATATCCATGCACATCCCTCCTTCTTTGCTCAATAACATGCAAGCCAAATTACTAGCTCTTGTACACGAATATAAAAAAACAAGAGTTGCAAACAAATGGTTATTGTTACCCACAGCTAATGGGGGGCATCTCTCCCACTCTATTATAAAGCAACTTGCATGGCTCAAACCATCTCACATCATTCACTGCCCGGCACAATTGGCTGGGTAGATATGGAAGACTGCCAGGTAGCACCTCACAGAATCTGTGATCTCTTATGGTTAGAAAATCCGGTTTATTTCCGTAATAAAATTCTTTTACCAAGCACAAATTCATCTTTCAAGTCCTGGAAAGTTTTTTCATCCTGTTTCCCGAAGCTAAAACAACTAACACAAGCTACGCTGTTGAGAACCTTGGAATTGTTGGTTCCAAATACTTCTCTGGTTTCGTGGGTGTAAGGTCCGCTCCGCTGGTCCCCATCACTTACCTCACAAAACGATTACCAGCACTTTCGGATCTCGTCACCGTCGACAAGCGCGTGCACGCCGCGAAGCTCTTTCTATGCTGTCTTCATCATCGCTATGGCGACGGGCAGCGTGGCGCGCGTCACGAACGTCACGGGGGCGGAGCTATGCCCTTTAAATCTTCTGGGCGCGCAATTCAAACTTGCTTGAAGATTTCTCAAGCTAGCTCAGCGTGGATTGCTCCCAGCTTCTTCATTTTTGCTGCCTAAGTATTACCGTATTTGCTCGATTATAAGACGACCCCCCCAAATTTGTAAATTCCTTTAGGAAAAAAACTAAAAGCCTGATTATAAGACTACCCTATAGGAAAAAAGTTTAACTTGTATATATGTAAATTGATTTTTAATATTTAATAAAAACTTTATATAATACAAATGCATTTCTTGTTTTTATTTCCTTTTATGTGCCAATGCGGCCTCTTTCCCCCTCCCCCAGCTGTCTCTTTCCCCCCCAGCGTTGTCTCTCTCTCCCCCCAAAACTTCTCTCTCTTCCCCCTTCCCCTGGTCTCTATCTATCCCCCCGTCCCCTTGTCTGTGTCTCCTCCCTCCCTTTATCTCTCTCTACCCCCCTCTCCCCCCCCCTCCCCTTGTCTGTCTGTGTCCTCCCCCCTCCCTTTGTCTCTCTCTACCCCCCCTCTCCCCTTTTCTCTCTCCCCCCCCTCCCCTTGTCTGTCTGTGTCCTCCCCCCTCCCCCTCCCTTTGACTCTCTCTATTCCCCCCCCCCCTTGTCTGTCTGTGTCCTCTGTCCCCCGTCCCCCCCCTCCCCCTTACCTGGTTTAGTTCCCTGGTGGCTAGTGGGGGCAGCCGGGGGATGTCTGCACGATACGTGCAGATATCCTCCATGCTGCCCGACACGGCACTCTATTATGACGGACAGCGGCCGTGTCGGGCAGCATGGAGGATATCTGCACGTATCGTGCAGACATCCCCCAGCTGCCCGATTTACCCTGGTGGCTAGTGGGGCAGCAGAGGAAGTCTGCGCGATGAGCGCAGACCTCCCCTGCTGCCGCCCGGCACGCTCGCCGGGACTTCTGTGACGAAAGCGGAAGTACCCGGCTTCTTCACAGAAGCCCCGGCGGTCGTGCCGGGCGGAAGCAGGGGAGTCTGCGCTCATCGCGCAGACATCCTCTGCTTCTAGAGAGGGGGATCCAGGTCCCCTGCAGCTCTGCTGGGGACCTGGATCCATGTCTTATAGTCTGACCTCAATTTGAGGCCAGATTATAAGACGACCTCGAATGTAAGACGAGGGAGATTTTTCAGAGCATTTGCTCTGAAAAAAACCTCGTCTTATATTCGAGCAAATACGGTATTTTGCTCTCCTGATCTACTGGACTCCTGACCTGGCTTATTCCTGACAACCTCTCTCGTCTTTGCCCCGAATAATTGGCTTTCTACTGGATTCTGCTGCTCTCTGTTC
Organism: Pelodytes ibericus; assembly: GCA_036172795.1. Lineage (NCBI taxonomy): Eukaryota > Metazoa > Chordata > Amphibia > Anura > Pelodytidae > Pelodytes > Pelodytes ibericus. The sequence continues at coordinate 207,259,716 of CM069860.1, forward strand.
TCACTGACCCGGCTATCGTTTTTTGACCATTCCACTCTCTGGCTCCCCGACTCGGACTACAACTCGAAGTTGAAGTCTGCCTCCTCTGTAGCCCTCGGTAGTGGTGATCCCCCCTGCGCTGAATCACGGTACGTACACTACCTTACAGTGGGTGTTAATGGGTGTGACTCATCTTGGCCTTCTTACTGATGGACAGAACTTACGATCTTCGAATCCTTGCAAGAAGAGTTTTTTTTACCCTCCAAAGAATTTTTTAAATACCTCCAAATCCGACACGCTATTCACTCCAGCACAGGTACGCTCCTCAACCAGATGGAACCGACCTCCGAATTGATTCTCAAATGCCTACCGCTTGGGAAGCGACGAAGTTGCTTTCTCTATGCTACCATATCCTCATACTGAACGCAATTCCAAATAAGCTTCCATGCATGCTTGCATGGGAAACAGAGCTGGATATAGTTATTTCAACGACAGACTGGAAACAGGCAATCCTAAACCCCAAGAACTTCTCACACAACTCGAACCATATAGAACTTGCAGAAAAAATTTCTATCGATGGTACCTAATACCGACCAAACTGGCAAGAATATACCCATCATCCTCAGACCTATGTTGGAGAGCCTGCAATCTTAAAGGTACCATGTCGCATGTTTGGTGGTCATGCCCACTGATTCGGACGTATTGGACCCAAATATTTGCCCTTATTCATAAAACCACGAACATCTCCCTTCTGCATACTCCAGAAATTGCATTATTACATATATTCCCTAAGGGCCTACCGAAGGCAAAAAAAATTTGATAGGTTTAATCTTGATATCGGCAAAGACGCTCCTTGCAAGGAATTGGAAATCATCTAAAATACCTTCCTCCCTCGAACTATGTAATCTTATAACCCACAATTTACAGATGGAAAAATTACATTTTCTTAATACCAATTCAGTAAAGAAATATGACAGTATCTGGTCTCTCTGGCAGGATTCAGCCAATCCAGTATAGCAAGATTCATGAAGAAAGACTTTATTAAGAGATTGCCATATATACATCTTCAGCACCGAATCCTCCTATCCCAGAGGCGTTGCTAGGTTTCCAAAAGATCTGGGGCTATAGCTCATAAGACTTTTTTAGTTTTTTATATGGAACCATACGGGCACTTACCAATATATGCTCACCGCTCTAAGCTTCATGCCCGTTTTGTAATTTAGGAGCCTTCACATGGCCGGTCCTTTAATGGGGCAGCTGCCGCAGGCAGCACCCTGGCAGGGGCAGCACTTTGATGCTATATGCAGCGGTCTTTTTCTCTTTTTTTTTTCCTGTGTCCAGGGGAGCTTGATTGAAGGACATCTCAACCAATCAGGTGAGACTTCTCAACTCTCCTGATCGGCTGAGAGTTCAGAAGTCTCCCGTGATTGGCTGAGACCTCCTTCACACTGAGCTTAAAGCAAAGAGATGCATGCAGCAGGTAAGTTAAAAACCTGACAGTGTGTGAATGAGTGTGTGTATGTCAGTGTGAGTATGTGCATGTCAGTGTGAGTGTGTATGTCAGTGTGAGTGTGTGCATGTCAGTGTGAGTGTGTATGTCAGTGTGAGTGAGTGTGTATGTCAGTGTGAGTGTGTGCATGTCAGTGTGAGTATGTGCATGTCAGTGTGAGTGAGAGTGTGTGTGTGTCAGTGTGAGCGAGAGTGTGTGTATGTCAGTGTGCGTGAGAGTGTGTGCATGTCACAGTGAGCGAGAGTGCGTGTATGTCAGTGTGAGCGAGAGTGTGTGTATGTCAGTGTGAGCGAGAGTGTGTGTATTTCAGTGTGAGCGAGAGTGTGTGTATGTCAGTGTGAGTGTGTTGTGTGTGTATGTCAGTGTGAGTGTGTTGTGTGTGTATGTATGTAACTGGCTGTGTGTGTGTATGTATGTAACTGGCTCTGTGTGTGTGTTTGTGTATATGTATGTAACTGGCTGTGTATGTGTTGTATGTCTATATATGTAACTGGTTGTGTATGTGTTGTGTATGTATGAATGTAACTGGCTGTGTATGTGTTGTGTGTGTATGTATGTAACTGGCTGTGTATGTGTTGTATGTCTATATATGTAACTGGCTGTATATGTGTTGTATGTGAATATGTATGTAACTGGCTGTGCATGTGACGTGTGGGACACATTAAGGAATTATTTTTTTATTTAAAAAAAAACTTGCTGACTGGTGTGTGTGTAACTGGCTTTGTATGTGACTGACTGGATGTCTGTGAGGTGTGTGTATGTGACTTTCTGTGTATTTATGTGATTCTGTAAGTGAGGTGCGTGTATGTGAATGTCTCTGTGTATGTATGCTTTTGTGATGTGCCATTGTCTGGCTCCTAACATTTTCTGCTGGCTCCTAAAACTAAATAAAATTTGTCAAGCCCTGATATAAACATAAATCCTTCCTATACTGTTTAGCAGTCCTGTAATAAATTATGTCACACACACACATAACACACATATGTGAAACATTATTTATTACAGGACTGATAAACAGGATATGAATGATTTATGATATATATATATATATATATATATATAGCATAAATTATTATGCATATTTAGCATAAATCACTTATTTACATCCACCTTTGTGTATTTAAGCTATATGTTGGTTTGAGGTTCCTTATTACAGGACTGCCAAACAGCATAGTTATGATTTATGTTACAAATGTGTGTGTGTATATATATATATATACAGACACACACACACACACACACACATATGTAACATAAATCCTTCCTAAGCTGTTTGGCAGTCCTGTAATAAGGAATCTCAAACCAACAGTATATAGCTTAAATACACAAAGGTGGATGTAAATCAGTGACCCCCAACCCTCCCCTCTCTCCACCATATCCAGAGCTTACCTGAGTGGGAATAGACCTGTTCTGCATCTCCCACAAGGTGACAGACGTTAATGATATTTTCAGAGCTGCTTCACTGTCCCACGTGGAGCTTCCCTCACATCCCTGCAGTCACACACAGTGACCATGCTGTGTAAAAGCCCTGCACTGATTGCCTGAAACATCACTCAGCATCCTATCAGTGTAGGGCTTTCACACACAGTGACCATGCTGTGTAAAAGCCCTGCACTGATTGGCTGAAACATCACTCAGCATCCTATCAGTGCAGGGCTTTCACACACAGTAATGATGCTGTGTAAAAGCCCTGCACTGATTGGCTGAAACATCACTCAGCATCCTATCAGTGTAGGGCTTTCACACACTGTCTGCATGATGTCAGGGGGCGGAGCTATTACGGAGCTGCAGAGACTCGGGGCTTTGCTCAGTACATTCAGGGCTTCAGCCCCCTTAGCCCACCCCTAGCGACGCCTCTGTCCTATCCCCTCCCCCTCTTCCCCTCATATCTTTATTATTTTCTCCCCTTTCTCTTTCCCTTTCCCTCTTTTCTGATTACTGTGTGAAATCCAGGTATATTATCATATCCATGTGTAACTAGGAGAGAGTTGTTTGTTTATTGGATTTTTATATGTGACAAGTTCAAGAATACAGCCCTGCCCATTGGGACCCTTGGGGCCTTAACATGGATACAATATCCTTCAATCTGTTTCCACTTTCAGGAAGCTGAGTACATGGAATAATGATATTGTACAAAAGTGTTTCTATCCTCTGGAGAAGGAAAAGCGCAGATCCTCCTTTCCTCCAAGTTTTTTCACCTGGTATAGTCGTATCTGTATTTATGCATGTTTGTGTCTTTTATTATGTCGAGCTAATCCTTTTCAATAAAATTTTGTTGATAAAAATATTAAAAAAAAATATTTTACAAATATTGATCTGACCAGGCACTGGGGATGCTTATCTGACCATCCCCACTGCCTGGCAGTCAAATATTGCCTCTGTGATAAGGCAATTGTGTGACAGCATTCAGAGCCCAGGAAGTAGCTACATTCTGCTTCCTGTGCACTTGCCCTTAGAAGGGCAGCCCCATCTTGGTCACACAGTGACCAAGATCGTGTGTTTTTTTTAGTGTTGTTGACTGCCTCGATTTGCGAATCAAGTCAGCAACACTTACAGAGGCAAAGTATGCGATTAAATTCGCTTCCTACGCTCTTTTTTACTGCGCTGTGTATTGCGCCTTTAAAACCGACGATGTGATCAAAATGCTGATGGGTGTTTTTTAAGAATTGCATGATGCTTCCACATAGCATCATAGGAATACCATTGGAGAAGAGAAAGCTGGGGGAAAAATGCTTTCAGTGCTCGTTTTGGTGCAGGACGGACTAGGTCCACCCTGTGTAAATAACGCCTCGCCACACAGAGCGGACCTAGCACGTCCTGTGTTTTCAATGGGTTAAAGTGTCCTTGGGGGCTGGAGTGTCCCTTTAAATATACCCATCACCCAAGTTACACTAGATTGTTAGCATGTTACTAACACAGCGATGATGTCATCCAGCATCATAATGGGAGCAGGGTATATAGCATGCTGACATTCAGACACATTGCCACTCCTGGCAGCTTATCACTCTGAGGAAGATCATAAGCAGGTACTGATGACTTATTATAATGTATTATCTCAGGATATAATGGGGATCTTACCAGATAATATGGGAACCATGCTGAACTTATACAGTCACTGTAATTGTCTTTGCTCTCAGTTAAAGCATTGGATTTAGTAACGAGCTCCCACTGTACAATAAGACAACAACACTGACAGACAGTGAGGTTCTAGGTTTCCACAAATGCGGAATATATTTGATATTTGTATAGTTGTCACGTGTAACCTTGTCTTGCTACTGCTGTTTCATATGCTGAGTTTATGAGCCCAGCTGATCTGTATTTGAATTGAATAATCCTGCTACAATTAAGAGCTCTATATAACTCCTCACTAGTCCCAGTCTGTTAGCTCCTGATGAAGTAGGTGTACCTATGAAACGCGTAGGGCGTGGCTAAGCGGCAAACTGAGCTTTTACTTGTTTGGTTGGTATAGTTGGAGAAGGCGTGTTCCGGAGCACTCCCCTCATCTGGCTGCTGAGCGATTCGTTTTTTCCGGTCCTAGACTTCAACCTGTTTGTAAGTGTCTATCTCTTTATTCAAATTAAATTGTCTAAACGTTATTGCGCCATTGGTTTTTTTTCTTTCTCCCCCTTATAACAGGAGGAGGTCCCGTCACCTGGCTTCTGGACCTACGGAGGTGAAGCGCACAGGCAAGTACAGAGGGATGGTAGCCCAGCTCATGCCAATTCTTTCATTTCGGGGGGTGGGGGGGGGGGCTTATAGGACGCAGGTTAGGGGTGATTCCAGGAGAAGTGTATCGGTCAGTCAGGGGATGGGTATGGGTTGCCATAGGGGTTCCCATAAACGTAGTCTTCAGGGTCCTGCTAGTCGCAGTAAGGGATCGGTCAGTTGGAGGTATGGTCAGGAGGGCAGGGATTCAGTTAGCGGGAGCAGTTCCGACAGGTGTAGGATTTCTCCCAAATCTGTTAGGTCTCGGGCTCGGACCAGTAGGAGTGGGAGGAGTTCCTTGTAGCGCCATTGTGTCTGTATCCTCATCAGGTGATGGCAGGTATAGCCACAGAAGTCTCAGCGTTCCAAGAGGCACCGATTTAGATGATCTAGAACCTGCTTTAGAGTTAGGGGTCATAGGTCGGGGAGTTCAGGGACCAGGACACGGGGAGGTGGGACAGGGATAGGGGGACAAGCAGTGGACAACGCGAGACCGGTAGTTCGAGCGGGGCTAAAGCCAATGAAGTAGTATTATTTTAATAATAAATAAAATGGCTGCGGCCTTTTCTACCCTTTACATCTGAGCCGTGTGGTTTGATTTATGGTAAGATACAGCCTGGTAGTCGAGGCTACAACTGTCATGATAACATATTGATTCTCTAATTCAGACCATTTGAAGACCCTGGTGAAGCTGCGGATCGATGGATATTGACAGGTGGAATCGTGACATCGGGCCGAGGAGATCCATTGTTATACACATGCACAACACACTTAGCCATCCCCTTAACTGCTAGAGTAGACACCCTTGATCCAGGGTTGTATCACCGATCGCCTTTTAATGGGGTCAGGAAGGAATTTTTTACTTGAGACACAATTGACTGCTTCGTCCTCCAAGTTTTTTCGCCTTCCTCTGGATCATAGATTAGTGGACAGTGTAGATCAGTGTCTTCTCACCCTTTATCCAAGGGCACGGAAGGATTTGTTTTCCTTTGCGATATAGTTGAATGTAGGTGTCGTAAAGGTTTTTATTTCCTTCCACGTAATGATAGAGTAACATATTAGCCTTTTATTCAAAGGCCTGGAAGGGAATTTTTACTTTGGGGCATAATTGGGTATAAGTGCCCTAAAGGTTTTTTTCCCTTCCTCTTTAATGGAAAGTGTAGTTTATTTAGTTACCCTCTCGAGGGTTATGGAGGAATTTTTTTACTTTGTGACATAATTGGGTATAAGTGTCCAAAGGTTTTTTTCCTCCATTATATAGTAGTAAAGTTTAGCCCCCATAACTCACAAGCAGTGAGATCATTACCCTCTCTGGAGGGTCTGGAAGGAATTTTTTACTTTGTGACATAATTGGGTATAAGTGTCCAAAGGTTTTTTTCCTTCCATGTAAAATAAATAGAATCTAAACACAAATCCCAATTCTCTGTTTTCATCTGACTTTGTCTCTTTTAATCTACACCAACCACAAGGTTCACATTATATAACATTGAGATGCAGCAGACATAAGATGGTAACCTGGGATCTTGCTATATTCTCATGGTATTACACTATGGACTGAATAAGTCATTCACATTGCAATGTATCTGATAATTACAGAGATAGAGAGATCAGCACCAAAGGTAGAGAGAGTGGGGCAGTTGATCCAGAAGCTGGTTTGGTCCATCTATATATTGGTGAAACAAACAATGGTCCCACAATCAGGGCCGGCCTTAGGGGTGTGCGACCTGAGGGATTGCACAGGGCGCAACACCCCAGGGGGCGCCCGCCTGGCTAGCAAAAAAAAACATCCAAAACCCTGCATAATCACTGTGTGTGGGGAGTGCGAGCAGCACATTCTCATGCTGCCTGTGGCTCCCAGTGAAGCAGGGTGGGGGCGGAGCTATACCTCTCACTGGTGAGCTCCGCCCCCTCACTGACAAAAAGGAACAAGGGGAGGGGGCAGAGACAGAACAGGGGAGGGGGTAAGAGACAGAACAGGGCAGAGGGAGAGAGACAGAACAGGGGAGGAGGGAGAGAGACAGAACAGGGGAGTGGGGAGAGACAGAACAGGGGAGGGGGGAAGAGACAGAACAGGTGAGAGGGAGAGAGACAGAACAGGGGAGGTGGCAGAGACAGAACAGGTGAGAGGGAGAGAGACAGAACAGGTGAGAGGGAGAGGGACAGAACAGGGAGGAGGGAGAAAGACAGAACAGGGGAGGGGGGGAGACAGAATGAGGGAAGAGGGAGAGAAAGAACAAAGGGAGGGGGAGAGACAGAACAGGGGAGAGAGACAGAACATGGGAGTGGGGAGAGAGGCAGAACAGGGGAGGGGGGAGAGACACAGAACAGGGGAGGGGGGAGACAGAATGAGGGAGAGACAGAACAAAGGGAGGGGGAGAGACAGAACAGGGGAGAGGGGGAGAGAGACAGAACAGGGGAGTGGGGAGAGACAGAACAGGGGAGTGGGGAGAGACAGAACAGGGGAGGGGGGGACAGAATGAGGGAAGAGGGAGAGACAGAACAAAGGGACGGGGAGAGACAGAACAGGGGAGAGGGGGAGAGAGACAGAACAGGGGAGTGGGGAGAGACAGAGCAGGGGAGGGGGGGGAGACAGAATGAGGGAAGAGGGAGAGACAGAACAAAGGGAGGGGGAGAGACAGAACAGAGAAAGGGGAGGGAGAAAAGAACCGGAGGGGGAGAGAAAAGTAGTAAAGCATCCCAAATGATAACTCTACTTGCAATGAGCTCATGCATTCGTATACTGTGCATGAACCTGCACAGAGCATGTATCTGCAAGTGCACAGTTAGGGTATCAGATCTGCCAGTTCTTTGCTAGACATATATATATATCATAAAACATCATATTTATTAGATCTTCCTGTCTTACACACACCACCACATTCTTAAAGGGACTCTGCCACCTAAACATTATTAAGAAATGAGCAACAAAAGGCAAACTGGGGCAGTGGCCAAGTGGTAAGGTGTTGGTCTCATAAACCAAAGATCATGGGTTCAATCCCCATCTGTGCCTATTATCTTTTAAATGTTTACAAAAAAGGTAGTAGATACTTTCAACATCCTCCCATAAAAGCAAAAGTTGAAAGAGACTGTCACCTATACATTGTTTATACTGAGAACATATATTGAAAATTATCTATGAGGGAGAAGAACCAAAACACCACATGCCCACAACAAAAAGATAAGAAGTACGAATGATTAGATGGGGGGAGGGTTAGCATTAGGGTTAACTCTAAAGGTGTTTTTTACACCCAGGTACATGCATTAAACAATGGGGGTTAGAGTTGGGGTAGCTGTAATTTACAAAATTAACTCTTACCGAAACCCTAACCCCCATAAAATAAACCCCTAATCCTTACCCTCATTCTAACTCTAACCCCCCTAAGATTTAACCCTAATCCTTACCCTCATTCAAACCCTAACCCCCCTAAGATTTACCCCTAATCCTTAACCTCATTCTAACCCTAACCCCTCTATGATCCAGTTTGCAGCTTCTACTGATCCTCCCACTCAGTTCTCTGCATATACTACACATGAACCTGCACAGAGCATGTATCTGCAAGTGCACAGGTAGGGGAGTCAGATCTGCCATTTTTTTGCCAGACACATATATCATAAAACATCATATTTATTAGTTCTACCTTACACACACCACCATTCTTAAAGGGACTCTGCCACCTAAACATTGTTTAGACATGTAGAAAACAAAAAGACAAACATGTGCAGTGGCCAAGTGGTAAGGCGTTGGTCTTGTAAACCAAAGATCATGTGTTCAATCCCCATCTGTGCCTCATGTCTTTAAAACCTTTAGAAAAAAGGTAGTAGGCACCTGGAACAGCCTCCCATAAAAACAAGTTGAAAGGGACTCTGCCACATTATTTATACTGAGAACATATAGTGGAAATGGTCTATGCATTGTGTTAGCAGAAATACAAGCACATTCATGAAACGTATGCTTTTAAAGGGTCTGTGGCCTCTCCTGTTTATGACACCACCCGTGGCTTGATATGCAAATTAATTACTTTTGATGTAAAATGTGTCATTTTCATACCGTGCTGGAAAGTGATGTCATAGATAGGAGACACCACAGACACATGTCTCTCTTAACTAATACCTTTAAGTGCACAATGGGGGTTATGGATCAAGGTGTTTCCATCAGACACGGGGCTGATCCAGAGTCTGATTTTGGGAGGAGCACTGCCAGATTATTGTGAGGCAGGAGAAAATAATATGACAATATTTTATTTAACCTCTAATACACCTACCATTGTGTGACATGTATGCTCCTTTCACAGTGCCCATTAATGCTAAATGTTTTTTTCCCTACCTAACCCCACCTCTACCTTTGACTAACTAGGGTGGGGGGGATGAGGGGAGAACCATTCACCTGAAAAAAAATAATCCATTTCAGTGCTTTGGGCATGGGCAGTGAAAATCACCCAATGGATACCCTGTGAATAGAATAATTACCTGTCCTCAAAGTTTTTCACCGAACTGTGACACCCTAGATCCTCATCTTCCACCCAGGGAAACAGGCCACCCCCAAAATAAAAAGGAATCCACCTATTGTAAAAAAAGAAATTGCTCTTGAAAAAAATATATATTTTGGTTTGGATCACTGTGTCCCTCTCCTAAGTATCTGTCCTCAGTGGAGGATGGATGCATAATCCAATCTCTGAGAGCAGGGATTTCAGTTTAAGACAAGACGGCATCTGATTGGCTTACATGGTCAGCCAATCAGAAGCCTTCATTACCAAAGCGGTTAAAATTCCTCTGCATTGCCATTTTCCAAATGTAAATGTGAAATGAAACACTTGTATTCTAATATTTTGACACTTGCTGGGTAAAGACTTGCAGTTACAAGTGACATTGGATAAATAAAGATAACTGTTAATTTCTATAAATCCATCTTCTGTCCAGTGTACTTCTACCGCCCTCTAGTGTCTGACTGTAATACATCATTCTGATTCTGCCACCAAGACTATATTTTACCTACAGGTTATATTACTAGTGACTTACAGTAAATTATATAACTGGTATGTTTACCCTTCATTAGCAGGTAAAAGCAGGTGATATTACTTTTAAACCTTTTCCAGTTTGCAGCTTCTCCTGATCCTCCTAATCAGTTCTCTGCATTTGGCTGGAGTCTGAGAGTAAAACAACTAAAACATTTAAAGCATTTAAAAATGTAGTGAAGCATTCCAAATGATAACTCTGCTTGCAATGAGCTACATGGAGCTACATGAGCTACATACTACATGGACCTGCACAGAGCATGTATCTGCAAGTGCACAGTTAGGGTATCATATCTGCCAGTTCTTTGATGGACATTTATATCATAAAACATCATATTTATTAGATCTTCCTGTCTTACACACACCACCACATTCTTAAAGGGACTCTGCCACCTAAATATTATTTAGAAATGTAGAAAGATAAAAGCCAAACTGGCGCAGTGCCCAAGTGGTAAGGCGTTGGTCTCGTAAACCAAAGATCATGGGTTCAATCCCCATCTGTGCCTATTATCTTTTAAATGTGTAAATCTTGTCAAAGAATATAGTAGCACAGAGATGGTAATTCTGGAATACACCGCACTATAGTCCGGCACAGAGGTGGTAATGCAGGAATACACCACACTATGCTCTGGAACTGAGATGGTAATGCAGGAATACACCGCACTATACTCCGGCACTGAGATGGTAATTCAGGATTACACCGCACTATACTCCGGCACAGAGATGGTAATTCAGGAATACACGGCACTATGCTCCGGCACAGAGATGGTAATTCAGGAATACACCGCACTATACTCCAGCACTGAGATGGTAATGCAGGAATACACCGCACTATACTCTGGCACTGAGATGGTAATGCAGGAATACACCGCACTATACTCCGGCACTGAGATGGTAATGCAGGAATACACCGCACTATACTCCAGCACTGAGATGGTAATGCAGGAATACACCGCACTATACTCTGGCACTGAGATGGTAATTCAGGAATACACCACACTATACTCTGGCACTGAGATGGTAATTCAGGAATACACGGCACTATGCTCCGGCACAGAGATGGTAATTCAGGAATACACGGCACTATGCTCCGGCACTGAGATGGTAATTCAGGAATACACCGCACTATACTCTGGCACAGAGATGGTAATGCAGGAATACACCGCACTATACTCCAGCACTGAGATGGTAATGCAGGAATACACCGCACTATGCTCCGGCACTGAGATGGTAATTCAGGAATACACCACACTATGCTCCGGCACTGAGATGGTAATTCAGGAATACACCACACTATACTCCGGCACAGAGATGGTAATGCAGGAATACACCGCACTATACTCCGGCACTGAGATGGTAATGCAGGAATACACCGCACTATGCTCTGGCACTGAGATGGTAATTCAGGATTACACCGCACTATGCTCCGGCACTGAGATGGTAATTCAGGAATACACCACACTATGCTCCGGCACTGAGATGGTAATTCAGGAATACACCACACTATACTCCGGCACAGAGATGGTAATGCAGGAATACACCGCACTATACTCCGGCACTGAGATGGTAATGCAGGAATACACCGCACTATGCTCTGGCACTGAGATGGTAATTCAGGATTACACCGCACTATACTCCGGCACAGAGATGGTAATTCAGGAATACACGGCACTATACTCTGGCACTGAGATGGTAATGCAGGAATACACCACACTATACTCCAGCACTGAGATGGTAATGCAGGAATACACCGCACTATACTCCGGCACTGAGATGGTAATGCAGGAATACACCGCACTATGCTCCGGCACAGAGATGGTAATTCAGGAATACACCGCACTATACTCCAGCACTGAGATGGTAATGCAGGAATACACCGCACTATGCTCCGGCACTGAGATGGTAATTCAGGAATACACCGCACTATACTCCGACACAGAGATGGTAATGCAGGAATACTCCACACTATGCTCCGGCACTGAGATGGTAATGCAGGAATACACCACACTATGCTCTGGCACTGAGATGGTAATTCAGGAATACACGGCACTATACTCTGGCACTGAGATGGTAATGCAGGAATACACCGCACTATACTCCGGCACTGAGATGGTAATGCAGGAATACACCGCACTATACTCCGGCACTGAGATGGTAATTCAGGAATACACGGCACTATGCTCCGGCACTGAGATGGTAATGCAGGAATACACCACACTATGCTCTGGCACTGAGATGGTAATTCAGGAATACACGGCACTATACTCTGGCACTGAGATGGTAATGCAGGAATACACCGCACTATACTCCAGCACTGAGATGGTAATGCAGGAATACACCGCACTATGCTCCGGCACTGAGATGGTAATTCAGGAATACACCGCACTATACTCCGGCACTGAGATGGTAATGCAGGAATACACCGCACTATACTCCAGCACTGAGATGGTAATGCAGGAATACACCACACTATACTCCAGCACTAAAGCCAGGGTGGAGGTATCATAAAATAAGCAAAATGTTAAACAAGCCAAGGTCAGGTTACCAGAAATCGCACCTGCACGGGAGAAAGAATAATTGCCGTCAGTGGTGTGAGCATGTTTGGAAGCACACGCGTTGTAAATATTCCTTGGATCCTGACTGATAAGTATTAGCGGATATGAGGGGGGAGCAACTGCACGGCAGATCCTGACAGGTATGCATCTCTCTGTTCCAACTTGGAATTTTGACATGTAGTCATCCTGTGTCAATATACCATATATTTTTTCAAAGTAGACACACCATTCGGTCCATCTAGTCTGCCCAAATACTGTATTTGCTCGATTATAAGACGACCCTGATTATAAGACGACCCCCCAAACTTTGGATATTCCTTTAGGAAAAAACTAAAAGCCTGAATATAAGACTACCCTATAGGAAAAAAGTTCAACTTGTATATATTCACATGTAAATTGCTTTTTTAATAAAAAATTACGATGTCAAAAAATGCATTTCTTGTTTTTATTTCCTTTTATGTGCCAATGCTGCCTCTCTCTTTCCCTTGCCCCCAGCTTTGTCTCTCCCCCCCCCCTTAGTGTTGTCTGTCTCTCCCCCTCCCTTTGTCTCCCTTGCTCCCCTTATCTCTGTCTCTTCCCCCCCTCCCTCCCCTTGTTTCTCTCCGCCCCCCCTCCCCTTGTCTCTCTCTCCTCCCCTCCCCTTGTCTCTCTCTTCCCTCCTCCCTCCACTTGTCTGTCTCTTCCCCGCTCCCCCCCCGTTTCTCTGCCCCCCCCTGTTATTCTGTCCCCCCCCCCTGTCTTTCTAACCCCCTCCCTCCCCCTCGTTTCTCTGTCCCCCCACCCTTGTTATTCTGTTCCTCCCTCCCTCCCGCTCACCTGTTTCTTGCTCCCTGGTGGCTAGTGAGGGCAGACTTGCTCCATGCTGCCCGACACATCCGTCTATTATGACGGACAGCCGGTCCATCATAATAGACGGCAGTGTCGGGCAGCATAGAGGATGTCTGCACCCCGGCTTCCCGATTCTCCCTGGTGCCTAGTGGAGGCAGCGGAGGATGTCTGCACGATACGCGCGGACATCCTCCGCTGCTGCCCGGCACTTCCGCCGGGACTTTTATGATGGAGCCGGAAGGACCCGGCTTCATCATAGAAGTCCCGGCGGTCGTGCCGGGCGGCAGCAGGGGGAGTCTGACATCCCCCGGCTGTTAGAGAGGGGGTTCCAGGTCCCCTGCAGCTCTGCGGGGAATCTGGATCCATGTCTTATAGTATGACCTCAATTTGAGGTCAGATTATAAAACGACCTCGATTATAAGACGAGGGGTATTTTTCAGAATTTTTTTTAAACTCCTTCACTGTATTAACCTCTACCACTTCCACTGGAAGACTATTCCATATATACACTACCCTCTCAGTAAAGTAATACTTCCTGATAATATTTTTAAATCGTTGCCCCTCTAATTTAAGATCCTTGTGGCAAGGGCTCAGCAGCCACTGATGATGTATCAGAAAGCTGACCACAATACAAAGAGAGAAGGGGTTACTACATAGGGAATTCATAAAAACCTGACAATTTTGTAAAATGTTATTTTAACACTAATACTGATCTGTCTCTTTCCCTCTCAAAAAAGAAAGTGAGGAGAGGGAGGCAGATCCAAATTGGTCAGATCAATATTCACAAATATTCATTGTCATATTCATTGTGATATTCATATCATGCCGCTAATGCCCTGTTACTGATCGCTATACGTGCACTTATCAGCTTTGAAAAAATCTATTTTTTTTATACTTTACACGTGTATGATGTAAAGGGGAATGTTCCTTACTTACTTATAAAACCCCATACCCTCTCCCAATAATGACACGAGACATGTATGGAGTTAAATAGGCCACAGCTTTCTTTATTTACAAACCAAGAGGAACTGTATGCCAAACCTTCTCCACTTTTCATCTATTTCTTATAAATTATTAACTCTGTAAAATATAAATACTTTAATAACACACCAAAACATAATTAACATACAGCTCCAAATAGTCCTTGCCAATTGTAAACATTAAATCACCATCCTTTAAACTGGAGTCCCTAGAAGAGACACCCCTCTCCCCTCGTCCATACTAATTCCATCATTATTCCAAACCTAATGCTAACCACCAGCCGACAGTTAGCTCGGTGGGCACGACCATTAGCCATCCTTCTAATATTTGAGAGGTTAGGAGAGGGTCCACCCTATCCATCCTTTGACTCGATCCTCCATTCATAACAGTATTGGCAAGGACCACCCCGCCTGCTGTGACAGAGAAAAGGTATTAATACAAAATCAATAATACAATATAAACAATAGGGAGGGTGGGCGGGAGATTTTTCCTGCTGTGTCCGTTTGAAATTAAAATGGCTGCTGACTCCAAGATGGAGGGGTCCTTAAATACCCCAACCCACAGCCACTCCCCCACCAGCACTGTCATAGGTGCCACTCACACCCCTCACTCATACATGCCCCCTCCCACCTAGGCTTTGCCTGTTTCCCGGGGAACTTGTATGATGTAAAGGGGAATGTTCCTTACTTACTTATAAAACCCCATACCCTCTCCCAATAATGACACGAGACATGTATGGAGTTAAATAGGCCACAGCTTTCTTTATTTACAAACCAAGAGGAACTGTATGCCAAACCTTCTCCACTTTTCATCTATTTCTTATAAATTATTAACTCTGTAAAATATAAATACTTTAATAACACACCAAAACATAATTAACATACAGCTCCAAATAGTCCTTGCCAATTGTAAACATTAAATCACCATCCTTTAAACTGGAGTCCCTAGAAGAGACACCCCTCTCCCCTCGTCCATACTAATTCCATCATTATTCCAAACCTAATGCTAACCACCAGCCGACAGTTAGCTCGGTGGGCACGACCATTAGCCATCCTTCTAATATTTGAGAGGTTAGGAGAGGGTCCACCCTATCCATCCTTTGACTCGATCCTCCATTCATAACAGTATTGGCAAGGACCACCCCGCCACAGACACCGCTGTTTAACCCCCCTTAAATCAGCGGTGACCACCCACCAAAGCCATGGCCTGTTCCATAGCCTCCTGCAAGGCCAAATTAAAAAGGTCCAAACCAACGTCAGTCAGGTGAACCCCATCACTGCGGAAGAAAACAGCCGCATTCCTCTCAAACACCCTATGACGGACCGTAATCCCCCCTATACCCAACACAAATTTGGAGACCCTTTTATTTAACTTAATCCGAGAACGCTCCAGGGCCCTTTGATTCTGGGCACACCTCCAGTAATTCCTAGGGACGACCTCAGACCAAACCAAACCTACATCCGGGAATAAGACCTGCAACCTGGCCAAATCCCGCCTGATAGCGTCTCCCAATGCCAATACCGGAGCCGTGCCCAAATCATTACCCCCTAAGTGAATAACTATTATATCCGGGGGACCCACCAGCCGAGCCAACTGAACCACCTCAGGCAGCAATTGGATCCACCTCATCCCTCTTGCCCCCAGCCATCGAACCTCCGCTTGAAAAGGAGAAAAACCCCATCCGTTCCCCTCCCGGGCGGACAGCTGCACGCCGCCGAGCCCAGTAGATATAAGAGTGGCCGATCAGCCAAATCTTATATGGGCCATGATCTAAACGGGCAAGAAAGGTGAAGAATCAATTAGTCCAGCCGGGCGAACATACGATTGAAAGCGGCGCGATTCCCAACGCCCTATGCGCTGCACCGCCCGTGCCGCAAAACCCACTCTGGAGGCCTCTGTAGCCGCCCCTATCCGAAAGGAGTGCCCCCCAAATTCGGAACTAGCAATCCCCATAGCATCCAAGGATTTCTTAAACACCCGCAAGAACTGAAAGCGAGACAATGGGGACCCATCCAAGTGCAGTAGCAGAGAGCCGGGGGCCTCCGGGCGAACAAGAAGGTAGGAATCCAAGCATGCCACCGGGCATACCACCGAACCCCTAACCTCCTGTAAAACCACCCAAGCACCTTTACCTGCCATATCGGTCTTAGAACGCCGTATCAAAAACCGCAGGGACCCCGGCTCCCGCAGCACGTCCTGCCGCAAGAGTCCCCCTTGTCTTGTCTTGGAGGGGCTCACCAATTCTCCAATCCGCAAAGCACCAAAAAAGGCAAAAGCCAACGCAACCTTGAACAATGACACTTCACCCGGAGATGAACAAACAGATGGCAACGTATGAAAGAGCCCCAACAGAAGGGCCCCAGACACCGGTCTGCGAGAATCCCTACTCACCCTACCCCTGCGCCACCCCTTAAGGGCCTGGCGCACCACAAAGTCCTTCGTGATGTCCGTGACCCTGCGGATTTTAAATCCAAAGGCCAAACCCGCAAGTTTACCCGAAACCGCCCCAGGGGATATCCCCGATGCCTCCCAATGCCATAGCAACCACAACAGACCCTGAATACTCTCCTCCAGGGTCCGGAAACCCCCATGGGACCTCTCCAAATTCTCCCATTCCGCCCAGGCCTTCCCGTACCTTTCCCAAGTTGCATGACATACCGACCCCTGAACCCAGTCCGCTACTCGTCCTGCCCAAGGTCCCACAGGTCCTGAGGGCAGGGGGAACCCTCCTCGTCCGCCCAAGGGGCCGCAGCCCTGAAGACCGGCCACTGCGAACGAGAAATGGCATCGGCTATGACATTCTGCACTCCGGGAATATGCACAGCCCTACAAGTCACGTTAATACAAAGACATCGCAGCACCAGGCGCCGCAGGAGCCTAATCACTGGAGGGGAAGAGGCCGTCAAGTTGTTTATAGCCATAACCACCCCCATATTATCGCAGTGGAAAACGACCCTGCGATCCCGCAAGGCCGACCCCCAAAGCTCCAACGCCACCAATATAGGGAACAATTCCAGAAATGCCAAATTCCGCGTCAAGCCAGATGTCCGCCATTCCGACGGCCACACACCCGAGGACCATTGCCTCCCCAAGATGGCCCCAAAACCCACAGACCCAGCCGCGTCGGTATATAAATGGAGATCCCCGTTGGACACCTCAGGGGCCTGCCATAGGGCTTTCCCATTGAAATTCTCCAAGAAAGAATCCCAAACCCCCAGATCCTCCCGCAAGGGCCTCGTTAAACGGATAAAATGGTGAGCATGAGCCACCCCAGCCGTGGCACCAGCCAAACGTCTATTGAAAACCCGGCCCATCGGAATAATCCGACAGGCAAAATTCAATTTACCCAACAAGGACTGCAATGGGCGAAGCTGTATCTTACGCACCCGCCGCGCCTCAGCCACCGCCACCCTGAGACCCGCCACCTTATCAGACGGCAGGCGGCACTCCCCGGCCACCGAGTCAATCTCGATGCCCAGGAAGCTAAGGCACGTCGCTGGGCCCTCCGTTTTGCTAGGAGCCAATGGAACCCCGAACCCGCTCGAAACCATTTCCACCGATCTCAATAGGTGAGCACACACATTAGATCGGGGAGGGCCAACGCACAGGAAATCATCAAGATAGTGCAGCACAGAGTCACAACCCGCCTCCATGCGCACCACCCATTCCAAGAACGTACTGAAGCATTCGAAATAAAAACAGGAAATCGAGCACCCCATGGGCAAGCACAAATCCACGTAAAATTCCCCTTCAAAGAAACATCCTAATAGATGATGACACTCCGGGTGCACGGGCAACAACCGAAAAGCCGACTCAACATCCGTTTTGGCCATAAGGGCCCCCACTCCCGCGGCCCTGACCATCCGTACCGCTGCGTCAAAGGACACGTACGACACCCGGCACAATTCCGCGTCAATGTCATCATTCACCGAACCCCCGTGGGGATGCGATAAATGGTGTATAAGACGGAATTTGCCAGGCTCCTTCTTGGGTACCACCCCCAGGGGAGACACCCGCAAGTTATGCAGTGGAGGGTCCCGAAAGGGACCCGCCATTCTCCCCATAGCAATTTCCTTCGCCAACTTTTCCCTCACCACTGCCGGATAAGATGCCACTGACCGCAAGTTACGAAAAGACATCACCGTAGGTCGGTCCTGGAAAGGGATCCAAAATCCCTCTTCAAAACCTGATAACAGGATATCCGCAGCCCTGCGGTTGTGGTACCTATTTAACCACGGGCGCATCGCGGCGACGTCCACCGGCGTCCTCCCCCTTGGAGCCCATGTCCGACTTATCGCCTGACTTCCCACGTTTAAAGCAACGGGAGGAGGGGTGATTACCTCCGCACACCGAGCATTCGTGCTTAAACCTGCAGTTTGACCCCCACTTACACTGCCCGTCATTAAACTGCCAGCAAGACCCCGGACGTTTTTGCACGGCCGACGGGGTGGGGGTGGTTCCACCCATCCCGCCGGCCCCCCCGAGAAAGGAAGATAGACCCCCTTGGGCCGATGCGGGCCGCGTCATAATAGACAGCCATAGCCCGATGTCCATTTGATCCCAGGAGAGCGTAGGACGCACGGCCAAGCGCTGGCGAAACTGCTCGTCGTATCGCCACCAACTCAGTCCCCCATAAACCCTACACGCCGTCCAAATCTGATCCTGATAGCAGAAAAGCGACGAGCATCGCTCAGGATATTTTTCCCCCATCACACTGGCCAAAATTGAAAACCCCCTAATCCAGTTACCGTAGGTCTTAGGGATCTTACGGTACTTGTATTTCTCCTTTTCTTTTTCGGAGTCTTTTAACTCCTTCTCAGGAGGAGGAACATCCTCTAGGGGAATCAAAGAGAATATCTCCAGGAATTCCCCTTTCCAGATTTTTTCCTTAACCTCCTGCTTCAAGTGCAGGCCCAGCGGGCCCGACCAACACATATAGGAAGCCCCGTTAGCCACCGGGGCCACAACCGTAACCGGAGCCTCAAGCATACTAGCCCCAGGCTCCACCCCAGAGACCGTTGCATCCCCTGCCGCAGCTACCACCGGGGGAGATAAAGCCTGAAACGGGGCCTGTGCGGGGACCGCCACGGGCCCAGTACCCATCACGCCCATACCAGCCAACCCCCCTGCTTCCCACACCCCCCGCAGCTGCGCATCCAGCTGCTGCGATACAGAAGGAATCCCTGGAACCCCGGGCGCAGACAAATGCAGCAATACCCCTTGCAAACCCCGCATCAAACCCTCCCACGCAGGCGCCAAACCAGACCCCGGTAAAAAACCACACTCACCGGTTGGAGGTAGCAGCCCAGGCGCTGCTAGGCCGGAAGGCGCCAGACCCGCAGCGGGGACCGTAGGAAGAGCACCCGCCACCGACTGAATCACCGGAGGGGGCACCTGTTGCCCCACCGGAGCATGAGAAAAATGAACATCCTGAGGATAAGAAACAGTGCCATCAGCGACCCTCCCCCCCAAGTGGGGCCCAGTGGGCCCATGACCCTCAGCCAACGCAGCACGGGCAGTCATCGAGGAATGGGGAACCGGGGAGGGGGTCCATACCTCATCCTCCCCTTCTGAGTAGCCCGACAGGGACCCCTCCGCAGGAGGAGCTGGGCCGGACGGCCTTGGAGGTAAGCGGGACGACCTCCGTTCACTCGCCCGTCTGCCACGTGCCCGGGGTGCACGGGGCCTCCTCCCCCCGCTGGGGGGACCAGGAGGCGTGGGCACCACCGGGGGCCTTACCGGAGGCGCGGTAACCACCGCTAGACCTCCAGGGGAGACAACACCGCCAGACCGGAGGATCCTGAGCGGCGTGGAAGTAGGTAAGGCCGGGGAAGCGCTCTGGCGTGGGCCTGAAGCCCGACGGGCGGGCCTCGCGGCCGGCGACGGCCCGCCCTGGATAATGGGTGGGAGCGGGGAGACCTCCGGAGAGGCAGTAGGCCTTGCGGCCTGCAAGCGAGCACTACGGGGCAGGGATGGGGAAGGCCGAGGCCTTCCCGGCGTACTCACCGGCCTCGCGGGAAACGAGCGCCGCCGTCCCTCTTGATCTCCGGGGCTCCGACTCCGGTACCCACCGCTGGGGCCTGCAACAGGACTCAGGCGGGCGGGGGGGCGCGAAACACGCCTGCCCGACCCGCGACCAGCCTCAGGAACGGGGGCTCCGGACGGAGTCCCCCTCAGCCGAGCCATCTGTTGCTGGAGGTGTGCCCCACCATCCAGCAGCGCTTCAGCCCTAAGGGCCGCTAGAATGTGCTCCACATCCATGCCTTAGGCCGTTTCACTAAAGACACGAGCAGAGAGAAAGATTTTTCCTGCTGTGTCCGTTTGAAATTAAAATGGCTGCTGACTCCAAGATGGAGGGGTCCTTAAATACCCCAACACACAGCCACTCCCCCACCAGCACTGTCATAGGTGCCACTCACACCCCTCACTCATACATGCCCCCTCCCACCTAGGCTTTGCCTGTTTCCCGGGGAACTTAACCGTAAAAAAATAAAAACATTATCAAAAAATATGCAAACAGATAAAAATTGCTTTAACATCAATATCATTGATGCTCTTAGAAGAGCCTTTTTGAGTACTGTAATACATTACAGTACAAAATAATTAACCCCTAAAAAATGTACAAACACCAACAAAATGCCCTGAGGTGCAAGATCACTGCTTTTTAAATTTTTTATTGTTTTATTGTATTTTTACTATTTTATGTTATTGTAACTTACTTTTATTACATTGATCTGTATTTCTCTCCCTCACTAATAACAATGTGAGGAGAGGAAGGAAGATCCAAAGTGGTCAGATCAATATTTTAAAAAGCCGTCGAAGACACTGGCCGCGTATTAGACCAGCTCGTTGAGGAACCGGGGAGATAGAGCCGATTAAAGCCTGCAGACCAACGGAACATTGACGGAAAACACCCACGGAAGATGTCCTCGCAGCGAGGAACAAGAAAACAGGGTAAAATGTTTAAATATCTAACAGCAAAAGAGCGCAAACTCTCTCTGAAACTTACCGTGTCTGGATCCCAAGATGGCGGCCACACGGAGCCAGAAGAAGAGGATCATTCAGAGCTGGAAGAAGATGCCTCTCACATAAGGCCCCAGGACCAGATGGCTTCTCCAACTCTTATTATAAAACTTTTAAAGACACAATCGTCCAATATTTATTGAATACGTTTATCTCTTGCATGACCAAGGGGAAATTTCCAAATTCTATGATGCTAGCACACATCACAACAATACCTAAGCCAAATAAGTCGACATTACAATGCCCAAATTACCGACCAATATCCCTACTTAACACAGACCGAAAAATCTATGCAAAAATTTTAGCCACACAAAAAAAATCCATTCTCCCCCAATTATTACATTATGATCAGGTAGGATTCGTTAGCGGCCGTCAAGCCTCAGATAATACTAGGAAAATTAATAATTTCATTGCTTCTGCTCATTCGAATCGAACCCCTAGTCTATTTTTAGCTATTGACGCTGAAAAAGCGCTTGATCGCTTCCATTGGAAGTACCTTGCAGCAGTTCTGCATCAATTTCAATTCCCCCCAGTGTATGTAGCTGCGATCATGGCCCTCTATTCAGGACCCTCAGCAAAAGTAACCTAAGCAGGTTTTCTTTCCTCACCGTTTAATATTACCAACGGATCAAGACAGGGGTGCCCATTGTCACCGATTCTTTATGTCCTGGCCCTTGAACCCCTAGCCCAAGCAATTCGCAACCACACTGACATACATGGTTTTAAATATGACAAAGAGGTTAAATTAGGACTTTTTGCAGATGACATTTTCCTCATGATGACAGACCCAGAAAAATCTTTACCACCATTACATGATCTATTAGAAGAATTTAGCTACGTCTCATATCATAAAGTCAATACTACCAAAACGCAAGCTTTGGCCATAAATATACCCAACACAACTTGAAATCTACTTATAAATTTGAATGGCGCAAGGACAATATCCAATATTTGTGAATCTCCATTACTAAAAACCCAGAAGAGCTCATACAATTTAAACAAAGTATGGAATAATATCTTACAAGACATGCAAAGGTGGGACAAGTTATTTCTATCGTGGATAGGCCGAACAGCTGCCATAAAAATGAATGTTCTGCCCAAGCTTCTGTACATATTCTGGACAATATCCATGCACATCCCTCCTTCTTTGCTCAATAACATGCAAGCCAAATTACTAGCTCTTGTACACGGATATAAAAAAACAAGAGTTGCAAACAAATGGTTATTGTTACCCACAGCTAATGGGGGGCATCTCTCCCACTCTATTATAAAGCAACTTGCATGGCTCAAACCATCTCACATCATTCACTGCCCGGCACAATTGGCTGGGTAGATATGGAAGACTGCCAGGTAGCACCTCACAGAATCTGTGATCTCTTATGGTTAGTAAAATTCTTTTACCAAGCACAAATTCATCTTTCAAGTCCTGGAAATTTTTTTCATCCTGTTTACCGAAGCTAAAACAACTAACACAAGCTACGCTGTTGAGAACCTTGGAATTGTTGGTTCCAAATACTTCTCTGGTTTCGTGGGTGTAAGGTCCGCTCCGCTGGTCCCCATCACTTACCTCACAAAACGATTACCAGCACTTTCGGATCTCGTCACCGTCGACAAGCGCGTGCACGCCGCGAAGCTCTTTCTATGCTGTCTTCATCATCGCTATGGCGACGGGCAGCGTGGCGCGCATCACGTACGTCACGGGGGCGGAGCTATGCCCTTTAAATCTTCTGGGCGCGCAATTCAAACTTGCTTGAAGATTTCTCAAGCTAGCTCAGCGTGGATTGCTCCCAGCTTCTTCATTTTTGCTGCCTAAGTATTATTTTGCTCTCCTGATCTACTGGACTCCTGACCTGGCTTATTCCTGACAACCTCTCTCGTCTTTGCCCCGAATAATTGGCTTTCTACTGGATTCTGCTGCTCTCTGTTCTCACTGACCCGGCTATCGTTTTTTGACCATTCCACTCTCTGGCTCCCCGACTCGGACTACAACTCGAAGTTGAAGTCTGCCTCCTCTGTAGCCCTCGGTAGTGGTGGTCCCCCCTGCGCTGAATCACGGTACGTACACTACCTTACAGTGGGTGTTAATGGGTGTGACTCATCTTGGCCTTCTTACTGATGGACAGAACTTACGATCCTTCGAATCCCTGCAAGAAGAGTTTTTTTTACCCTCCAAAGAATTTTTTAAATACCTCCAAATCCGACACGCTATTCACTCCAGCACAGGTACGCTCCTCAACCAGATGGAACCGACCTCCGAATTGATTCTCAAATGCCTACCGATTGGGAAGCGACGAAGTTGCTTTCTCTATGCTACCATATCCTCATACTGAACGCAATTCCAAATAAGCTTCCATGCATGCTTGCATGGGAAACAGAGCTGGATATAGTTATTTCAACGACAGACTGGAAACAGGCAATCCTAAACCCCAAGAACTTCTCACACAACTCGAACCATATAGAACTTGCAGAAAAAATTTCTATCGATGGTACCTAATACCGACCAAACTGGCAAGAATATACCCATCATCCTCAGACCTATGTTGGAGAGCCTGCAATCTTAAAGGTACCATGTCGCATGTTTGGTGGTCATGCCCACTGATTCGGACGTATTGGACCCAAATATTTGCCCTTATTCATAAAACCACGAACATCTCCCTTCCGCATACTCCAGAAATTGCATTATTACATATATTCCCTAAGGGCCTACCGAAGGCAAAAAAAATTTGATAGGTTTAATCTTGATATCGGCAAAGACGCTCCTTGCAAGGAATTGGAAATCATCTAAAATACCTTCCTCCCTCGAACTATGTAATCTTATAACCCACAATTTACAGATGGAAAAATTACATTTTCTTATTACCAATTCAGTAAAGAAATATGACAGTATCTGGTCTCTCTGGCAGGATTCAGCCAATCCAGTATAGCAAGATTCATGAAGAAAGACTTTATTAAGAGATTGCCATATATACATCTTCAGCACCGAATCCTCCTATCCCAGAGGCGTTGCTAGGTTTCCAAAAGATCTGGGGCTATAGCTCATAAGACTTTTTTAGTTTTTTATATGGAACCATACAGGCAGTTACCAATATATGCTCACCGCTCTAAGCTTCATGCCCGTTTTGTAATTTAGGAGCCTTCACATGGCCGGCCCTTTAATGGGGCAGAGTGGGGCAGCTGCCCCAGGCGGCACCCTGGCAGGGGCGGCACTTTGCTGCTCTATGCAGCGGTCTTTTTCTCTTTTTTTTTTCCTGTGTCCAGGGGAGCTTGATTGAAGGAGATCTCAACCAATCAGGTGAGACTTCTCAACTCTCCTGATCGGCTGAGCGTTCAGAAGCCTCCCGTGATTGGCTGAGACCTCCTTCACACTGAGCTTAAAGCAAAGAGATGCCTGCAGCAGGTAAGTTCAAAACTGACAGTGTGTGAGTGATTGTGTGTATGTCAGTGTGAGTATGTGCATGTCAGTGTGAGTGTGTGCATGTCAGTGTGAGTGAGAGTGTGTGTATGTCAGTGTGAGCGAGTGCGTGTATATCAGTGTGAGCGAGAGTGTGTGTATTTCAGTGTGAGCGAGAGTGTGTGTATGTCAGTGTGAGTGTGTTGTGTGTGTATGTCAGTGTGAGTATGTTGTGTGTGTATGTATGTAACTGGCTGTGTGTGTGTATGTATGTAACTGGCTCTGTGTGTGTGTTTGTGTATATGTATGTAACTGGCTGTGTATGTGTAGTGTGTGTGTATGTATGTAACTGGTTGTGTATGTATATATGTAACTGGCTGTGTATGTGTTGTGTGTGTATGTATGTAACTGGCTGTGTATGTGTTGTATGTCTATATATGTAACTGGTTGTGTATGTATTGTGTATGTATGTATGTAACTGGCTGTGTATGTGTTGTGTGTGTATGTATGTAACTGGCTGTGTATGTGTTGTATGTCTATCTATGTAACTGGCTGTGTATGTGTTGTATGTGAATATGTATGTAACTGGCTGTGCATGTGACGTGTGGGACACATTAAGGAATTATTTTTTTATTTAAAAAAAAACTTGCTGACTGGTGTGTGTGTGTGTGTGTGTAACTGGCTTTGTATGTGACTGACTGGATGTCTGTGAGGTGTGTGTATGTGACTTTCTGTGTATTTATGTGATTCTGTAAGTGAGGTGCGTGCATGTGAATGTCTCTGTGTATGTATGCTTTTGTGATGTGCCATTGTCTGGCTCCTAACATTTTCTGCTGGCTCCTAAAACTAAATAAAATTTGTCAAGCCCTGATATAAACATAAATCCTTCCTATACTGTTTAGCAGTCCTGTAATAAATTATGTCACACACACACATAACACACATATGTGAAACATTATTTATTACAGGACTGATAAAACAGGATATGAATGATTTATGATATATATATATATATATAGCATAAATTATTATGCATATTTAGCATAAATCGCTATATGTTGGTTTGAGGTTCCTTATTACAGGACTGCCAAACAGCATAGGAATGATTTATGTTACAAATGTGTGTGTGTATATACATACACACACACACACACACACACACACACACACACACACACACACATTTGTAACATAAATCCTTCCTAAGCTGTTTAGCAGTCCTGTAATAAGGAATCTCAACCCAACAATATATAGCTTAAATACACAAAGGTGGATGTAGATCAGTGACCCCCCCCAACCCTCCCCTCTCTCCACCATATCCAGAGCTTACCTGAGTGGGAACAGACCTGCTCTGCATCTCCCACAAGGTGACAGACGTTAATGATATCTTCAGAGCTGCTTCACTGTCCCACGTGGAGCTTCCCTCACATCCCTGCAGTCACACACAGTGACCATGCTGTGTAAAAGCCCTGCACTGATTGGCTGACACATCACTCAGCATCCTATCAGTGCAGGACTTTCACACACAGTGACCATGCTGTGTAAAAGCCGTGCACTGATTGGCTGACACATCACTCAGCATCCTATCAGTGCTGGCCTTTCACACACAGTGATGATGCTGTGTAAAAGCCCTGCACTGATTGGCTGACACATCACTCAGCATCCTATCAGTGCAGGGCTTTCACACACAGTGATGATGCTGTGTAATAGACCTGCTCTGTATCTCCCACAAGGTGACAGCCGGTAATGATATCTTCAGAGCTGCCTCACTGTCCCACATGGAGCTTCCCTCACATCCCTGCAGTCACACACAGTGATTATGCTGTGTAAAAGCCCTGTACCGATTGGCTGAAACATCACTCAGCATCCTATCAGTGTTGGGCTTTCACACACTGTCTGTGTGATGTCAGGGGGCGGAGCTATTACGGAGCTGCAGAGACTCGGGGCTTTGCTCAGTACATTCAGGGCTTCAGCCCCCTTAGCCCACCCCTAGCGACGCCTCTGTCCTATCCCCTCCCCCTCTTCCCCTCATATCTTTATTATTTTCTCCCCTTTCTCTTTCCCTTTCCCTCTTTTCTGATTACTGTGTGAAATCCAGGTATATTATCATATCCATGTGTAAATAGGAGAGAGTTGTTTGTTTATTGGATTTTTATATGTGACAAGTTCAAGAATACAGCCCTGCCCATTGGGACCCTTGGGGCCTTAACATCGATACAATATCCTTCAATCTGTTTCCACTTTCAGGAAGCTGAGTACATGGAATAATGATATTGTACAAAAGTGTTTCTATCCTCTGGAGAAGGAAAAGCGCAGATCCTCCTTTCCTCCAAGTTTTTTCACCTGGTATAGTCGTATCTGTATTTATGCATGTTTGTGTCTTTTATTATGTCGAGCTAATCCTTTTCAATAAAATTTTGTTGATAAAAATATAAAAAAAAAATATTTTACAAATATTGATCTGACCAGGCACTGGGGATGCTTATCTGACCATCCCCACTGCCTGGCAGTCAAATATTGCCTCTGTGATAAGGCAATTGTGTGACAGCATTCAGAGCCCAGGAAGTAGCTACATTCTGCTTCCTGTGCACTTGCCCTTAGAAGGGCAGCCCCATCTTGGTCACACAGTGACCAAGATCGTGTGTTTTTTTTAGTGTTGTTGACTGCCTCGATTTGCGAATCAAGTCAGCAACACTTACAGAGGCAAAGTATGCGATTAAATTCGCTTCCTATGCTCTTTTTTACTGCGCTGTGTATTGCGCCTTTAAAACCGACGATGTGATCAAAATGCTGATGGGTGTTTTTTAAGAATTGCATGATGCTTCCACATAGCATCATAGGAATACCATTGGAGAAGAGAAAGCGGGGGGGAAAATGCTTTCAGTGCTCGTTTTGGTGCAGGACGGACTAGGTCCACCCTGTGTAAATAACGCCTCGCCACACAGAGCGGACCTAGCACGTCCTGTGTTTTCAATGGGTTAAAGTGTCCTTGGGGGCTGGAGTGTCCCTTTAAATATACCCATCACCCAAGTTACACTAGATTGTTAGCATGTTACTAACACAGCGATGATGTCATCCAGCATCATAATGGGAGCAGGGTATATAGCATGCTGACATTCAGACACATTGCCACTCCTGGCAGCTTATCACTCTGAGGAAGATCATAAGCAGGTACTGATGACTTATTATAATGTATTATCTCAGGATATAATGGGGATCTTACCAGATAATATGGGAACCATGCGGAACTTATACAGTCACTGTAATTGTCTTTGCTCTCAGTTAAAGCATTGGATTTAGTAACGAGCTCCCACTGTACAATAAGACAACAACACTGACAGACAGTGAGGTTCTAGGTTTCCACAAATGCGGAATATATTTGATATTTGTATAGTTGTCACGTGTAACCTTGTCTTGCTACTGCTGTTTCATATGCTGAGTTTATGAGCCCAGCTGATCTGTATTTGAATTGAATAATCCTGCTACAATTAAGGGCTCTATATAACTCCTCACTAGTCCCAGTCTGTTAGCTCCTGATGAAGTAGGTGTACCTATGAAACGCGTAGGGCGTGGCTAAGCGGCAAACTGAGCTTTTACTTGTTTGGTTGGTATAGTTGGAGAAGGCGTGTTCCGGAGCACTCCCCTCATCTGGCTGCTGAGCGATTCGTTTTTTCCGGTCCTAGACTTCAACCTGTTTGTAAGTGTCTATCTCTTTATTCAAATTAAATTGTCTAAACGTTATTGCGCCATTGGTTTTTTTTCTTTCTCCCCCTTATAACAGGAGGAGGTCCCGTCACCTGGCTTCTGGACCTACGGAGGTGAAGCGCACAGGCAAGTACAGAGGGATGGTAGCCCAGCTCATGCCAATTCTTTCATTTCGGGGGGTGGGGGGGGGGGCTTATAGGACGCAGGTTAGGGGTGATTCCAGGAGAAGGGTATCGGTCAGTCAGGGGATGGGTATGGGTTGCCATAGGGGTTCCCATCCATAAACGTAGTCTTCAGGGTCCTGCTAGTCGCAGTAAGGGATCGGTCAGTTGGAGGTATGGTCAGGAGGGCAGGGATTCAGTTAGTGGGAGCAGTTCCGACAGGTGTAGGATTTCTCCCAAATCTGTTAGGTCTCGGGCTCGGACCAGTAGGAGTGGGAGGAGTTCCTTGTAGCGCCATTGTGTCTGTATCCTCATCAGGTGATGGCAGGTATAGCCACAGAAGTCTCAGCGTTCCAAGAGGCACCGATTTAGATGATCTAGAACCTGCTTTAGAGTTAGGGGTCATAGGTCGGGAGTTCAGGGACCAGGACACGGGGAGGTGGGACAGGGATAGGGGGACAAGCAGTGGACAACGCGAGACCGGTAGTTCGAGCGGGGCTAAAGCCAATGAAGTAGTATTATTTTAATAATAAATAAAATGGCTGCGGCCTTTTCTACCCTTTACATCTGAGCCGTGTGGTTTGATTTATGGTAAGATACAGCCTGGTAGTCGAGGCTACAACTGTCATGATAACATATTAATTCTCTAATTCAGACCATTTGAAGACCCTGGTGAAGCTGCGGATCGATGGATATTGACAGGTGGAATCGTGACATCGGGCCGAGGAGATACATTGTTATACACATATATATAACACACTTTTAGCCTCCCCTTAACTGCTAGAGTAGACACCCTTGATCCAGGGTTGTATCACCGATCGCCTTTTAATGGGGTCAGGAAGGAATTTTTTACTTGAGACACAATTGACTGCTTCGTCCTCCAAGTTTTTTCGCCTTCCTCTGGATCATAGATTAGTGGACAGTGTAGATCAGTGTCTTCTTACCCTTTATCCAAGGGCACGGAAGTATTTGTTTTCCTTTGCGATATAGTTGAATGTAGGTGTCGTAAAGGTTTTTATTTCCTTCCACGTAATGATAGAGTAACATATTAGCCTTTTATTCAAAGGCCTGGAAGGGAATTTTTACTTTGGGGCATAATTGGGTATAAGTGCCCTAAAGGTTTTTTTCCCTTCCTCTTTAATGGAAAGTGTAGTTTATTTAGTTACCCTCTCGAGGGTTATGGAGGAATTTTTTTACTTTGTGACATAATTGGGTATAAGTGTCCAAAGGTTTTTTTCCTCCATTATATAGTAGTAAAGTTTAGCCCCCATAACTCACATGCAGTGAGATCATTACCCTCTCTGGAGGGTCTGGAAGGAATTTTTTACTTTGTGACACAATTGGGTATAAGTGTCCAAAGGTTTTTTTCCTTCCATGTAAAATAAATAGAATCTAAACACAAATCCCAATTCTCTGTTTTCATCTGACTTTGTCTCTTTTAATCTACACCAACCACAAGGTTCACATTATATAACATTGAGATGCAGCAGACATAAGATGGTAACCTGGGATCTTGCTATATTCTCATGGTATTACACCATGGACTGAATAAGTCATTCACACTGCAATGGATCTGATACTTACAGAGATAGAGAGATCAGCAGCAAAGGTAGAGAGAGTGGGGCAGTTGATCCAGAAGCTGGTTTGGTCCATCTATATATTGGTGAAACAAACAATGGTCCCACAATCAGGGCCGGCCTTAGGGGTGTGCGACCTGTGGGATTGCACAGGGCGCAACACCCCAGGGGGCGCCCGCCTGGCTAGCAAAAAAAAACATCCAAAACCCTGCATAATCACTGTGTGTGGGGAGTGCGAGCAGCACATTCTCATGCTGCCTGTGGCTCCCAGTGAAGCAGGGTGGGGGCGGAGCTATACCTCTCACTGGTGAGCTCCGCCCCCTCACTGACAAAAAGGAACAAGGGGAGGGGGCAGAGACAGAACAGGGGAGGGGGTAAGAGACAGAACAGGGCAGAGGGAGAGAGACAGAACAGGGGAGGAGGGAGAGAGACAGAACAGGGGAGTGGGGAGAGACAGAACAGGGGAGGGGGGAAGAGACAGAACAGGTGAGAGGGAGAGAGACAGAACAGGGGAGGTGGCAGAGACAGAACAAGTGAGGGGGAGAGAGACAGAACAGGTGAGAGGGAGAGGGACAGAACAGGGAGGAGGGAGAAAGACAGAACAGGGGAGGGGGGGAGACAGAATGAGGGAAGAGGGAGAGAAAGAACAAAGGGAGGGGGAGAGAGACAGAACATGGGAGTGGGGAGAGAGGCAGAACAGGGGAGGGGGGAGAGACACAGAACAGGGGAGGGGGGAGACAGAATGAGGGAAGAGGGAGAGACAGAACAAAGGGAGGGGGAGAGACAGAACAGGGGAGAGGGGGAGAGAGACAGAACAGGGGAGTGGGGAGAGACAGAACAGGGGAGTGGGGAGAGACAGAACAGGGGAGGGGGGGACAGAATGAGGGAAGAGGGAGAGACAGAACAAAGGGACGGGGAGAGACAGAACAGGGGAGAGGGGGAGAGAGACAGAACAGGGGAGTGGGGAGAGACAGAGCAGGGGAGGGGGGGGAGACAGAATGAGGGAAGAGGGAGAGACAGAACAAAGGGAGGGGGAGAGACAGAACAGAGAAAGGGGAGGGAGAAAAGAACCGGAGGGGGAGAGAAAAGTAGTAAAGCATCCCAAATGATAACTCTACTTGCAATGAGCTCATGCATTCGTATACTGTGCATGAACCTGCACAGAGCATGTATCTGCAAGTGCACAGTTAGGGTATCAGATCTGCCAGTTCTTTGCTAGACATATATATATATCATAAAACATCATATTTATTAGATCTTCCTGTCTTACACACACCACCACATTCTTAAAGGGACTCTGCCACCTAAACATTATTAAGAAATGAGCAACAAAAGGCAAACTGGGGCAGTGGCCAAGTGGTAAGGTGTTGGTCTCATAAACCAAAGATCATGGGTTCAATCCCCATCTGTGCCTATTATCTTTTAAATGTTTACAAAAAAGGTAGTAGATACTTTCAACATCCTCCCATAAAAGCAAAAGTTGAAAGAGACTGTCACCTATACATTGTTTATACTGAGAACATATATTGAAAATTATCTATGAGGGAGAAGAACCAAAACACCACATGCCCACAACAAAAAGATAAGAAGTACGAATGATTAGATGGGGGGAGGGTTAGCATTAGGGTTAACTCTAAAGGTGTTTTTTACACCCAGGTACATGCATTAAACAATGGGGGTTAGAGTTGGGGTAGCTGTAATTTACAAAATTAACTCTTACCGAAACCCTAACCCCCATAAAATAAACCCCTAATCCTTACCCTCATTCTAACTCTAAGCCCCCTAAGATTTAACCCTAATCCTTACCCTCATTCAAACCCTAACCCCCCTAAGATTTACCCCTAATCCTTAACCTCATTCTAACCCTAACCCCTCTATGATCCAGTTTGCAGCTTCTACTGATCCTCCCACTCAGTTCTCTGCATATACTACACATGAACCTGCACAGAGCATGTATCTGCAAGTGCACAGGTAGGGGAGTCAGATCTGCCATTTTTTTGCCAGACACATATATCATAAAACATCATATTTATTAGTTCTACCTTACACACACCACCATTCTTAAAGGGACTCTGCCACCTAAACATTGTTTAGACATGTAGAAAACAAAAAGACAAACATGTGCAGTGGCCAAGTGGTAAGGCGTTGGTCTTGTAAACCAAAGATCATGTGTTCAATCCCCATCTGTGCCTCATGTCTTTAAAACCTTTAGAAAAAAGGTAGTAGGCACCTGGAACAGCCTCCCATAAAAACAAGTTGAAAGGGACTCTGCCACATTATTTATACTGAGAACATATAGTGGAAATGGTCTATGCATTGTGTTAGCAGAAATACAAGCACATTCATGAAACGTATGCTTTTAAAGGGTCTGTGGCCTCTCCTGTTTATGACACCACCCGTGGCTTGATATGCAAATTAATTACTTTTGATGTAAAATGTGTCATTTTCATACCGTGCTGGAAAGTGATGTCATAGATAGGAGACACCACAGACACATGTCTCTCTTAACTAATACCTTTAAGTGCACAATGGGGGTTATGGATCAAGGTGTTTCCATCAGACACGGGGCTGATCCAGAGTCTGATTTTGGGAGGAGCACTGCCAGATTATTGTGAGGCAGGAGAAAATAATATGACAATATTTTATTTAACCTCTAATACACCTACCATTGTGTGACATGTATGCTCCTTTCACAGTGCCCATTAATGCTAAATGTGTTTTTCCCTACCTAACCCCACCTCTACCTTTGACTAACTAGGGTGGGGGGGATGAGGGGAGAACCATTCACCTGAAAAAAAATAATTCATTTCAGTGCTTTGGGCATGGGCAGTGAAAATCACCCAATGGATACCCTGTGAATAGAATAATTACCTGTCCTCAAAGTTTTTCACCGAACTGTGACACCCTAGATCCTCATCTTCCACCCAGGGAAACAGGCCACCCCCAAAATAAAAAGGAATCCGCCTATTGTAAAAAAAGAAATTGCTCTTGAAAAAAATATATATTTTGGTTTGGATCACTGTGTCCCTCTCCTAAGTATCTGTCCTCAGTGGAGGATGGATGCATAATCCAATCTCTGAGAGCAGGTATTTCAGTTTAAGACAAGACGGCATCTGATTGGCTTACATGGTCAGCCAATCAGAAGCCTTCATTACCAAAGCGGTTAAAATTCCTCTGCATTGCCATTTTCCAAATGTAAATGTGAAATGAAACACTTGTATTGTAATATTTTGACACTTGCTGGGTAAAGACTTGCAGTTACAAGTGACATTGGATAAATAAAGATAACTGTTAATTTCTATAAATCCATCTTCTGTCCAGTGTACTTCTACCGCCCTCTAGTGTCTGACTGTAATACATCATTCTGATTCTGCCACCAAGACTATATTTTACCTACAGGTTATAGTACTAGTGACTTACAGTAAATTATATAACTGGTATGTTTACCCTTCATTAGCAGGTAAAAGCAGGTAAAATTACTTTTAAACCTTTTCCAGTTTGCAGCTTCTCCTGATCCTCCTAATCAGTTCTCTGCATTTGGCTGGAGTCTGAGAGTAAAAAACTAAAACATTTAAAGCATTTAAAAATGTAGTAAAGCATTCCAAATGATAACTCTGCTTGCAATGAGCTACATGGAGCTACATGAGCTACATACTACTGATGTAGATTAATTTAGAAATAAACAAAAATGTTTAAAAGTCTATCTGTTCCTGTCCAAATCTGAGATGAATAAATTGCGTATACGCAGAAGTAAGTTCACACTGACACATGCAGTTCAGGTTAAAATAACTTCGAGGAAATTTATTAGCATCTGGCAAAATTCAGGCTTACAAGCCCTTATAAAAACAGAATGACATCATCATTGAATATCAGATAATAACAAATAAACATCATTAATTGGGTTAAATGTTAAGTGGCTGTGTCAATGTCCACCCATCAATATGATTAATTGGCCCAAAAACTAAGTGGTTAGCTAGGTGTCCTCCCACCGAGAAGTGGTATTGTTCTGGACACGGGTGTGGACGGATGGCTCAAGCACCATCTTTCCCAGCAAGAGACTTACTCGGTAGAAGGGGGGGCTTGGGCATCATTTTGCGTAGTTAGTGATATCAGTCTCGTGGTCGGGTGCAAGGTTCTTTTATGAATAGAACATTTCATTTGGCCGGTGTTCTCATGACCTTCAGCTTATACTATGTTGCAAATTACAGGAGATTCAGTAATTCCGGGGCTAGTTATGTCCTTAGAGAGAAAATACAGTCTCTGTTCATTATACTAAATACTGTCAAGAAATTCTGTCATGTAATGTGAACAAAATGGAGTTAGTACAATAATTCAATACAGGTTTCAATAAAGATTTTTAATAATTCTACATCAGTCCCCCCTATGAAATGTTAGATTCTAAAAGATAATCTTTATTTGTTAGTATCAGAAGACGTGTTAGCCCAAAAGCACAGAAACCCCGTGGCCGCTAGCTTGGTGTTATTGCAAAGTGCAATCCTGTCCCTTCATCTGTCCCTAGTTGGCTAACTCATCCGTCTGCTGGGCACTCGAACGCTTCACTCCGTGGGTATCCCGCAGTGGCTAGCCCACCACATCTCCACACGGTAGTCTTTCCCAAACAGACAGATGCTGTCCCTACGCTGGTCCCTACCTAGAATTCTTGCACTTTATCAATAAAAGGGATAGTTTGTAGCAGTATACAGGGCGAGTTGATATCTTGGAAATCTTGGTCATCAACTGTGAGATGTGTGAAAGTGGGTGCCGCTTGGTCTACAGTCTTCAAGAGAAATTTTCTCAGACAAGGGAAGACACAACAAACGAGAAGAGCAAAAATAAAAAGAAAAATTAGTATTGCTATACCAATATGCATTAAAGCCTTTTGCCATCCTGTCATCCAACCAAACCATCTCTCCCAGGGATCCTTTATCCCAGAATTCCTTTTTAACTCTTCAGAGAGCTCATTCAACTTCTCTATGGCTAAGGTAACTTTACCATTAGGGCCTGTGTTTTCTGGAATGTAAGTACAACATGTCATGGTGTCGGGCAAAATTTTACATACCCCTCCTTTTTCGGCTAGAATCATGTCTAAAGCCATTCTATTCTGGAAGGACATTTGGGACGTAGCCTGCAGCTGTTCGGCTAAGCCCTGGAGGGTATCCCTGGTGTAATTAACAAAGCGTTGTTGGTTGTAATAAATGTAATTTATCCAATTTAAATTCTTGTTTGCAGTGACTATGGTAAAAAAAATAATTCAAATGCTGCAGCAACTTCATCTCTTGCTTTAAACTCATTGGGCACCCCCCTAGGCACCCCAATGGCATCGATATAAACATGAGGGTCAAAACTGCCTTTAACTGGGTCTTCACACTTTACTTTGGTTGGTGTGTGTTTGGACTCATGGGTGTCGGGGTGTGTGTCAGAGATAATGTGTATAGGCATGATGGCTTTGGCCAGAGTACACTCCCCCCACCATTCTTTGTCCATTCTGGATCTTAGCTGTAAATCCCCACACAACCAGTAAATATCCCCTAAAGATCTGGTATGGAATTGTAGAAGGTTCATGGAGACAGTTCTGTAGGTGGCACAATACCCTTTAGAGAAGTTACCCACAAATGTACCAATCCCATCATAATTAGCATAACAGGTGTAATTACCTTTATAAACTGTAACACCATCTGGGGGTTTGCAATCCTTGGCTAGAAGGGGATATTCTACTGTCCATGCTTTACATATGGACCTGTTGAATTCGTAATGATAGGCAAAAAGACTCAAAACACATTCTTCTACATCTACTGGCAAGGTTAAAGGCACGGTGCCCAGGTGAGGCCGGGCACCACCACACACATAGCATGCGGTTCTGTTATGCTTATTGGCATTATATTTCATCCATTCTAACCATAGATTAACATCGTTATAACCTGTTTCAGCGGCCATGGTATCTTCAAATGTGGGGTTTGCAATGGCCATCATGTCTTTAAAGGACTGGATGTGTGGTTTCAATGGATTTGAGACCATGTGGGTGGTCCCTTGCAACTCAGAAGAGTGGCACATATCTTTAAGGTAGAAATGCCCTAATTTGTTATAGGAACCCTTTTCCCAATACATTCCCATTACATACTGGTCTGCATCTGTTGGGCTGGGATGCTCAATATTCAGGATTAATTTCATTGGTATACCTCCTCCAGGTTTTCTTAGGGTCATTCTTTGGAGAAGGGATCTACCATGATCATCTACTTTAGATAAAGCACTTTTTGGTTTGTAACCCCAGGCAGGCCCGGCATTCCATCCTGCCGCCCCCCAATGGTTACAATTGTGCCCAGTGGTGTATCTTGATTTTGTGCTGCCCTAGGCAGACAAAATCCGGGCACCCCCCTACCCAAGCTGTACACCCACGTTACACACCTAAGACATGCCCCATCATTCAAACTCACATCAAGCTCATACTCCCATCACACACACACTCCCATCACACTCAGTCACACACTCCGACTCCCATCACACTCCGTCACACACACTGTCTCCCATCACACACACTCTGACTCCCATCACACTCAGTCACACACACTGTCTCCCATCACACACACACACTCTGACTCCCATCACACTCAGTCACACACACTGTCTCCCATCACACACACTCTTACTCCCATCACACTCAGTCACACACTCCTACTCCCATCACACTCAGTCACCCACACTGTCTCCCTTCACACACACTCTGACTCCCATCACACTCAGTCACACACACTGTCTCCCATCACACACACACTCTGACTCCCATCACACACACACTGTCTCCCATCACACTCAGCCACACACACTGTCTCCCATCACACACACACTGTCTCCCATCACACTCAGCCACACACACTGTCTCCCATCACACACACTCTGACTCCCATCACACTCAGCCACACACACTGTCTCCCATCACACACACTCTGACTCCCATCACACTCAGCCACACACACTGTCTCCCATCACACACACTCTGACTCCCATCACACACACTCTGACTCCCATCACACTCAGCCACACACACTGTCTCCCATCACACACACTCTGACTCCCATCACACTCAGTCTCTCACACACACACTCTCCCATCAGCACTTACCTTTCCCTGGCAGGCAGGCAGCATGGTCCCTCCATGCTGCCTGTTCGGCTTCCCGGCGATTGTGCCGACAGGCCACGTGACCGGGCGCGCGTATGACGTCAGCGCGCCCGTCACGTGACTGTCGGCACTTCCGTGTCGGCACACTGCACGGGGAGCCGAACAGGCAGCACGGAGGTTTCTCTGTGCTGCCTGTTCGGCTCCCCGTGCAGCCTGGCAGGCAGAGCGATGGTGAGGGGGGATCTTCCGATCCCCTCTCACCTCCGTCTCTGCCTGCAAGCGCGGTCTATTTTTTTTTTTTTTAAAGGGCCGCGTTTTTTTTTTTTTTTACATTTTTTTTTTTTTTCACATTTTTTTTCTTTTCAGTGCTGGGGGGCGCTGCCGCCCCCCAAAATTTGCCGCCCTAGGCATCCGCCTAGGATGCCTCGCGGTGAATACAGCACTGATTGTGCCCCCATTGTTTGTCAACTACACAAACATAGGGGTCCTTTGAATGAGGGATATCTCTATAGATATTCTGAATCTGTGACGTGGGGAATGGGCATTCTACGATGTCACAGTAATCAAAAGTATAAGTAGCCACACGGGTACATGATGAATTATACCAGAAGGTGTACCCACTGGCATCTTTGGTGATGGCTACTTGTTGGGCTTTAATTAAGCTGATTAAGGAGATAATATACCAGAGGTACATGGTTGTGTGGTACCGGCTTCCTCTGGGGCAGGAACTTTCTTACAATGGGAAGCGTGGATCCAATGTGGCCTGCCGGCCAATTTGACGGAGGTTGCGGTGATCAGGAGAACCTGGAATGGTCCGTCAAATCTTGGTTCCAGGGTGTGTTTCCGCACAAATTTCTTGACTAGAACCCAATCTCCGGGAAGCAGGTTGTGAGTACCTGTATCCAAATCGGGATCTGGAATTGAAGAGAAAACTTGGGCATGAATTTTGTTCAAGGCACTTGCGAGTTCAGTTACATAGTCTACTAAAACATCAGATTGAAGCTGCAACTGTTGCGGATAATAACAACCTAGTCTGGGTGCAGTCCCAAATAGAATCTCATATGGGGATAGTGAGTGCTTCCCTCTAGGTGTGTGCCTAACACTGAATAAAGCTTTTGGCAGACTTTCTGGCCAGGGCATCTTTGTTTCATGTGACATTTTTAACATTCTGGCTTTTAGGGTGCCGTTCATGCGTTCCACTTTACCACTACTTTGTGGGTGGTAAGGGGTGTGAAAGGCTAGGGTCACTCCCAGAGCAGTCCAAATTTCCTTAGTCACTGTTGCCGTAAAGGCTGGGCCCTGGTCGCTTTCAATGACTTCTGGAAGTCCAAATCTACATACAATATCTGTAAGTAGACGTTTTGCTGTTGTCTTGGCAGTGATATTGGCCACTGGGTAGGCTTCTGGCCAGCCTGAGAACATGTCCACTATTACTAGTGCATACTCATGAGGCCCACTCTTGGGCATTTGTATGTGATCAATTTGTATTCTCTGGAATGGATACATGGGCTTAGCCAGGTGTTTCAAAGGCACTTTGGTCGGCTTTCCTGGATTGCATTTTGCGCAAATAACACAGGCCTTACAGAAGTTACTGATCAATGTTGTGATTCCGGGTGCTTCATAATACTTCTGTATGAGGGCAGCCATCAAGTCTTTTGACAGGTGTGCAGGTCCATGTGCCCATTGGACAACTGCTGGATATAAATTTTTAGGAAGGCAGAATTTAAAGTTGTTGTAGTATATTCCGTCCTTTAGGACAGCCCCTCTCTTCTTCCATTTCTGGATTTCTTCGGGGGTAATTGCGGCTTGCTGTTCCCGCAAAATTCTTAGATCAGTAGGAAGGGTCTGTAGGGTAAAAATAGGAACTTCTTCTTGACCGGACACTTCTTCATCCACTTCCTGCAAATTTCTTGCTGCTTGCTTAGCAGCCTGATCAGCCAAATGGTTGCCCTTTGCTTCATCTGTATCCAACTTCCCATGTGCCTTGACTTTCAAGACGGCCACTTCTTCAGGGAGTAGGAGGGCATCCATTAGTTCCTTGATTGCAGAGCTATGTTTGACTGGTGTACCGGCAGTGGTAAGAAATCCTCTCGTCTTCCAAATGAGGCCGAAGTCATGTGCCACACCCAGGGCATATCTTGAATCTGTATAGATGTTGGCACGTTTTCCTTCGGAGATTTTGCATGCTGAAGACAGGGCTTGTAATTCAGCTTCTTGTGCAGACATTTCTGGCGGTAGAG
The DNA here is from genome assembly GCA_036172795.1 of Pelodytes ibericus. Lineage (NCBI taxonomy): Eukaryota > Metazoa > Chordata > Amphibia > Anura > Pelodytidae > Pelodytes > Pelodytes ibericus. Next base: position 207,299,496 of record CM069860.1, read on the forward strand.
ATGCTGATTTGATAACTTCATCTGTTGTGGTCACGGCATATCCTGTGTGGTATTTTCCTTCTTCATCAGCATACCTTGAACCATCCACAAACAGAGTGAAGTCAGGATTTGTTAATGGATTCTCATGTACAGTTGGCAGATGTATTGTTTCCATTTTCATTTGTTCAAAACAGTCATGAGGTGTCTCTGGGTCATAGTTATTCACTATGACCAGGTCTTGGAATTCATTTTCCAGGAAATGGCGTGGCCATGCTTCAAGAAGGTCAGTTGTTGGGTACTTGACAATGCCATTTTCCTGTAGCTTTGATTCATCCATGGTGGCCCATAATTTTGCCATGGGCCCAAGATCATTCCATGATTTTGTTTTCAACTTGGTAACAGGGACATGTGGAATAGCAGTATCCCAATGACGGTACAAGTAATTGAGTTCTGGGGGTAGTTGGATCAGGACCATGCTATTGCCTTCAGAATCACAATAGAAGTCTTGGGCAGTGAGTTTCACCTCCACCCAGTGGTAGAGTTCATCTTCATAGCAAGGTTCAGGAGTGATGTTTGGTTTGTACCATGTGGTACAGAAGGCATATCCTGGACCCTCACAGAGAGGTGTTTGTTCTTTATAAAAGGTTAAATCAGGATGCATTCTCTTGATGGTCCCAGTGAGAAGAAAAACATAGGTTTCATCCATGATAAACCCATAGTGGATACCCCCCTCAGGGAGTGGAAGAAGAGTGGATGGATTAAGAACTTGACATCTGTGTATGGTAATGTTGTCAGGCAGCAGGAGATGACACTGTAAACGTAGGTGTCTAGCTGGAGACACATGCTTGAGCTGAACTTGGTTGATGATGGCAGAGATGTCATGAGGGGCCAATACAACCAACGGGTGGCCAAGGACCAGGTCTGCAGTTCTTTCAATAAATTCCCTTGCAGCAAAAACAGCTCTAAGACATGAAGGGGTCCCTCTGGCCACGATATCCAGCTGGCAGGAGAAAAATCCAATAGGCCTCTGGCGGCCTCTTAAATCATTTGTTTGGGTAAGTACTCCTGTAGCATGGCCTTGTCTTTCAGAGACAAATAATTTGAAAGGCTTGGTATAGTCTGGCAGGCCCAGAGCAGGAGCAGATGCAATGGCACGTTTTAGAGTATGAAAATTGTCCAGTGGTTTATTGGACAGGCAAAATGGGTCTGACTTGAGTGCATCATAGAGTGGTTGCATAAGCAGAGAGGCTTCTGGGATCCATGCTCTGCAATAGGAAATGAGGCCTAAGAAGGCATGTAGAGATTTTGAGGTCTTTGGAGGTGGAATATCCAGTACGGCTCTTACTCGGTCACGAGTGAGATGTCTGGTACCTTGAGATAGGCAATGACCAAGGAAGAGTACTGTGGATTGACAGAATTGCAGCTTGAGACGTGAAGCTTTGCATCCTTGTTCTGCCAGATAGCAGAGGAGACTAATTGAACAGTCTTCAGTTGTAGGTATGTCATCTCCACAGAGTAATAAATCATCCACATACTGGAGGAGTACAACCTCTGGATGGTCTGTTTGCCATGGGTCAAGGATGGAGCACATGGCTTTTGCAAATTGACTTGGAGAGTTTTGTGCCCCTTGAGGCATGACAGTCCATGTATACTGTTGCATTTCATGAGTGAAGGCAAACAGATATTGGCAAATAGGATCCAGTGGAACACTGAAGAAGGCATTAGCCAGGTCAATGACTGTGAAGTATTTTGCAGATGGTGGGACGCCAGAGAGCAGAGTGTGAGGGTTTGGCACAATAGGGGTGTCCAGGACAGTTGCTTCATTGACAGCATGGAGATCCTGAACCATTCTGTACTTCTCTGGTTCACCTTTAGGAGTTTTCTTCTTCACAGGAAATAATGGAGTTTTGCACTTTGATACACATTTTACAAGAGCACCCTTCTCCAAGAGTGCTTTGATTTGAATTGAAATAGCTGCAGCTTGAGCTGGTTTTAAAGGATAGTGTGGTTTCAGGGGCGCTGGATGACTGGGGGCCGCCATATTGGAAGCGTGGAAAGGAGCTGCATTAGGGCTAAGGGAGGAAGTGGCGGCCATGTTGCATGTGGGCACATCCGGGGCAGACTGGGCCGGACTGGGCATGACCGGGGTCTGAGGAGTGGCTTGGAAAAAGGGGTAGGGGTAATTTGGATAGGGCAAGGACATGGGGTATGGTAAGGGGTATGGCCAGGCCAACTGGGTGGGGGCTAGGGCGGAAACAGGGGAGGGCAGGACAGCTGGGTAAGGATTAGGGGAGGAGGTGGGAACCTGGACTGTGGGAGGGGTGAGTAACGGAGAAGACAGAGAAGGATTAGTAGATATGGGTGTAGGAGGAGTTGCCAGAGCGGGTGTAGTAGGATTGGCAATAGCAAGGGAGGAGGGGTTAGTAAACTGGGTGGATGCAGATGGGATGGTAGAATTATCAACAGAGAGAGAGCGTAGAGAAGGAATGGTGGATGTAACATTTAGATTAGACACAGAAGGTAGTGCAGGGATGGATGAGGATGATGGGAATGTTAGGGATGATGAAGGGGAGAATAAAGATCCATCAGAATTCAGGACCGGGCAAACAGGGGAAGTGACGGGATAGGTATTGGGAGGGTCGGGAGTGGGGAACATGGTCAGCTGGCTATCGCTTGTTGCTGACTGAACCTTGAGAATGGACATCCCCTGGGCATCATCTTGGGGCGTTGGCTGAGGGGATGCTCCAGTAACACAATTCTTGTGATATACATACAGTTTTACACCTTTATGATTTATCTCTTCTTCAACCCAACCTTCCTGCTGAATAGCCTTCGCTACTCTGTACCATGCTTCAGTAGTACGTAATAAATCATTATCTGTAAGCTTGCCTTTCTTCTCTGTCAGTAATCTACGCCAGCTTTCCGGTTGTAATCTACCACATGAAGGCACAGCAATTTTACACACTTTAGCAATCTTTTCAACATTTTTAACCATCTCTTTACCCTTTCTATCTTCAACTAAGTCACACGCGAGCCAGCCCCTACTGGGCTTGCTCGCTTCCTGTCCCATATCCCCCTATACAAAGCGTCCCAAGTATAGGTAAAGGAAAATGAAACAGAACGTCTACAGTGCTCGACTGCCACTAGGAAGGGTGGGTCCCTCCTAAGTGCGTCTTCCCAAAACGTAGACCAGTCACTGAATCCGTGTACCCTAGGTGGTAGCCACGGATTGGAGCGGGGTGAGAAGTGTGTGACCAATCACTTCTCTCACAAAGAGAAATAGAAATAAATAATATAAATAATACAGAAAATAGAATAAAGATAAAAAGTGAAAGTAGAGACAGACCCAGGAGTTTGAATGACTCCCAATTAAGACAACATTTAAGACAACATTTCAATTGAAATACAGTGCATGCAACACAGTTCAAATAAATTCAACAGTAATCCCTTTCCTTTACTCTTGTGGCCAAAGCCACCTCCCTCAACCTCGTAGTGTCCCCCGCTCGGAGAACGATTTTCGTAAATCTCACTACCAGCGGCCGCGGAAAACAACTAACACCGGCCCGAGATCCGCCAGCCTCCCTCGTTACAGCAGTCCACTAAGTGTGGCCACCTCTATCCTCACTCCCGTAGTGCCCCTATGGACCCACCCATAAGTCTCACTACCCGTGGTGCAGGAAGACAGCAATGCCTGCTCGAATCCACCACCACAAAAATAAAATTCGGGAATGCCACCAGCTTCAGCGCTTCGAAGCTGGAGGGTACCACCCTCTGCAAGCAGAGCAAGGTGCACAATGAAGCGGCTAGCTAGGCTATCAAAGTGACACCACGGGGGAATCCCCAGGAAGCAATGAGTCTACACCCCTCCACAGATTCCCCCCACTCTCTTTTTCCTTACTACTGTTAGCTAGACAGCACCTAAAAGAGAGAAAACAGGCAACGAGGACCCCCCAGGACAACTTCCACAGGTCCACCCCCCTTTTTCCATACAGTCTGGGCCACGTGACTCCTAAAAGGGGTAAAACAGGCAACAGAAGACCCCCAGGCAACCTCCCACGGGTCCACCCCCCTTTATCCCAAAAGAGGGAAAGAACAAAACGAACTAAACATAAACCACTAACATACCCAGGCAACAGATAGACTAAATGCAGGTAAACAAATGAGTAACAAGACACCGGGCAAGATATTACCTGTCTTTGATGCCCTCCCGGGAAGCAGTCACAGGCACGTGGACGGGTCAATCAAAGGGGCTGGAACATACCGGTGGCTCCTGCAGAAGTCTCTACCGTGTAATCAGAGGTGATCAGTCTCCCTTCCTTCCCCCCCGATTCCTCCGTCCAACAGCGTCTTCCTTAGGACGGCTTACCGGCCAGAGGCCATAGCCCGGTGCCCCACGTTGGGCGCCAAATTGATGTAGATTAATTTAGAAATAAACAAAAATGTTTAAAAGTCTATCTGTTCCTGTCCAAATCTGAGATGAATAAATTGCGTATACGCAGAAGTAAGTTCACACTGACACATGCAGTTCAGGTTAAAATAACTTCGAGGAAATTTATTAGCATCTGGCAAAATTCAGGCTTACAAGCCCTTATAAAAACAGAATGACATCATCATTGAATATCAGATAATATCAAATAAACATCATTAATTGGGTTAAATGTTAAGTGGCTGTGTCAATGTCCACCCATCAATATGATTAATTGGCCCAAAAACTAAGTGGTTAGCTAGGTGTCCTCCCACCGAGAAGTGGTATTGTTCTGGACACGGGTGTGGACGGATGGCTCAAGCACCATCTTTCCCAGCAAGAGACTTACTCGGTGGAAGGGGGGGCTTGGGCATCATTTTGCGTAGTTAGTGATGTCAGTCTCGTGGTCGGGTGCAAGGTTCTTTTATGAATAGAACATTTCATTTGGCCGGTGTTCTCATGGCCTTCAGCTTATACTATGTTGCAAATTACAGGAGATTCAGTAATTCCGGGGCTAGTTATGTCCTTAGAGAGAAAATACAGTCTCTGTTCATTATACTAAATACTGTCAAGAAATTCTGTCATGTAATGTGAACAAAATGGAGTTAGTACAATAATTCAATACAGGTTTCAATAAAGATTTTTAATAATTCTACATCACTACATGGACCTGCAGAGAGCATGTATCTGCAAGTGCACAGTTAGGGTATCATATCTGCCAGTTCTTTGATGGACATTTATATCATAAAACATCATATCTATTAGATCTTCCTGTCTTACACACACCACCACATTCTTAAAGGGACTCTGCCACCTAATATTATTTAGAAATATAGAAAGCTAAAAGCCAAACTGGCGCAGTAGCCAAGTGGTAAGGCGTTGGTCTTGTAAACCAAAGATCATGGGTTCAATCCCCATCTGTGCCTATTATCTTTTAAATGTGTAAATCTTGCCAAAGAATATAGTAGCACAGAGATGGTAATTCTGGAATACACCGCACTATAGTCCGGCACAGAGGTGGTAATGCAGGAATACACCACACTATGCTCTGGAACTGAGATGGTAATTCAGGATTACACCGCACTATACTCCGGCACAGAGATGGTAATTCAGGAATACACGGCACTATACTCTGGCACTGAGATGGTAATGCAGGAATACACCGCACTATACTCCGGCACAGAGATGGTAATGCAGGAATACACCACACTATGCTCCGGCACTGAGATGGTAATGCAGGAATACACCGCACTATACTCTGGCACTGAGATGGTAATGCAGGAATACACCACACTATGCTCCGACACAGAGATGGTAATGCAGGAATACACCGCACTATACTCTGGCACTGAGATGGTAATGCAGGAATACACCGCACTATGCTCTGGCACTGAGATGGTAATGCAGGAATACACCGCACTATACTCCGGCACAGAGATGGTAATGCAGGAATACACCGCACTATGCTCCGGCACAGAGATGGTAATTCAGGAATACACCGCACTATACTCTGGCACTGAGATGGTAATGCAGGAATACACCGCACTATACTCTGGCACTGAGATGGTAATGCAGGAATACACCGCACTATGCTCTGGCACAGAGATGGTAATTCAGGAATACACCGCACTATGCTCTGGCACTGAGATGGTAATGCAGGAATACACCGCACTATACTCTGGCACTGAGATGGTAATGCAGGAATACACCGCACTATACTCTGGCACTGAGATGGTAATTCAGGAATACACCGCACTATGCTCTGGCACTGAGATGGTAATGCAGGAATACACCGCACTATGCTCCGGCACTGAGATGGTAATGCAGGAATACACCGCACTATACTCTGGCACTGAGATGGTAATGCAGGAATACACCGCACTATACTCTGGCACTGAGATGGTAATGCAGGAATACACCGCACTATACTCTGGCACTGAGATGGTAATTCAGGAATACACCGCACTATACTCTGGCACTGAGATGGTAATGCAGGAATACACCGCACTATACTCCAGCACTGAGATGGTAATGCAGGAATACACCGCACTATACTCTGGCACTGAGATGGTAATGCAGGAATACACCGCACTATACTCCGGCACTGAGATGGTAATGCAGGAATACACCGCACTATGCTCCGGCACTGAGATGGTAATGCAGGAATACACCGCACTATACTCCAGCACTAAAGCCAGGGTCGAGGTATCATAAAATAAGCAAAATGTTAAACAAGCCAAGGTCAGGTTACCAGAAATCGCACCTGCACGGGAGAAAGAATAATTGCCGTCAGTGGTGTGAGCATGTTTGGAAGCACACGCGTTGGAAATATTCCTTGGATCCTGGCTGGTAAGTATTAGCGGATATGAGGGGGGAGCAACTGCACGGCAGATCCTGACAGGTATGCATCTCTCTGTTCCAACTTGGAATTTTGACATGTAGTCATCCTGTGTCAATGTCCTATTTGGGATATATCTTTGAAGCCAGCCAAAGTAATTTACCCCACAAACCATATATTTTTTTAAAGTAGACACACCATTCGGTCCATCTAGTCTGCCCAATTTTCTAAATACTGTATTTGCTCGATTATAAGACGACCCTGATTATAAGAAGACCCCCCAAACTTTGTATATTCCTTTAGGAAAAAACTAAAAGCCTGAATATAAGACTACCCTATAGGAAAAAAGTTCAACTTGTATATATTCACATGTAAATTGCTTTTTTAATAAAAAATTATGATGTCAAAAAATGCATTTCTTGTTTTTATTTCCTTTTATGTGCCAATGCTGCCTCTCTCTTTCCCTTGCCCCCAGCTTTGTCTCTCTCCCCCCCTTAGTGTTGTCTGTCTCTCCCCCTCCCTTTGTCTCCCTTGCTCCCCTTATCTCTGTCTCTTCCCCCCCTCCCTCCCCTTGTTTCTCTCTGCCCCCCCCCTCCCCTTGTCTCTCTCTCCTCCCCTCCCCTTGTCTCTGTTTTCCCCCCTCCCTCCACTTTTCTGTCTCTTCCCCGCTCCCCCCCGTTTCTCTGCCCCCCCTGTTATTCTGTCCCCCCCCCTTGTCTTTCTAACCCCCTCCCTCCCCCTCGTTTCTCTGTCCCCCCACCCTTGTTATTCTGTTCCTCCCTCCCTCCCGCTCACCTGTTTCTTGCTCCCTGGTGGCTAGTGAGGGCAGCTGGGGGATGTCTGCACGATACGTGCAGACTTGCTCCATGCTGCCCGACACATCCGTCTATTATGACGGACAGCCGGTCCATCATAATAGACGGCAGTGTCGGGCAGCATAGAGGATGTCTGCACCCCGGCTTCCCGATTCTCCCTGGTGCCTAGTGGAGGCAGCAGAGGATGTCTGCACGATACGCGCAGACATCCTCCGCTGCTGCCCGGCACTTCCGCCGGGACTTTTATGATGAAGCCGGAACGACCCGGCTTCATCATAGAAGTCCCGGCTGTCGTGCCGGGCAGCAGCAGGGGGAGTCTGACATCCCCCGGCTGTTAGAGAGGGGGTTCCAGGTCCCCTGCAGCTCTGCGGGGGATCTGGATCCATGTCTTATAGTCTGACCTCAATTTGAGGTCAGATTATAAAACGACCTCGATTATAAGACGACCTCGAATATATATTAACCTCTACCACTTCCGCTGGAAGACTATTCCATATATACACTACCCTCTCAGTAAAGTAATACTTCCTGATAATATTTTTAAATCGTTGCCCCTCTAATTTAAGATCCTTGTGGCAAGGGCTCAGCAGCCACTGATGATGTATCAGAAAGCTGACCACAATACAAAGAGAGAACGGGTTACTACATAGGGAATTCATAAAACCTGACAATTTTGTAAAATTGTATTTTAACACTAATACTGATCTGTCTCTTTCCCTCTCAAAAAAGAAAGTGAGGAGAGGGAGGCAGATCCAAATTGGTCAGATCAATATTCACAAATATTCATTGTCATATTCATTGTGATATTCATATCATGCCGCTAATGCCCTGTTACTAATCGCTATACGTGCACTTATCAGCTTTAAAAAAATCTATTTTTTTTATACTTTACACGTAACCGTAAAAAAATAAAAACATTATCAAAAAATATGCAAACAGATAAAAATTGCTTTAGCATCAATATCATTGTTGCTCTTAGAAGAGCCTTTTTTGAGTACTGTAATACATTACAGTACAAAATAATTAACCCCTAAAAAATGTACAAACACCAACAAAATGCCCTGAGGTGCAAGATCACTGCTTTTTAAATTTTTTATTGTTTTATTGTATTTTTACTATTTTATGTTATTGTAACTTACTTTTAGAACATTGATCTGTATCTCTCTCCCTCACTAATAACAATGTGAGGAGAGGAAGGAAGATCCAAAGTGGTCAGATCAATATTTTAAGCCGTCGAAGACACTGGCCGCGTATTAGACCAGCTCGTTGAGGAACCGGGGAGATAGAGCCGATTAAAGCCTGCAGACCAACGGAACATTGACGGAAAACACCCACGGAAGATGTCCTCGCAGCGAGGAACAAGAAAACAGGGTAAAATGTTTAAATATCTAACAGCAAAAGAGCGCAAACTCTCTCTGAAACTTACCGTGTCTGGATCCCAAGATGGCGGCCACACGGAGCCAGAAGAAGAGGATCCTTCCGAGCTGGAAGAAGATGCCTCTCACATAAGGCCCCAGGACCAGATGGCTTCTCCAACTCTTATTATAAAACTTTTAAAGACACAATCGCACCATATATTTATTGAATACATTTATCTCTTGCATGACCAAGGGGAAATTTCCAAATTCTATGATGCTAGCACACATCACAACAATACCTAAGCCAAATAAGTCGACATTACAATGCCCAAATTACCGACCAATATCCCTACTTAACACAGACCGAAAAATCTATGCAAAAATTTTAGCCACACAAATAAAATCCATTCTCCCCCAATTATTACATTATGATCAGGTAGGATTCGTTAGCGGCCGTCAAGCCTCAGATAATACTAGGAGAATTAATAATATCATTGCTTCTGCTCATTCGAATCGAACCCCTAGTCTATTTTTAGCTATTGACGCTGAAAAAGCGCTTGATCGCTTCCATTGGAAGTACCTTGCAGCAGTTCTGCATCAATTTCAATTCCCCCCAGTGTATGTAGCTGCGATCATGGCCCTCTATTCAGGACCCTCAGCAAAAGTAACCTGTGCAGGTTTTCTTTCCTCACTGTTTAATATTACAAACGGATCAAGACAGGGGTGCCCATTGTCACCGATTCTTTATGTCCTGGCCCTTGAACCCCTAGCCCAAGCAATTCGCAACCACACTGACATACATGGTTTTAAATATGACAAAGAAGTTAAATTAGGACTTTTTGCAGATGACATTTTCCTCATGATGACAGACCCAGAAAAATCTTTACCACCATTACATGATCTATTAGAAGAATTTAGCTACGTCTCATATCATAAAGTCAATACTACCAAAACGCAAGCTTTGGCCATAAATATACCCAACACAACTTGAAATCTACTTATAAATTTGAATGGCGCAAGGACAATATCCAATATTTGGGAATCTCCCTTACTAAAAACCCAGAAGAGCTCATACAATTTAAACAAAGTATGGAATAATATCTTACAAGACATGCAAAGGTGGGACAAGTTATTTCTATCGTGGATAGGCCGAACAGCTGCCATAAAAATGAATGTTCTGCCCAAGCTTCTGTACATATTCTGGACAATATCCATGCACATCCCTCCTTCTTTGCTCAATAACATGCAAGCCAAATTACTAGCTCTTGTACACGGATATAAAAAAACAAGAGTTGCAAACAAATGGTTATTGTTACCCACAGCTAATGGGGGGCATCTCTCCCACTCTATTATAAAGCAACTTGCATGGCTCAAACCATCTCACATCATTCACTGCCCGGCACAATTGGCTGGGTAGATATGGAAGACTGCCAGGTAGCACCTCACAGAATCTGTGATCTCTTATGGTTAGTAAAATTCTTTTACCAAGCACAAATTCATCTTTCAAGTCCTGGAAATTTTTTTCATCCTGTTTACCGAAGCTAAAACAACTAACACAAGCTACGCTGTTGAGAACCTTGGAATTGTTGGTTCCAAATACTTCTCTGGTTTCGTGGGTGTAAGGTCCGCTCCGCTGGTCCCCATCACTTACCTCACAAAACGATTACCAGCACTTTCGGATCTCGTCACCGTCGACAAGCGCGTGCACGCCGCGAAGCTCTTTCTATGCTGTCTTCATCATCGCTATGGCGACGGGCAGCGTGGCGCGCATCACGTACGTCACGGGGGCGGAGCTATGCCCTTTAAATCTTCTGGGCGCGCAATTCAAACTTGCTTGAAGATTTCTCAAGCTAGCTCAGCGTGGATTGCTCCCAGCTTCTTCATTTTTGCTGCCTAAGTATTATTTTGCTCTCCTGATCTACTGGACTCCTGACCTGGCTTATTCCTGACAACCTCTCTCGTCTTTGCCCCGAATAATTGGCTTTCTACTGGATTCTGCTGCTCTCTGTTCTCACTGACCCGGCTATCGTTTTTTGACCATTCCACTCTCTGGCTCCCCGACTCGGACTACAACTCGAAGTTGAAGTCTGCCTCCTCTGTAGCCCTCGGTAGTGGTGGTCCCCCCTGCGCTGAATCACGGTACGTACCCTACCTTACAGTGGGTGTTAATGGGTGTGACTCATCTTGGCCTTCTTACTGATGGACAGAACTTACGATCCTTCGAATCCCTGCAAGAAGAGTTTTTTTTACCCTCCAAAGAATTTTTTAAATACCTCCAAATCCGACACGCTATTCACTCCAGCACAGGTACGCTCCTCAACCAGATGGAACCGACCTCCGAATTGATTCTCAAATGCCTACCGATTGGGAAGCGACGAAGTTGCTTTCTCTATGCTACCATATCCTCATACTGAACGCAATTCCAAATAAGCTTCCATGCATGCTTGCATGGGAAACAGAGCTGGATATAGTTATTTCAACGACAGACTGGAAACAGGCAATCCTAAACCCCAAGAACTTCTCACACAACTCGAACCATATAGAACTTGCAAGAAAAAATTTCTATCGATGGTACCTAATACCGACCAAACTGGCAAGAATATACCCATCATCCTCAGACCTATGTTGGAGAGCCTGCAATCTTAAAGGTACCATGTCACATGTTTGGTGGTCATGCCCACTGATTCGGACGTATTGGACCCAAATATTTGCCCTTATTCATAAAACCACGAACATCTCCCTTCCGCATACTCCAGAAATTGCATTATTACATATATTCCCTAAGGGCCTACCGAAGCCAAAAAAAATTTGATAGGTTTAATCTTGATATCGGCAAAGACGCTCCTTGCAAGGAATTGGAAATCATCTAAAATACCTTCCTCCCTCGAACTATGTAATCTTATAACCCACAATTTACAGATGGAAAAATTACATTTTCTTATTACCAATTCAGTAAAGAAATATGACAGTATCTGGTCTCTCTGGCAGGATTCAGCCAATCCAGTATAGCAAGATTCATGAAGAAAGACTTTATTAAGAGATTGCCATATATACATCTTCAGCACCGAATCCTCCTATCCCAGAGGCGTTGCTAGGTTTCCAAAAGATCTGGGGCTATAGCTCATAAGACTTTTTTAGTTTTTTATATGGAACCATACAGGCAGTTACCAATATATGCTCACCGCTCTAAGCTTCATGCCCGTTTTGTAATTTAGGAGCCTTCACATGGCCGGCCCTTTAATGGGGCAGAGTGGGGCAGCTGCCCCAGGCGGCACCCTGGCAGGGGCGGCACTTTGCTGCTCTATGCAGCGGTCTTTTTCTCTTTTTTTTTTCCTGTGTCCAGGGGAGCTTGATTGAAGGAGATCTCAACCAATCAGGTGAGACTTCTCAACTCTCCTGATCGGCTGAGCGTTCAGAAGCCTCCCGTGATTGGCTGAGACCTCCTTCACACTGAGCTTAAAGCAAAGAGATGCCTGCAGCAGGTAAGTTCAAAACTGACAGTGTGTGAGTGATTGTGTGTATGTCAGTGTGAGTATGTGCATGTCAGTGTGAGTGTGTGCATGTCAGTGTGAGTGAGAGTGTGTGTATGTCAGTGTGAGCGAGTGCGTGTATATCAGTGTGAGCGAGAGTGTGTGTATTTCAGTGTGAGCGAGAGTGTGTGTATGTCAGTGTGAGTGTGTTGTGTGTGTATGTCAGTGTGAGTATGTTGTGTGTGTATGTATGTAACTGGCTGTGTGTGTGTATGTATGTAACTGGCTCTGTGTGTGTGTTTGTGTATATGTATGTAACTGGCTGTGTATGTGTAGTGTGTGTGTATGTATGTAACTGGTTGTGTATGTATATATGTAACTGGCTGTGTATGTGTTGTGTGTGTATGTATGTAACTGGCTGTGTATGTGTTGTATGTCTATATATGTAACTGGTTGTGTATGTATTGTGTATGTATGTATGTAACTGGCTGTGTATGTGTTGTGTGTGTATGTATGTAACTGGCTGTGTATGTGTTGTATGTCTATCTATGTAACTGGCTGTGTATGTGTTGTATGTGAATATGTATGTAACTGGCTGTGCATGTGACGTGTGGGACACATTAAGGAATTATTTTTTTATTTAAAAAAAAACTTGCTGACTGGTGTGTGTGTGTGTGTGTGTAACTGGCTTTGTATGTGACTGACTGGATGTCTGTGAGGTGTGTGTATGTGACTTTCTGTGTATTTATGTGATTCTGTAAGTGAGGTGCGTGCATGTGAATGTCTCTGTGTATGTATGCTTTTGTGATGTGCCATTGTCTGGCTCCTAACATTTTCTGCTGGCTCCTAAAACTAAATAAAATTTGTCAAGCCCTGATATAAACATAAATCCTTCCTATACTGTTTAGCAGTCCTGTAATAAATTATGTCACACACACACATAACACACATATGTGAAACATTATTTATTACAGGACTGATAAAACAGGATATGAATGATTTATGATATATATATATATATATAGCATAAATTATTATGCATATTTAGCATAAATCGCTATATGTTGGTTTGAGGTTCCTTATTACAGGACTGCCAAACAGCATAGGAATGATTTATGTTACAAATGTGTGTGTGTATATATATATATACATACACACACACACACACACACACACACACACACACACATTTGTAACATAAATCCTTCCTAAGCTGTTTAGCAGTCCTGTAATAAGGAATCTCAAACCAACAGTATATAGCTTAAATACACAAAGGTGGATGTAGATCAGTGACCCCCCCAACCCTCCCCTCTCTCCACCATATCCAGAGCTTACCTGAGTGGGAACAGACCTGCTCTGCATCTCCCACAAGGTGACAGACGTTAATGATATCTTCAGAGCTGCCTCACTGTCCCACGTGGAGCTTCCCTCACATCCCTGCAGTCACACACAGTGACCATGCTGTGTAAAAGCCCTGCACTGATTGGCTGACACATCACTCAGCATCCTATCAGTGCAGGACTTTCACACACAGTGACCATGCTGTGTAAAAGCCGTGCACTGATTGGCTGACACATCACTCAGCATCCTATCAGTGCTGGCCTTTCACACACAGTGATGATGCTGTGTAAAAGCCCTGCACTGATTGGCTGACACATCACTCAGCATCCTATCAGTGCAGGGCTTTCACACACAGTGATGATGCTGTGTAATAGACCTGCTCTGTATCTCCCACAAGGTGACAGCCGGTAATGATATCTTCAGAGCTGCCTCACTGTCCCACATGGAGCTTCCCTCACATCCCTGCAGTCACACACAGTGATTATGCTGTGTAAAAGCCCTGTACCGATTGGCTGAAACATCACTCAGCATCCTATCAGTGTAGGGCTTTCACACACTGTCTGCATGATGTCAGGGGGCGGAGCTATCACGGAGCTGCAGAGACTCGGGGCTTTGCTCAGTACATTCAGGGCTTCAGCCCCCTTAGCCCACCCCTAGCGACGCCTCTGTCCTATCCCCTCCCCCTCTTCCCCTCATATCTTTATTATTTTCTCCCCTTTCTCTTTCCCTTTCCCTCTTTTCTGATTACTGTGTGAAATCCAGGTATATTATCATATCCATGTGTAACTAGGAGAGAGTTGTTTGTTTATTGGATTTTTATGTGACAAGTTCAAGAATACAGCCCTGCCCATTGGGACCCTTGGGGCCTTAACATCGATACAATATCCTTCAATCTGTTTCCACTTTCAGGAAGCTGAGTACATGGAATAATGATATTGTACAAAAGTGTTTCTATCCTCTGGAGAAGGAAAAGCGCAGATCCTCCTTTCCTCCAAGTTTTTTCACCTGGTATAGTCGTATCTGTATTTATGCATGTTTGTGTCTTTTATTATGTCGAGCTAATCCTTTTCAATAAAATTTTGTTGATAAAAATATAAAAAAAAAATATTTTACAAATATTGATCTGACCAGGCACTGGGGATGCTTATCTGACCATCCCCACTGCCTGGCAGTCAAATATTGCCTCTGTGATAAGGCAATTGTGTGACAGCATTCAGAGCCCAGGAAGTAGCTACATTCTGCTTCCTGTGCACTTGCCCTTAGAAGGGCAGCCCCATCTTGGTCACACAGTGACCAAGATCGTGTGTTTTTTTTAGTGTTGTTGACTGTCTCGATTTGCGAATCAAGTCAGCAACACTTACAGAGGCAAAGTATGCGATTAAATTCGCTTCCTATGCTCTTTTTTACTGCGCTGTGTATTGCGCCTTTAAAACCGACGATGTGATCAAAATGCTGATGGGTGTTTTTTAAGAATTGCATGATGCTTCCACATGGCATCATAGGAATACCATTGGAGAAGAGAAAGCGGGGGGGAAAATGCTTTCAGTGCTCGTTTTGGTGCAGGACGGACTAGGTCCACCCTGTGTAAATAACGCCTCGCCACACAGAGCGGACCTAGCACGTCCTGTGTTTTCAATGGGTTAAAGTGTCCTTGGGGGCTGGAGTGTCCCTTTAAATATACCCATCACCCAAGTTACACTAGATTGTTAGCATGTTACTAACACAGCGATGATGTCATCCAGCATCATAATGGGAGCAGGGTATATAGCATGCTGACATTCAGACACATTGCCACTCCTGGCAGCTTATCACTCTGAGGAAGATCATAAGCAGGTACTGATGACTTATTATAATGTATTATCTCAGGATATAATGGGGATCTTACCAGATAATATGGGAACCATGCTGAACTTATACAGTCACTGTAATTGTCTTTGCTCTCAGTTAAAGCATTGGATTTAGTAACAAGCTCCCACTGTACAATAAGACAACAACACTGACAGACAGTGAGGTTCTAGATTTCCACAAATGCGGAATATACCGTATTTGATATTTGTATAGTTGTCACGTGTAACCTTGTCTTGCTACTGCTGTTTCATATGCTGAGTTTATGAGCCCAGCTGATCTGTATTTGAACTGAATAATCCTGCTACAATTAAGGGCTCTATATAACTCCTCACTAGTCCCAGTCTGTTGGCTCCCGATGAAGTAGGTGTACCTATGAAACGCGTAGGGCGTGGCTAAGCGGCAAACTGAGCTTTTACTTGTTTGGTTGGTATAGTTGGAGAAGGCGTGTTCCGGAGCACTCCCCTCATCTGGCTGCTGAGCGATTCGTTTTTTCCGGTCCTAGACTTCAACCTGTTTGTAAGTGTCTATCTCTTTATTCAAATTAAATTGTCTAAACGTTATTGCGCCATTGGTTTTTTTTCTTTCTCCCCCATATAACAGGAGGAGGTCCCGTCACCTGGCTTCTGGACCTACGGAGGTGAAGCGCACAGGCAAGTACAGAGGGATGGTAGCCCAGCTCATGCCAATTCTTTCATTTAGGGGGGTGGGGGGGGGGGGGGCTTATAGGACGCAGGTTAGGGGTGATTCCAGGAGAAGGGTATCGGTCAGTCAGGGGATGGGTATGGGTTGCCATAGGGGTTCCCATAAACGTAGTCTTCAGGGTCCTGCTAGTCGCAGTAAGGGATCGGTCAGTTGGAGGTATGGTCAGGAGGGCAGGGATTCAGTTAGTGGGAGCAGTTCCGACAGGTGTAGGATTTCTCCCAAATCTGTTAGGTCTCGGGCTCGGACCAGTAGGAGTGGGAGGAGTTCCTTGTAGCGCCATTGTGTCTGTATCCTCATCAGGTGATGGCAGGTATAGCCACAGAAGTCTCAGCGTTCCAAGAGGCACCGATTTAGATGATCTAGAACCTGCTTTAGAGTTAGGGGTCATAGGTTGGGGAGTTCAGGGACCAGGACACGGGGAGGTGGGACAGGGATAGGGGGACAAGCAGTGGACAACGCGAGACCGGCAGTTCGAGCGGGGCTAAAGCCAATGAAGTAGTATTATTTTAATAATAAATAAAATGGCTGCGGCCTTTTCTACCCTTTACATCTGAGCCGTGTGGTTTGATTTATGGTAAGATACAGCCTGGTAGTCGAGGCTACAACTGTCATGATAACATATTAATTCTCTAATTCAGACCTTTTGAAGACTCTGGTGAAGCTGCGGATCGATGGATATTGACAGGTGGAATCGTGACATCGGGCCGAGGAGATCCATTGTTATACACATACACAACACACTTTTAGCCATCCCCTTCACTGCTAGAGTAGACACCCTCGATCCAGGGTTGTATCACCGATCGCCTTTTAATGGGGTCAGGAAGGAATTTTTTACTTGAGGTGACTGCTTCGTCCTCCAAGTTTTTTCGCCTTCCTCTGGATCATAGATTAGTGGACAGTGTAGATCAGTGTCTTCTCACCCTTTATCCAAGGGCACGGAAGGATTTGTTTTCCTTTGCGATATAGTTGAATGTAGGTGTCGTAAAGGTTTTTATTTCCTTCCCTGTAATGATAGAGTAACATATTAGCCTTTTATTCAAAGGCCTGGAAGGGAATTTTTACTTTGGGGCATAATTGGGTATAAGTGCCCTAAAGGTTTTTTTCCCTTCCTCTTTAATGGAAAGTGTAGTTTATTTAGTTACCCTCTCGAGGGTTATGGAGGAATTTTTTTACTTTGTGACATAATTGGGTATAAGTGTCCAAAGGTTTTTTTCCTCCATTATATAGTAGTAAAGTTTAGCCCCCATAACTCACATGCAGTGAGATCATTACCCTCTCTGGAGGGTCTGGAAGGAATTTTTTTACTTTGTGACACAATTGGGTATAAGTGTCCAAAGGTTTTTTTCCTTCCATGTAAAATAAATAGAATCTAAACACAAATCCCAATTCTCTGTTTTCATCTGACTTTGTCTCTTTTAATCTACACCAACCACAAGGGTCACATTATATAACATAGAGATGCAGCAGACAAAAGATGGTAACCTGGGATCTTGCTATATTCTCATGGTATTACACTATGGACTGAATAAGTCATTCACACTGCAATGGATCTGATACTTACAGAGATAGAGAGATCAGCAGCAAAGGTAGAGAGAGTGGGGCAGTTGATCCAGAAGCTGGTTTGGTCCATCTATATATTGGTGAAACAAACAATGGTCCCACAATCAGGGCCGGCCTTAGGGGTGTGCGACCTGTGCGATTGCACAGAGCGCAACACCCCAGGGGGCGCCCGCCCAGCTAGCAAAAAAAAACATCCAATACCCTGCATAATCACTGTGTGTGGGGAGTGCGAGCAGCACATTCTCATGCTGCCTGTGGCTCCCAGTGAAGCAGGGTGGGGGCGGAGCTATACCTCTCACTGGTGAGCTCCGCCCCCTCACTGACAAAAAGGAACAAGGGGAGGGGGCAGAGACAGAACAGGGGAGGGGGTAAGAGACAGAACAGGGCAGAGGGAGAGAGACAGAACAGGGGAGGAGGGAGAGAGACAGAACAGGGGAGGAGGGAGAGAGACAGAACAGGGGAGTGGGGAGAGACAGAACAGGGGAGGGGGGAAGAGACAGAACAGGTGAGAGGGAGAGAGACAGAACAGGGGAGGGGGAAAGAGACAGAACAGGTGAGAGGGAGAGGGACAGAACAGGGAGGAGGGAGAAAGACAGAACAGGGGAGGGGGGGAGACAGAATGAGGGAAGAGGGAGAGAAAGAACAAAGGGAGGGGGAGAGACAGAACAGGGGAGAGGGGGAGAGAGACAGAACATGGGAGTGGGGAGAGAGGCAGAACAGGGGAGGGGGGAGAGACACAGAACAGGGGAGGGGGGAGACAGAATGAGGGAAGAGGGAGAGACAGAACAAAGGGAGGGGGAGAGACAGAACAGGGGAGAGGGGGAGAGAGACAGAACAGGGGAGTGGGGAGAGACAGAACAGGGGAGGGGGGGACAGAATGAGGGAAGAGGGAGAGACAGAACAAAGGGACGGGGAGAGACAGAACAGGGGAGAGGGGGAGAGAGACAGAACAGGGGAGTGGGGAGAGACAGAGCAGGGGAGGGGGGGGGAGACAGAATGAGGGAAGAGGGAGAGACAGAACCAAGGGAGGGGGAGAGACAGAACAGAGAAAGGGGGAGGGAGAAAAGAACCGGAGGGGGAGAGAAAAGTAGTAAAGCATCCCAAATGATAACTCTACTTGCAATGTGCTCATGCATTCGTATACTGTGCATGAACCTGCACAGAGCATGTATCTGCAAGTGCACAGTTAGGGTATCAGATCTGCCAGTTCTTTGCTAGACATATATATATATCATAAAACATCATATTTATTAGATCTTCCTGTCTTACACACACCACCACATTCTTAAAGGGACTCTGCCACCTAAACATTATTAAGAAATGAGCAACAAAAGGCAAACTGGGGCAGTGGCCAAGTGGTAAGGTGTTGGTCTCATAAACCAAAGATCATGGGTTCAATCCCCATCTGTGCCTATTATCTTTTAAATGTTTACAAAAAAGGTAGTAGATACTTTCAACATCCTCCCATAAAAGCAAAAGTTGAAAGAGACTGTCACCTATACATTGTTTATACTGAGAACATATATTGAAAATTATCTATGAGGGAGAAGAACCAAAACACCACATGCCCACAACAAAAAGATAAGAAGTACGAATGATTAGATGGGGGGAGGGCATTAGGGTTAACTCTAAAGGTGTTTTTTACACCCAGGTACATGCATTAAACAATGGGGGTTAGAGTTGGGGTAGCTGTAATTTACAAAATTAACTCTTACCGAAACCCTAACCCCCATAAAATAAACCCCTAATCCTTACCCTCATTCTAACTCTAACCCCCCTAAGATTTAACCCTAATCCTTACCCTCATTCAAACCCTAACCCCCCTAAGATTTACCCCTAATCCTTAACCTCATTCTAACCCTAACCCCTCTATGATCCAGTTTGCAGCTTCTACTGATCCTCCCACTCAGTTCTCTGCATATACTACACATGAACCTGCACAGAGCATGTATCTGCAAGTGCACAGGTAGGGGAGTCAGATCTGCCATTTTTTTGCCAGACACATATATCATAAAACATCATATTTATTAGTTCTACCTTACACACACCACCACATTCTTAAAGGGACTCTGCCACCTAAACATTGTTTAGACATGTAGAAAACAAAAAGACAAACATGTGCAGTGGCCAAGTGGTAAGGCGTTGGTCTTGTAAACCAAAGATCATGTGTTCAATCCCCATCTGTGCCTCATGTCTTTAAAACCTTTAGAAAAAAGGTAGTAGGCACCTGGAACAGCCTCCCATAAAAACAAGTTGAAAGGGACTCTGCCACATTATTTATACTGAGAACATATAGTGGAAATGGTCTATGCATTGTGTTAGCAGAAATACAAGCACATTCATGAAACGTATGCTTTTAAAGGGTCTGTGGCCTCTCCTGTTTATGACACCACCCGTGGCTTGATATGCAAATTAATTACTTTTGATGTAAAATGTGTCATTTTCATACCGTGCTGGAAAGTGATGTCATAGATAGGAGACACCACAGACACATGTCTCTCTTAACTAATACCTTTAAGTGCACAATGGGGGTTATGGATCAAGGTGTTTCCATCAGACACGGGGCTGATCCAGAGTCTGATTTTGGGAGGAGCACTGCCAGATTATTGTGTGGCAGGAGAAAATAATGACAATATTTTATTTAACCTCTAATACACCTACCATTGTGTGACATGTATGCTCCTTTCACAGTGCCCATTAATGCTAAATGTTTTTTTCCCTACCTAACCCCACCTCTACCTTTGACTAACTAGGGTGGGGGGGATGAGGGGAGAACCATTCACCTGAAAAAAAATAATCCATTTCAGTGCTTTGGACATGGGCAGTGAAAATCACCCAATGGATACCCTGTGAATAGAATAATTACCTGTCCTCAAAGTTTTTCACCGAACTGTGACACCCTAGATCCTCATCTTCCACCCAGGGAAACAGGCCACCCCCAAAATAAAAAGGAATCCACCTATTGTAAAAAAAGAAATTGCTCTTGAAAAAAATATATATTTTGGTTTGGATCACTGTGTCCCTCTCCTAAGTATCTGTCCTCAGTGGAGGATGGATGCATAATCCAATCTCTGAGAGCAGGGATTTCAGTTTAGGACAAGACGGCATCTGATTGGCTTACATGGTCAGCCAATCAGAAGCCTTCATTACCAAAGCGGTTAAAATTCCTCTGCATTGCCATTTTCCAAATGTAAATGTGAAATGAAACACTTGTATTGTAATATTTTGACACTTGCTGGGTAAAGACTTGCAGTTACAAGTGACATTGGATAAATAAAGATAACTGTTAATTTCTATAAATCCATCTTCTGTCCAGTGTACTTCTACCGCCCTCTAGTGTCTGACTGTAATACATCATTCTGATTCTGCCACCAAGACTATATTTTACCTACAGGTTATATTACTAGTGACTTACAGTAAATTATATAACTGGTATGTTTACCCTTCATTAGCAGGTAAAATTACTTTTAAACCTTTTCCAGTTTGCAGCTTCTCCTGATCCTCCTAATCAGTTCTCTGCATTTGGCTGGAGTCTGAGAGTAAAAAACTAAAACATTTAAAGCATTTAAAAATGTAGTAAAGCATTCCAAATGATAACTCTGCTTGCAATGAGCTACATGGAGCTACATGAGCTACATACTACTGATGTAGATTAATTTAGAAATAAACAAAAATGTTTAAAAGTCTATCTGTTCCTGTCCAAATCTGAGATGAATAAATTGCGTATACGCAGAAGTAAGTTCACACTGACACATGCAGTTCAGGTTAAAATAACTTCGAGGAAATTTATTAGCAACTGGCAAAATTCAGGCTTACAAGCCCTTATAAAAACAGAATGACATCATCATTGAATATCAGATAATAACAAATAAACATCATTAATTGGGTTAAATGTTAAGTGGCTGTGTCAATGTCCACCCATCAATATGATTAATTGGCCCAAAAACTAAGTGGTTAGCTAGGTGTCCTCCCACCGAGAAGTGGTATTGTTCTGGACACGGGTGTGGACGGATGGCTCAAGCACCATCTTTCCCAGCACGAGACTTACTCGGTAGAAGGGGGGGCTTGGGCATCATTTTGCGTAGTTAGTGATATCAGTCTCGTGGTCGGGTGCAAGGTTCTTTTATGAATAGAACATTTCATTTGGCCGGTGTTCTCATGGCCTTCATATTATACTATGTTGCAAATTACAGGAGATTCAGTAATTCCGGGGCTAGTTATGTCCTTAGAGAGAAAATACAGTCTCTGTTCATTATACTAAATACTGTCAAGAAATTCTGTCATGTAATGTGAACAAAATGGAGTTAGTACAATAATTCAATACAGGTTTCAATAAAGATTTTTAATAATTCTACATCACTACATGGACCTGCAGAGAGCATGTATCTGCAAGTGCACAGTTAGGGTATCATATCTGCCAGTTCTTTGATGGACATTTATATCATAAAACATCATATCTATTAGATCTTCCTGTCTTACACACACCACCACATTCTTAAAGGGACTCTGCCACCTAAATATTATTTAGAAATATAGAAAGATAAAAGCCAAACTGGCGCAGTGGCTAAGTGGTAAGGCGTTGGTCTTGTAAACCAAAGATCATGGGTTCAATCCCCATCTGTGCCTATTATCTTTTAAATGTGTAAATCTTGCCAAAGAATATAGTAGCACAGAGATGGTAATTCTGGAATACACCGCACTATAGTCCGGCACAGAGGTGGTAATGCAGGAATACACCACACTATGCTCTGGAACTGAGATGGTAATTCAGGATTACACCGCACTATACTCTGGCACTGAGATGGTAATTCAGGATTACACCGCACTATACTCCAGCACTGAGATGGTAATTCAGGAATACACGGCACTATGCTCCGGCACAGAGATGGTAATGCAGGAATACACCGCACTATCCTCCGGCACAGAGATGGTAATTCAGGAATACACGGCACTATACTCCAGCACTGAGATGGTAATGCAGGAATACACCGCACTATACTCTGGCACAGAGATGGTAATGCAGGAATACACCGCACTATGCTCTGGCACTGAGATGGTAATGCAGGAATACACCACACTATGCTCCGGCACAGAGATGGTAATTCAGGAATACACCGCACTATACTCCGGCACAGAGATGGTAATTCAGGAATACACCGCACTATACTCCGGCACAGAGATGGTAATTCAGGAATACACGGCACTATGCTCCGGCACAGAGATGGTAATGCAGGAATACACCGCACTATGCTCTGGCACTGAGATGGTAATGCAGGAATACACCGCACTATACTCTGGCACTGAGATGGTAATGCAGGAATACACCGCACTATACTCTGGCACTGAGATGGTAATGCAGGAATACACCGCACTATACTCCGGCACTGAGATGGTAATGCAGGAATACACCGCACTATACTCCGGCACTGAGATGGTAATGCAGGAATACACCGCACTATGCTCTGGCACTGAGATGGTAATGCAGGAATACACCGCACTATACTCCGGCACAGAGATGGTAATGCAGGAATACACCGCACTATACTCTGGCACTGAGATGGTAATGCAGGAATACACCACACTATGCTCCAGCACTGAGATGGTAATGCAGGAATACACCGCACTATACTCCAGCACTGAGATGGTAATGCAGGAATACACCGCACTATACTCTGGCACTGAGATGGTATTGCAGGAATACACCACACTATGCTCCGGCACTGAGACGGTAATGCAGGAATACACCGCACTATACTCTGGCACTGAGATGGTAATGCAGGAATACACCGCACTATGCTCCGGCACAGAGATGGTAATGCAGGAATACTCCACACTATGCTCCGGCACTGATATGGTAATGCAGGAATACACCGCACTATGCTCCGGCACTGAGATGGTAATTCAGGAATACACCGCACTATACTCCAGCACTAAAGCCAGGGTGGAGGTATCATAAAATAAGCAAAATGTTAAACAAGCCAAGGTCAGGTTACCAGAAATCGCACCTGCACGGGAGAAAGAATAATTGCCGTCAGTGGTGTGAGCATGTTTGGAAGCACACGCGTTGGAAATATTCCTTGGATCCTGGCTGGTAAGTATTAGCGGATATGAGGGGGGAGCAACTGCACGGCAGATCCTGACAGGTATGCATCTCTCTGTTCCAACTTGGAATTTTGACATGTAGTCATCCTGTGTCAATGTCCTATTTGGGATATATCTTTGAAGCCAGCCAAAGTAATTTACCCCACAAACCATATATTTTTTTAAAGTAGACACACCATTCGGTCCATCTAGTCTGCCCAATTTTCTAAATACTGTATTTGCTCGATTATAAGACGACCCTGATTATAAGAAGACCCCCCAAACTTTGTATATTCCTTTAGGAAAAAACTAAAAGCCTGAATATAAGACTACCCTATAGGAAAAAAGTTCAACTTGTATATATTCACATGTAAATTGCTTTTTTAATAAAAAATTATGATGTCAAAAAATGCATTTCTTGTTTTTATTTCCTTTTATGTGCCAATGCTGCCTCTCTCTTTCCCTTGCCCCCAGCTTTGTCTCTCTCCCCCCCTTAGTGTTGTCTGTCTCTCCCCCTCCCTTTGTCTCCTTTGCTCCCCTTATCTCTGTCTCTTCCCCCCCTCCCTCCCCTTGTTTCTCTCCGCCCCCCCCTCCCCTTGTCTCTCTCTCCTCCCCTCCCCTTGTCTCTCTTTTCCCCCCTCCCTCCACTTTTCTGTCTCTTTCCCGCTCCCCCCCGTTTCTCTGCCCCCCCTGTTATTCTGTCCCCCCCCCCTTGTCTTTCTAACCCCCTCCCTCCCCCTCGTTTCTCTGTCCCCCCACCCTTGTTATTCTGTTCCTCCCTCCCTCCCGCTCACCTGTTTCTTGCTCCCTGGTGGCTAGTGAGGGCAGCTGGGGGATGTCTGCACGATACGTGCAGACTTGCTCCATGCTGCCCGACACATCCGTCTATTATGACGGACAGCCGGTCCATCATAATAGACGGCAGTGTCGGGCAGCATAGAGGATGTCTGCACCCCGGCTTCCCGATTCTCCCTGGTGCCTAGTGGAGGCAGCAGAGGATGTCTGCACGATAAGCGCAGACATCCTCCGCTGCTGCCCGGCACTTCCGCCGGGACTTTTATGATGAAGCCGGAACGACCCGGCTTCATCATAGAAGTCCCGGCTGTCGTGCCGGGCAGCAGCAGGGGGAGTCTGACATCCCCCGGCTGTTAGAGAGGGGGTTCCAGGTCCCCTGCAGCTCTGCGGGGGATCTGGATCCATGTCTTATAGTCTGACCTCAATTTGAGGTCAGATTATAAAACGACCCCGATTATAAGACGACCTCGAATATATATTAACCTCTACCACTTCCGCTGGAAGACTATTCCATATATACACTACCCTCTCAGTAAAGTAATACTTCCTGATAATATTTTTAAATCGTTGCCCCTCTAATTTAAGATCCTTGTGGCAAGGGCTCAGCAGCCACTGATGATGTATCAGAAAGCTGACCACAATACAAAGAGAGAAGCGGTTACAACATAGGGAATTCATAAAACCTGACAATTTTGTAAAATGTTATTTTAACACTAATACAGATCTGTCTCTTTCCCTCTCAAAAAAGAAAGTGAGGAGAGGGAGGCAGATCCAAATTGGTCAGATCAATATTCACAAATATTCATTGTCATATTCATTGTGATATTCATATCATGCCGCTAATGCCCTGTTACTGATCGCTATACGTGCACTTATCAGCTTTGAAAAAATCTATTTTTTTTATACTTTACACGTAACCGTAAAAAAATAAAAACATTATCAAAAAATATGCAAACAGATAAAAATTGCTTTAGCATCAATATAATTGATGCTTTTAGAAGAGCCTTTTTGAGTACTGTAATACATTACAGTACAAAATAATTAACCCCTAAAAAATGTACAAACACCAACAAAATGCCCTGAGGTGCAAGATCACTGCTTTTTACATTTTTTATTGTTTTATTGTATTTTTACTATTTTATGTTATTGTAACTTACTTTTATTACATTGATCTGTATTTCTCTCCCTCACTAATAACAATGTGAGGACAGGAAGGAAGATCCAAAGTGGTCAGATCAATATTTTAAAAAGCCGTCGAAGACACTGGCCGCGTATTAGACCAGCTCGCTGAGGAACCGGGGAGATAGAGCCGATTAAAGCCTGCAGACCAACGGAACATTGACGGAAAACACCCACGGAAGATGTCCTCGCAGCGAGGAACAAGAAAACAGGGTCAAATGTTTAAATATCTAACAGCAAAAGAGCGCAAACTCTCTCTGAAACTTACCGTGTCTGGATCCCAAGATGGCGGCCACACAGAGCCAGAAGAAGAGGATCATTCAGAGCTGGAAGAAGATGCCTCTCACATAAGGCCCCAGGACCAGATGGCTTCTCCAACTCTTATTATAAAACTTTTAAAGACACAATCGTCCAATATTTATTGAATACGTTTATCTCTTGCATGACCAAGGGGAAATTTCCAAATTCTATGATGCTAGCACACATCACAACAATACCTAAGCCAAATAAGTCGACATTACAATGCCCAAATTACCGACCAATATCCCTACTTAACACAGACCGAAAAATCTATGCAAAAACTTTAGCCACACAAAAAAAATCCATTCTCCCCCAATTATTACATTATGATCAGGTAGGATTCGTTAGCGGCCGTCAAGCCTCAGATAATACTAGGAGAATTAATAATATCATTGCTTCTGCTCATTCGAATCGAACCCCTAGTCTATTTTTAGCTATTGACGCTGAAAAAGCGTTTGATCGCTTCCATTGGAAGTACCTTGCAGCAGTTCTGCATCAATTTCAATTCCCCCCAGTGTATGTAGCTGCAATCATGGCCCTCTATTCAGGACCCTCAGCAAAAGTAACCTATGCAGGTTTTCTTTCCTCACTGTTTAATATTACAAACGGATCAAGACAGGGGTGCCCATTGTCACCGATTCTTTATGTCCTGGCACTGGAACCCCTAGCCCAAGCAATTCGCAACCACACTGACATACATGGTTTTAAATATGACAAAGAAGTTAAATTAGCACTTTTTGCAGATGACATTTTCCTCATGATGACAGACCCAGAAAAATCTTTACCACCATTACATGATCTATTAGAAGAATTTAGCTACGTCTCATATCATAAAGTCAATACTACCAAAACGCAAGCTTTGGCCATAAATATACCCAACACAACTTGAAATCTACTTATAAATTTGAATGGCGCAAGGACAATATCCAATATTTGGGAATCTCCCTTACTAAAAACCCAGAAGAGCTCATACAATTTAAACAAAGTATGGAATACTATCTTACAAGACATGCAAAGGTGGGACAAGTTATTTCTATTGTGGATAGGCCGAACAGCTGCCATAAAAATGAATGTTCTGCCCAAGCTTCTGTACATATTCTGGACAATATCCATGCACATCCCTCCTTCTTTGCTCAATAACATGCAAGCCAAATTACTAGCTCTTGTACACGAATATAAAAAAACAAGAGTTGCAAACAAATGGTTATTGTTACCCACAGCTAATGGGGGGCATCTCTCCCACTCTATTATAAAGCAACTTGCATGGCTCAAACCATCTCACATCATTCACTGCCCGGCACAATTGGCTGGGTAGATATGGAAGACTGCCAGGTAGCACCTCACAGAATCTGTGATCTCTTATGGTTAGAAAATCCGGTTTATTTCCGTAATAAAATTCTTTTACCAAGCACAAATTCATCTTTCAAGTCCTGGAAAGTTTTTTCATCCTGTTTCCCGAAGCTAAAACAACTAACACAAGCTACGCTGTTGAGAACCTTGGAATTGTTGGTTCCAAATACTTCTCTGGTTTCGTGGGTGTAAGGTCCGCTCCGCTGGTCCCCATCACTTACCTCACAAAACGATTACCAGCACTTTCGGATCTCGTCACCGTCGACAAGCGCGTGCACGCCGCGAAGCTCTTTCTATGCTGTCTTCATCATCGCTATGGCGACGGGCAGCGTGGCGCGCGTCACGAACGTCACGGGGGCGGAGCTATGCCCTTTAAATCTTCTGGGCGCGCAATTCAAACTTGCTTGAAGATTTCTCAAGCTAGCTCAGCGTGGATTGCTCCCAGCTTCTTCATTTTTGCTGCCTAAGTATTACCGTATTTGCTCGATTATAAGACGACCCCCCCAAATTTGTAAATTCCTTTAGGAAAAAAACTAAAAGCCTGATTATAAGACTACCCTATAGGAAAAAAGTTTAACTTGTATATATGTAAATTGATTTTTAATATTTAATAAAAACTTTATATAATACAAATGCATTTCTTGTTTTTATTTCCTTTTATGTGCCAATGCGGCCTCTTTCCCCCTCCCCCAGCTGTCTCTTTCCCCCCCAGCGTTGTCTCTCTCTCCCCCCAAAACTTCTCTCTCTTCCCCCTTCCCCTGGTCTCTATCTATCCCCCCGTCCCCTTGTCTGTGTCTCCTCCCTCCCTTTATCTCTCTCTACCCCCCTCTCCCCCCCCCTCCCCTTGTCTGTCTGTGTCCTCCCCCCTCCCTTTGTCTCTCTCTACCCCCCCTCTCCCCTTTTCTCTCTCCCCCCCCTCCCCTTGTCTGTCTGTGTCCTCCCCCCTCCCCCTCCCTTTGACTCTCTCTATTCCCCCCCCCCCTTGTCTGTCTGTGTCCTCTGTCCCCCGTCCCCCCCCTCCCCCTTACCTGGTTTAGTTCCCTGGTGGCTAGTGGGGGCAGCCGGGGGATGTCTGCACGATACGTGCAGATATCCTCCATGCTGCCCGACACGGCACTCTATTATGACGGACAGCGGCCGTGTCGGGCAGCATGGAGGATATCTGCACGTATCGTGCAGACATCCCCCAGCTGCCCGATTTACCCTGGTGGCTAGTGGGGCAGCAGAGGAAGTCTGCGCGATGAGCGCAGACCTCCCCTGCTGCCGCCCGGCACGCTCGCCGGGACTTCTGTGACGAAAGCGGAAGTACCCGGCTTCTTCACAGAAGCCCCGGCGGTCGTGCCGGGCGGAAGCAGGGGAGTCTGCGCTCATCGCGCAGACATCCTCTGCTTCTAGAGAGGGGGATCCAGGTCCCCTGCAGCTCTGCTGGGGACCTGGATCCATGTCTTATAGTCTGACCTCAATTTGAGGCCAGATTATAAGACGACCTCGAATGTAAGACGAGGGAGATTTTTCAGAGCATTTGCTCTGAAAAAAACCTCGTCTTATATTCGAGCAAATACGGTATTTTGCTCTCCTGATCTACTGGACTCCTGACCTGGCTTATTCCTGACAACCTCTCTCGTCTTTGCCCCGAATAATTGGCTTTCTACTGGATTCTGCTGCTCTCTGTTCTCACTGACCCGGCTATCGTTTTTTGACCATTCCACTCTCTGGCTCCCCGACTCGGACTACAACTCGAAGTTGAAGTCTGCCTCCTCTGTAGCCCTCGGTAGTGGTGATCCCCCCTGCGCTGAATCACGGTACGTACACTACCTTACAGTGGGTGTTAATGGGTGTGACTCATCTTGGCCTTCTTACTGATGGACAGAACTTACGATCTTCGAATCCTTGCAAGAAGAGTTTTTTTTACCCTCCAAAGAATTTTTTAAATACCTCCAAATCCGACACGCTATTCACTCCAGCACAGGTACGCTCCTCAACCAGATGGAACCGACCTCCGAATTGATTCTCAAATGCCTACCGCTTGGGAAGCGACGAAGTTGCTTTCTCTATGCTACCATATCCTCATACTGAACGCAATTCCAAATAAGCTTCCATGCATGCTTGCATGGGAAACAGAGCTGGATATAGTTATTTCAACGACAGACTGGAAACAGGCAATCCTAAACCCCAAGAACTTCTCACACAACTCGAACCATATAGAACTTGCAGAAAAAATTTCTATCGATGGTACCTAATACCGACCAAACTGGCAAGAATATACCCATCATCTTCAGACCTATGTTGGAGAGCCTGCAATCTTAAAGGTACCATGTCGCATGTTTGGTGGTCATGCCCACTGATTCGGACGTATTGGACCCAAATATTTGCCCTTATTCATAAAACCACGAACATCTCCCTTCCGCATACTCCAGAAATTGCATTATTACATATATTCCCTAAGGGCCTACCGAAGGCAAAAAAAATTTGATAGGTTTAATCTTGATATCGGCAAAGACGCTCCTTGCAAGGAATTGGAAATCATCTAAAATACCTTCCTCCCTCGAACTATGTAATCTTATAACCCACAATTTACAGATGGAAAAATTACATTTTCTTAATACCAATTCAGTAAAGAAATATGACAGTATCTGGTCTCTCTGGCAGGATTCAGCCAATCCAGTATAGCAAGATTCATGAAGAAAGACTTTATTAAGAGATTGCCATATATACATCTTCAGCACCGAATCCTCCTATCCCAGAGGCGTTGCTAGGTTTCCAAAAGATCTGGGGCTATAGCTCATAAGACTTTTTTAGTTTTTTATATGGAACCATACGGGCACTTACCAATATATGCTCACCGCTCTAAGCTTCATGCCCGTTTTGTAATTTAGGAGCCTTCACATGGCCGGTCCTTTAATGGGGCAGCTGCCGCAGGCAGCACCCTGGCAGGGGCAGCACTTTGATGCTATATGCAGCGGTCTTTTTCTCTTTTTTTTTTCCTGTGTCCAGGGGAGCTTGATTGAAGGACATCTCAACCAATCAGGTGAGACTTCTCAACTCTCCTGATCGGCTGAGAGTTCAGAAGTCTCCCGTGATTGGCTGAGACCTCCTTCACACTGAGCTTAAAGCAAAGAGATGCATGCAGCAGGTAAGTTAAAAACCTGACAGTGTGTGAATGAGTGTGTGTATGTCAGTGTGAGTATGTGCATGTCAGTGTGAGTGTGTATGTCAGTGTGAGTGTGTGCATGTCAGTGTGAGTGAGTGTGTATGTCAGTGTGAGTGTGTGCATGTCAGTGTGAGTATGTGCATGTCAGTGTGAGTGAGAGTGTGTGTGTGTCAGTGTGAGCGAGAGTGTGTGTATGTCAGTGTGCGTGAGAGTGTGTGCATGTCACAGTGAGCGAGAGTGCGTGTATGTCAGTGTGAGCGAGAGTGTGTGTATGTCAGTGTGAGCGAGAGTGTGTGTATTTCAGTGTGAGCGAGAGTGTGTGTATGTCAGTGTGAGTGTGTTGTGTGTGTATGTCAGTGTGAGTGTGTTGTGTGTGTATGTATGTAACTGGCTGTGTGTGTGTATGTATGTAACTGGCTCTGTGTGTGTGTTTGTGTATATGTATGTAACTGGCTGTGTATGTGTTGTATGTCTATATATGTAACTGGTTGTGTATGTGTTGTGTATGTATGAATGTAACTGGCTGTGTATGTGTTGTGTGTGTATGTATGTAACTGGCTGTGTATGTGTTGTATGTCTATATATGTAACTGGCTGTATATGTGTTGTATGTGAATATGTATGTAACTGGCTGTGCATGTGACGTGTGGGACACATTAAGGAATTATTTTTTTATTTAAAAAAAAACTTGCTGACTGGTGTGTGTGTAACTGGCTTTGTATGTGACTGACTGGATGTCTGTGAGGTGTGTGTATGTGACTTTCTGTGTATTTATGTGATTCTGTAAGTGAGGTGCGTGTATGTGAATGTCTCTGTGTATGTATGCTTTTGTGATGTGCCATTGTCTGGCTCCTAACATTTTCTGCTGGCTCCTAAAACTAAATAAAATTTGTCAAGCCCTGATATAAACATAAATCCTTCCTATACTGTTTAGCAGTCCTGTAATAAATTATGTCACACACACACATAACACACATATGTGAAACATTATTTATTACAGGACTGATAAACAGGATATGAATGATTTATGATATATATATATATATATATATATATATATATATATATATATAGCATAAATTATTATGCATATTTAGCATAAATCACTTATTTACATCCACCTTTGTGTATTTAAGCTATATGTTGGTTTGAGGTTCCTTATTACAGGACTGCCAAACAGCATAGTTATGATTTATGTTACAAATGTGTGTGTGTATATATATATATATACAGACACACACACACACACACACACATATGTAACATAAATCCTTCCTAAGCTGTTTGGCAGTCCTGTAATAAGGAATCTCAAACCAACAGTATATAGCTTAAATACACAAAGGTGGATGTAAATCAGTGACCCCCAACCCTCCCCTCTCTCCACCATATCCAGAGCTTACCTGAGTGGGAATAGACCTGTTCTGCATCTCCCACAAGGTGACAGACGTTAATGATATTTTCAGAGCTGCCTCACTGTCCCACGTGGAGCTTCCCTCACATCCCTGCAGTCACACACAGTGACCATGCTGTGTAAAAGCCCTGCACTGATTGCCTGAAACATCACTCAGCATCCTATCAGTGTAGGGCTTTCACACACAGTGACCATGCTGTGTAAAAGCCCTGCACTGATTGGCTGAAACATCACTCAGCATCCTATCAGTGCAGGGCTTTCACACACAGTAATGATGCTGTGTAAAAGCCCTGCACTGATTGGCTGAAACATCACTCAGCATCCTATCAGTGTAGGGCTTTCACACACTGTCTGTGTGATGTCAGGGGGCGGAGCTATTACGGAGCTGCAGAGACTCAAGGCTTTGCTCAGTACATTCAGGGCTTCAGCCCCCTTAGCCCACCCCTAGCGACGCCTCTGTCCTATCCCCTCCCCCTCTTCCCCTCATATCTTTATTATTTTCTCCCCTTTCTCTTTCCCTTTCCCTCTTTTCTGATTACTGTGTGAAATCCAGGTATATTATCATATCCATGTGTAAATAGGAGAGAGTTGTTTGTTTATTGGATTTTTATATGTGACAAGTTCACGAATACAGCCCTGCCCATTGGGACCCTTGGGGCCTTAACATCGATACAATATCCTTCAATCTGTTTCCACTTTCAGGAAGCTGAGTACATGGAATAATGATATTGTACAAAAGTGTTTCTATCCTCTGGAGAAGGAAAAGCGCAGATCCTCCTTTCCTCCAAGTTTTTTCACCTGGTATAGTCGTATCTGTATTTATGCATGTTTGTGTCTTTTATTATGTCGAGCTAATCCTTTTCAATAAAATTTTGTTGATAAAAATATAAAAAAAAAATATTTTACAAATATTGATCTGACCAGGCACTGGGGATGCTTATCTGACCATCCCCACTGCCTGGCAGTCAAATATTGCCTCTGTGATAAGGCAATTGTGTGACAGCATTCAGAGCCCAGGAAGTAGCTACATTCTGCTTCCTGTGCACTTGCCCTTAGAAGGGCAGCCCCATCTTGGTCACACAGTGACCAAGATCGTGTGTTTTTTTAGTGTTGCTGATTGCCTCGATTTGCGAATCAAGTCAGCAACACTTACAGAGGCAAAGTATGCGATTAAATTCGCTTCCTATGCTCTTTTTTACTGCGCTGTGTATTGCGCCTTTAAAACCGACGATGTGATCAAAATGCTGATGGGTGTTTTTTAAGAATTGCATGATGCTTCCACATAGCATCATAGGAATACCATTGGAGAAGAGAAAGCGGGGGGGAAAATGCTTTCAGTGCTCGTTTTGGTGCAGGACGGACTAGGTCCACCCTGTGTAAATAACGCCTCGCCACACAGAGCGGACCTAGCACGTCCTGTGTTTTCAATGGGTTAAAGTGTCCTTGGGGGCTGGAGTGTCCCTTTAAATATACCCATCACCCAAGTTACACTAGATTGTTAGCATGTTACTAACACAGCGATGATGTCATCCAGCATCATAATGGGAGCAGGGTATATAGCATGCTGACATTCAGACACATTGCCACTCCTGGCAGCTTATCACTCTGAGGAAGATCATAAGCAGGTACTGATGACTTATTATAATGTATTATCTCAGGATATAATGGGGATCTTACCAGATAATATGGGAACCATGCGGAACTTATACAGTCACTGTAATTGTCTTTGCTCTCAGTTAAAGCATTGGATTTAGTAACGAGCTCCCACTGTACAATAAGACAACAACACTGACAGACAGTGAGGTTCTAGGTTTCCACAAATGCGGAATATATTTGATATTTGTATAGTTGTCACGTGTAACCTTGTCTTGCTACTGCTGTTTCATATGCTGAGTTTATGAGCCCAGCTGATCTGTATTTGAATTGAATAATCCTGCTACAATTAAGGGCTCTATATAACTCCTCACTAGTCCCAGTCTGTTAGCTCCTGATGAAGTAGGTGTACCTATGAAACGCGTAGGGCGTGGCTAAGCGGCAAACTGAGCTTTTACTTGTTTGGTTGGTATAGTTGGAGAAGGCGTGTTCCGGAGCACTCCCCTCATCTGGCTGCTGAGCGATTCGTTTTTTCCGGTCCTAGACTTCAACCTGTTTGTAAGTGTCTATCTCTTTATTCAAATTAAATTGTCTAAACGTTATTGCGCCATTGGTTTTTTTTCTTTCTCCCCCTTATAACAGGAGGAGGTCCCGTCACCTGGCTTCTGGACCTACGGAGGTGAAGCGCACAGGCAAGTACAGAGGGATGGTAGCCCAGCTCATGCCAATTCTTTCATTTCGGGGGGTGGGGGGGGGGGCTTATAGGACGCAGGTTAGGGGTGATTCCAGGAGAAGGGTATCGGTCAGTCAGGGGATGGGTATGGGTTGCCATAGGGGTTCCCATAAACGTAGTCTTCAGGGTCCTGCTAGTCGCAGTAAGGGATCGGTCAGTTGGAGGTATGGTCAGGAGGGCAGGGATTCAGTTAGTGGGAGCAGTTCCGACAGGTGTAGGATTTCTCCCAAATCTGTTAGGTCTCGGGCTCGGACCAGTAGGAGTGGGAGGAGTTCCTTGTAGCGCCATTGTGTCTGTATCCTCATCAGGTGATGGCAGGTATAGCCACAGAAGTCTCAGCGTTCCAAGAGGCACCGATTTAGATGATCTAGAACCTGCTTTAGAGTTAGGGGTCATAGGTCGGGGAGTTCAGGGACCAGGACACGGGGAGGTGGGACAGGGATAGGGGGACAAGCAGTGGACAACGCGAGACCGGTAGTTCGAGCGGGGCTAAAGCCAATGAAGTAGTATTATTTTAATAATAAATAAAATGGCTGCGGCCTTTTCTACCCTTTACATCTGAGCCGTGTGGTTTGATTTATGGTAAGATACAGCCTGGTAGTCGAGGCTACAACTGTCATGATAACATATTAATTCTCTAATTCAGACCATTTGAAGACCCTGGTGAAGCTGCGGATCGATGGATATTGACAGGTGGAATCGTGACATCGGGCCGAGGAGATCCATTGTTATACACATGCACAACACACTTAGCCATCCCCTTAACTGCTAGAGTAGACACCCTTGATCCAGGGTTGTATCACCGATCGCCTTTTAATGGGGTCAGGAAGGAATTTTTTACTTGAGACACAATTGACTGCTTCGTCCTCCAAGTT
This sequence comes from Pelodytes ibericus, assembly GCA_036172795.1. Taxonomy (NCBI): domain Eukaryota; kingdom Metazoa; phylum Chordata; class Amphibia; order Anura; family Pelodytidae; genus Pelodytes; species Pelodytes ibericus. The sequence goes on from CM069860.1 coordinate 207,334,839, forward strand.
TTTTCGCCTTCCTCTGGATCATAGATTAGTGGACAGTGTAGATCAGTGTCTTCTCACCCTTTATCCAAGGGCACGGAAGGATTTGTTTTCCTTTGCGATATAGTTGAATGTAGGTGTCGTAAAGGTTTTTATTTCCTTCCACGTAATGATAGAGTAACATATTAGCCTTTTATTCAAAGGCCTGGAAGGGAATTTTTACTTTGGGGCATAATTGGGTATAAGTGCCCTAAAGGTTTTTTTCCCTTCCTCTTTAATGGAAAGTGTAGTTTATTTAGTTACCCTCTCGAGGGTTATGGAGGAATTTTTTTACTTTGTGACATAATTGGGTATAAGTGTCCAAAGGTTTTTTTCCTCCATTATATAGTAGTAAAGTTTAGCCCCCATAACTCACATGCAGTGAGATCATTACCCTCTCTGGAGGGTCTGGAAGGAATTTTTTACTTTGTGACACAATTGGGTATAAGTGTCCAAAGGTTTTTTTCCTTCCATGTAAAATAAATAGAATCTAAACACAAATCCCAATTCTCTGTTTTCATCTGACTTTGTCTCTTTTAATCTACACCAACCACAAGGTTCACATTATATAACATTGAGATGCAGCAGACATAAGATGGTAACCTGGGATCTTGCTATATTCTCATGGTATTACACTATGGACTGAATAAGTAATTCACACTGCAATGGATCTGATAGTTACAGAGATAGAGAGATCAGCAGCAAAGGTAGAGAGAGTGGGGCAGTTGATCCAGAAGCTGGTTTGGTCCATCTATATATTGGTGAAACAAACAATGGTCCCACAATCAGGGCCGGCCTTAGGGGTGTGCGACCTGTGGGATTGCACAGGGCGCAACACCCCAGGGGGCGCCCGCCCAGCTAGCAAAAAAAAACATCCAATACCCTGCATAATCACTGTGTGTGGGGAGTGCGAGCAGCACATTCTCATGCTGCCTGTGGCTCCCAGTGAAGCAGGGTGGGGGCGGAGCTATACCTCTCACTGGTGAGCTCCGCCCCCTCACTGACAAAAAGGAACAAGGGGAGGGGGCAGAGACAGAACAGGGGAGGGGGTAAGAGACAGAACAGGGCAGAGGGAGAGAGACAGAACAGGGGAGGAGGGAGAGAGACAGAACAGGGGAGTGGGGAGAGACAGAACAGGGGAGGGGGGAAGAGACAGAACAGGTGAGAGGGAGAGAGACAGAACAGGGGAGTGGGGAGAGACAGAACAGGGGAGGTGGCAGAGACAGAACAAGTGAGGGGGAGAGAGACAGAACAGGTGAGAGGGAGAGGGACAGAACAGGGAGGAGGGAGAAAGACAGAACAGGGGAGGGGGGGAGACAGAATGAGGGAAGAGGGAGAGAAAGAACAAAGGGAGGGGGAGAGACAGAACAGGGGAGAGAGACAGAACATGGGAGTGGGGAGAGAGGCAGAACAGGGGAGGGGGGAGAGACACAGAACAGGGGAGGGGGGAGACAGAATGAGGGAAGAGGGAGAGACAGAACAAAGGGAGGGGGAGAGACAGAACAGGGGAGAGGGGGAGAGAGACAGAACAGGGGAGTGGGGAGAGACAACAGGGGAGTGGGGAGAGACAGAACAGGGGAGGGGGGGACAGAATGAGGGAAGAGGGAGAGACAGAACAAAGGGACGGGGAGAGACAGAACAGGGGAGAGGGGGAGAGAGACAGAACAGGGGAGTGGGGAGAGACAGAGCAGGGGAGGGGGGGGAGACAGAATGAGGGAAGAGGGAGAGACAGAACAAAGGGAGGGGGAGAGACAGAACAGAGAAAGGGGAGGGAGAAAAGAACCGGAGGGGGAGAGAAAAGTAGTAAAGCATCCCAAATGATAACTCTACTTGCAATGAGCTCATGCATTCGTATACTGTGCATGAACCTGCACAGAGCATGTATCTGCAAGTGCACAGTTAGGGTATCAGATCTGCCAGTTCTTTGCTAGACATATATATATATCATAAAACATCATATTTATTAGATCTTCCTGTCTTACACACACCACCACATTCTTAAAGGGACTCTGCCACCTAAACATTATTAAGAAATGAGCAACAAAAGGCAAACTGGGGCAGTGGCCAAGTGGTAAGGTGTTGGTCTCATAAACCAAAGATCATGGGTTCAATCCCCATCTGTGCCTATTATCTTTTAAATGTTTACAAAAAAGGTAGTAGATACTTTCAACATCCTCCCATAAAAGCAAAAGTTGAAAGAGACTGTCACCTATACATTGTTTATACTGAGAACATATATTGAAAATTATCTATGAGGGAGAAGAACCAAAACACCACATGCCCACAACAAAAAGATAAGAAGTACGAATGATTAGATGGGGGGAGGGTTAGCATTAGGGTTAACTCTAAAGGTGTTTTTTACACCCAGGTACATGCATTAAACAATGGGGGTTAGAGTTGGGGTAGCTGTAATTTACAAAATTAACTCTTACCGAAACCCTAACCCCCATAAAATAAACCCCTAATCCTTACCCTCATTCTAACTCTAAGCCCCCTAAGATTTAACCCTAATCCTTACCCTCATTCAAACCCTAACCCCCCTAAGATTTACCCCTAATCCTTAACCTCATTCTAACCCTAACCCCTCTATGATCCAGTTTGCAGCTTCTACTGATCCTCCCACTCAGTTCTCTGCATATACTACACATGAACCTGCACAGAGCATGTATCTGCAAGTGCACAGGTAGGGGAGTCAGATCTGCCATTTTTTTGCCAGACACATATATCATAAAACATCATATTTATTAGTTCTACCTTACACACACCACCATTCTTAAAGGGACTCTGCCACCTAAACATTGTTTAGACATGTAGAAAACAAAAAGACAAACATGTGCAGTTGGTCTTGTAAACCAAAGATCATGTGTTCAATCCCCATCTGTGCCTCATGTCTTTAAAACCTTTAGAAAAAAGGTAGTAGGCACCTGGAACAGCCTCCCATAAAAACAAGTTGAAAGGGACTCTGCCACATTATTTATACTGAGAACATATAGTGGAAATGGTCTATGCATTGTGTTAGCAGAAATACAAGCACATTCATGAAACGTATGCTTTTAAAGGGTCTGTGGCCTCTCCTGTTTATGACACCACCCGTGGCTTGATATGCAAATTAATTACTTTTGATGTAAAATGTGTCATTTTCATACCGTGCTGGAAAGTGATGTCATAGATAGGAGACACCACAGACACATGTCTCTCTTAACTAATACCTTTAAGTGCACAATGGGGGTTATGGATCAAGGTGTTTCCATCAGACACGGGGCTGATCCAGAGTCTGATTTTGGGAGGAGCACTGCCAGATTATTGTGAGGCAGGAGAAAATAATATGACAATATTTTATTTAACCTCTAATACACCTACCATTGTGTGACATGTATGCTCCTTTCACAGTGCCCATTAATGCTAAATGTTTTTTTCCCTACCTAACCCCACCTCTACCTTTGACTAACTAGGGTGGGGGGGATGAGGGGAGAACCATTCACCTGAAAAAAAATAATCCATTTCAGTGCTTTGGACATGGGCAGTGAAAATCACCCAATGGATACCCTGTGAATAGAATAATTACCTGTCCTCAAAGTTTTTCACCGAACTGTGACACCCTAGATCCTCATCTTCCACCCAGGGAAACAGGCCACCCCCAAAATAAAAAGGAATCCACCTATTGTAAAAAAAGAAATTGCTCTTGAAAAAAATATATATTTTGGTTTGGATCACTGTGTCCCTCTCCTAAGTATCTGTCCTCAGTGGAGGATGGATGCATAATCCAATCTCTGAGAGCAGGGATTTCAGTTTAAGACAAGACGGCATCTGATTGGCTTACATGGTCAGCCAATCAGAAGCCTTCATTACCAAAGCGGTTAAAATTCCTCTGCATTGCCATTTTCCAAATGTAAATGTGAAATGAAACACTTGTATTGTAATATTTTGACACTTGCTGGGTAAAGACTTGCAGTTACAAGTGACATTGGATAAATAAAGATAACTGTTAATTTCTATAAATCCATCTTCTGTCCAGTGTACTTCTACCGCCCTCTAGTGTCTGACTGTAATACATCATTCTGATTCTGCCACCAAGACTATATTTTACCTACAGGTTATAGTACTAGTGACTTACAGTAAATTATATAACTGGTATGTTTACCCTTCATTAGCAGGTAAAAGCAGGTAAAATTACTTTTAAACCTTTTCCAGTTTGCAGCTTCTCCTGATCCTCCTAATCAGTTCTCTGCATTTGGCTGGAGTCTGAGAGTAAAAAACTAAAACATTTAAAGCATTTAAAAATGTAGTAAAGCATTCCAAATGATAACTCTGCTTGCAATGAGCTACATGGAGCTACATGAGCTACATACTACTGATGTAGATTAATTTAGAAATAAACAAAAATGTTTAAAAGTCTATCTGTTCCTGTCCAAATCTGAGATGAATAAATTGCGTATACGCAGAAGTAAGTTCACACTGACACATGCAGTTCAGGTTAAAATAACTTCGAGGAAATTTATTAGCATCTGGCAAAATTCAGGCTTACAAGCCCTTATAAAAACAGAATGACATCATCATTGAATATCAGATAATAACAAATAAACATCATTAATTGGGTTAAATGTTAAGTGGCTGTGTCAATGTCCACCCATCAATATGATTAATTGGCCCAAAAACTAAGTGGTTAGCTAGGTGTCCTCCCACCGAGAAGTGGTATTGTTCTGGACACGGGTGTGGACGGATGGCTCAAGCACCATCTTTCCCAGCAAGAGACTTACTCGGTAGAAGGGGGGGCTTGGGCATCATTTTGCGTAGTTAGTGATATCAGTCTCGTGGTCGGGTGCAAGGTTCTTTTATGAATAGAACATTTCATTTGGCCGGTGTTCTCATGACCTTCAGCTTATACTATGTTGCAAATTACAGGAGATTCAGTAATTCCGGGGCTAGTTATGTCCTTAGAGAGAAAATACAGTCTCTGTTCATTATACTAAATACTGTCAAGAAATTCTGTCATGTAATGTGAACAAAATGGAGTTAGTACAATAATTCAATACAGGTTTCAATAAAGATTTTTAATAATTCTACATCAGTCCCCCCTATGAAATGTTAGATTCTAAAAGATAATCTTTATTTGTTAGTATCAGAAGACGTGTTAGCCCAAAAGCACAGAAACCCCGTGGCCGCTAGCTTGGTGTTATTGCAAAGTGCAATCCTGTCCCTTCATCTGTCCCTAGTTGGCTAACTCATCCGTCTGCTGGGCACTCGAACGCTTCACTCCGTGGGTATCCCGCAGTGGCTAGCCCACCACATCTCCACACGGTAGTCTTTCCCAAACAGACAGATGCTGTCCCTACGCTGGTCCCTACCTAGAATTCTTGCACTTTATCAATAAAAGGGATAGTTTGTAGCAGTATACAGGGCGAGTTGATATCTTGGAAATCTTGGTCATCAACTGTGAGATGTGTGAAAGTGGGTGCCGCTTGGTCTACAGTCTTCAAGAGAAATTTTCTCAGACAAGGGAAGACACAACAAACGAGAAGAGCAAAAATAAAAAGAAAAATTAGTATTGCTATACCAATATGCATTAAAGCCTTTTGCCATCCTGTCATCCAACCAAACCATCTCTCCCAGGGATCCTTTATCCCAGAATTCCTTTTTAACTCTTCAGAGAGCTCATTCAACTTCTCTATGGCTAAGGTAACTTTACCATTAGGGCCTGTGTTTTCTGGAATGTAAGTACAACATGTCATGGTGTCGGGCAAAATTTTACATACCCCTCCTTTTTCGGCTAGAATCATGTCTAAAGCCATTCTATTCTGGAAGGACATTTGGGACGTAGCCTGCAGCTGTTCGGCTAAGCCCTGGAGGGTATCCCTGGTGTAATTAACAAAGCGTTGTTGGTTGTAATAAATGTAATTTATCCAATTTAAATTCTTGTTTGCAGTGACTATGGTAAAAAAAATAATTCAAATGCTGCAGCAACTTCATCTCTTGCTTTAAACTCATTGGGCACCCCCCTAGGCACCCCAATGGCATCGATATAAACATGAGGGTCAAAACTGCCTTTAACTGGGTCTTCACACTTTACTTTGGTTGGTGTGTGTTTGGACTCATGGGTGTCGGGGTGTGTGTCAGAGATAATGTGTATAGGCATGATGGCTTTGGCCAGAGTACACTCCCCCCACCATTCTTTGTCCATTCTGGATCTTAGCTGTAAATCCCCACACAACCAGTAAATATCCCCTAAAGATCTGGTATGGAATTGTAGAAGGTTCATGGAGACAGTTCTGTAGGTGGCACAATACCCTTTAGAGAAGTTACCCACAAATGTACCAATCCCATCATAATTAGCATAACAGGTGTAATTACCTTTATAAACTGTAACACCATCTGGGGGTTTGCAATCCTTGGCTAGAAGGGGATATTCTACTGTCCATGCTTTACATATGGACCTGTTGAATTCGTAATGATAGGCAAAAAGACTCAAAACACATTCTTCTACATCTACTGGCAAGGTTAAAGGCACGGTGCCCAGGTGAGGCCGGGCACCACCACACACATAGCATGCGGTTCTGTTATGCTTATTGGCATTATATTTCATCCATTCTAACCATAGATTAACATCGTTATAACCTGTTTCAGCGGCCATGGTATCTTCAAATGTGGGGTTTGCAATGGCCATCATGTCTTTAAAGGACTGGATGTGTGGTTTCAATGGATTTGACACCATGTGGGTGGTCCCTTGCAACTCAGAAGAGTGGCACATATCTTTAAGGTAGAAATGCCCTAATTTGTTATAGGAACCCTTTTCCCAATACATTCCCATTACATACTGGTCTGCATCTGTTGGGCTGGGATGCTCAATATTCAGGATTAATTTCATTGGTATACCTCCTCCAGGTTTTCTTAGGGTCATTCTTTGGAGAAGGGATCTACCATGATCATCTACTTTAGATAAAGCACTTTTTGGTTTGTAACCCCAGGCAGGCCCGGCATTCCATCCTGCCGCCCCCCAATGGTTACAATTGTGCCCCCATTGTTTGTCAACTACACAAACATAGGGGTCCTTTGAATGAGGGATATCTCTATAGATATTCTGAATCTGTGACGTGGGGAATGGGCATTCTACGATGTCACAGTAATCAAAAGTATAAGTAGCCACACGGGTACATGATGAATTATACCAGAAGGTGTACCCACTGGCATCTTTGGTGATGGCTACTTGTTGGGCTTTAATTAAGCTGATTAAGGAGATAATATACCAGAGGTACATGGTTGTGTGGTACCGGCTTCCTCTGGGGCAGGAACTTTCTTACAATGGGAAGCGTGGATCCAATGTGGCCTGCCGGCCAATTTGACGGAGGTTGCGGTGATCAGGAGAACCTGGAATGGTCCGTCAAATCTTGGTTCCAGGGTGTGTTTCCGCACAAATTTCTTGACTAGAACCCAATCTCCGGGAAGCAGGTTGTGAGTACCTGTATCCAAATCGGGATCTGGAATTGAAGAGAAAACTTGGGCATGAATTTTGTTCAAGGCACTTGCGAGTTCAGTTACATAGTCTACTAAAACATCAGATTGAAGCTGCAACTGTTGCGGATAATAACAACCTAGTCTGGGTGCAGTCCCAAATAGAATCTCATATGGGGATAGTGAGTGCTTCCCTCTAGGTGTGTGCCTAACACTGAATAAAGCTTTTGGCAGACTTTCTGGCCAGGGCATCTTTGTTTCATGTGACATTTTTAACATTCTGGCTTTTAGGGTGCCGTTCATGCGTTCCACTTTACCACTACTTTGTGGGTGGTAAGGGGTGTGAAAGGCTAGGGTCACTCCCAGAGCAGTCCAAATTTCCTTAGTCACTGTTGCCGTAAAGGCTGGGCCCTGGTCGCTTTCAATGACTTCTGGAAGTCCAAATCTACATACAATATCTGTAAGTAGACGTTTTGCTGTTGTCTTGGCAGTGATATTGGCCACTGGGTAGGCTTCTGGCCAGCCTGAGAACATGTCCACTATTACTAGTGCATACTCATGAGGCCCACTCTTGGGCATTTGTATGTGATCAATTTGTATTCTCTGGAATGGATACATGGGCTTAGCCAGGTGTTTCAAAGGCACTTTGGTCGGCTTTCCTGGATTGCATTTTGCGCAAATAACACAGGCCTTACAGAAGTTACTGATCAATGTTGTGATTCCGGGTGCTTCATAATACTTCTGTATGAGGGCAGCCATCAAGTCTTTTGACAGGTGTGCAGGTCCATGTGCCCATTGGACAACTGCTGGATATAAATTTTTAGGAAGGCAGAATTTAAAGTTGTTGTAGTATATTCCGTCCTTTAGGACAGCCCCTCTCTTCTTCCATTTCTGGATTTCTTCGGGGGTAATTGCGGCTTGCTGTTCCCGCAAAATTCTTAGATCAGTAGGAAGGGTCTGTAGGGTAAAAATAGGAACTTCTTCTTGACCGGACACTTCTTCATCCACTTCCTGCAAATTTCTTGCTGCTTGCTTAGCAGCCTGATCAGCCAAATGGTTGCCCTTTGCTTCATCTGTATCCAACTTCCCATGTGCCTTGACTTTCAAGACGGCCACTTCTTCAGGGAGTAGGAGGGCATCCATTAGTTCCTTGATTGCAGAGCTATGTTTGACTGGTGTACCGGCAGTGGTAAGAAATCCTCTCGTCTTCCAAATGAGGCCGAAGTCATGTGCCACACCCAGGGCATATCTTGAATCTGTATAGATGTTGGCACGTTTTCCTTCGGAGATTTTGCATGCTGAAGACAGGGCTTGTAATTCAGCTTCTTGTGCAGACATTTCTGGCGGTAGAGATGCTGATTTGATAACTTCATCTGTTGTGGTCACGGCATATCCTGTGTGGTATTTTCCTTCTTCATCAGCATACCTTGAACCATCCACAAACAGAGTGAAGTCAGGATTTGTTAATGGATTCTCATGTACAGTTGGCAGATGTATTGTTTCCATTTTCATTTGTTCAAAACAGTCATGAGGTGTCTCTGGGTCATAGTTATTCACTATGACCAGGTCTTGGAATTCATTTTCCAGGAAATGGCGTGGCCATGCTTCAAGAAGGTCAGTTGTTGGGTACTTGACAATGCCATTTTCCTGTAGCTTTGATTCATCCATGGTGGCCCATAATTTTGCCATGGGCCCAAGATCATTCCATGATTTTGTTTTCAACTTGGTAACAGGGACATGTGGAATAGCAGTATCCCAATGACGGTACAAGTAATTGAGTTCTGGGGGTAGTTGGATCAGGACCATGCTATTGCCTTCAGAATCACAATAGAAGTCTTGGGCAGTGAGTTTCACCTCCACCCAGTGGTAGAGTTCATCTTCATAGCAAGGTTCAGGAGTGATGTTTGGTTTGTACCATGTGGTACAGAAGGCATATCCTGGACCCTCACAGAGAGGTGTTTGTTCTTTATAAAAGGTTAAATCAGGATGCATTCTCTTGATGGTCCCAGTGAGAAGAAAAACATAGGTTTCATCCATGATAAACCCATAGTGGATACCCCCCTCAGGGAGTGGAAGAAGAGTGGATGGATTAAGAACTTGACATCTGTGTATGGTAATGTTGTCAGGCAGCAGGAGATGACACTGTAAACGTAGGTGTCTAGCTGGAGACACATGCTTGAGCTGAACTTGGTTGATGATGGCAGAGATGTCATGAGGGGCCAATACAACCAACGGGTGGCCAAGGACCAGGTCTGCAGTTCTTTCAATAAATTCCCTTGCAGCAAAAACAGCTCTAAGACATGAAGGGGTCCCTCTGGCCACGATATCCAGCTGGCAGGAGAAAAATCCAATAGGCCTCTGGCGGCCTCTTAAATCATTTGTTTGGGTAAGTACTCCTGTAGCATGGCCTTGTCTTTCAGAGACAAATAATTTGAAAGGCTTGGTATAGTCTGGCAGGCCCAGAGCAGGAGCAGATGCAATGGCACGTTTTAGAGTATGAAAATTGTCCAGTGGTTTATTGGACAGGCAAAATGGGTCTGACTTGAGTGCATCATAGAGTGGTTGCATAAGCAGAGAGGCTTCTGGGATCCATGCTCTGCAATAGGAAATGAGGCCTAAGAAGGCATGTAGAGATTTTGAGGTCTTTGGAGGTGGAATATCCAGTACGGCTCTTACTCGGTCACGAGTGAGATGTCTGGTACCTTGAGATAGGCAATGACCAAGGAAGAGTACTGTGGATTGACAGAATTGCAGCTTGAGACGTGAAGCTTTGCATCCTTGTTCTGCCAGATAGCAGAGGAGACTAATTGAACAGTCTTCAGTTGTAGGTATGTCATCTCCACAGAGTAATAAATCATCCACATACTGGAGGAGTACAACCTCTGGATGGTCTGTTTGCCATGGGTCAAGGATGGAGCACATGGCTTTTGCAAATTGACTTGGAGAGTTTTGTGCCCCTTGAGGCATGACAGTCCATGTATACTGTTGCATTTCATGAGTGAAGGCAAACAGATATTGGCAAATAGGATCCAGTGGAACACTGAAGAAGGCATTAGCCAGGTCAATGACTGTGAAGTATTTTGCAGATGGTGGGACGCCAGAGAGCAGAGTGTGAGGGTTTGGCACAATAGGGGTGTCCAGGACAGTTGCTTCATTGACAGCATGGAGATCCTGAACCATTCTGTACTTCTCTGGTTCACCTTTAGGAGTTTTCTTCTTCACAGGAAATAATGGAGTTTTGCACTTTGATACACATTTTACAAGAGCACCCTTCTCCAAGAGTGCTTTGATTTGAATTGAAATAGCTGCAGCTTGAGCTGGTTTTAAAGGATAGTGTGGTTTCAGGGGCGCTGGATGACTGGGGGCCGCCATATTGGAAGCGTGGAAAGGAGCTGCATTAGGGCTAAGGGAGGAAGTGGCGGCCATGTTGCATGTGGGCACATCCGGGGCAGACTGGGCCGGACTGGGCATGACCGGGGTCTGAGGAGTGGCTTGGAAAAAGGGGTAGGGGTAATTTGGATAGGGCAAGGACATGGGGTATGGTAAGGGGTATGGCCAGGCCAACTGGGTGGGGGCTAGGGCGGAAACAGGGGAGGGCAGGACAGCTGGGTAAGGATTAGGGGAGGAGGTGGGAACCTGGACTGTGGGAGGGGTGAGTAACGGAGAAGACAGAGAAGGATTAGTAGATATGGGTGTAGGAGGAGTTGCCGGAGCGGGTGTAGTAGGATTGGCAATAGCAAGGGAGGAGGGGTTAGTAAACTGGGTGGATGCAGATGGGATGGTAGAATTATCAACAGAGAGAGAGCGTAGAGAAGGAATGGTGGATGTAACATTTAGATTAGACACAGAAGGTAGTGCAGGGATGGATGAGGATGATGGGAATGTTAGGGATGATGAAGGGGAGAATAAAGATCCATCAGAATTCAGGACCGGGCAAACAGGGGAAGTGACGGGATAGGTATTGGGAGGGTCGGGAGTGGGGAACATGGTCAGCTGGCTATCGCTTGTTGCTGACTGAACCTTGAGAATGGACATCCCCTGGGCATCATCTTGGGGCGTTGGCTGAGGGGATGCCCCAGTAACACAATTCTTGTGATATACATACAGTTTTACACCTTTATGATTTATCTCTTCTTCAACCCAACCTTCCTGCTGAATAGCCTTCGCTACTCTGTACCATGCTTCAGTAGTACGTAATAAATCATTATCTGTAAGCTTGCCTTTCTTCTCTGTCAGTAATCTACGCCAGCTTTCCGGTTGTAATCTACCACATGAAGGCACAGCAATTTTACACACTTTAGCAATCTTTTCAACATTTTTAACCATCTCTTTACCCTTTCTATCTTCAACTAAGTCACACGCGAGCCAGCCCCTACTGGGCTTGCTCGCTTCCTGTCCCATATCCCCCTATACAAAGCGTCCCAAGTATAGGTAAAGGAAAATGAAACAGAACGTCTACAGTGCTCGACTGCCACTAGGAAGGGTGGGTCCCTCCTAAGTGCGTCTTCCCAAAACGTAGACCAGTCACTGAATCCGTGTACCCTAGGTGGTAGCCACGGATTGGAGCGGGGTGAGAAGTGTGTGACCAATCACTTCTCTCACAAAGAGAAATAGAAATAAATAATATAAATAATACAGAAAATAGAATAAAGATAAAAAGTGAAAGTAGAGACAGACCCAGGAGTTTGAATGACTCCCAATTAAGACAACATTTAAGACAACATTTCAATTGAAATACAGTGCATGCAACACAGTTCAAATAAATTCAACAGTAATCCCTTTCCTTTACTCTTGTGGCCAAAGCCACCTCCCTCAACCTCGTAGTGTCCCCCGCTCGGAGAACGATTTTCGTAAATCTCACTACCAGCGGCCGCGGAAAACAACTAACACCGGCCCGAGATCCGCCAGCCTCCCTCGTTACAGCAGTCCACTAAGTGTGGCCACCTCTATCCTCACTCCCGTAGTGCCCCTATGGACCCACCCATAAGTCTCACTACCCGTGGTGCAGGAAGACAGCAATGCCTGCTCGAATCCACCACCACAAAAATAAAATTCGGGAATGCCACCAGCTTCAGCGCTTCGAAGCTGGAGGGTACCACCCTCTGCAAGCAGAGCAAGGTGCACAATGAAGCGGCTAGCTAGGCTATCAAAGTGACACCACGGGGGAATCCCCAGGAAGCAATGAGTCTACACCCCTCCACAGATTCCCCCCACTCTCTTTTTCCTTACTACTGTTAGCTAGACAGCACCTAAAAGAGAGAAAACAGGCAACGAGGACCCCCCAGGACAACTTCCACAGGTCCACCCCCCTTTTTCCATACAGTCTGGGCCACGTGACTCCTAAAAGGGTTAAAACAGGCAACAGAAGACCCCCAGGCAACCTCCCACGGGTCCACCCCCCTTTATCCCAAAAGAGGGAAAGAACAAAACGAACTAAACATAAACCACTAACATACCCAGGCAACAGATAGACTAAATGCAGGTAAACAAATGAGTAACAAGACACCGGGCAAGATATTACCTGTCTTTGATGCCCTCCCGGGAAGCAGTCACAGGCACGTGGACGGGTCAATCAAAGGGGCTGGAACATACCGGTGGCTCCTGCAGAAGTCTCTACCGTGTAATCAGAGGTGATCAGTCTCCCTTCCTTCCCCCCCGATTCCTCCGTCCAACAGCGTCTTCCTTAGGACGGCTTACCGGCCAGAGGCCATAGCCCGGTGCCCCACGTTGGGCGCCAAATTGATGTAGATTAATTTAGAAATAAACAAAAATGTTTAAAAGTCTATCTGTTCCTGTCCAAATCTGAGATGAATAAATTGCGTATACGCAGAAGTAAGTTCACACTGACACATGCAGTTCAGGTTAAAATAACTTCGAGGAAATTTATTAGCATCTGGCAAAATTCAGGCTTACAAGCCCTTATAAAAACAGAATGACATCATCATTGAATATCAGATAATATCAAATAAACATCATTAATTGGGTTAAATGTTAAGTGGCTGTGTCAATGTCCACCCATCAATATGATTAATTGGCCCAAAAACTAAGTGGTTAGCTAGGTGTCCTCCCACCGAGAAGTGGTATTGTTCTGGACACGGGTGTGGACGGATGGCTCAAGCACCATCTTTCCCAGCAAGAGACTTACTCGGTGGAAGGGGGGGCTTGGGCATCATTTTGCGTAGTTAGTGATGTCAGTCTCGTGGTCGGGTGCAAGGTTCTTTTATGAATAGAACATTTCATTTGGCCGGTGTTCTCATGGCCTTCAGCTTATACTATGTTGCAAATTACAGGAGATTCAGTAATTCCGGGGCTAGTTATGTCCTTAGAGAGAAAATACAGTCTCTGTTCATTATACTAAATACTGTCAAGAAATTCTGTCATGTAATGTGAACAAAATGGAGTTAGTACAATAATTCAATACAGGTTTCAATAAAGATTTTTAATAATTCTACATCACTACATGGACCTGCAGAGAGCATGTATCTGCAAGTGCACAGTTAGGGTATCATATCTGCCAGTTCTTTGATGGACATTTATATCATAAAACATCATATCTATTAGATCTTCCTGTCTTACACACACCACCACATTCTTAAAGGGACTCTGCCACCTAATATTATTTAGAAATATAGAAAGCTAAAAGCCAAACTGGCGCAGTGGCCAAGTGGTAAGGCGTTGGTCTTGTAAACCAAAGATCATGGGTTCAATCCCCATCTGTGCCTATTATCTTTTAAATGTGTAAATCTTGCCAAAGAATATAGTAGCACAGAGATGGTAATTCTGGAATACACCGCACTATAGTCCGGCACAGAGGTGGTAATGCAGGAATACACCACACTATGCTCTGGAACTGAGATGGTAATTCAGGATTACACCGCACTATACTCCGGCACAGAGATGGTAATTCAGGAATACACGGCACTATACTCTGGCACTGAGATGGTAATGCAGGAATACACCGCACTATACTCCGGCACAGAGATGGTAATGCAGGAATACACCACACTATGCTCCGGCACTGAGATGGTAATGCAGGAATACACCGCACTATACTCTGGCACTGAGATGGTAATGCAGGAATACACCACACTATGCTCCGACACAGAGATGGTAATGCAGGAATACACCGCACTATACTCTGGCACTGAGATGGTAATGCAGGAATACACCGCACTATGCTCTGGCACTGAGATGGTAATGCAGGAATACACCGCACTATACTCCGGCACAGAGATGGTAATGCAGGAATACACCACACTATGCTCCGGCACTGAGATGGTAATGCAGGAATACACCGCACTATACTCTGGCACTGAGATGGTAATGCAGGAATACACCACACTATGCTCCGACACAGAGATGGTAATGCAGGAATACACCGCACTATACTCTGGCACTGAGATGGTAATGCAGGAATACACCGCACTATGCTCTGGCACTGAGATGGTAATGCAGGAATACACCGCACTATACTCCGGCACAGAGATGGTAATGCAGGAATACACCGCACTATGCTCCGGCACAGAGATGGTAATTCAGGAATACACCGCACTATACTCTGGCACTGAGATGGTAATGCAGGAATACACCGCACTATACTCTGGCACTGAGATGGTAATGCAGGAATACACCGCACTATGCTCTGGCACAGAGATGGTAATTCAGGAATACACCGCACTATGCTCTGGCACTGAGATGGTAATGCAGGAATACACGGCACTATGCTCCGGCACTGAGATGGTAATGCAGGAATACACCGCACTATACTCTGGCACTGAGATGGTAATGCAGGAATACACCGCACTATACTCTGGCACTGAGATGGTAATTCAGGAATACACCGCACTATGCTCTGGCACTGAGATGGTAATGCAGGAATACACCGCACTATGCTCCGGCACTGAGATGGTAATGCAGGAATACACCGCACTATACTCTGGCACTGAGATGGTAATGCAGGAATACACCGCACTATACTCTGGCACTGAGATGGTAATGCAGGAATACACCGCACTATACTCTGGCACTGAGATGGTAATTCAGGAATACACCGCACTATACTCTGGCACTGAGATGGTAATGCAGGAATACACCGCACTATACTCCAGCACTGAGATGGTAATGCAGGAATACACCGCACTATACTCTGGCACTGAGATGGTAATGCAGGAATACACCGCACTATACTCCGGCACTGAGATGGTAATGCAGGAATACACCGCACTATGCTCCGGCACTGAGATGGTAATGCAGGAATACACCGCACTATACTCCAGCACTAAAGCCAGGGTCGAGGTATCATAAAATAAGCAAAATGTTAAACAAGCCAAGGTCAGGTTACCAGAAATCGCACCTGCACGGGAGAAAGAATAATTGCCGTCAGTGGTGTGAGCATGTTTGGAAGCACACGCGTTGGAAATATTCCTTGGATCCTGGCTGGTAAGTATTAGCGGATATGAGGGGGGAGCAACTGCACGGCAGATCCTGACAGGTATGCATCTCTCTGTTCCAACTTGGAATTTTGACATGTAGTCATCCTGTGTCAATGTCCTATTTGGGATATATCTTTGAAGCCAGCCAAAGTAATTTACCCCACAAACCATATATTTTTTTAAAGTAGACACACCATTCGGTCCATCTAGTCTGCCCAATTTTCTAAATACTGTATTTGCTCGATTATAAGACGACCCTGATTATAAGAAGACCCCCCAAACTTTGTATATTCCTTTAGGAAAAAACTAAAAGCCTGAATATAAGACTACCCTATAGGAAAAAAGTTCAACTTGTATATATTCACATGTAAATTGCTTTTTTAATAAAAAATTATGATGTCAAAAAATGCATTTCTTGTTTTTATTTCCTTTTATGTGCCAATGCTGCCTCTCTCTTTCCCTTGCCCCCAGCTTTGTCTCTCTCCCCCCCTTAGTGTTGTCTGTCTCTCCCCCTCCCTTTGTCTCCCTTGCTCCCCTTATCTCTGTCTCTTCCCCCCCTCCCTCCCCTTGTTTCTCTCTGCCCCCCCCTCCCCTTGTCTCTCTCTCCTCCCCTCCCCTTGTCTCTCTTTTCCCCCCTCCCTCCACTTTTCTGTCTCTTCCCCGCTCCCCCCCGTTTCTCTGCCCCCCCTGTTATTCTGTCCCCCCCCCTTGTCTTTCTAACCCCCTCCCTCCCCCTCGTTTCTCTGTCCCCCCACCCTTGTTATTCTGTTCCTCCCTCCCTCCCGCTCACCTGTTTCTTGCTCCCTGGTGGCTAGTGAGGGCAGCTGGGGGATGTCTGCACGATACGTGCAGACTTGCTCCATGCTGCCCGACACATCCGTCTATTATGACGGACAGCCGGTCCATCATAATAGACGGCAGTGTCGGGCAGCATAGAGGATGTCTGCACCCCGGCTTCCCGATTCTCCCTGGTGCCTAGTGGAGGCAGCAGAGGATGTCTGCACGATACGCGCAGACATCCTCCGCTGCTGCCCGGCACTTCCGTTGGGACTTTTATGATGAAGCCGGAACGACCCGGCTTCATCATAGAAGTCCCGGCTGTCGTGCCGGGCAGCAGCAGGGGGAGTCTGACATCCCCCGGCTGTTAGAGAGGGGGTTCCAGGTCCCCTGCAGCTCTGCGGGGGATCTGGATCCATGTCTTATAGTCTGACCTCAATTTGAGGTCAGATTATAAAACGACCTCGATTATAAGACGACCTCGAATATATATTAACCTCTACCACTTCCGCTGGAAGACTATTCCATATATACACTACCCTCTCAGTAAAGTAATACTTCCTGATAATATTTTTAAATCGTTGCCCCTCTAATTTAAGATCCTTGTGGCAAGGGCTCAGCAGCCACTGATGATGTATCAGAAAGCTGACCACAATACAAAGAGAGAACGGGTTACTACATAGGGAATTCATAAAACCTGACAATTTTGTAAAATTGTATTTTAACACTAATACTGATCTGTCTCTTTCCCTCTCAAAAAAGAAAGTGAGGAGAGGGAGGCAGATCCAAATTGGTCAGATCAATATTCACAAATATTCATTGTCATATTCATTGTGATATTCATATCATGCCGCTAATGCCCTGTTACTAATCGCTATACGTGCACTTATCAGCTTTAAAAAAATCTATTTTTTTTATACTTTACACGTAACCGTAAAAAAATAAAAACATTATCAAAAAATATGCAAACAGATAAAAATTGCTTTAGCATCAATATCATTGTTGCTCTTAGAAGAGCCTTTTTTGAGTACTGTAATACATTACAGTACAAAATAATTAACCCCTAAAAAATGTACAAACACCAACAAAATGCCCTGAGGTGCAAGATCACTGCTTTTTAAATTTTTTATTGTTTTATTGTATTTTTACTATTTTATGTTATTGTAACTTACTTTTAGAACATTGATCTGTATCTCTCTCCCTCACTAATAACAATGTGAGGACAGGAAGGAAGATCCAAAGTGGTCAGATCAATATTTTAAGCCGTCGAAGACACTGGCCGCGTATTAGACCAGCTCGTTGAGGAACCGGGGAGATAGAGCCGATTAAAGCCTGCAGACCAACGGAACATTGATGGAAAACACCCACGGAAGATGTCCTCGCAGCGAGGAACAAGAAAACAGGGTAAAATGTTTAAATATCTAACAGCAAAAGAGCGCAAACTCTCTCTGAAACTTACCGTGTCTGGATCCCAAGATGGCGGCCACACGGAGCCAGAAGAAGAGGATCCTTCCGAGCTGGAAGAAGATGCCTCTCACATAAGGCCCCAGGACCAGATGGCTTCTCCAACTCTTATTATAAAACTTTTAAAGACACAATCGCACCATATATTTATTGAATACATTTATCTCTTGCATGACCAAGGGGAAATTTCCAAATTCTATGATGCTAGCACACATCACAACAATACCTAAGCCAAATAAGTCGACATTACAATGCCCAAATTACCGACCAATATCCCTACTTAACACAGACCGAAAAATCTATGCAAAAATTTTAGCCACACAAATAAAATCCATTCTCCCCCAATTATTACATTATGATCAGGTAGGATTCGTTAGCGGCCGTCAAGCCTCAGATAATACTAGGAGAATTAATAATATCATTGCTTCTGCTCATTCGAATCGAACCCCTAGTCTATTTTTAGCTATTGACGCTGAAAAAGCGCTTGATCGCTTCCATTGGAAGTACCTTGCAGCAGTTCTGCATCAATTTCAATTCCCCCCAGTGTATGTAGCTGCGATCATGGCCCTCTATTCAGGACCCTCAGCAAAAGTAACCTGTGCAGGTTTTCTTTCCTCACTGTTTAATATTACAAACGGATCAAGACAGGGGTGCCCATTGTCACCGATTCTTTATGTCCTGGCCCTTGAACCCCTAGCCCAAGCAATTCGCAACCACACTGACATACATGGTTTTAAATATGACAAAGAAGTTAAATTAGGACTTTTTGCAGATGACATTTTCCTCATGATGACAGACCCAGAAAAATCTTTACCACCATTACATGATCTATTAGAAGAATTTAGCTACGTCTCATATCATAAAGTCAATACTACCAAAACGCAAGCTTTGGCCATAAATATACCCAACACAACTTGAAATCTACTTATAAATTTGAATGGCGCAAGGACAATATCCAATATTTGGGAATCTCCCTTACTAAAAACCCAGAAGAGCTCATACAATTTAAACAAAGTATGGAATAATATCTTACAAGACATGCAAAGGTGGGACAAGTTATTTCTATCGTGGATAGGCCGAACAGCTGCCATAAAAATGAATGTTCTGCCCAAGCTTCTGTACATATTCTGGACAATATCCATGCACATCCCTCCTTCTTTGCTCAATAACATGCAAGCCAAATTACTAGCTCTTGTACACGAATATAAAAAAACAAGAGTTGCAAACAAATGGTTATTGTTACCCACAGCTAATGGGGGGCATCTCTCCCACTCTATTATAAAGCAACTTGCATGGCTCAAACCATCTCACATCATTCACTGCCCGGCACAATTGGCTGGGTAGATATGGAAGACTGCCAGGCAGGGCCGGACTGGCCCACCGGGATACCGGGAAAAATCCCGGTGGGCCGCCTGCCCCGGGGCCGCCTCGGCCACTAAAATTGAAGAATTCGGCTGCTGCAGCATCCGGCCGCAGCAGGCGAATTTCTTAAAGCGGCGACGGCCGCCGAATTGCTTAAAGTGGCACCGCCGGATGCTGTAGCAGCAGTTCCGGCGGCGGGATGGGAAGCAGAGAAACCAAGGTGAGTGAGACATACAGGGGGAAGGGGGTGAAAGACACTACAGGGGGGGGGGGGGTGAAAGACACTACAGGGGGGGTGAAAGACACTACAGGGGGGGTGAAAGACACTACAGGGGGGGGGGGGGTGAAAGACACTACAGGGGGGGGGGGGGGTGAAAGACACTACAGGGGGGGGTGAAAGACACTACAGGGGGGGGTGAAAGACACTACAGGGGGGGTGAAAGACACTACAGGGGGGGGGTGAAAGACACTACAGGGGGGGGTGAAAGACACTACAGGGGGGGGTGAAAGACACTACAGGGGGGGTGAAAGACACTACAGGGGGGGGTGAAAGACACTACAGGGGGGGGGTGAAAGACACTACAGGGGGGGGGGAGGGTGTGAAAGACACTAAGGGGGAGGGGGGGAAGAGAGACGCCACAGAAAGGACACAGAGAGAGAGAGACGCCACAGAAAGGACAGAGAGAGAGACGCCACAGAAAGGACAGAGAGAGAGAGAGACGCCACAGAAAGGACAGAGAGAGAGAGAGACGCCACAGAAAGGACAGAGAGAGAGAGAGACGCCACAGAAAGGACAGAGAGAGAGAGAGACGCCACAGAAAGGACAGAGAGAGAGAGAGACGCCACAGAAAGGACAGAGAGAGAGAGAGACGCCACAGAAAGGACAGAGAGAGAGAGAGACGCCACAGAAAGGACAGAGAGAGAGACGCCACAGAAAGGACAGAGAGAGAGAGAGACGCCACAGAAAGGACAGAGAGAGAGAGAGAGACGCCACAGAAAGGACAGAGAGAGAGACGCCACAGAAAGGACAGAGAGAGAGAGAGAGACGCCACAGAAAGGACAGAGAGAGAGACGCCACAGAAAGGACAGAGAGAGACGCCACAGAAAGGACAGAGAGAGACGCCACAGAAAGGACAGAGAGAGAGAGAGAGAGAGAGAGACGCCACAGAAAGGACAGAGAGAGAGAGAGACGCCACAGAAAGGACAGAGAGAGAGAGAGACGCCACAGAAAGGACAGAGAGAGAGACGCCACAGAAAGGACAGAGAGAGAGACGCCACAGAAAGGACAGAGAGAGAGACGCAACAGAAAGGACAGAGAGAGAGAGAGACGCCACAGAAAGGACAGAGAGAGAAAGACGCCACAGAAAGGACAGAGAGAGAAAGACGCCACAGAAAGGACAGAGAGAGAGAGAGACGCCACAGAAAGGACAGAGAGAGAAAGACGCCACAGAAAGGACAGAGAGAGAGAGAGACGCCACAGAAAGGACAGAGAGAGAGACGCCACAGAAAGGACAGAGAGAGAGAGACGCCACAGAAAGGACAGAGAGAGAAAGACGCCACAGAAAGGACAGAGAGAGAGAGACGCCACAGAAAGGACAGAGAGAGAGAGAGACGCCACAGAAAGGACAGAGAGAGAAAGACGCCACAGAAAGGACAGAGAGAGACGCCACAGAAAGGACAGAGAGAGAAAGACGCCACAGAAAGGACAGAGAGAGAGACGCCACAGAAAGGACAGAGAGAGAGACGCTACAGAAAGGACAGAGAGAGAGAGAGACGCCACAGAGAGGACAGAGAGAGAAAGACGCCACAGAAAGGACAGAGAGAGAGAGAGACGCCACAGAAAGGACAGAGAGAGAGACGCCACAGAAAGGACAGAGAGAGAGACGCTACAGAAAGGACAGAGAGAGAGAGAGACGCCACAGAAAGGACAGAGAGAGAGAGAGACGCCACAGAAAAGACAGAGAGAGACGCCACAGAAAGGACAGAGAGAGACAGGATACAGGATATGTCTCACACACTGCCCTGATATATACCTCTGCACAGGGCAATTCATATAACTTTGTGTACATACTGGAGGTATATATATTGCCCTAGACAGGCTTTTATATCAGTCTTATCTATAAATAATACACTGTTCAGATGTGCTTTTTAAAATGCATGATTTTCCCTTCTATGAACAAAAAAATTATATTATGCTATGGGCTGCTTTAAAAATCTTATGCGATGGGGCTGGTATATAAATTTTTTCCAGGGCTGGTTTTTGTTCCCAGTCCGGCCCTGCTGCCAGGTAGCACCTCACAGAATCTGTGATCTCTTATGGTTAGAAAATCCGCTTTATTTCCGTAATAAAATTCTTTTACCAAGCACAAATTCACCTTTCAAGTCCTGGAAAGTTTTTTCATCCTGTTTCCCGAAGCTAAAACAACTAACACAAGCTACGCCGTTGAGAACCTTGGAATTGTTGGTTCCAAATACTTCTCTGGTTTCGTGGGTGTTAATGGGTGTGACTCATCTTGGCCTTCTTACTGATGGACAGAACTTACGCTCCTTCGAATCCCTGCAAGAAGAGTTTTGTTTACCCTCCAAAGAATTTTTTAAATACCTCCAAATCCGACACGCTATTCACTCCAGCACAGGTACGCTGCTCAACCAGATGGAACCGACCTCCGAATTGATTCTCAGATGCCTACCGCTTGGGAAGCGGACGAAGTTGCTTTCTCTATGCTACCATATCCTCATACTGAACGCAATTCCAAATAAGCTTCCATGCATGCTTGCATGGGAAACAGAGCTGGATATAGTTATTTCAACGACAGACTGGAAACAGGCAATCCTAAACCCCAAGAACTTCTCACACAACTCGAACCATATAGAACATGCAAGAAAAAATTTCTATCGATGGTACCTAATACCGACCAAACTGGCAAGAATATACCCATCATCCTCAGACCTATGTTGGAGAGCCTGCAATCTTAAAGGTACCATGTCGCATGTTTGGTGGTCATGCCCACTGATTCGGACGTATTGGACCCAAATATTTGCCCTTATTCATAAAACCACGAACATCTCCCTTCCGCATACTCCAGAAATTGCATTATTACATATATTCCCTAAGGGCCTACTGAAGCCAATTTTTTTTTTTTGATAGGTTTAATCTTGATATCGGCAAAGACGCTCCTTGCAAGGAATTGGAAATCATCTAAAATACCTTCCTCCCTCGAACTATGTAATCTTATAACCCACAATTTACAGATGGAAAAATTACATTTTCTTAATACCAATTCAGTAAAGAAATATGACAGTATCTGGTCTCTCTGGCAGGATTCAGCCAATCCAGTATAGCAAGATTCATCAAGAAAGACTTTATTAAGAGATTTCCTTATATACATCTTCAGCACCGAATCCTCCTATCCCCTCCCCCTCTTATCTTTATATTTTCTCCCCTTTCTCTTTCCCTTTCCCTCTTTTCTGATTACTGTGTGAAATCCAGGTATATTATCATATCCATGTGTAAATAGGAGAGAGTTGTTTGTTTATTGGATTTTTATATGTGACAAGTTCACGAATACAGCCCTGCCCATTGGGACCCTTGGGGCCTTAACATCGATACAATATCCTTCAATCTGTTTCCACTTTCAGGAAGCTGAGTACATGGAATAATGATATTGTACAAAAGTGTTTCTATCCTCTGGAGAAGGAAAAGCGCAGATCCTTCTTTCCTCCAAGTTTTTTCACCTGGTATAGTTGTATCTGTATTTATGCATGTTTGTGTCTTTTATTATGTCGAGCTAATCCTTTTCAATAAAATTTTATTGATAAAAAAATATATTTTACAAATATTGATCTGACCAGGCACTGGGGATGCTTATCTGACCATCCCCACTGCCTGGCAGTCAAATATTGCCTCTGTGATGAGGCAATTGTGTGACAGCGTCCAGAGCCCAGGAAGTAGCTACATTCTGCTTCCTGTGCTCTGGCCCTTAGAAGGGCAGCGCCATTGTGTGTTTTTTTAGTGTTGCTGATTGCCTCGATTTGCGAATCAAGTCAGCAACACTTACAGAGGCAAAGTATGTGATTAAATTCGCTTCCTATGCTCTTTTTTACTGCGCTGTGTATTGCGCCTTTAAAACCGACGAAGTGATCAAAATGCTGATGGGTGTTTTTTAAGAATTGCATGATGCTTCCACATGGCATCATAGGAATACCATTGGAGAAGAGAAAGCTGGGGGAAAATGCTTTCAGTGCTCGTTTTGGTGCAGGACGGACTAGGTCCACCCTGTGTAAATAACGCCTCGCCACACAGAGCGGACATAGCACGTCCTGTGTTTTCAATGGGTTCAAGTGTCCTTGGTGGCTGGAGTGTCCCTTTAAATATACCCATCACTATAGTTACACTAGATTGTTAGCATGTTACTAACACAGCGATGATGTCATCCAGCATCATAATGGGAGCAGGGTATATAGCATGCTGACATTCAGACACATTGCCACTCCTGGCAGCTGATCACTCTGAGGAAGATCATAAGCAGGTACAGATGACTTATTATAATGTATTATCTCAGGATATAATGGGGATCTTACCAGATAATATGGGAACCATGCTGAACTTATACAGTCACTGTAATTGTCTTTGCTCTCAGTTAAAGCATTGGATCTAGTAACGAGCTCCCACTGTACAATAAGACAACAACACTGACAGACAGTGAGGTTCTAGGTTTCCACAAATGCGGAATATATTTGCTATTTGTATAGTTGTCACGTGTAACTTTGTCTTGCTACTGCTGTTTCATATGCTGAGTTTATGAGCCCAGCTGAACTGTATTTGTATTTTAATTAAATAATCCTGCTACAATTAAGTGCTCTATATAACTCCTCACTAGTCCCAGTCTGTTAGCTCCTGATGAAGTAGGTGTACCAATGAAACGCGTAGGGCAAACTGACCTTTTACTTGTTTGGTTGGTATAGTTGGAGAAGGCGTGTTCCGGAGTACTCCCCTCATCTGGCTGCTGAGCGATTCGTCTTTTTTGGTCCTAGACTTCAACCTGTTTGTAAGTGTCTATCTTTTTATTCAAATTAAATTGTCTAAACGTTATTGCGCTATTGTTTTTTTTTATTTCTCCCCCTTATAACAGGAGGAGGTCCCGTCACCTGGCTTCCGGACCTCCGGAGGTGAAGCGCACAGGCAAGTACAGAGGGATGGTAGCCCAGCTCATGCCAATTCTTTCATTTCGGGGGGGGGGCTTATAGGACGCAGGTTAGGGGTGATTCCAGGAGCAGGGTATCGGTCAGTCAGGGGAGGGGTATGGGTAGCCATAGGGGTTCCCATAAACGTAGTCTTAAGGGTCCCGCTAGACGCAGTAAGGGATCGGTCAGTTGGAGGTATGGTCAGGAGGGCAGGGATTCAGTTAGTGGGAGCAGTTCCTACAGGTGTAGGATTTCTCCCAAATGTGGTAGGTCTCGGGCTCGGCCCAGTAGGAGTGGGAGGAGTTCCTTATAGCGCCATTGTGTCTGTATCCTCATCAGGTGATGGCAGGTATAGCCACAGAGGTCTCAGCGTTCCAAGAGGCACCGATTTAGATGATCTAGAACCAGCTTTAGAGTTAGGGGTCATAGGTCGGGGAGTTCAGGGACCAGGACACGGGAAGGTGGGACAGGGATAGGGGGACAAGCAGTGGACAACGCGAGACCGGGAGTTCGAGCGGGGCTACAGCCAATGAAGTAGTATTATTTTAATAATAAATAAAATGGCCTCAGCCTTTTCTACCCTTTACATCTGAGCCATGTGGTTTGATTTATGGTAAGATACAGCTGGTAGTCAAGGCTACAACTGTCATGATAACATATTAATTCTCTAATTCAGGCCATTTGAAGACCCTGGTGAAGCTGCGGATCGATGGATATTGACAGGTGGAATCGTGACATCGGGCCGAGGAGATCCATTGTTATACACATACACAACACACTTTTAGCCATCCCCTTCACTGCTAGAGTAGACACCCTCGATCCAGGGTTGTATCACCGATCGCCTTTTAATGGGGTCAGGAAGGAATTTTTTACTTGAGACACAGGTGACTGCTTCGTCCTCCAAGTTTTTTCGCCTTCCTCTGGATCATAGATTAGTGGACAGTGTAGATCAGTGTCTTCTTACCCTTTATCCAAGGGCACGGAGGGATTTTTTTTACTTTGCGACATAATTGAATATAAGTGTCGTAAAGGTTTTTATTTCCTTCCCCGTAATGATAGAGTAACATATTAGCCTTTTATTCAAAGGCCTGGAAGGGAATTTTTACTTTGGGGCATAATTGGGTATAAGGGCCCTAAAGGTTTTTTTCCCTTCCTCTTTAATGGAAAGTGTAGTTTATTTAGTTACCCTCTCGAGGGTTATGGAGGAATTTTTACTTTGTGACATAATTGGGTATAAGTGTCCAAAGGTTTTTTTCCTCCATTATATAGTAGTAAAGTTAAGCCCCCATAACTCACAAGCAGTGAGATCATTACCCTCTCTGGAGGGTCTGGAAGGAATTTTTTTTACTTTGTGACATAATTGGGTATAAGTGTCCAAAGGTTTTTTTTCCTTCCATGTAAAATAAATAGAATCTTAACACAAATCCCAATTCTCTGTTTTCATCTGACTTTGTCTCTTTCAATCTACACCAACCACAAGGTTCACATTATATAACATTGAGATGCAGCAGACATAAGATGGTAACCTGGGATCTTGCTATATTCTCATGGTATTACACTATGGACTGAATAAGTCATTCACATTGCAATGTATCTGATAATTACAGAGAGAGAGAGATCAGCAGCAAAGGTAGAGAGAGTGGGGCAGTTGATCCAGAAGCTGGTATGGTCCATCTATATATTGGTGAAACAAACAATGGTCCCACAATCCTCCTCTTCCTTTTAACCATGGGGCAGGTGGTTGAAGGCAGGACTGGACCTGAAAATGGACAGGCCAGGAACACAAGGAAAGGGGCAAAGTAGAAAGAGTCGGCAACATTTATTACAAACACTTAATAAAATACAAACTTGCTAATTAGCCTTTTAGGGATCAGTCTTAATATTGCTACTTTGCACCTTGAGAAATAGAGCTATTTTGACATTTCTGTTATGTTTTTACCTGTGATTTTCTTTCTCCCCCCTTTAGTACACCCACCCAAATTATTATAATCACTCACTTAATATGGCCAATTATTACAAAGAGGGGACAATGTGAGAACATTAGGACACAGGGAAGTGTAATTTAGATATTATACACTGCTCTTACACTGTGATCACTGGATGGATGTTCCTTCTACAAGGTATAACACATAATATAACATACCATGTGCAAGAACGAAGGGGAAAAATCGACAACAACGTGTTTAGGGGATTATTCAATATAAACAAATCAGTCAAAGTAACCGAATTTTGGAGTTTTCCCAAATTTGGGCACTCGCTATAGATTTTGAGCAAGTTTTTGTCCATATTCGGTTCAGAGATTTCGGCCCTGGGAATCCCATGAATCCATCCTACTAAAGAAGGGGCGAAATACTAACAAAATGAGCCCTAACGTGGCAAATCCAGCCGAACTTCTGGCATTTCAATTCTCCAGTTAAAAGCTAATCCCAGGTACATTTATAACACATTTTATTTCTTGGTCTATGGATTAGCGTGCATCTCTGGTAACACAAGTTATAGATCATCTTAAATTGTCTTTTTTCTTTACTCTACATTCTGCGCCTGAGCAATGTTGAGGCTGACAGAGTCCTTGTAGTGTATATTTTAGTGCTGATGTCAGCTAGATAACCAAACTTACACATTGGCACATACAATATGACTAATGGTACCACAGTAAAGTGACACAGCAATTCTCTATACTGACCAACAGATGGCAGTAATAGTAGGCTTAGTAGAGTTAAGGGTAATCATATGAGCGCACATAAGAGCTGAGAGATTATTTACAAACGAATTTATATGAGGAAAATTCAACATTGTTTAAAACGAGACACAAAGTACTGTGATCACTGACCCCACCATTACTGCCACCAAAGTGCTCTGCATGCAAACTCCTATCACCATAATCCAGTCTGGATTACAAAGGGGGAGAACACTGTGGACCTGAAGCGGCTCTTACATCCCCCCCATTCCTTAGCACCGGGTGTGCAATATGGGCGCTAGGGTATAAACTGTGGATTTTTTTAAAATATGGTTCTTTTTATCCACCTTTTCAGCATGGTATAATTCAAATAAAAAGGTGGATAAATAGAACCATTTATTAGGAAACAAAACCTAAATTCACCATTGTCTGCTCCTTCCCCCAGCACAGGCACCGACACTGATGTGCGTTGATGGCCCCATCTCTAGACAACGAGCTATGCCCTGTTCAGTTTTTGCTGGGACAGTCCGGTCAAAACCAAGATTGTCCCGGGGAATTCTCATCCCCGGGACAATCCCAGCAATTTGCGCAGTTTTATCGCGATTGCAGGTCACGTGATGTCATGTGCTAGAAGCAGGCAGGACGCGTGTGACAGGGCTGGTAACGCAGGCTGATGTGACTTAACTGTGCGGGTGACTTTTTTTTTTCTTTTTCGACTTTCTTTTTTAAAAAACTTTCATTAAAAAAAAACAAACCTGGGCAATTAGACTGTGGCATAGTAAAGGACAATCAGGCTGGGCATATTACTGGGCAATCAGGCTGGGCATATTACTGGGCAATCAGGCTGGGCATATTACTGGGCAATCAGGCTGGGCATATTACTGGGCAATCAGGCTGGGCATATTAAAGGACAATCAGGCTGGGCATATTAAAGGACAATCCGGCTGGGCATATTACTGGGCAATCAGGCTGGGCATATTACTGGGCAATCAGGCTGGGCATATTAAAGGACAATCAGGCTGGGCATATTACTGGGCAATCAGGCTGGGCATATTACTGGGCAATCAGGCTGGGCATATTAGATATAAAGATAAGGCCAGTTACTAATGGGCTGTGGTTAATGTGTAAATTGGGTGATTTAATTCAAAGCATTTATATTTAAAAAGACAGAGCGCCCCATTCAATAATTAATCTCTGACAGCATACATTAGGGATTATATATACACACACACACACACACACACACACACACACACAGGTTTAACAATTCATCCCAGATAAACAATTGTTATCAGTCTACGGGAATGGAAAGCTGAAATGACATAACATTAGCAAAACACTAAAATAACTGCAGGGACGGCTTTTAACAGAATCCTTCCGAGTGGTTGGCAGGGCTGGTTGGCAACATGGCCGCCACCTCCCGACCAATGAGTTCTCGTGGGTTTGCCTCGCGAGAGCTCGCGCTGTAATACCGCTCCCAGAAGGCTTTGCAATCCCTCTTCCTGCGCGGCCTGAGGTGAGTGAAACATGGCTCCCGTGAGCGGCTCCGAGGCCTAGCTTCCAATCCACTGTATATCTCGTTCATCCTTCCCCATGGGCTCCCCTCACCATGCCGGGATGTGGGGGCATTCCCCCGAGAGTAGAAAGGCAGCTGTATGAGGCAGGGGTGTGAGATGGAAGAGCTCGGTGGGTGGGGGGGGGGGACTCAGCCGGTTTCCCTATGCTTCAGACATGGCAGCCGCGGCTCACACAGGGCCTGCGAGCGGAGTGTGTGTGGGGACTAGCGGCCATGTATTATTACTATAGCGGCAAGGTACTATTACTATAGCGGCAAGGTACTATTATATGCAGTGTGAGGCCGTCTCCAGCCTATAGTAATATATATCACACGCATAGTGGTGGGTTTACGTGTAGAAACCCTTCCCAGCATGCCGTGTGTTCCTGGTGACAGTGCTGTACTAATGCAGCCTTGGCTTTAATGTAAACCATGCTGGTTAAATCCTGTGTGGCAGTGACCTGGCACAGTAATATTTTAAAGTTTAATTTAAGCTTCTCAAATATACCTGGATTGTGGCAGGTACTGATATGAGGCTGCTATTGCCTGTGTATTAGCTTAGTCCTGGTTACATTTATTCCTGAATCTATGTATGTATGCCTATAGTATGTATGTATGTATAGTGCTATGGCCTGTGTAATATTTGTGTTGTGGTTTGATATAAAGTGTTGGTTATGCTTAATGTAAAAGTTGGGAATGATGTGAAAAGATTTTATATAGAGCTTAGTGGCATATGGAAGTACAATATGTGAGTCTGCTTTAGATGGTATGTATTTATGTCCTAGTTTGACCAGTCATTGTTCCCTTTAGTGAAGGGAACACTGTTGGTTGTTTAAATCATTAGCCCTGAGTTGATTTTGAGCCACTTAAATGTCAGTGTCTTGGCAAAATATGCTATTTCTGAATGGCTTTTTTCAAGTTATAAATCAGGACCTTATGCCCAAAAGGCCACCCCTATCTAGAAGTAGAGGTAAACACCCTGTGATATTTGAAGCTGCAATGATGACTATCTTAGGACACCTTTTGGATATAAACATGAAAATACATTTTGTATTTCTGAGCAGCTATATACATATTACATGTTTTAATTGGTATTTTTGACAATCTACTGACGTGTCTAGATTTTGTTTTGTCTTCTAGTTAATCTCTGAAAATGGTCCGCTACTCTCTTGACCCGGAGAACCCCACAAAATGTAAGTAACACTTATTTATACCTGTTTTTGTTTTGTTTTTTTATTTGAGTCTTGCACATGGACGAATAAGAATAATCTCCCATTTTTATTTTTTGCAGCATGCAAAGCAAGGGGCTCCAATCTCAGAGTGCACTTCAAGGTAAGCCCAAATCAGTGCTCCACCTGTATTTCTATATCCTTTTTTATTACTATTATAATTAATTTGAGCTGCAGTGATGTTTTCTTAGGACACCTTTGGATTAAACATGAAAATAATAAGACTTCTGAGCAGCTACTATTGGTTAGAACAGGGCACAGCAAACAGTGGATCATGAGCATGCGGCTCTTGTCACTGTTGCCAAATCGCAATAATTTTTTGTAGGCCACGGAATTGTCCTCGCCTCCCAATATGCCCATATTTGCTTTAATATTTGAGGTTGTCATTTAATCAAACCTCCGACTAAGATCCAGGTCCTCTTCAGAGCTCTGCGTACAAACATCCACCAATGGTGCCCAACACTTCAGTGGCTTCTGAGGTGAAATGACGGGGTCACATGACCTCCCGGCGGAAGTGTCGGGCAGCTTCGGAGAATGTCTGTGCACAGATCCTCAATCTGCTCCCTCTAGGCACTTGTGGCACAAACTGCAGAGAAGCAGTGCTGTGTACACACAGCAGTTCCCCCAATATTTGTGTAGGTGCAGATTGCTTTCTGCGTGAGTTGGTGCTCCATACAGTTCCTTTGAGCTTGCGCCATGGCTGTGAGAACCAATAATTTTTATTTGTAATCTAAACATAGCCATCAGGCTTGCAAATGTATAGATGAAATTAGGAGTATAACATGATTTGGCCTGGGATCTTTTTAAAGTATAGCTACACAGTCAAAACATACTTTTTTGTTTTGTTTTTTTCCCCTCCCTTACTGGCACACTTTTATACATATTTGCAGACACCAATTGTGGCAAATGTATTTGACCTATTGAGAGCGATCATACTATTTCTTGGCACATTATTCGTATGCTACCATGTCTTTAAACCTTCCTGTTGAGAAAAGCAGGTTGGCTATCCTAAGCTCTTTACCTCGATTTTGAAATTTGGGTAATGTTTCATGAATGTTCATCTCTTCAATCCCTCCTAGAACACCCGTGAGACAGCTCAAGCTATCAAGGGCATGCATATTCGTAAAGCCACAAAGTTCTTAAAAGATGTTACCCTGAAGAAGCAGTGTGTTCCTTTCCGTCGTTACAATGGTGGAGTTGGCAGGTGTGCCCAGGCAAGTGTTACTCCAATCTTAGAGCAAGGTCTTATTTGCCATGAAGACCCCTGAGTGTCGTTTATACGAATTCATGAAATGTTTGTGCCGGTGCCCATGCTGGCCATACAACTTACTTTTGATATGCGAACAGCCTATCTCTGAACCAATTGCTACATGAGAGTTGTTTAGATATGTTGTATCCTGGGATATGCATTCATATGGGTTTCAGATACTGATGTGGCTGCAATGATGACTATCTTAGGACACCTTTGGAATAACCATGAAAATAAATACTATGATCTGAGCAGCCATTTTTTCTCCTCTGGTCACAATTACTGACTCTCGTAGGTTTTGTTTTTATATATTTGGGTATTTTTTTCCTTCATTACATTTAATTTCAATTTTTTTTTTTTTTCCCGAAACGCAGGCCAAGCAGTGGGACTGGACACAGGGACGCTGGCCCAAAAAGAGCGCAGACTTCCTCCTGCACATGCTTAAAAATGCAGAGAGCAACGCTGAGCTCAAGGTATGTATCATGGAGGTTCTGGGGCTTACTCTGGAATTATACCCTTTTTTTTATTAAACCAGCAGTTATGCAGTTTCTTGTGACAGCATTTTATGTAGAATGTTCTATAGCTGTTTCTTTGGCAGAATGTCACAGACCATCACTAGTGATTGGACGGCTTCTTGGAGTTTGGTTATTTCCAAGTCTTCACAAAGCCATTAAATATTATTCTGCAGAGCCCCCGAATATTAATATATTACTACTTTTCTTATCACATGTATGAGCACAATATACTATGAAATGTAGTGCCATGTCATTGTTTGTTTAAAGCCTAGAGTGAACCTGTTTGATTATACTCCGATGCAGTCGTAAATGGGTTAATTCTATGACTATAGGCAGGCACTCTGGAAGAATGGACACGTGTTTTGATAAAGAAAATGTAATGGTGGCAATGATGACTATCTTAGGACACCTTTGGATTTAAACATGAAACCAAACTTAATTCTGAGCCACCATTATTTTATGGTAATAAGCAAGAGTGTGTATGTTATGAAATTCATGCAGGCCTTCCCAAAGCCTGGGAATCTACTAGTAATCCCTACTAAGAAGGATTGGCATTATATTTTGACCTCTATCAAACATGCATATATTTGTGTAAAAATGATCACTGTTGAGCTATATTCCACTTTGCTGTATTGTTTGAGCAAGCATCCCTAAGAGGTATGATACTGATCTAGACAGAATGTGCCGGTCAAACATAATCTCTAACCTGAAGTCAAGTTTTTATTTCTGTTCAAGTCACACTTTTTTATGAAGTCGCTTTTTGAAATGTTGGAATCTTTCTTATAAAGGACATCTGTCTACACAAGATCTACTTGCGTTTAATTGAAAGATGGCATCCGGTGTAGTCATTTTAAATAGAAATAAGTTAATGAAAACACATAAATAATTGTTATTGAGCCCTCCCCTGCTCTGTATGGCCCTATCTGGGAGTGGGCATGTTTAGTATCTTGGGTTTGGTAAAGGAAGATCTGACTCCGCCCACTGATAGAACTGTGCAAAGCAGAGAGGGCTCCATGCACTTGTATTCATTAAAGCCTTGCTTCTTATTGATGCAATCTTTCATTAAACACCTTTTGGCTACAGTTGTGCTTTAAATGTGTCTTATGACCACCTGTGGCTTGATTTACAAATGGCCTTTAACCCCTTAATGAAATGCCAAATGATACTTTGGTCCCTAAGGATCAAAGTATTCAAATGGTGTTTTTGTGTTCCTGGTCCCAGTCGTCATGATTCTATTCAAAGGACCGTTGATTCCGTTTGGTCATGTCCGTTATGGCTGCTTACGATATTCTTATTGTGTTAAGGTGTTAAGCACGCATTAACTTATAAACAAGGAATTGTTTCCAAATCCAGAGATGGGCAGAACATCCAGAATCTTACGGCTTTGAGTTTTAACCTCCGTCATTTAGATTTCTATGGATACGTTGGTTGTGGTCTTGTTTTATCATCCCTCTGTTTTGGTCGTCTTCCTCTAAATGAGTTTCCACCCCCCCCCCCCCCCCTTTTTTTTGTAGGGTTTGGATGTTGATTCCCTAGTTATTGAGCACATTCAGGTAAACAAAGCCCCCAAGATGCGCAGACGTACCTACCGTGCTCACGGACGTATCAACCCCTACATGAGCTCTCCTTGCCACATCGAGATGATTCTCACCGAGAAGGAGCAGATTGTCCCAAAACCCGAAGAGGAGGTGGCTCAAAAGAAAAAGGTACCTTACTATACAGCTTACATATACGTGGGGACGGGCAGGAGGCTCCTAGATACAGGATGAGGGACTAATGTTTGTCCACACTGCTGAGAGCGAGACAGGTGGCAGTGATGACCATCTTAGGACACCTTTGGAATTAAACATGAAACCAATCTTTAATCTGAGCCACCAGTCTCCTCCTAAGTGCAGCATAAATAAATCTAAGACTTGTGCCAAATGTCTCATACAGTTTACCGTTCTTATCAATGTTTTGGTGAATCATGGGACTGGCATAGATTTATTTGTTCATAGGGTTAAAGTCACCTATACATTGTTTATAGTGTGAATGTAGATTGATGTATATACAGTGTTAGTAGACTTCAAGGCAGAAAGTGCTTTAAATGTTGCTGTTTGTGACATTGATATGCAAAATGCAGATTTTCCATTGAAAATTAATTTTCATACAAAGCCAGAAAGGTTCACCTATAACTTATATTACACACTGATTAGTTGTGTACAGTGCTCTACAGTGTCATTACTAAGACTCCATTGAATAATCCATTTAGTATCACTGTGCTGTGTCCAGTGTTAGCAGTTTTATGCTAACTGGTCTGTAATGTAGTGCCATTTGCAGTTTTTACTTGTGGTCCATTTTTGAGTAATGAACGGGTTTCCTTTAATTTATATTTCCATTTTTCCTTCATTCAGATCTCCCAGAAGAAGCTGAAAAAGCAGAAACTCATGGCTCGGGAATAAATTACAACAAATGTACAGAAATAAACCACCGCTTTCCAAACCATTCTTTGTATGATTTACGGTCTCACTTCTATTACATGGTGTCCTCCTAGAGCAGTCATGTCCAAAGTCCGGCCCAGTTGCGGCCCGTCCTTTACTTCCATACGGCCCCAGAGACACGGCTGATCAATGTCTCTCTCTGAAAAAAAAAAAAAAAGCTTGCAGGCAGAGACGGAGGTGAGAAGGGATCGGAAGATCCCCCCCCCCCCCCCCCCCCACCATCGCTCTGCCTGCCAGGCTGCACGGGGAGCCGAACAGGCAGCACGGAGAAA
This sequence comes from Pelodytes ibericus, assembly GCA_036172795.1. Lineage (NCBI taxonomy): Eukaryota > Metazoa > Chordata > Amphibia > Anura > Pelodytidae > Pelodytes > Pelodytes ibericus. The sequence goes on from CM069860.1 coordinate 207,369,496, forward strand.
CCTCCGTGCTGCCTGTTCGGCTCCCCGTGCAGTGTGCCGACAGGTCACGTGACCGGCGCGCTGACGTCATACGCGCGCCGGGTCACGTGACCTATCGGCACAACCACCTGTGAGACGAACAGGCAGCATTGAGAAGACCATGCTGCCTGCCACTAGCCACCAGGGAAAGGTAAGTGCTGGGGACTGGGGAGATTGGGGGAAAGTACTGGGGAAAGAGGCAGGGGCTTATTAATGATAAGGTAACACTGACATATTATTGGGCAAATTAGCTGGGGAATATTAATGGCAACTAACAATGGTATATTACTGGGCAAATTGGCAGGGGCATATAAAATGGCAAATAACTGGCATATTACTGAGCAAATTAGCTGGGGCATATAAAATGGCAAATAACTGGCATACTACTGGGCAAATTGGCAGGGGATATTAAATGGCAAATAACTGGCATATTACTGGGCAAATTGGCAGGGGATATTAAATGGCAAATAACTGGTATATTACTGGGCAAATTGGCAGGGGATATTAAATGGCAAATAACACTGGCATATTACTGGGCAAATTGGCAGGGGCATATTAAATAGCAAATAACACTGGCATATTACTGGGAAAATTGGCAGGGGCATATTAAATGGCAAATAACATTGGCATATTATTGGTGAATATTGGTAGGGGCAAATTAAATGGCAAAAAACACTGGCATATTACTGGGAAAATTGGCAGGGGCATATTAAATGGCAAATAACTGGCATATTATTGGGAAAATTGGCAGGGACATATTAAATGGCAAATAACACTGGCATATTACTGGGAAAATTGGTAGGGGCATATTAAATGGCAAATAACACTGGAATATTATTGGGCAAATTGGCTGAGAGAGCCATACATGGGAAGGGAGAAGAGAGAGACATAAATGGGATGGTAGAGGAGAGACAGACAGACAGACATGGGTTCGCAGAGGAGAGACAGACAAACATGGGATGGCAGAGGAGAGACAGACAAACATGGGATGGCAGAGGAGAGACAGACAGATATGGGATGGCAGAGGAGAGACAGACAGATATGGGATGGCAGTGGAGAGACAGACAGATATGGGAAGGTGAGAGGAGACATAAATAGGAAGGGAGAAGAGAGAGACATAAATGGGATGGCAGAGGAGAGACAGACAGATATGGGATGGCAGAGGAGAGACAGACAAACATGGGATGGCAGTGTAGAGACAGACAGATATGGGAAGGGTTAGTTGTGTTCCTGACATATATTTCAGCATCTTGTGTTGTTTTTTTTCATCTGGCCTTCAGATATGAAAGGCAGAGTGATTTTACTACTGTTTAGAATTGTCATTCAAATCGTTTGCAATAAAGTTTGCATAAAATAGTTCATTTGTACTTAATTTTAACTGTCAGGCAAAATGGTCGGCCCTCACGCATGTTCACTTCATCAAGTCTGGCCCTCTTTGAAAAAAGTTTGGACACCACTGTCCTAGAGCATTGCAACAGTCTGTGGTATTATGTTGTCAATTTGCCCCATCATGCTTCAGTTTATAATAGAGTAAAATAAATGTCAGATTCCTAGTAGGAAGTCAGGTGCCTATCTACTACGCTCTGGGTGTAGCAGATATGTTGAATTTCCTTTAATAATCACTAAAACAACCCAATAATATTTTTGTGTCACGTTGACAATAAGGAGCCTAGTAGAGCAATATTTATAAATGTAGATCTAGCCCTTCAGTGCATCCTGGTACTTTTCGTGATGTCACTGAACGTGGCTGCAGGAGAGGAGGGAATACAATGCCATTCAACCTTTCTAAATGGAGATGCCATCCTCCTGACACCAGTCTCTTTCAGAAAGGATTCCAAGTGCGATCAGACTGGACCAGCATTACCCATGCTGTGTACATTGGAAGCTGCAGAAATCCACTTCTGCCGCACCAAACCTGGGCTTATAGTTCAGAGCACCTTTTAAGACCTGGCATTGTGTGTATGGCATCACCCTGTGGCACAGGATGGAAATTGCATATTTCCCAGTAAGTTATCATTGGCATAACAAGCCACCGGTGATGTCATAAGCAGGAGCCACCACAAACATTTTGAAAATATTTTTGTTCTCCATGCATTTGCAGTTCTGAGAACATATAGATCCATTTAATTATTTTTTTTTTTTTTATTCCCCCTCTGTTTAAACTGTTCCAAGAATCTATAGTTTAACTGACCAGACCGGGCTGCCTGCTTGCCGAGGGAAAGTCCATGTCAGATTATCCTCACGCCTGGGTGACTAACTTTTCACTTGTGCTTCTAAAATGGACAAGTAAAAAATAGTTTACATCAAAAATATCCAGCATCAGACTCAAAGTGAGGGAGTGCGAGCAGAGCGTCACTCATACTCCCAATAATGAAGCACACCTTCAGTGGGATTTATTCCCATGCGTACGTTTCAACTAGAGGGGTTTTTTCTTCTAGTTGAAACGTTGTCCTTTCTTTAAAAGTAATGTTTAGTGATCCTTTCAGACCCAAATGGAGACACTTAAAATGTTCTGTAAAATCTAAGGCGCTGCAGTCTCTTATACTGTTCTGGGTTTGGAGGTTTGCTAAACTCTGAGGTGGGTCTAACTGCGACCACAATAAGATGTGGTTTTATAATTAAAGTTTTGGAGCTGGTGCCAGTATGGGGGTACAAAAGCCCAGTATTTCCATTAGGGAGCTGGAGTTGTACCCCGAGCGAGCCCTACAATATGAGCACAGAACACAGACTGCCTGCTCCTCACACAGGGCACTTGAAAGAGCGCTGGGTGTCACACGAGCACAGGACATCACTTAGAGCGCTGGGTGTCACACGAGCACAGGAATTCACTTAGAGCGCTGGGTGTCACACGAGCACAGGAATTCATTTAGAGCGCTGGGTGTCACACGAGCACAGGAATTCATTTAGAGCGCTGGGTGTCGCACGAGCACAGGAATTCAGTTATAGAGCGCTGGGTGTCACATGAGCACAGGGCTTCTCTTAGAACGCTGGGTGTCGCATGAGCACAGGATTTCACTTAGAGCGCTGGGTGTCACACGAGCACAGTACTTCACTTAGAGCGCTGGGTGTCACATGAGCACAGGACTTCACTTAGAGTGCTGGGTGTCACATGAGCACAGGGCTTCTCTTAGAGCGCTGGGTGTCACAGGAGCACAGGATTTCACTTAGAGCGCTGGGTGTCACATGAGCACAGGACATCACTTAGAGCGCTGGGTGTCACACGAGCACAGTACTTCACTTAGAGCGCTGGGTGTCACACGAGCACAGTACTTCACTTAGAGCGCTGGGTGTCACATGAGCACAGTACTTCACTTAGAGTGCTGGGTGTCACAGGAGCACAGGGCTTCTCTTAGAGCGCTGGGTGTCACAGGAGCACAGGGCTTCTCTTAGAGTGCTGGGTGTCACAGGAGCACATGATTTCACTTAGAGCGTTGGGTGTCACACGAGCACAGGATTTCACTTAGAGCGCTGGGTGTCACACGAGCACAGGACTTCACTTAGAGCGCTGGGTGTCACACGAGCACAGGACTTCACTTAGAGCGCTGGGTGTCACACGAGCACAGGATTTCACTTAGAGCGCTGGGTGTCACACGAGCACAGGACTTCACTTAGAGCGTTGGGTGTCACACGAGCACAGGATTTCACTTAGAGCGCTGGGTGTCACACGAGCACAGGGCTTCTCTTAGAGCGCTGGGTGTCGCATGAGCACAGGACTTCACTTAGAGCGCTGGGTGTCACACGAGCACAGGACTTCACTTAGAGCGCTGGGTGTCACACGAGCACAGGACTTCACTTAGAGCGCTGGGTGTCACACGAGCACAGGATTTCACTTAGAGCGCTGGGTGTCACACGAGCACAGGACTTCACTTAGAGCGCTGGGTGTCACACGAGCACAGGACTTCACTTAGAGTGCTGGGTGTCACTGTGGGGCCCCTCCCTGCAAATGATCACCCTAGATGATCCACCAGCTATTTCCTGGGTATAGACTTGGGCTGGTTTGCAGACACCCTACCTCCGTTACTAAACCTATGACTTTAGAAGTGAATACCAGGTAAGGCTCATTCTCATGACATCATGATTAACCTCACTTCTCCCTACGGGGAAGGCTTCCTTACTTCATCATTAACAGAAAAGAATAGAGACAGAATAAACTGGAAAATGTGTGGATACAAGATATCTACGAGAGATGAAGTATTGTTGTGAGTTTGATTCTTTAAAAAAAAGCTTTCTGAAATTGTGTAAAAGGAAAACTCTTTGAAAAGCAAAGGCACCAAATAGTTCAGACACCTCCCACAGAATAATGCAGTTCAAATGAATGACATATCTTGTTTCCTAGTGATGTCATAAGACAATGTGTTGCACTGTTAAGAGATCCTACTGTGTACAAGAGCAAGGTCACTTAAGAGTCCACACAATGTATTATATTCCAGGAGCACAGGAAGTGACTAAGTGAAACAAAACTTTATATGCTCAGTGTCTATATAATCAGTGCTGCCGCACCTGCTGTAAACATGCAGAGTAATCACTGGGGAGGGCTTGAGTCAAATATTAAAAATGTGTTTTAAACAGAATGCCTGCATCAAATCACACAGGGATAAAAGCCTGTGCATTATACAAGCAGTGATCTTCATCTTGCACCACAGTGAGTTTGGGGACTAGATTGTGCTTTAAGCACATTGCACACCACTGACGCTACCTGTTCAATCCCTGTCTCCCAAGCCCAGTCAGGTGTGGCATGTGATTAAGGTAATTAAAATCAAAAGTGAACACCAAGAATGTATATATATATCTAAGAAAAACAGGTTTCTATTGTAAATGTGCTTGCACAATTCAAACAAAAACAATCTGCCCCATTATCTCAAATAAAAACTGTTTATTACTTTATGTTAGATTTCTGACCGCATATAACACAGCACAGACACTCGGTGTAAATTAAAATGTAAATTATAGTGGATCTCCCTGCAAATGCAGTACGGAGGGACTGTGGGGGAAAACACTCAAAATGTCTTAAAAACCAACAACTGCTGGCTGTGTGTGTGGTTATGTGTGTATGTGACTGTGTGTGCATGAGCGTGTGTATGTGACTGTGTGTGCATGAGCGTGTGTATGTGACTGTGTGTGCATGAGCGTGTGTATGTGACTGTGTGTGTATGAGTGTGTGTATGTGACTGTGTGTGTGTGACAGTGTGTGTATGTGACTGTATGTGCATGATTGTGTGACTGTGTGTGTGTATGTGACTGTATGTGCATGAGTGTGTGTGTATGTGACTGTATGTAGATGAGTGTGTCTATGTGACTGTGTGTGCATGAGTGTGTGTATGTGACTGTATGTGCATGAGTGTGTGTATGTGACTGTGTGTGCATGAGTGTGTGTATGTGACTGTGTGTGTGTGACAGTGTGTGTATGTGACTGTATGTGCATGAGTGTGTGTATCTGAGTGTATGTTTTATTAAATATGTCAGACCCGTGTGTGTGTGTGCAGAAAGGAGGCAGCATTTTCAAGTCTTGGGCCAGCCCTGCATGCACCGCGCATATATGTAGATGTCATTCAATGCACCTGGGGGGGGGGGGGGATAACATAGCTTGCTCTGCAGCGAGGAACACATGGTGTGGCTCCTACTAACTCAATGCACACGCTGCATTTAATCTATCTATATAACAGGCAAAAATTCAGCTCCTGTAACTGGGAGGCTGAAGATCAATCTTGCGGGAAACGTAATGTTGAGTAACTCCGCCCCTTTTGGCGCTATATATATTCATGTGTATTTATATCCAGTATATACAGTGACGTCACTACAGGCAGGCAATCCCTAGGTTATTCCTTGGCCCCCCGTTACCGTTCCCGGCTGAGTTAGTTGCCAGCTGTCCTGGTAAATGCGCTGATCGCGGGGGTCACCTAGGGTTGCCACCTTTTCTTCAGAAAAATACCGGCCTTGGTACTGTCTCCATAGACTTTACATTGGCCTGATGCCAATTTTTTACCGGCCTGCCGGTAAAATACCGGCCAGGTGGCAACTCTAGGGTCACCAGGTCATGTGATGTCATCGTGCAACGTTTTTGGGGGCTACCGCTCACTTCTGTCTGCGCTACTCAGCACTGTCACATAGATAATGACCAGACAGAACCTGGCCACATTTATTCTATGCCCAGGAGAACATGGCACAATACTGGTCAGCATCACCCACTGGAAAATAATATCTAAACATAGGATGAAAGGTGCAGAACAAAAATAATAATGATAAAATACTAAATTACAAACAAATAAACACCTATATCTATTAAGTAAAAAAAAAAAAAAAAGGTTACAACAAACGTGAAAAAAAGATTTTCACGTGTGTTTTAATAAAAATTTTTTATTGCAAACAAACAGAGGGCGTTTTGAGTAGTTTTTTTTTATACTTAATATAAAGTATAGTCAGGCTCTGGAGATAATGTAATGAGACCCATTTAATATACAGCAAAGGGATTTAAGTTTATGTTGAAGATGCAAAATATTTACTTATAACTTATTTATGGTATTTATGTGTACTTACTGCTGTGTCAAGAAAAAGGAAAGATAATTGTTTTGTAATTTCTTCATGTACTGGTGTATTAGTGACGTAAGTATATCTGTGAAGGGACGGTTGCCACCCAGCCGGTATTTGGCTTGCTGCCAATGTTAAGTCTATGCCTGGGCCAGCAGGGCCGGTATTTTTTTGTAGAAAAGGTGTCCTCCCTAGTGAAGGGCTAAGTAGTATATCACCGCTCTCCCCTTTGCAGCAAACAGTTCCAAAATTTGACTTGGTTGTATATGAATACTTGAGCAAATACGTCTGCATGCACACACTGCATACACATGCATTTTACTCTGACACAAATACACACACTGCATACACATACATCTTACTCTCACACAAATACACACACTGCATTCACATACATCTTACTCTCACACAAATACACACACTGCATACACATGCATTTTACTCTGACACAAATAAACATACTGCATATACATATATCTTACTCTCACACAAATACACACTGTATATACATATTTCTTACTCTCACATAAATATACAAACATTCTACTCTCACACAAATACACATAAACAACAATTTACTCTCACACAAATACACATGCATTTTACTCTCACTACATGCACACACAAAACCACATACATTTTACTCTCACACTGCATGTACACACCAATACACATACATTTTACTCTCACACAAATACACACGCAAATACACATACATTTTACTCTCACACTGCATGTACACACACAAATACACATGCATTTTACTCTCACTACATGCACACAGAAATACACATACATTTTACTCTCACAGTGCATGCACACACAAATACACATACATTTTACTCTCACACTGCTTACACACACAAATACACATACATTTTACTCTCACACTGCTTACACACACAAATACACATGCATTTTACTCTCACTACATGCACACAGAAATACACATACATTTTACTCTCACAGTGCTTACACACACAAATACACATACATTTTACTCTCACACTGCTTACACACACAAATACACATACATTTTACTCTCACACTGCTTACACACACAAATACACATACATTTTACTCTCACAGTGCATGCACACACAAATACACATACATTTTACTCTCACTACATGCACGCACAAATACACATAAATATTACTCTCACACTGCATGCACACACAAATACACATACATTTTACTCTCACACTGAATGTACACACAAATACACATACATTTTACTCTCACACAAATACACATACATTTTACTCTTACACAAATACACATACATTTTACTCTCACACTGTATATTTGGCTTGCTGCCAATGTTAAGTCTATGCCGGGCCGGTATTTTTTTGTAGAAAAGGTGTCCTCCCTAGTGAAGGGGTAAGTAGTATATCACCGCTCTCCCCTTTGCAGCAAACAGTTCCAAAATTTGACTTGGTTGTATATGAATACTTGAGCAAATACGTCTGCATGCACACACTGCATACACATGCATTTTACTCTGACACAAATACACACACTGCATACACATACATCTTACTCTCACACAAATACACACACTGCATTCACATACATCTTACTCTCACACAAATACACACACTGCATACACATGCATTTTACTCTGACACAAATACACACACTGCATACACATACATCTTACTCTCACACAAATACACACACTGCATAAACATACATCTTACTCTCACACAAATACACACACAAATACACATACATCTTACTCTCACACAAATACACATACATCTTACTCTCACACAAATACACACACTGCATACACATACATCTTACTCTCACACAAATACACACACTGCATACACATGCATTTTACTCTGACACAAATAGACACATAAATACACATACATCTTACTCTCACACAAATACACACATAAATACAAATGCATTTTACTCTCACACAAATACACACACTGCATACACATATATCTTACTCTCACACAAATACACATACTGCATATACATATATCTTACTCTCACACAAATACACACACTGTATATACATATTTCTTACTCTCACATAAATACACACACTGCATATACATATATCTTACTCTCACACAAATACACACATAAAAAAATACACACATTTTTTACTCTCACACAAATACACATACACAAAAATTTTACTCTCACACAAATAAATACACATGCATTTTACTCTCACACAAATACACATACAAAAAAATTTTACTCTCACACAAATACACATGCATTTTACTCTCACTACATGCACACACAAAACCACATACATTTTACTCTCACACTGCATGTACACACAAATACACATACATTTTCTCTCACACAAACACACACACAAATACACATACATTTTACTCTCACACAAATACACAAACATTTTACTCTCACACAAATACACAAACATTCTACTCTCACACAAATACACATAAACAACAATTTACTCTCACACAAATACACATGCATTTTACTCTCACTACATGCACACACAAAACCACATACATTTTACTCTCACACTGCATGTACACACCAATACACATACATTTTACTCTCACACAAATACACACGCAAATACACATACATTTTACTCTCACACTGCATGTACACACACAAATACACATGCATTTTACTCTCACTACATGCACACAGAAATACACATACATTTTACTCTCACAGTGCATGCACACACAAATACACCTACATTTTACTCTCACACTGCTTACACACACAAATACACATACATTTTACTCTCACACTGCTTACACACACAAATACACATGCATTTTACTTTTACTACATGCACACAGAAATACACATACATTTTACTCTCACAGTGCATGCACACACAAATACACATACAGGGAGTGCAGAATTATTAGGCAAGTTGTATTTTTGAGGATTAATTTTATTATTGAACAACAACCATGTTCTCAATGAACCCAAAAAACTAATTAATATCAAAGCTGAATATTTTTGGAAGTAGTTTTTAGTTTGTTTTTAGTTTTAGCTATTTTAGGGGGATATCTGTGTGTGCAGGTGACTATTACTGTGCATAATTATTAGGCAACTTAACCCCTTAGTGACATGACTTTTTTGGCTTGTCCGACGCTTGGTGACATGGGCTGTTTTAACATTTCTGAGGTGTATGTGTTTTGCTGTAATTTATTTCTGTCTCATTTAGTGTACCCGCACAAACTATATATCGTTTTTATCGTTATAAGAAGGGCTTTCTTTTGATACCATTGTTTTGATAATAGCATATAATTTGATGTAAAAAAAATAATAAAATATGGCAAAAAAATTGAAAAAATAATTTTTTTATGACTTTTATTTGAAAAATTGTATATTCATGTACAAGAGACAACAAAAAAACACTGCTAAAAAGTTTCTAATATATGTCCTGAGTTCAGAAATAGCCCATGTTTTTATGTTTTTGTGCTTTTTTATTCATGTTACAGGGCCAGAACTATAAGTGGTGCAAAGCTATTTTAAAATCCTTTCTTTCAAAATTAGCGATAGTGACATTGTAACACTGATTTCTGTACTAAATCCATGAATGACCCCCAACATGTACATATTTTTGAAAACAAGACAACTCAGGGCATTTAACTTGGGGTATTTTGACACATTTCATGTAGCCATTTTACCACCAATCTATGCCAAAGTTTGCAGCAAAAAATCTTTTTTTTAAATTTTTCACATATATTGCAATTTAGGTAAACATTACCTTAAAATGTGAAGGGGTATTTCCAAATAACAACTCAATATGTGTTCAGCAACATCTCCTGAGTACAGGGATACCACCCATGCATAGGTTTGTTGGTTTGTTTTGGGGCTAAAAGGCCACATTTAGGGGGTGCGCATTTTGGTTTTCCAACTTGGAATTCTGACATGCAGAAAACTTGTGCCCATGTCCCATTTGGGACATTTTTGAAGCCAGAAAGTGTATTCTATCCCACAAAACCATATATTTTTTAAACTAGACACCCTAGGGTATTTCAAATGGTAGTATTTTAACACTTTCCATGCACTAATTATACTACCAGCCTATGTCAATGTTATGGATAGTAATTTTTTTTCACATACATAGTACTTCAGGCATGAATTCACAGATCCTGTTATATGTCAGTGCCAAACAACACCTCAATATGTGTTCAGCAACATCTCCTGAGTACAGGAATACCCCCCATGTATAGGTTGGTTAGGTTATTTGGGGGTTAAAAGGCCACATTTGAGAGGTGCGCTTTTTGGTTTTCCAACTTGGAATTCTGACGTGCAGAAAACCTGCGCCCATGTCCCATTTGGGACATTTTTGAAGCCAAAAAGTGTATTCTATCCCACAAAACCATATATTTTTGAAAACTAGACACCCTAGGGTATTTCAAATGGTAGTATTTTAACACTTTCCATGCACTAATTATACTAACAGCCTATGTCAATGTTATGGATAGTAATTTTTTTTCACATACATAGTACTTTGGGCATGAATTCACAGATCCTGTTATATGTCAGTGCCAAACAACACCTTAATATGTGTTCAGCAACATCTCCTGAGTACAGGGATACCACCCATGTGTAGGTTAGTTAGATTATTTGGGGGTTAAAAGGCCACATTTGAGAGGTGCGCTTTTTGGTTTTCCAACTTGGAATTCTGACGTGCAGAAAACCTGCGCCCATGTCCCATTTGGGACATTTTTGAAGCCAAAAAGTGTATTCTACCCCACAAAACCATATATTTTTGAAAACTAGACACCCTAGGGTATTTCAAATGGTAGTATTTTAACACTTTTCATGCACTAATTCTACCACCAGCCTATGTCAATGTTATGGATAGTAATTTGTTTTTCACATTCATTGTACATCGGGCATGAATTCACAGACCCTATTATGTGTCAGTGCCAAACAACACCTTAATATGTGTTCAGATACCACCCATGTGTAGGTTAGTTAGATTATTTGGGGGCTAAAAGGCCACGTTTAGGGGGGGTGCATTTCCAACTTGGAATTTTGACATGTAGTCAGCCTGCGCCCATGTTCCATTTGGGACCCTTTTGAAGCCTGTCAAAGTATTTTACCCCATAAAACCATATATTTTGGAAAACTAGACATCCTAGGGTATTTAAAATTGTGGTATTTTAACACTTTCCAAGTGCTAATTCTACCACCAACCTATGTCAAAGGGATGGGATGTCATTTTTTCCCCACACACATTGTAGTTCAGGCAGGAATTTTCAGATTCTGGTATTTGCCACTGCCAACCAACACCTCAATATGTGTTCAGCAACATCTCCTGAGTACAGGGATACCCCCCATGCATAGGTTTGTTGGTTTGTATTGGGTCTAAAATTCCACATTTAGTGGGTACGCAATTCCAACCTGGAATTTTGACATGTAGTCAGCCTGCGCCCATGTTCCATTTGGAACATTTTTGAAGCCGTCCAATGAATTTTACCCCATCAAACCATATATTTTTGGAAAATAGACATCCTAAGGTATTTCAAATGGTGGTATTTTAATACTGTATAGGTACTAATTCTACCACCAGCCTTTGTAAAAGTTTGTGGTAGTACTTTTTTGGGAGTTTTTTTTCCACATGCATTGTACTTCAGGCATGAATCCACAGATTCTGGTATATGTCACTGCCAAACAACAACCCAATATGTGTTCAGCAACATCTCCCGAGTACAGGGATAGCACCCATGCATAGGTTTGTTGGTTTGTTTTTGGCTAGAAGGCAACATTTGTGAGATGCGCATCTCAAAATTCCAACTTGGAATTTTGACATGTAGTCAACCTGCGTCCGTGTCCTTTATGGGATATATCTTTGAAGCCAGCCAATGTAATTTACCCCCACCAAACCATATATTTTTTTATCGGTAGACCCCCATCACTACTTGTGGCAAGGGCTCAGCAGCCACCGATACATCGCTAGATGATGTATCAGAAAGCTGAATAGGGTCAAAATCGAACCCTGAGTCCGCGGCCTCAGAATCAGTGCGTAAGCAGTGATCTCGAGCAAAGAAGGGGTTAATAGCTCTTAGAAGAGCCTATCTAGTACTGTAATACATTACAGTACAAAGAAATTAATCCATAAAACAGTGCAGACAGCAAAACATACTGTTGCTGTGCAAGATTACTGCTTACACAGTGATGAATGGCAGGGAAGGGGTTAATACACAGTGAAAGACTTTCATAAAACCTGCCAATTTTATAAAATGTTTATATCACTAATACTGATCTGTCTCTTTCCGTCACAAAAATGTAAGTGAGGAGAGGGAGGCAGATCAATATTTGTGAATATTGATCCGATTAATTTTGATCTGACCAGGGCGAATGGTGAGCTTAATTGAGAAATCACCAAACCGCCTTTGCCACTAATTCGCTGTTACTGATCGCTATGCGCTCAGGCAGCTTAAAAAAAAAAACTCTAATATTTTTACTTTACATGTAATCCCCTAGCGGGTATGTGTAAAAAAAATAAATAAATAAATAAATATGCAGACAGATAAAAATTGCTTTGGCGTCAATATCATTGCGTAAGCAGTGATCGACGGCAAATAAGGGGTTAATAACTCTTAGAAGAGCCTTTTTAGTACTGTAATAAATTACAGTACAAAAAAAATTAACCCCTAAAAAATGCACAAACAGCAAAAATAAATGCGCTGATGTGCACGATCACTGCTTATGCAAGATCAGTGGCAGGGGTTAAACGCAGGGAATTGCTTTAATAAACATTTTTTTATTGTTTTATTATTTGTGTGTTGTGTATTTATTGTTTTTTTTTAACTTTTACTTACTTTTAGAACTTTGATCTGTCTCTCTCCCTCACTAAAAAAAATGTGAGGAGAGGGAGGCAGATCATAACTGGTCAGATCAATATAGAGTTAATATTGATCTGACCAGTCAGTGGGGATGTTCAGGAGAGCATCCCCACTGCCTGTCAGTGTGCCTGGCAGTCACTGATTGCCTCTGTGAAGAGGCAATCGTGTGACAGCCAGAGAGCACAGGAAGCAGGTACTTCCTGCCTCCTGTGCTCTTGCCCTTAGAAGGGCAGCACCATCTTGGTAACTCAGTGACCAAGATCGTGCATTTTTTTTTTGTGTTTCTGATTGCCTCGACTTGCGAGGCAATCAGAAACACTTTCTGAGCATAGGAAGCGAAAGATTCGCTTCCTATGCTCATTTTTTAAATGCCCGCGTTTTAAAGGCTCTGTGCCTTTAAAACCGGCATTTCGATCGCTCTCCGGAGCGATCGAAATGCCGACGGGCATTTTTTTTAGCATTGTACGATGCTTCCACACGGAAGCATCGTTACAATGCCGCTTGAGCACTGAAAGCGGAAAAAAATCCGCTTTCAGTGCTCGTTTTGACACAGGACGGACTAGGTCACTAACGGACGGACCTAGTCCGTCCTGTGTCGCCAAGGAGTTAACAAAAAACAAATATATACCCATTTCAATTATTTATTTTTACCAGTGAAACCAATATAACATCTCAACATTCACAAATATACATTTCTGACATTCAAAAAAACAACAAAAACAAATCAGTGACCAATATAGCCACCTTTCTTTGCAAGGACACTCAAAAGCCTGCCATCCATGGATTCTGTCAGTGTTTTGATCTGTTCACCATCAACATTGCGTGCAGCAGCAACCACAGCCTCCCAGACACTGTTCAGAGAGGTGTACTGTTTTCCCTCCTTGTAAATCTCACATTTGATGATGGACCACAGGTTCTCAATGGGGTTCAGATCAGGTGAACAAGGAGGCCATGTCATTAGATTTTCTTCTTTTATACCCTTTCTTGCCAGCCACGCTGTGGAGTACTTGGACGCGTGTGATGGAGCATTGTCCTGCATGAAAATCATGTTTTTCTTGAAGGATGCAGACTTCTTCCTGTACCACTGCTTGAAGAACTGGGAGTTGAGCTTGACTCCATCCTCAACCCGAAAAGGCCCCACAAGCTCATCTTTGATGATACCAGCCCAAACCAGTACTCCACCTCCACCTTGCTGGCGTCTGAGTCGGACTGGAGCTCTCTGTCCTTTACCAATCCAGCCACGGGCCCATCCATCTGGCCCATCAAGACTCACTCTCATTTCATCAGTCCATAAAACCTTAGAAAAATCAGTCTTGAGATATTTCTTGGCCCAGTCTTGACGTTTCAGCTTGTGTGTCTTGTTCAGTGGTGGTCGTCTTTCAGCCTTTCTTACCTTGGCCATGTCTCTGAGTATTGCACACCTTGTGCTTTTGGGCACTCCAGTGATGTTGCAGCTCTGAAATATGGCCAAACTGGTGGCAAGTGGCATCGTGGCAGCTGCACGCTTGACTTTTCTCAGTTCATGGGCAGTTTTTCCACACGCTTCTTGCGACCCTGTTGACTATTTTGAATGAAACGCTTGATTGTTCGATGATCACGCTTCAGAAGCTTTGCAATTGTAAGAGTGCTGCATCCCTCTGCAAGATATCTCACTATTTTTCTGAGCCTGTCAAGTCCTTCTTTTGACCCATTTTGCCAAAGGAAAGGAAGTTGCCTAATAATTATGCACACCTGATATAGGGTGTTGATGTCATTAGACCACACCCCTTCTCATTACAGAGATGCATATCACCTAATATGCTTAATTGGTAGTAGGCTTTCGAGCCTATACAGCTTGGAGTAAGACAACATGCATAAAGAGGATGATGTGGTCAAAATACTCATTTGCCTAATAATTCTGCACTCCCTGTACATTTTACTCTCACACAAATACACACACAAATACACATACATTTTACTCTCACACTGCTTACACACACAAATACACATACATTTTACTCTCACAGTGCATGCACACACAAATACACATACATTTTACTCTCACACTGCTTACACACACAAATACCCATACATTTTACTCTCACTACATGCACGCACAAATACACATAAATATTACTCTCACGCTGCATGCACACACAAATACACATACATTTTACTCTCACACTGCATGTACACACAAATACACATACATTTTACTCTCACACAAATACACATACATTTTACTCTCACACAAATACACACACAAATACACATATATATTACTCTCACACTGCATGCACACACAAATACACATACATTTTACTCTCACACACAAAACAATACCCATACATTTTACTCTCACTACATGCACACACAAATACACATACATATTACTCTCACACTGTATGCACACACACATACACATACATTTTACTCTTACACTGCATGCACACACAAATACACATACATTTCAGAGAGACATTACAGGGGGGAAGTGAGACATTACAGGGGGAAAGAGACACTATAGGGGGGAGAGAGACATTACAGGGGGGAAAGTGAGACACTTCAGGGGGTAGAGAGCGAGAGAGACATTACGGGGGGGAGTGAGACATTACAAGGGGGAAAAGAAAAGCATTACAGGGGGAAGAGAGACACTATAGGGGGGAGAGTGAGAGGTCTATTACGAGGGGAAGAGAGACACTATAGGGTAGAGAGCGAGAGAGACATTACGGGGGGGAGTGAGACACTACAGGGGGGAGAGAGCGAGAGAGACATTACGGGGGGGAGTGAGACATTACAAGGGGGAAAAGAAAAGCATTACAGGGGGAAAAAGAGACACTATAGGGGGGGAGAGTGAGAGGTCTAATACGGGGGAGAGAACGAAAGAGACATTACAGGGGGAAAGTGAGACATTACAGGGGGGAGAGAGAGACATTATAGGTGAGGGGGAGTGAGAGAGACATTACGGGGGGGGGGGGGGGGGAGTCATTACGGGAGGTGAAAGTTAAGCATTACAGAGGGGGGGGGGGGGGGGGGTGGAGACATCACAAAGGGAAAGAGAGACAATTTTTTTTTCCAGGGCTGATTTTTGTTCCCAGTCCTGCACTGGCTATATATATATAAATAAGTACACAGTAAGGATTAAACCAATAAATCCATATATGTATTAAAATATACTTGCAATAAACCTTGGGTTTATAGCCCCTTTACTAGGCTTGCCACCTGGCAGGCTGAGAGAATTGTCTTGCTGCCACTGCTAAGTCTATGGAGGCAGTAGCACAACCACAAGTACTGGGGTCTCATGATCTCTGCAGCTATCTGACCCTGACTATAACCCTATTATAATAAAATATGGCTTCTGGTGATGTGTAATATGACTGTACCTCACACACAAGCACACACAGCTGGACAGTGTATCACGTGTTTACTATTGTGATGGGTCCAGGGTCATTTAGAAATCTTCCAGGGTTACCAGTGCCGTCTTTCCGCATGGGCATTATGGCGAGTTGTAAGGGCCCCGATTATTTTAATTTATTTTCTGCAGCCGCATCCACTAGATGCGATCCGAGAAAAAAACCAAAAAAACTTCTTGTCATTGCCACCAGATTTGACAGCAAGTCATATCCGGTGGCGTTGTGTCCCTCCTCTGTGCAGGAGGGAAGAAGAGATGGACGGCGACACGGAGCACCAAGGAGGTGGTGAGTACTGGGGAAGGGGGAGTGGAGGGTGCACAATAACGCTGGCAAATTAGATGCAAAAGAACACGGGCATATAATTGGTCAGATTGGCGGCTGGGGCATATTAATAGCTAATACTGGCATACTATTGGTCAAATTGGTGGCTGGGGCATATTAATAGCTAATACTGGCATACTATTGGTCAAATTGGTGGCTGGGGCATATTAATAGCTAATACTGGCATACTATTGGTCAAATTGGTGGCTGGGGCATATTAATAGCTAATACTGGCATACTATTGGTCAAATTGGCGGCTGGGGCATATTAATAGCTAATACTGGCATACTATTGGTCAAATTGGTGGCTGGGGCATATTAATAGCTAATACTGGCATACTATTGGTCAAATTTGCGGCTGGGGCATATTAATAGCTAATACTGGCATACTATTGGTCAAATTGGCGGCTGGGGCATATTAATAGTTAACACTGGCATATTATTGGTCAAATTGGCGGCTGGGGCATATTAATAGTTAACACTGGCATATTATTGGTCAAATTGGCAGCTGGGGCATGTTAATAGCTAACACTGGCATATTATTCGTCAAATTGGAGGCTGGGGCATGTCAATAGTTAACACTTGCAAATTATTGGTCAAATTGGCTGGGGCATATTAATAGTTAATATTGGTATATTATTGGTCAAATTGCGGCTGGGGCATTTGATTAGCTAACACTGGCATATTATTGGTCAAGTTGGGGGCTGGGGCATATTAATAGTTAACACTGGCATATTATTGGTCAAATTGGCAGCTGGGGCATGGTAATAGCTAACACTGGCATATTATTGGTCAAATTGGAGGCTGGGGCATGTTAATGGCTAACACTGGCATATTATTGGTCAAATTGGCGGCTGGGGCATATTAATAGCTAATACTGGCATATTATTGGTCAAATTGGCGGCTGGGGCATATTAATAGTTAACACTGGCATTTAATTGGTCAAATTGTCGGCTGGGGCAAATTAATAGTTAACATTGGCATATTATTGGTCAAATTGGCAGCTGGGGCATGTTAATAGCTAACACTGGCATATTATTGGTCAAATTGGAGGCTGGGGCATGTCAATAGTTAACACTTGCAAATTATTGGTCAAATTGGCTGGGGCATATTAATAGTTAATATTGGTATATTATTGGTCAAATTGCGGCTGGGGCATTTGAATAGCTAACACTGGCATATTATTGGTCAAATTGGGGGCTGGGGCATATTAATAGTTAATACTGCCAAATTATTGGTCGAATTGGCTGGGGCATATTAATAGTTAATACTGGCATATTAATTGGCTGGGGCATATTAATAGTTAATACTGGCATACTAATTGGCTGGGGCATGTTAATAGTTAACACTGGCAAATTATTGGTCAAATTGGCGGCTGGGGCATATTAATAGTTAACACTGGCATTTAATTGGTCAAATTGGCGGCTGGGGCATGTTAATGGCTAACACTGGCATATTATTGGTCAAATTGGAGGCTGGGGCATGTTAATAGCTAACACTGGCATATTATTCGTCAAATTGGAGGCTGGGGCATGTTAATAGTTAACACTGGCAAATTATTGGTCAAATTGGCTGGGGCATATTAATAGTTAATATTGGTATATTATTGGTCAAATTGCGGCTGGGGCATTTTAATAGCTAACACTGGCATAT
The DNA here is from genome assembly GCA_036172795.1 of Pelodytes ibericus. Classification (NCBI taxonomy): domain Eukaryota; kingdom Metazoa; phylum Chordata; class Amphibia; order Anura; family Pelodytidae; genus Pelodytes; species Pelodytes ibericus. The sequence continues at coordinate 207,388,237 of CM069860.1, forward strand.
TATTGGTCAAATTGGGGGCTGGGGCATATTAATAGTTAATACTGCCAAATTATTGGTCGAATTGGCTGGGGCATATTAATAGTTAATACTGGCATATTAATTGGCTGGGGCATATTAATAGTTAATACTGGCATACTAATTGGCTGGGGCATGTTAATAGTTAACACTGGCAAATTATTGGTCAAATTGTCGGCTGGGGCATGTTAATGGCTAACACTGGCATATTATTGGTCAAATTGTCGGCTGGGGCATATTAATAGTTAATACTGACATATTATTGGTCAGATTGCCGGCTGGGCCATATTAATAGCTAACACTGGCATATTATTGGTCAAATTGGAGGCTGGGGCATGTGAATAGTTAACACTGGCAAATTATTGGTCAAATTGGCTGGGGCATATTAATAGTTAATATTGGTATATTATTGGTCAAATTGCGGCTGGGGCATTTTAATAGCTAACACTGGCATATTATTGGTCAAATTGGGGGCTGGGGCATATTAATAGTTAATACTGCCAAATGATTGGTCAAATTGGCTGGGGCATATTAATAGTTAATACTGGCATATTAATTGGCTGGGGCATATTAATAGTTAATACTGGCATATTAATTGGGAAATTGACTGGGGCATATTAATTTGCAAATTGACTAGGGCATATTAATAGTTAATACTGGCATATTAATTGGCAAATTGGCTGGGGCATATTAAATTGCAAAATAATACTGGCATATTATTGGGAAAATTGAATGGCATATTAATGGCAAAATAACACTGGCATATTAATGGGCACATTGGCCGTGACATATTAATGAGCAAACTAACAGTGGCATACTAATACTTAATGGGCACCTGGCTGGGAAATATTTTAATGGGCATACTGTGGCATATTTTTGGGACATACTGTGGCACATTTAATCAGCAAACTAACAATGGCATATGTTAATGGCATAGTGACTGTGTGTGTGTGACAGACTGAGTGTGTATGACAGACATTCTGTATGTGTGTGACTACGTGTGATTGAGTGTAGTATAGATTTTTTTTGCTGACTCCTTAAACTCTGTTAAGTTTGTCAAGCCCTGCTAAGTCCTTTAGGTTCAATGTGGGTGCAGAGGAATGGAATAAAACCAAGAAATGCAATTTATCAATAACCTTTTTATTACATATGAAAATAGTTGAATATTAAAAAAACTCATAATCAAATAAGTATAAATGCAACTAATTGTATTAATAGATATCATATATATATAGAGAGATGTCTGTGTATAGATAGGCTTGTGATATGTGTGTAAATATATATTTTCGTTGTGTTATAATTGTACTATAGATGAATGTGGCCTGCAGTCACCTCACGGGGCTCCCGTGTATGGCATATTTATTGGGCTCCCATGTGTGAGATAATTAAAGAGCTCTGGTCTGTGGCATATTTAATGGCCCTGTGTGTGAGATAGCTAATGGGACTCCTGTGTGTGGCATAGTTAAGGGACTCCTGTGTGTGGCATAGCTAATGGGGCTCCTGTGTGTGGCATAGCTAATGGGGCTCCTGTGTGTGACATAGCTAATGGGGCTCCTGTGTGTGGCATAGCTAATGGGGCTCCTGTGTGTGGCATAGCTAATGGGGCTCCAGTGTGTGGCATAACTAATGGGACTCCTGTGTGTGGCATAGCTAATGGGGCTCCTGTGTGTGGCATAGCTAATGGGGCTCCTGTATGTGGCATAGCTAATGGGGCTCCTGTGTGTGGCATAGCTAATGGGGCTCCTGTGTGTGGCATAGCTAATGGGGCTCCTGTGTGTGGCATAGCTAATGGGGCTCCTGTGTGTGGCATAGCTAATGGGACTCCTGTGTGTGGCATAGTTAATGGGGCTCCTGTGTGTGGCATAGCTAATGGGGCTCCTGTATGTGGCATAGCTAATGGGGCTCCTGTGTGTGGCATAGCTAATGGGGCTCCTGTGTGTGGCATAGCTAATGGGGCTCCTGTATGTGGCATAGCTAATGGGGCTCCTGTGTGTGGCATAGCTAATGGGGCTCCTGTGTGTGGCATAGCTAATGGGACTCCTGTGTGTGACATAGCTAATGGGGCTCTTGGTAGTGGATGTATGGAATAGTCTTCCAGTAGAAGTGGTAGAGGTTAATACAGTGAAGGAGTTTAAGCATGCATGGGATAGGTATAAGGCTATCCTAGATATAAGATAAGGCCAGGGACTAATGATAGTATTACATTACTGAGAGGGTAGTGGATGCATGGAATAGTCTTCCAGTAGACGTGGTAGAGGTTAATACAGTGAAGGAGTTTAAGCATGCATGGGATAGGTATAAGGTTATCCTAGATATAAGATAAGGTCAGGGACTAATGAAAGTATTACTTTACTGAGAGGGTAGTGGATGCATGGAATAGTCTTCCAGTAGAAGTGGTAGAGGTTAATACAGTGAAGGAGTTTAAGCATGCATGGGATAGGTATAAGGTTATCCTAGATATAAGATAAGGTCAGGGACTAATGAAAGTATTACATTACTGAGAGGGTAGTGGATGTATGGATTAGCCTTCCAGTAGAAGTGGTAGAGGTTAATACAGTGAAGGAGTTTAAGCATGCGTGGGATAGGTATAAGGCTATCCTAGATATAAGATAAGGCCAGGGACTAATGAAAGTATTACATTACTGAGAGGGTAGTGGATGTATGGAATAGTCTTCCAGTAGAAGTGGCAGAGGTTAATACAGTGAAGGAGTTTAAGCATGCGTGGGATAGGTATAAGGCTATCCTAGATATAAGATAAGGCCAGGGACTAATGAAAGTATTACATTACTGAGAGAGTAGTGGGTGTATGGAATAGTCTTCCAGTAGAAGTGGTAGAGGTTAATACAGTGACGGAGTTTAAGCATGCATGGGATAGGTATAAGGCTATCCTAGATATAAGATAAGGTCAGGGACTAATGAAAGTATTACTTTACTGAGAGGGTAGTGGATACATGGAATAGTCTTCCAGTAGAAGTGGTAGAGGTTAATACAGTGAAGGAGTTTAAGCATGCATGGGATAGGTATAAGGCTATCCTAGATATAAGATAAGGCCAGGGACTAATGAAAGTATTACTTTACTGAGAGGGTAGTGGATGTATGGAATAGTCTTCCAGTAGAAGTGGTAGAGGTTAATACAGTGAAGGAGTTTAAGCATGCATGGGATAGGTATAAGGCTATCCTAGATATAAGATAAGGCCAGGGACTAATGAAAGTATTACTGTACTGAGAGGGTAGTGGATGCATGGAATAGTCTTCCAGTAGAAGTGGTAGAGGTTAATACAGTGAAGGAGTTTAAGCATGCATGGGATAGGTATAAGGCTATCCTAGATATAAGATAAGGCCAGGGACTAATGAAAGTATTACATTACTGAGAGGGTAGTGGATTTATGGAATAGTCTTCCAGTAGAAGTGGTAGAGGTTAATACAGTGAAGGAGTTTAAGCATGCATGGGATAGGTATAAGGCTATCCTAGATATAAGATAAGGCCAGGGACTAATGAAAGTATTACATTACTGAGAGGGTAGTGGATGTATGGAATAGTCTTCCAATAGAAGTGGTAGAGGTTAATACAGTGAAGGAGTTTAAGCATGCATGGGATAGGCACAAGGCTATCCTAGATATAAGATAAGGCCAGGGACTAATGAAAGTATTACATTACTGAGAGGGTAGTGGATGTATGGAATAGTCTTCCAGTAGAAGTGGTAGAGGTTAATACAGTGAAGTAGTTTAAGCATGCATGGGATAGGTATAAGGCTATCCTAGATATAAGATAAGGCCAGGGACTAATGAAAGTATTACATTACTGAGAGGGTAGTGGATGTATGGAATGGTCTTCCAGTAGAAGTGGTAGAGGTTAATACAGTGAAGGAGTTTAAGCATGCATGGGATAGGTATAAGGCTATCCTAGATATAAGATAAGGCCAGGGACTAATGAAAGTATTACTTTACTGAGAGGGTAGTGGATGTATGGAATAGTCTTCCAGTAGAAGTGGTAGAGGTTAATACAGTGAAGGAGTTTAAGCATGCATGGGATAGGTATAAGGCTATCCTAGATATAAGATAAGGCCAGGGACTAATGAAAGTATTACTGTACTGAGAGGGTAGTGGATGCATGGAATAGTCTTCCAGTAGAAGTGGTAGAGGTTAATACAGTGAAGGAGTTTAAGCATGCATGGGATAGGTATAAGGCTATCCTAGATATAAGATAAGGCCAGGGACTAATGAAAGTATTACATTACTGAGAGGGTAGTGGATTTATGGAATAGTCTTCCAGTAGAAGTGGTAGAGGTTAATACAGTGAAGGAGTTTAAGCATGCATGGGATAGGTATAAGGCTATCCTAGATATAAGGCCAGGGACTAATGAAAGTATTACATTACTGAGAGGGTAGTGGATGTATGGAATAGTCTTCCAGTAGAAGTGGTAGAGGTTAATACAGTGAAGGAGTTTAAGCATGCATGGGATAGGCACAAGGCTATCCTAGATATAAGATAAGGCCAGGGACTAATGAAAGTATTACATTACTGAGAGGGTAGTGGATGTATGGAATGGTCTTCCAGTAGAAGTGGTAGAGGTTAATACAGTGAAGGAGTTTAAGCATGCATGGGATAGGTATAAGGCTATCCTAGATATAAGATAAGGCCAGGGACTAATGAAAGGATTACTTTACTGAGAGGGTAGTGGATGTATGGAATAGTCTTCCAGTAGAAGTGGTAGAGGTTAATGCAGTGAAGGAGTTTAAGCATGCATGGGATAGGTATAAGGCTATCCTAGATATAAGATAAGGCCAGGGACTAATGAAAGGATTACTTTACTGAGAGGGTAGTGGATGCATGAATTAGTCTTCCAGTAGAAGTGGTAGAGGTTAATACAGTGAAGCAGTTTAAGCATGCGTGGGATAGGTATAAGGCTATCCTAGATATAAGATAAGGCCAGGGACTAATAAAAGTATTACTTTACTGAGAGGGTAGTGGATGCATGGAATAGTCTTCCAGTAGAAGTGGTAGAGGTTAATACAGTGAAGGAGTTTAAGCATGCGTTGGATAGGTATAAGGCTATCCTAGATATAAGATAAGGCCAGGGACTAATGAAAGTATTACTTTACTGAGAGGGTAGTGGATGCATGAAATAGTCTTCCAGTAGAAGTGGTAGAGGTTAATACAGTGAAGCAGTTTAAGCATGCGTGGGATAGGTATAAGGCTATCCTAGATTTAAGATAAGGCCAGGGACTAATGAAAGTATTATTTTACTGAGAGGGTAGTGGATGAATGGAATAGTCTTCCAGTAGAAGTGGTAGAGGTAAACACAGTGAAGGAGTTTAAGCATGCATTTGATAGGTATAAGGCTATCCGAGATAAAAGATAAGGCCAGGGACTAATAAAAATATTACTTTACTGAGAGGGTAGTGGATGTATGGAATAGCCTTCCAGTAGAAGTGGTAGAGGTTAATACAGTGAAGGAGTTTAAGCATGCATTTGATAGGAATAAGGCTATCCTAGGTATAAGATAAGGCCAGGGACCAATGAAAGTATTACATTACTGAGAGGGTAGTGGATGTATGGAAAAGCCTTCCAGTTGAAGTGGTAGAGGTTAATACAGTGAAGGAGTTTAAGCATGCATGGGATAGGTATAAGGCTATCTTAGATATAAGATAAGGCCAGGGACTAATGAAAGTATTACATTACTGAGAGGGTAGTGGATGCATGGAATAGTCTTCCAGTAGAAGTGGTTGAGGTTAATATAGTGAAGGAGTTTAAGCATGCATGGGATAGGTACAAGGCTATCCTAGATATAAGATAAGGCCAGGGACTAATGAAATGATTACTTTACTGAGAGGGTAGTGGATGTACAATGCAGCGAGGGAGAGGCTCACATTTCTAAGCAAGAACCATGTAGTTCTTGATGAGAAACATTAGGTGACCAGGATTATTCTTCACAAAGTTTTAAACATTATAAGGCCTGAAAAGCACAATGTTGAAATGTTTGTTTCTAAACCAACTTTCTGATGATTAATTGTTTAATATACACAATTAATAAATAATTTAACAATTAAACTACAAAGTCTTGGGTTATTTTTTTGTTGATGCACATTGTAGGTGGGGTCGTGTTTTTATGGACGTTATGGGTGGGGTTATGGACGGGCTGAGGGGAGGGGCCATGGGCTTGCTTTTGCCCAGGGGCCCACACAGGTCAAAATACACCCCTGAGGGTTACATAGTATTCATTTTTACATGTTCTTCAATCCGGGCAGCGCATGTGGAGGACAATACAGTGAGTACAGCACGATGACCACCAGGGGCGCTGTTGCCAACGCAGGTCTTGCATTGTGAAGCAGCAGATGTGTGTGAACTCTATGACATTAACTCACTCGGGTAGTGACGCTGCTTCCGGTCAGCTGATCATACGGTGAGTGAGAGAGCTTGAGACAGGTAAATCAGGTCCGTATTCCTCGTGATTCGCATTGACCGAAGCAGTCTGACCGAAGAGAGGGGCGCATAGGAGGCAGGACTATTAATACCGGAACGGGGAAGAGAGACAGCGGGTTACAGATCTAGGGCGCTGGAGAGCGACGGCTGGGTGACATGTGAGGGGTGACCATGTGAGGGGTGACCATGTGAGGGGTGACCATGTGAGGGGTGACCATGTGAGGGGTGACTGCTGGGCACCGGGGTGAGGGGGTAGATTATGCCTGGTTTATACAGGGGGAGAGAGAATAGATAAGGTTCCTGTTTCTGACACTATGTGTGATTTTGATTCTCTAGGTCAGGTACAATGGTGTGCATCCCATGCATTGTCATTCCAGTCCTCCTCTGGGTTTACAAGAAGTTTCTGGAGCCCATTGTGTACCCTTTCATCGCACCATTCATCAACCGCATCTGGCCCAAGAAAGCAGTGCAAAGTGTCACTGATTCCAGTAAAAAGGAAACCAATGGGACCTGCAAGGTATGGAGCTGCAGTCTGCAACCATAACTGCTGCCATGTCAGTAAATCGTTTGGTTGGGTCAGGGTTGATTTTACATGTCTTTGCTGAAAGCATGGCATAGTGTGCACCTAACAGGCATCCTGGCAGATTCTCTATTAGGCACTGCTGATGGGCTGTGCTTTGCGCTGACTTCAGTCCAAATGACATGTACAGACTTTGCATGGCACTTTGTACTGGGCCTCTTCATTCGGATCAGCTGTGCACACGCCAAAAGCCTTTACTTAACATAGCAGCTTGCACGGTCACTATACTGCAGTATAGCTATAGATTGTTTCAGTTGGTCTATTGAGAAGATTAATTCCAAACTTTATTATTATTAAATCCTAAAATATCCAGTTTTCTTTGTGATTGTGAATTTTTAAGGATAGTGCCATTATTGCTTACGCTGTGAATGTAGAGAGTGAAAAATGATTTGTACATTGTGTATAATGGTAATTTCTGGCGCAAGGGTCTAAGTCAGCAGAAACATTAAGTTGGTTTCCATGGTGATTGGACCATTTAGAACTTTGCCCCACAATTGATCTTCATACATAACCCTCTTCATTTTAGCAGATTTGAATGCAGATAAAATAAGAGTAAATGTGTCTCTGATGTCTCCTGTATAGGACACCAGAGACACACATATTAAAATATATTTTTCTCCTAATTTAGATATTGGCTTTCAATTCTGTTAACACATTTTCTAGTGATTTTTGGATCATATTTTATTCTCTGCATTCCATGTATAAACAGTGTTTAGATGTCTCTATGACGAGAATTTGACGAAAGCTGCAGGTGTGTCACTTATCTTAAACACCACCCTGGGTAAAGAAATAGCCTAAAACAATTACTACATGTTAAAGCTGACACTAATTTAAAAAATACATGATTTTATTTCTTTTATTTTTGCAATAGTTACCTGAAAACTTACATGCCAACACAGTGGATAGATCATTTTTTTAATTCACAATATAAGCAATGTTTAGATGTCCCATTTAAAGTAAAAATAAGTGCATTTCACATGTTATAAATATTTGTGCAATAAGCAGATAATGTTGATAATGGTGGCAATACCTCTTTAATGCTTAAGTAGCTATCCTTCCTCCATACTTTGTTTTGACATAGCTGTGCCTAATATATATTGGGAGCCAGTCAAAGAGCTGCCATAGAAATACATGGGAATTTCAAACTTAAGATCAAAGTAGCAGAGCTGTTAAAACTCTCCCATTGCAGCTGCATTGGAGACTTTTTCCAACTCCATTAATTTGGCCTAAAGTTTGAAATAAATACTCCATATTCTCAGTGCAAGCCATGTTTAGGTGATGGAGTCCCATTACGAGAACTGTTTTCATGATTTCTCAGTCTAAGTCTCACACATTTAATTTATGTTTTTAACCTTTTGCAGCCTGACAGCAATGGGATATCGAATGGAAGTACTGCACAGGGACAAGCGGTCCCCAATAAAAAGAGTGACTGACACCGCTCCCGACAGAGGAACGGACCTGGGACTCTCTCTCTTTAAATGTATAGATTGAAAGGACTCTCATTCGTTGTCTGGTGATGACACGACACACAGGAAGAATTGTATTTATTTACCGTAGAATGACAAAAACAATAAATCTTTGTAAATATTAATATATTGCATTCCAGATTTTAGATATAATCCTATTACTTGTTTACTGATTTATAACTGCGTATAAAAAAAATAAAAATAACTATGTGAAATCTTAATATCTGCCTGTTAAATGTGTTTCTTGATAGGTGTACCTTAAAAGTATGTTGTTACTAAATAACCTTGTAGAGCAGACAGTTTGAGAAAAGTGGCTGAGCATAATTGGAATTGTATTCCTAAGTTTTAGATGATAATTGCCAAGTGTCCAGCTAGCATATTATTGAACTGAGCATGATGGGAAATGTAGCTTCCAGCAATCTTCACTTCAGTTTTCCCTGATTGAAATAAGTTAACAAGGCTGAAATTCCAAGTCATAATATGCGTAACCCCACGTGGGTTGTAAGGGACTGAGGTAAAGCTGGTTAGGGTAGAGATCCTCTGTGTGTGCTCGGTGAGATACCTGGATCTGGCTGATCCCCAATCAGCACAGGCCCCTCTGCTTCCTGCTGCCATGTTGCTGCAGAACAACGAGTGTTATGTAATCTCCAAAAGATCTGACAGCACTGACCCCCTACTGCCCCTTGAACCACCAGGTAAAGCAATCCTCCTATTCTGGGACCATGTCCCGGAGGGAGGAAAGCTCAGCGGGGGAGAAAAAAAAAGTGACAATGATAGCCCTGGAGTCTTGGGGCTAAACCTCCATTCGGGCCGAGCTGTAAGTATTTTATATTTTAAGCAATGCAAAATATAAATCATGCATTTTAAGGTACTCTGAAAGCACATTAATATGCTTTGACATTTGGAAGGTGCATTTTGGCACCAGCCAGTCCCTTTAAGAGATTAATAGCCAAGTTGGAAAGACAGGAATTTTTCAAACTTGGCTATTAATGTCTGATTTTTGCAGTTCACTTGTCTGTCGGTTCTAGTTATTAGCTCTCATTGTCTATTAATGCAGATTCTATCCCATATTAATTTGATCCAATGAGAATGAAGATCGATCTAAAGTGCTGGGATGAGCTGTGAGAGGGGCCAAGTTGCGGATGTAATAGGGGACTCATCACAAAAATACTATAGAAGACCCTGGAATTAGTTGCTGCATGAATCAAAATCATTCTGCGTTTTTATTTAATTCTTCATAAGACCTTTACTAAATCTTGACTTGACCAAGGTTGGCATTTATTGGGTTTTACAGGGCTAGCCAACTGGTAAATTTCCAGCAGCTGTTGAACGTTGACTCCCATGACATTCAGCCAAATACAAGCTGTGGTTCAGGTGATATCAACAAGTGGGGAGCTCTCTACTGGGCTATTACCCCTGGAATCAGCTGGACTGAACATTCTCTGTAAATCTGCCATCTTTTATGTAATAACATAACTTATAATAAAGTAGTCAATTGTATTTAAAGTTTCTGTATCAACAGAAAATGGTTTATAAAGATAGATGTAACAGGATCCCCCGGGGATCAAATCCCATCTTCAGCTATATCTGATATAAAAGAAATCACAAACACAGTACTGCAGTATGTTTATTTTATTCCTCTAATCACTCAGTGTAAAATCCTCACTTGGGCTGAGATAGCAGACCAGCTCGCTAGTATAATGAGCCCAACCAACATCTGCATTATCCTGACCGTAACAGTAAAACATAACAAAAAAAAAAAAACAGAAAAAGCTTGTTACTGATAAAACCCAATACTTTATTCACACAAAAATATGTAGTTTTGGTGCTTCGGTCCTTAAATGGACAGTCTAGTCCCCAAACTTACTTTTGTGCAAGATGAAGATTAGTGTTTGTATAGTGCACAGGCTTTTTTCCAGTGTGATTTGATGCAGGCATTCTGTATAAATCACATTTTTAGTATTTGACTCAAGCCCTCCCCAGTGATTACTCTGTATGTTTACTACAGTTGCGGCAACACTGATTATATAGACACCGAGCATATAACGTTTTTGTTGTTGTTGTTGTTGTTGTTTAGTCACTTCCTGTGCTCCTGAAATTGAATATATTGTGTGGACTGTGATAAACTTGCTCTTGTACACAGTAGGATCTCTTAGTCCAACACATTGTTTGATGATCACTAGAGAGACAGTAAATTCCATTCATTTGAATGAAATTATTCTCATTGGTTCCTGCTTTTATTCAGTTAGTGTGGGCAGTCTTGTTTTCTTGCAAACTGTTGTAATGTCACAGTCAGGGGCGTTGCTAAGTCTCCAAATGATCTGGGGCTAGTGCCCAGATGGCCTCTGTCACACACACAGTCTCTTTCTCATGCACACACCCACCTTATCTCTCTCTTTCTCTCACACACACCATCTCTCTCTCGCTCTCTTTTCTACTCACACACACACACAGTCTCTCTGTCTCGCACACCATTTCTCTTTCTCTCACACACACTCAAGCAAACACCCTGACACACACTGAGACACCCACACACACAGTCACACACGCAGACACTTACCAAAAAAACAAACAAAAACGTTATACTGTTGGTCCCCTCCCTGCTTAGTTACCTTTATTTGCAGGGAGGAGGACGTTTCTGACGGTGTCCGCGGAGGCAGAACACCACCATCCGGTTTCTTCTGCCGGCTCCGGCGCGCAGCCAATCTTACAGGGAGACGGGGGCGGCGCTTGCTCCCGTCACGCTGTGCTCAGTATGGCCATGGGAGCTCACTATAGCAGCGCGTCTCCTCCACATCAGCCCTCACCCCAGCGCAAGCCCAATCCTCCGATTCTGGGACCATGATCCGGAAGGAGGAAAGCTCAGCGGAATGATAGCCCAAAGTGTACTTTAGCCCCAGAGTCTCCATTCGGGGCTATGCACCAAGCTGTACGTATGTTATTGTATCAAAAAGAAGCAGACATGCACACTGATAGTATAGAAGTAAAATAATTTTTATTTGTAGTATAATATCGTAGCGACAATCAAACGTAGTTATAAGGTAGGAGAGGTATAACAGTATATTATATTTTAAGCAATGCATTTTAAGGTACTCTGAAAGCACATTAATATGCTTTGACATTTGGAAGGTGCATTTTGGCACCAGACAGTCCCTTTAAGAGATTAATAGCTAAGTTGGAAAGACAGGGGAATTTTTCAAACTTGGCTAGTAATGTCTGATTGTTGCAGTTCACTTGTCAGTCGGTTCTAGTTATTAGCTCTCATTGTCTGTTAATGCAGATTCTATCCCATATTAATTGGATCCAATGAGCTGCCTGTTCAAATAACCACACTGAGGATGATGGGAGTTGTCGTCTCATAAGTGGAGACTAAGGATAGTTAGTGCCCATGGATCACAGAGCCAAGGCAGTGTAACCCCGCCTACCCATGCGTGCGACAATAATACTGTATATGAAAACAAACCTCAGCACCAGCAGACTCCGCCCCTTCTCTCATCAGCCACGCCCACGTTGTGAAATGACACCCCCTCTTCTCTATATCCAGAAGGTCAGGCCACGCCCCAGTTGTCAAGGCACTGGTCGGGAGGCGGTCCCGGTGCGCTCTCCGCCCCTGATGGCTGGCTGCACAGACCACGTGACCACGGTGACGCAGCTGTCTGCAGTGACGTGGAATGATGGCGGCTGTGAGATACTGACAGGGTCTGCACTGAGATCGTGGGTACCTACCTATAGGAGCATCACCTGCACCGCATGAGCGAGGTAGGAGAGAGTGCTGGGTATGGCACTGCCTCGAGAGGCAGGGAGAGAGTGCTGGGCATGGCACTGCTAGGAGAGGCAGGGAGAGAGTGCTGGACATGGCACTGCTAGGAGAGGCAGGGAGGGAGTGCTGGGCATGGCAATGACAGGAGAGGTAGGGAGAGAGTGCTGGGCATGACAGTGACAGGAGAGGCAGGGAGGGAGTGCTGGGCATGACAGTGACAGGAGAGGCAGGGAGAGAGTGCTGGGCATGGCAATGACAGGAGAGGCAGGGAGAGAGTGCTGGGCATGACAGTGACAGGAGAGGCAGGGAGAGAGTGCTGGACATGGCAATGACAGGAGAGGTAGGAGAGAGTGCTGGGCATGACAGTGACAGGAGAGGCAGGGAGAGAGTGCTGGACATGGCACTGCCAGGAGAGGCAGGGAGGGAGTGCTGGGCATGGCAATGACAGGAGAGGTAGGGAGAGAGTGCTGGGCATGACAGTGACAGGAGAGGCAGGGAGAGAGTGCTGGACATGACAGTGACAGGAGAGGCAGGGAGAGAGTTCTGGGCATGGCACTGCCAGGAGAGGCAGGGAGAGAGTGCTGGGCATGACAGTGACAGGAGAGGCAGGGAGAGAGTGCTGGACATGACAGTGACAGGAGAGGCAGGGAGAGAGTGCTGGACATGGCAATGACAGGAGAGGCAGGGAGAGAGTGCTGGGCATGGCAATGACAGGAGAGGCAGAGAGAGAGAGTGCTGGGCATGACAGTGACAGGAGAGGCAGGGAGAGAGTGCTGGACATGACAGTGACAGGAGAGGCAGGGAGAGAGTGCTGGACATGGCAATGACAGGAGAGGCAGAGAGTGCTGGACATGACAGTGACAGGAGAGGTAGGGAGAGAGTGCTGGGCATGGCAATGACAGGAGAGGCAGGGAGAGAGTGCTGGACATGGCAATGACAGGAGAGGCAGAGAGAGAGTGCTGGACTTGACAGTGACAGGAGAGGCAGAGAGAGAGTGCTGGACAGGAGAGGCAGAGAGAGAGTGCTGGGCATGACAGTGACAGGAGAGGCAGGGAGAGAGTGCTGGACATGGCAATGACAGGAGAGGCAGAGAGTGCTGGACATGACAGTGACAGGAGAGGTAGGGAGAGAGTGCTCGGCATGGCAATGACAGGAGAGGTAGGGAGAGAGTGCTGGACATGGCAATGACAGGAGAGGCAGAGAGAGAGAGTGCTGGGCATGACAGTGACAGGAGAGGCAGGGAGAGAGTGCTGGACATGGCAATGACAGGAGAGGCAGGGAGATAGTGCTGGACATGGCAATGACAGGAGAGGTAGGGAGAGAGTGCTGGACATGACAGTGACAGGAGAGGCAGGGAGAGAGTGCTGGACATGACAGTGACAGGAGAGGCAGGGAGAGAGTTCTGGGCATGGCACTGCCAGGAGAGGCAGGGAGAGAGTGCTGGGCATGGCACTGCCAGGAGAGGCAGGGAGAGAGTGCTGGGCATGGCACTGCCAGGAGAGGCAGGGAGAGAGTGCTGGGCATGACAGTGACAGGAGAGGCAGGGAGAGAGTGCTGGACATGACAGTGACAGGAGAGTCAGGGAGAGAGTACTGGGCATGACAGTGACAGGAGAGGCAGGGAGAGAGTGCTGGATATGGCAATGACAGGAGAGGCAGGGAGAGAGTGCTGGACATGACAGTGACAGGATAGGCAGGGAGAGAGTGCTGGACATGGCAATGACAGGAGAGGCAGGGAGAGAGTGCTGGACATGGCAATGACAGGAGAGGCAGGGAGAGAGTGCTGGACATGGCAATGACAGGAGAGGCAGGGAGAGAGTGCTGGACATGGCAATGACAGGAGAGGCAGGGAGAGAGTGCTGGACATGGCAATGACAGGAGAGGCAGGGAGAGAGTGCTGGGCATGGCAATGACAGGAGAGGCAGGGAGAGAGTGCTGGACATGGCAATGACAGGAGAGGCAGGGAGAGAGTGCTGGACATGGCAATGACAGGAGAGGCAGGGAGAGAGTGCTGGACATGGCAATGACAGGAGAGGCAGGGAGAGAGTACTGGGCATGGCAATGACAGGAGAGGCAGGGAGAGAGTGCTGGACATGGCAATGACAGGAGAGGCAGGGAGAGAGTGCTGGACATGACAGTGACAGGAGAGGCAGGGAGAGAGTGCTGGACATGACAGTGACAGGAGAGGCAGGGAGAGAGTTCTGGGCATGGCACTGCCAGGAGAGGCAGGGAGAGAGTGCTGGGCATGACAGTGACAGGAGAGGCAGGGAGAGAGTGATGGACATGACAGTGACAGGAGAGGCAGGGAGAGAGTGCTGGACATGACAGTGACAGGAGAGGCAGGGAGAGAGTTCTGGGCATGGCATTGACAGGAGAGGCGGAGAGAGAGTGATGGACATGGCAATGACAGGAGAGGCGGAGAGAGAGTGCTGGGCATGACAGTGACAGGAGAGGCAGGGAGAGAGTACTGGGCATGACAGTGACAGGAGAGGCAGGGAGAGAGTACTGGGCATGACAATGACAGGAGATGGGAGAGGTAAATTACAGCTAAATACAAACACTGCAGAAATGTTAAACCAGCCTGTGTCCTGTACTGTACAACATTCCAAAAGCCGTTGTATCTTCTAGGGCTGAATGTATGCATTTGTTTGCAGCTCTGCTAGCATAGTGTTTAGATCATTTTGACTTTTTTTGATTCTCTACATTCACAGCATAAACAATGTCTTTATTAATATGGCTTCATTTTGGTCCCTTTAGCCCCTTCCCTTACGCTGATGTACCAGGTCTATCAAGGCGAAATGTGCCTTAAGGACCTCCAACTGGCATATTGCGATTGCGCTGTGAGTGACCAGGCTGAGTGCCTCAGTACCGAGGCGCTTTAGCTATGTCTGCGGAGGCCCAATATGACACATCCGGTCACAGTGTTATGGTCACTAGTGATGGGGTTGAATTACTAAAAATATTATTACTGGAAAAATATGAATATGAATCTGGATTGGCATTGGTAATGCAGTAAAAGTATACATTACTCCTAAGTGGTTATACATGTTTAAGCATCTTCCTTTACAGGTTTCCGATAGTTGGTTAAATTTGGCAAAAGCAAGCATTGCTGTATTTATATGGCAGGGGAAGAAAGCTCTATGGACATTAAAAGGTTGGCTCAGAAAACGAAGGATGGGGTCCTGGGCATGCTTATACTGAAAAACTACAGCCTCGCAAATATGGTGGGCCATGTATATTCGATTCAAACTCCTCAAGCGAGGGAAGAATGTTGCTATGAAATAGAGGCATCTCAGGCCAGGTAGAACGAGTTGCCTATAATGATCTGGTGTATTTCTAATTATACGGATAAGATGACTATAGGAACAAATTATGTATTTAGGTAACCTTATGATGGCGTGGGCCCAGCTGAGGAGGAAACTTGGATTTGATTGCAAAATTATTGACACAGTAGATATAAAGGTCCCGGAAAAAAAAAAATACCCAGGATCTTTCTTTAAATTAAACATTGGTAAATTTAAAATTGATAAATGAACAGAGAGATTGGTATTTTATATTTAAACTTGCCCGTTCTATGAAATAAGGAGAGAGGAATAAATGACAACTCATAATTTTGTTGTGCAACAAAACTTTTAAATGCTCGTCAATGGAATGGGCTTACGTGGCTTGATAACCGGGTCAGTGAGAATAGTGATCTGATCCAGGAATGGATAGATAGGATGCAGGATATCTAATCTCTAGGTAATTACAGACCCGGTGTGGTATTATAACAGTGATAGGAATAAGTTGATATGTAAATGGGAAGTTTTGGAAGAATATACTCTTGGTGGCCAGCTTGTTTAATGGTTTGTTGAAAGAACGCTGCCAGTATAATAAACGGTGGGCTCTAAATGATAATGGGTCTCATATATGATGTGATGGACCCAGGGAAGGATTCTGTCGCCATCTTTGGGTCAATATATATACTGGGATTTGGACTGTAATTGTGTGAACGAAGAACATAATAATAAACAACGATTTAAACTAAAAAAAAATATATATTCATAAACTACTATTATACTCAGGAGACGTTGCAAAATCTACTGGGATGTTGTTTGGCAATAACTCATTCGTTTTCATTTGTACCTGAAGTACATTGTGTATGGTAAAAGTTGGCAAAGATTGGTGGTAAAATGACTGCATGAATAGTTTAAAAATACCCCAAGTTACATTCCCTGGGTTGTATAGTTTGGATAAGTATGTGCATGTGGGGAATGTTTCAGAGATACCTGTCACCAATGTCACTATCTCTAATTCTGAAGGAAAAAAATGGTTTTGAAATAGCAATGCGCTACTTGTACTTATTGCCCTGTAACATGCAAAAAAAACCAACAGAAATGCATGTAACCACTGGCTATTTCTAGACTCAGGACAAATATTATAATCTACTTAGCAGTTTTTTTTTTTTCATTTGTTTTTGTAGATGAGTAGAATATTTTTTCAACAATGTCAGATAAAGTGGTGTATTTTTCACCATAATTTATAATTTTGAAAACAATAAAATACACGACATGATTTAAAAATATGTGAGTACGGGAAAAGAGAGAGAGAAAAAAATTACAGTGCAACACAAACACCGCAGAAAAAACAGGCCTGGTCCTTAAAGGGACACTAAACGTTTTTTTTTTCCCCCCACTTGTGCTTCTAATAAGTGAAATGTCCGTTGTCCATAGTGTGAGGATGAACTGGCATGTACTTTTGATACATGCCAGTACACGCCAGTTTATCCTCTGACCAACAGCTGCCATGCTCCCTTCAAGGAAGCAAGGGTTAAACAAGTTGGAATGTCCCTTTAACGGACAACATGGCCAAAATAGTCTGGTCATGAAGGGGTTAAAGTCTTGGTTAAATAAGAAAGTATTTATGCTTTTCCCCCCATTTGAATTCTCTTGTACGGTGAGATATGGCAGTGTCTGGCACTTTAGGGTATATACCTTTGGCTAGATGACTATTCTTCCTGGTAGCAGCTGTGGCTCCCACACATCATGTTATGTATGTTCAGTCGTCTTGCGGATCAGATTTATTCTGTACAGTAGACTATGATGTAATGTAATATGTACCTGCCCTTTATGCTATATAGCAGTGTTGTAAAAAATGATTTACCCTTCCCTGTGCTACTGGGACAATGTTTAATGTTGTAAACATTACTGTAATCTTTAGTAGTACACACATATATCACACACATGCATCTACACCACACACTCACATTTACCACACACACGCACATATACCACACGCGCATCTACACCGCACGCACATCTACCGCGCACGCACACATGAACCACACACGCACATTTAGTGGCATCACCATGGTATACAGATCCCGGGCCACATGCTTTATCCCAAGTAATGTGTGTACATATATGGATTCTATATCTCCCATCAGAGCTACTCACAGGATTTAAAGACACAGTAATATTTATTAGAAGGCCAACCCAATATTTTGAATCTGAAACTCAGACTATTGGGTTTCTTCATATTATCGTCTATGTTGGTACATGTTGTATGGCTTTTGCAGTGTTTTTATATTTGTGAATTCTTCCTATCTATCCGTGTGACCCCTTCATTTCTTTCATTATCCTGCTGGGATTCTCCATTGCTCTCATGCTCATGTTCCATAACATGTCTTTGTAATGGTCCTTATGGCAGTGAATGGGGTGCAGATCATTATACATGTACACATCTGAGTACACACAGTCCTCCGAGGTAAATAAAGTCAGTTACAAAGATGTAGGGAATAGAAAATAAAAGGTATCGAGTCCTGTGCAAATATTTTTATTGCATTAGAAGGCAAACCTGTCACTAGAAAACTGTTTAGTAACTTACCGTATTTCTCCTTTCCTTCGCTGTCTCTGATGTTTAGCAGGGGTAGACAACCTTATAGGAGAGGTAGGTTATCGGCAGCTTGGGGCCGCAGGTTGCCTGCCCCTGCTCTAGATTATCATATTTACTGTTTACCAGAATGAACCCAGCACCCAGGCTTGCTTTTATCACTATTAATCTAACCGTTGTTAGATTTGGTGCAGAAAGATTGGCTCCAAGCTTGTGCACAGATGACATGTCCCATAGTAATGGCTGGCCTGGACAGAGGCCATGTGCTGGCAGTATCACCCATCTTGTGTTACTGGACCAGGCTTCCATCCAACAAAGACAAGCAGAATACAAAAATATCTTTCATATATTATAACAATAAGCAAACGGAAATTATTTTTCCTTAAGAGACAAAAATATTAATATTTGACCCATTAAATAACATCTACCAATGAAATAACTATACAGCTATTCATTAATTACACTCGACAGCGATAAATACCTGGTCTACCTGTTGGATTTGATCAGAGATGGACATCAATTAAGGCTTAACTTAAATGTGCTGCTGACAAAAGGGAAAATAAAGTCAAATTTTATGTAACAAAATCCCATCTATTCATATTCTTTAAAGTGACTAGCAGAGCAAGTTTGGATTGAAATAAACACTGCAAAAATACGTGTCATTCTGCTACTATACAATTCATGAACTGAGCAATAATCATTGTGCACATTGTTACACTAATTCATGTACAAAGCATGGAATGTTCATATATATCGGCTGTGTGTAAGGACACAGGCAGTCTGCACGTTCCCTAGTCATGTCTCCCAGCGGTCCTTCATTTGAGGCTCTGTCCTGCTTTTCTGGAGTTGGACAGGATTCGGGGCTGCAATCCAGAGCCTGGGACAACATGCAATGCTTACTGTGCTGTCAGACTGACTTGCGCACACACGGTAGTGCTGACTCTCCACCTCCCAAGCAGCTCCGCCCCCTGCCACACCGCTAAGAAACATGCTACCTTCATCCCGCTAACCCCTAACAAAACCAACACTGTAAAAAAAGGGCCTCTGTCACCTAAACGTTGTTTTTACTGCGAATGTAGAAAATAATATAAAAAAATGAGCTATACATTGTGTTAGCAGAATTGCAAGCAAATGCCTGAATTATCACAAAAGTATTTTAAATATGTGAGTCTCCTGATTATGACATCACCTGTGGCTGGCCTCTTTCATGGCTAAATCCCCATGAGTTTCTTGCCATTATTTATTTAACCTACTGGTGCATTGTTGCAGTGATGGGTGAGTGTATATGATGGTTGGTTTTCAGTGTTGTCTGTGCCATTATTTGTCCTTTTTTTTTTATTTTATTTTTTTAATTGTAATAATTTATGGTGTAGGAAAATGTGTGAAAACCTCACATTTAAACCCCTGTAACCTATTAACGTACAGTGCAATGGATTATACAATTATGCATCATGCACAGCCTGGATTGGGCAGGGGGATCCTGCCAGTGTTTGGTACACTATGTACAGAATGTTTTGAAATTATATTTAGAGTTTGCCAGAATGTGTCCTCTTGTGAGGCAGGCCAAGGGGCCAATTCACTACAGCAGTGCTGTGTACACAACTGACTAGTCCGTTACAGATCTCTACCATTATACGTTGAGTTATTGCACTGGACACATATTAGTGACACTAGACCCCATTGTTTTGTGCCTGTGGTGACCAGCTGAATGGAATGGTGATGGGCGCACCCCTTCACTTGAAATTAATGGTGTAGCAGAAGCATTATTAAACACAATCCTACATACAGCAGACAACTCACAAGACTTGTTGTTACCACAGAAATCCTAAACTTGCAGTGCTAGCACCACTGCAAGGGATTCTGGGTAGGCATATTTGTGTTTTATAATGCATCTGCTACCCCCAGTGGAAGGGATTTCACATAACCTTTAACTACTGCCCCATGCCTCAAGCCAGTAACCCATGAGAGGTTATCTGACTCTGCACCTCTGTCCCGGGCTATGTTTAGAGGCTGTCTAGTACAGTGGGCATTTGATCCAAGGGGTCCATGTATAAAGTGGAAATAGAGGCAAAAGGGTTGTTAACCTTATTTGCATATGCATACCCAGAATCCCTTGCATAGATGGTAGCGCTGCCAGTTTAGGATTTCTGTTGGATTCCTCTGATTTGTGGCAGATATGTGCGAAGTGCAGGTTCTTTGCATGGTGGCCTCCCACGTTTTAATTCATTAAGAACCATCCACAACATCTTAGGTGACCGTTTCCACTCCAGCATCACTGTGCTCTTAGGAGTTTTGTGGCTTGGAGGTTTTAGTACCTGTTAAATTGAGAAACCACAAGAGAAAGTAATAATATTTTTTTTTATTTCTTGGTGTCTCAGGTCTGTGGATGATATTTTCTTGCAACTTGACTGTGTGCAGGCCCTTGGGACCTTGCAACGTGC
The DNA here is from genome assembly GCA_036172795.1 of Pelodytes ibericus. Classification (NCBI taxonomy): domain Eukaryota; kingdom Metazoa; phylum Chordata; class Amphibia; order Anura; family Pelodytidae; genus Pelodytes; species Pelodytes ibericus. The sequence continues at coordinate 207,408,793 of CM069860.1, forward strand.
CTGCCTGCGCGCGGGGCCTTGCGGTTTGGGACCTTGCCTGCCTGAGTGCGGGGCCCTGCAGCTCGTCTCCGTGCGGGGCCTTGCTGCTCGCCTGCCTGTGCGCGGGGCCTTGCGGCTCGCCTGCCTGCACGCGGGACCTTGCGGCTCGCCTGCCTGCGCACGGGGCCTTGCGGCTTGCCTGCCTGCACGCGGGGCCTTGCGGCTTGGGACCTTGACTGCCTGAGTGCGGGGCCTTGCGGCTTGGGACCTTGCCTGCCTGCGCACGGGGCCTTGCGGCTCGCCTGCCTGTGCGCTCGGCCTTGCGGCTTGGGACCTTGCCTGTCTGAGTGCGGGGCCCTGCAGCCTGCCTGCGCGCGGGGCCTTGCTGCTCGCCTGCCTGCGCGCGGGGCCTTGCTGCTCTCCTGCATGCGCAAGGGGCCTTGCGGCTCGGGACCTTGCAGCTCGACTGCGCGCTGGGCCTTGCGGCTTGCCTGCCTGCACGCGGGGCCTTGCGGCTTGGGACCTTGCCTGCCTGCGCGCGGGGCCTTGCGGCTTGGGACCTTGCCTGTCTGCGTGTGGGGCCTTGTGGCTTGGGACCTTACCTGCCGGCTGTGCGGGACCTTGTGGCTTGGGACCTTGCCTTTTTGTGCATGGGACCTTGCGGCTTGGGACCTTGCCCACCTGCGTGCGGGACCTTGCGGCTTGGGACCTCGCCTGCCTGTGCGCAGGACCTTGCAGCTTGGGTCCTTGCAGCTTGCAACTGGTGGCCATGTGATCTCATCCTGTTTACAGGGAGGTTCGGCAATCCAGGCCAGTTATTTGGTGTGGGAGTTGGGTGTGCACTGGATGTTTGCACTTGTCACTTGTGTGTGAAGGGGATGACAGTGATGTGTAATATAGAAGCACAAGTGAAATGTCCATTGTCCCTATTATGAGGATGAGCTGGCGTGTGCTTTTGGTAGTACGTCTGATAGTACACGCCAGTGTATCCTCTGACCGACAGCTGCCATGTTTCCATAGGAAGCAGGCAGCCATCTAGTCGGCGACCTGCGTTCTCTGCTAGCTCAGAGCCCCTTGTTTTTGCATGGGATCAGCATAGGCGAGCTTAACTAGGTTGCCCCTGCTGATTCGATGCAAAAGGAGGATCTCTCTCTGTGCTAGGAGAGCGAGACTCTCACATTCGGCATCAGAGCAGGGCGAGCCCCCGCTCTGATTGGCTGTGCGCCTGATGACGTTTGTCAGAACGCGACAACCAGGAAGTGCTGTGTCTCGCATGTGAGACACAGCAGATAGTAACCCCGCGTGTGTCTATTACGACAGGGCTCGACAAACCCCAGGCGCCAGGTCGCCATGGCGACCAGGAAATTAGACCTGGCGCCTGGGTGCTGTCAGCCTCATGGTCCCCTTGCCGCTGCCATCCGATTTTTCCGCAGCGCGAGGGGGTAAAGTCTGTGCGGATGGCCGATGGCACAGACTGCAAGCTCCGCCCCCTCGCGCAACGCGTGTCTGAGTGCCGGGTGTCGTCACGTGACATCCTGGCACTCAGCACGCCGACCAACGGAGTTAAGCTGCAGCGTGAATGTCCCCCTCCCCTGCAGTGAGGTAAAGCAGCTGGGAGGGGGACACATCAAGAAGAAACCCCCAAGAAAAGAATGTGTAAGGTGGGTGTGTGTTTGTATGTATTGTAAAGTAGGTGTGTGTGAGGGGTTTGTATGTAGGTGTGTGTGAGGGGTTTGTATATATGTGTGTGTGTGAGGGGTTTGTATATATGTGTGTGTGTGAGGGGTTTGTATATGTGTGTGTGTGAGGGGTTTGTATATATGTGTGTGTGAGGGGTTTGTATATATGTGTGTGTGAGGGGTTTGTATATATGTGTGTGTGAGGGGTTTGTATATATGTGTGTGTGAGGGGTTTGTATATATGTGTGTGTGTGAGGGGTTTGTATATATGTGTGTGTGTGAGGGGTTTGTATATGTGTGTGTGTGAGGGGTTTGTATATATGTGTGTGTGAGGGGTTTGTATATATGTGTGTGTGAGGGGTTTGTATATATGTGTGTGTGAGGGGTTTGTATATATGTGTGTGTGAGGGGTTTGTATATATGTGTGTGTGAGGGGTTTGTATATATGTGTGTGTGAGGGGTTTGTATATATATGTGTGTGTGAGGGGTTTGTATATATGTGTGTGTGAGGGGTTTGTATATATGTGTGTGTGAGGGGTTTGTATATATGTGAGGTGTTTGTATATATGTGAGGTGTTTGTATATATGTGTGTGTGAGGGGTTTGTATATATGTGTGTGTGAGGTGTTTGTATATATGTGTGTGTGAGGTGTTTGTATATATGTGTGTGTGAGGTGTTTGTATATATGTGAGGTGTTTGTATATATGTGTATGTGAGGTGTTTGTATATATGTGAGGTGTTTGTATATATGTGTGTGTGAGGTGTTTGTACATGTGTGAGGTGTTTGTATATATGTGAGGTGTTTGTATATATGTGAGGTGTTTGTATATATGTGTATATGTAAAGTATGTGTGTTTGTATATATGTGAAGTAGGCGTGTGTGTTTATGAATTGTGTTTATGTTTGCGTGATTGTCTGGCTCCTAAAAAAAATGTCTGGCTCCTAAAATCAAATTAAATTTGTCAAGCCCTGTATTACGATACACATCGGTTTTACTTAAATGTCCCTGGACATGTTTTGTTTAAGGAAGCAAGGGTTAAAAAACATGTCCTGATGGTCTGGAGTAATCCCAACGTGAATCTTAATTGATAGATGCGGGGTTTACTCTCCAGCGCAGAGACACCCTTGTTTTTGCCTGGGATCAGCAAGGGGTCCTAGTCTGCGGTAGATTTCCCCACGCTCACAAAGAGTCATACAATAACACGTGTGCAGACCTGACACGCCAACGGCAGGTTCCCAACGATGCCTCACATCAGAGCTACATCACAGTAACAGGGATTTATTTGCTCTATACAGTATTTACATTGATATTCCACGAGTGCTGAGAGGCTTTAATACATCTTATTGGAGAAAATGATCCATTATCTGAAATACTTCTGGACCCACGCATTGTGGGTAAAGGATACTCACCCTGTACATGTATGGTAACAACCACCCTTTTGTTACATGCAAAATGGTATGTTTGTGCTTGCAAGAAAATGGGCTTTAAAAGGACGCTTTCAACCCTATGAAAAAATGTTTAATGTTTGATATCACCTCGTGGCTTGATATGCAAATTACACGTTTCCCGCTGAAAATTTGTTCATTTGCATATCAAGTCATGTGTGATGTCATAAACAGGAGACGCAACAAACACTTAAACAGGGCTTCACAAAGTCAAGTTGGACATCAACAGGTACAAATGCACACGCAGACAGTCATGCACACACAGAAGCATGGACAGACAGTCACAGACAGAAATGCAGACAGACAAAGTGGAGATGTCATGTGACAGTTGGTGCTCTGACTTTGAATGATGTGCGAGGGGGCATAGCTGGTACTGTGCAGCCGGCACAGACTGTCAGTGTTGCACGAGGGGGTGGAGCTGGCGGTCTGCGCAGCTGGAACGAACCCCCCCCCCCTCCCTGCTCTTCACTCCACTGAAAACAAATCGTATTAATTGGCCCCAGTGCTGAGGGTGTATATGGCAATACCCTGGAGGCAGGTCTCACTTCCCGGTTTCTCTGGAATTGCCCGGTCGCTCTGGCATTGCCCAGTCGCTCTGGCATTTCCCGGTCTCTCTGGCATTGCCCAGTCGCTGTGGCATTGCCCGGTCGCTGTGGCATTGCCCGGTCGCTCTGGCATTGCCCGGTCGCTCTGGCATTGCCCGGTCGCTCTGGCATTTCCCGGTCTCTCTGGCATTGCCCAGTCGCTCTGGCATTGCCCGGTCGCTCTGGCATTGCCCGGTCTCTCTGGCATTTCCCGGTCTCTCTGGCATTGCCCGGTCGCTCTGGCATTGCCCGGTCGCTCTGGCATTGCCCGGTCGCTCTGGCATTGCCCGGTCGCTCTGGCATTGCCCGGTCGCTCTGGCATGTATAGATAATTTTTTTTCATTCTCTACATTTGCAGAGTAAGCAATATTTAGGTTGACAAATCCCATGGTGCCTAATATAACCCCTACTGCTCGGTCCTTGTTATTAGGATGGTTTGACATGGTAGAATTACTACTTACCTCCTAAAAATAACTAGCCTCAATTGGTCTGTTGGTCCTAAAGTCTTCAAATAAGTCCTCAGTCCCTGGATTAATGGCGGCGTCCTTTTCATACATGCATTTGTTTCCTTTGCCTTTAAGCCTGCCAGGTACATACAAGGTTATATAAAAAATAAACAAAAAGTATGTGGAACATTGGAGATAATGTGACAATAGACCATCACACTACAGAACTACTTACATCCTGGAAGCCAGGCTGGATTTCGCTGCATCACAGAACAAATAAACTAAATATTGATTTAGCCATCTAACTGCAGAAGTAGAAACTATGTGAAACAGATCATTCCAAAGAAGGTTAATAAGAGTGTAAGCTGCATGGCAAACTGTATCTAAAGCCACAGTAGGTACCTAAAGAGACTCTAACATAAGCATTGTTTATACCAAATATTAAAGCATATTAATGTGCTTTCAGAGTACTTTAAATGCATGTCTTACATTTTGCATTGCTTAAAATATAAAATACTTACAGTTAGAAGAAATTGTGAAATTACAGAAGTTTACAAGAAACCAGGACTGCCCACAATAGATGAGAAGAAGTCATTTATTCTTTCTTTTTTTTTTTTTTTTTTTTACTGGAGGAACCAATGAGAATAATTTCATTTAAATTAACTGAATTTAAGAGATCTTACAGTGTACAAGAGCAAGGTCACTCAGAGTCCACACAATATAATTGATTTGAGGAGCATAGGTAGTGACTAAATAAAACAAAATGTTATAGCCTTGGTGTCTATATAATCAGTGTTGCCGCACTTGCAGTACGATGCAGAGTAATCACTGGGGGAGGGCTTGAGTCAAATATAAAAAAATTGATTTATACAGAATGCCAGCATCAAATCATACTGGGGTAAAAGGCCTGTGCATTATACAAGCAGTGATCTACATCGTGCAGTAAAGTGAGTTGGAGGATTTTAAGAGAAAACCTGTTTTGATACATGTCGGTGTGTCTCCTGTTTATGACATCACCTGTGGCCCAATATTTAAATGACCCATTCCCCATTGAAAAGCCAGTAGTGTATTTAGGTTTTGTGTGCCCTAGGACTGACTAAGCTCATGGATCCCCCAACCCTCATTTATCGCACAACCTCCTCTCCAGGTTGTGCCCCTTTCTCACATAACCTTTCTACTACACCAGAATGGCCGCACATCAGTCTTAATTTTGACTGCAAATTTTTTACTTGCTAGGGAGATAGGAGGGAACAGGTCTGAGAAGGCTGCTACACAGTGTTAAATTAACTTGCTAGGGAGATAGGAGGGAACAGGTCTGAGAAGGCTGCTACACAGTGTTAAATTAACTTGCTAGGGAGATGGGAGGGAACAGGTCTGAGAAGGCTGTTACATAGTGTCAAGTTAACTTGCTGGGGAGATGGGAGGGAACAGGTCTGAGAAGGCTGTTACATAGTGTTAAGTTAACTTGCTAGGGAGATGGGAGGGAACAGGTCTGAGAAGGCTGTTACATAGTGTTAAGTTAACTTGCTAGGGAGATGGTAGGAGAAACACTTACATGACCAGATGGAGGAGTATTCTCTTCCTCTGCAGTTTGCAGGGCGCTGTTCCAGGGGGGCAGACAGGCACAGGGAGCCTGAGTCTCAGCCAATCCAGCTGCCGATAGAGTCAGGGGACTGGGCTTTGGCAAAGATCCAAGGGAACCAGAACCAGAAGTCCAAATAGGTAAATGCAATAGACTCTTAACACTTTAGTCAGTTGATGTAAACTGCAATGGATGCAGCTGACTAACTCTGACTGTTATTTGCATATTGAGACACAGGTGATGTCATAAACATGAGACATCACAGACACAAGTAACATACATTTTTCTCTTGCTTGCATTTCTGCCAACACGATGTTGAACATCATTTTTGATGTTTTATTATCTACATGCTCAGTAATCTAAACAATGATTGAGGACCAGAGTCTCTTTAAACAGAAGGCAGGTTTATTGTTGGTTCTTTACCTATTTGGGGTTTGTCTTTCAGTACATACTAATAATTGATGGGAAGCATTATCTGTGCTGCAGAGAAACCTCTCAAATATTAATCCCCTTACACAGCCTGTAACTTCACCCGTTCAGTTCAGCCAGGTCTGCAATAGAGAGAAGATAGAGAAGGACAGGGGCTCTTAACGGGACTCCATCAACCAAATATTGTCTATCGTGTGAACGTACTAAATTATCTGTACATTGTGTAGAAGAAACAAATACATTAACACTGTGTTTTAAATGTGTCTGGGGTATCTCCTATTATGACATCACCTGTGGGGATGGGACTCTTCATTGCGGCTGCTTCCGCGCAGTGGCTTCTCCGCCGACTCTACACAGCAAGACAGATCGTCGCTGGAGATTTCATCGCGGGACATTTCATGGCTAAAGGTAAGTATTTTAGCTATTTTACTTTGGTTAGAATTAGGGGGTTAATTTTAGTATTAGGGCTCGGGGGTTAGTATTAGGGTTAGTATTAGGGTTTAGGGGGTTAATTTTAGTATTAGGGGTTGGGGGTTAGTATTAGGGTAAGTATTAGGGTTTAGGGGGTTAATTTTAGTATTAGGGCTCGGGGGTTAGTATTAGGGTTTAAGGGGTTAATTTTAGTATTAGGGGTCGGGGGTTAGTATTAGGGTTTAGGGGGTTAATTTTAGTATTAGGGCTTTGGGGGTTAGTATTAGGGTTAGTATTAGGGTTTAGGGGGTTCATTTTAGTATTAGGGCTTTGGGGGTTAGTATTAGGGTTTAGGGGGTTAATTTTTGTATTGGGGTAAATTTTAGCGTTAGTATTGGGGTTTAGTGTTAGTATTGGGGTTTGGGAATCATTTATTAGGGGGTTATTTTCTTTTTACGTGTACATTTGTAAGAGCTGACAGTTCAGCGCTGTCAAACGGCTGCGTTATTCTTCATTTCTGACAGTTCAGCGTTCTAACTGCCGCGCTGAACTGTCAGCGATGAAGATGCGGCGCGGAAGTGTCCTAGACCCATCACCTGTGGCCTGAGACACCACAGATATATTTAAAATACATTTTCTTTTAGAAAAATAGCAAGCAAATGCATAAATTAACATCATATATAGATAATGTACGTACAGTGTTGATTGATCCCCTTTTAGTTAGCTCATAGTGATCTGATTTAGTTTAGGGCTGACTGTTTTCCAGAAGTGGCCCCCTTAGACAAATGCTACTCTGTGTGTTCATGGAGTATATTTCATTTAGTTAATTGTGTATATCATGCAAGGGTTGTAATCTCAATTGGACTGAAATGTATGGATAAAGCAAGCAGGACCGCCATCAGAAATCTCAGGGCCCCTTACTGAAAAAAATTCTGATAATCTGTCCATTAATAGCCACTGATAATATGTCCATTAATAGCCACTGATAATATGTCCATTAATAGCCACTGATAATATGACTGATAAAATGGCTGGGACCCGCCGGACTCATCGCGCCAACCGTGACTGGGCCAAACATTGCCGTACCGTGACTGGGCCAAACATTGCCGTACCGTGACTGGGCCAAACATTGCCGTACCGTGACTGGGCCAAACATTGCCGTACCGTGACTGGGCCAAACATTGCCGTACCGTGACTGGGCCAAACATTGCCATACCATAGTATATATTACTATACTGTAACTGTACTAAAGGCTTTTAAATAGCCATTCACCAAACTTAGACATAATAAATCTCTTGTAAGAAATTAAGTAAACTTTGTTAAACAATAATTATAAATTTGGGTAGAAAAGATAACATTCTAATAGTCCTAATAAACTATTAAAATCAAAATGTTAAAAAGGACAACTAAACTTTTTTTCCACTTGTGTATGGGAAGCAGGTGACTGGTCTCTCTGCTAACTCAGAGAAACACTCATTTTTAAATGGGATTAACGGAGGGGAACCCTTATTACCAACACGACTTGCATGTACGTCCTGTGTCCTTAAGACCATCGGAGGTGATCAGTAATTGCCTCCGGTGTTCAGGTGGTGTTGCCATGATGCTTCCATGAAGGGAATTCCACTGAAAACAACCCCTCTGGCACATATATGATCACTCTTAGCAGGTGTATGCCGGAGTGAACCTTTAATATCTTTATTTTCTATGTGTTTATGTCCCTGCCATGTTGGTTTATGAGTTGCTGCCTTGACTTTGCCAGTGTCCTGTGACTGGTTATGCATGACTCGTCTGTTTACTGTTGGCAGGGTCCCATTGCAGTAATGAGCAGCTTGTCGGACGTCTAGAAACATGGGTGCAAACAGCAGTACCATTAACGAGCTCTCCGAGAATGAGTACTTGAAAAAGCTATCTGGAACGGAGCCCATCTCCGAGAATGAGCCATTCTGGAACCAGCTGCTGTCTTTCACATTCAGCACCCCAACAAACAGGTAAGACACTTAGCCCCACCCAAGAACAAGACATAGCCCCACCCAAGAACAAGACATAGCCCCACCCAAGAACAAGACATAGCCCCACCCAAGAACAAGACGTAGCCCCACCCAAGAACAAGACGTAGCCCCACCCAAGAACAAGACGTAGCCCCACCCAAGAACAAGACGTAGCCCCACCCAAGAACAAGACGTAGCCCCACCCAAGAACAAGACGTAGCCCCACCCAAGAACAAGACGTAGCCCCACCCAAGAATAAGACGTAGCCCCACCCAAGAACAAGACGTAGATTTATCAAGATGCATGACATTTTGTATTTTATGTATCTACACAGACATCCAAAAAGACTAATGGCTTGAGAAATAAACAAAGTTTCACCTACAGTAGCGGGATAGTGTTAATTCTGACATAATATTTGAATTTCGTTTTAGTCATAGTCTTAGTCGTATTTTAGTCATCTGAATAGTTTTAGTTTTAGTCCACTAAATCTCCATCAGTGAGGGAGGGAACAGGTCTGAGAAGGCTGCTACAGAGTGTTAAGTTAACTTGCTAGGGAGATGGGAGGGAACAGGTCTGAGAAGGCTGCTACAGAGTGTTAAGTTAACTTGCTAGGGAGATGGGAGGGAACAGGTCTGAGAAGCCCGTTACACAGTGTTACATTAACTTGCTAGGGAGATGGGAGGGAACAGGTCTGAGAAGCCCGTTACACAGTGTTACATTAACTTGCTAGGGAGATGGGAGGGAACAGGTCTGAGAAGGCTGCTACAGAGTGTTAAGTTAACTTCTTAGGGCAGGGCTCGACAAACCCCTGGCGCCAGGTCGCCATGTAAGCCTGGCGCCCGGGTGCCGTTAACTTCATGGCCCTGTTGCCCCTGCCATTCGTGTGTTTTGGATTTTGCGAGGGGGGAAGTCTGTGCGGATTGCACAGACAGTAAGCTCCGCCCCCTCGCGCAACGCTTGTGTGAGTGCTGGGTGTCGTCACTTGACATCCCAGCACTCATCCGAAAGAGCAAGGAAGATTGGCTGCAGCACGATGTTCCCCCTCCCCTGCAATGAGGTAAGGCAGCAGGGCGGAGGAACATTCGTGATGCAGCCGATCTTCACTGCCATTTTGGATGAGTGCTGGGTTATCAAGAGACGACACCCAGCACTCACCAGTTAACAAAGGGAAAAAAAACAAAAAACTTGTGTATGTGTGAGGTGTATGTGTATGTGTTTATGTATACAGGGAGTGCAGAATTATTAGGCAAGTTGTATTTTTGAGGATTAATTTTATTATTGAACAACAACCATGTTCTCAATGAACCCAAAAAACTCATTAATATCAAAGCTGAATATTTTTGGAAGTAGTTTTTAGTTTGTTTTTAGTTTTAGCTATTTTAGGGGGATATCTTTGTGTGCAGGTGACTATTACTGTGCATAATTATTAGGCAACTTAACAAAAAACAAATATATACCTATTTCAATTATTTATTTTTACCAGTGAAACCAATATAACATCTCAACATTCACAAATATACATTTCTGACATTCAAAAACAAAACAAAAACAAATCAGTGACCAATATAGCCACCTTTCTTTGCAAGGACACTCAAAAGCCCAGTGCTGTATTTACCGCGAGGCATCCTAGGCGGATGCCTATGGCGGCAAATTTTGGGGGGTGGCAGCGCTCCTCAGCACTGGAAAAAAAAAAAATTCAAAAAAAAAAAAAAAATCAAAAAAAAAAATCTGGCCCTTTAAAAAAAAAAACAAACCCCACCGCGCCTGCAGGCAGAGACGGAGGTGAGAAGGGATCGGAAGATCCCCCCTCACCAACGCTCTGCCTGCCAGGCTGCACGGGGAGCCGAACAGGCAGCACAGAGAAACCTCCGTGCTGCCTGTTCGGCTCCCCGTGCAGTGTGCCGACACGGAAGTGCCGACAGGTCATGTGACGGGCGCGCTGACGTCATACGCGCGCCCGGTCACGTGACCTGTCGGCACAATCGCCGGGAAGCCGAACAGGCAGCATGGAGGGACCATGCTGCCTGCCTGCCAGGGAAAGGTAAGTGCTGATGGGAGACTGTGTGTGTGTGTGTGTGTGTGTGTGACTGAGTGTGATGGGAGTCAGAGTGTGTGTGATGGGAGACAGTGTGTGTGACTGAGTGTGATGGGAGTCAGAGTGTGTGTGATTGGAGACAGTGTGTGTGACTGAGTGTGATGGGAGTCAGAGTGTGTGTGATTGGAGACTGTGTGTGAATGAGTGTGATGGGAGTCAGAGTGTGTGTGATGGGAGACTGTGTGTGTGTGTGTGTGACTGAGTGTGATGGGAATCAGAGTGTGTGTGATGGGAGACAGTGTGTGTGACTGAGTGTGATGGGAGTCAGAGTGTGTGTGATTGGAGACAGTGTGTGTGAATGAGTGTGATGGGAGTCAGAGTGTGTGTGATTGGAGACAGTGTGTGTGAATGAGTGTGATGGGAATCAGAGTGTGTGTGATGGGAGACAGTGTGTGTGACTGAGTGTGATGGGAGACAGTGTGTGTGACTGAGTGTGATGGGAGTCAGAGTGTGTGTGATGGGAAACAGTGTGTGTGACTGAGCGTGATGGGAGACTGTGTGTGACTGAGTGTGATGGGAGTCAGAGTGTGTGTGATGGGAGACAGTGTGTGTGACCTGTGTGTGATGGGAGTCAGAGTGTGTGTGATGGGAGACAGTGTGTGTGACTGAGTGTGATGGGAGTCAGAGTGTGCGTGATGGGAGTAGGAGTGTGTGACTGAGTGTGATGGGAGTAGGAGTGTGTGACTGAGTGTGATGGGAGTGTAAGCTTGATGTGAGTCTGAATGATGGGGCATGTCTTAGGTGTGTAACGTGGGTGTGCAGCTTGGGTACGGGGGTGCCCGGATTTTGTCTGCCTAGGGCAGCACAAAATCAAGATACACCACTGCAAAAGCCTGCCATCCATGGATTCTGTCAGTGTTTTGATCTGTTCACCATCAACATTGCGTGCAGCAGCAACCACAGCCTCCCAGACACTGTTCAGAGAGGTGTACTGTTTTCCCTCCTTGTAAATCTCACATTTGATGATGGACCACAGGTTCTCAATGGGGTTCAGATCAGGTGAACAAGGAGGCCATGTCATTAGATTTTCTTCTTTTATACCCTTTCTTGCCAGCCACGCTGTGGAGTACTTGGACGCGTGTGATGGAGCATTGTCCTGCATGAAAATCATGTTTTTCTTGAAGGATGCAGACTTCTTCCTGTACCACTGCTTGAAGAAGGTGTCTTCCAGGAACTGGCAGTAGGACTGGGAGTTGAGCTTGACTCCATCCTCAACCCGAAAAGGCCCCACAAGCTCATCTTTGATGATACCAGCCCAAACCAGTACTCCACCTCCACCTTGCTGGTGTCTGAGTCGGACTGGAGCTCTCTGCCCCTTACCAATCCAGCCACGGGCCCATCCATCTGGCCCATCAAGACTCACTCTCATTTCATCAGTCCATAAAACCTTAGAAAAATTAGTCTTGAGATATTTCTTGGCCCAGTCTTGACGTTTCAGCTTGTGTGTCTTGTTCAGTGGTGGTCGTCTTTCAGCCTTTCTTACCTTGGCCATGTCTCTGAGTATTGCACACCTTGTGCTTTTGGGCACTCCAGTGATGTTGCAGCTCTGAAATATGGCCAAACTGGTGGCAAGTGGCATAGTGGCAGCTGCACGCTTGACTTTTCTCAGTTCATGGGCAGTTATTTTGCGCCTTGGTTTTTCCACACTCTTCTTGCGACCCTGTTGACTATTTTGAATGAAATTCTTGATTGTTCGATGATCACGCTTCAGAAGATATCCTCTGAAAGATATCTCACTATTTTTGACTTTTCTGAGCCTGTCAAGTCCTTCTTTTGACCCATTTTGCCAAAGGAAAGGAAGTTGCCTAATAATTATGCACACCTGATATAGTGTGTTGATGTCATTAGACCACACCCCTTCTCATTACAGAGATGCACATCACCTAATATGCTTAATTGGTAGTAGGCTTTCGAGCCTATACAGCTTGGAGTAAGACAACATGCATAAAGAGGATGATGTGGTCAAAATACTCATTTGCCTAATAATTCTGCACTCCCTGTATGTGTATGTGTGAGGTGTTTATGTATATGTGTGAGGTGTATATGTATATGTGTATGTGTGAGGTGTATATGTGAAGTGGGGGGTGTAAATGTGAAGTGGGGAGGGTGTATATGTGATGGGCGGGATATGTATATGTGAAGTGGCTTGGTGTGTGTGTGTGTGTATGTATATGTGAAGTGGGTTGGTGTGTGTGTGTTTATGAATTGCGTGTATGTTTGCGTGATTGTCTGGCTCCTAAACAATTTTGGTGGCTCCAAGAATCAAATTAAATTTGTCAAGCCCTGTCCTAGGGAGATAGGAGGAAAAACATCTACATGACATTGTATTTTATATGTTTACACACTTATACTAATAAGCCATCTTTATACACTAGTATACACACTTTATACTAATAAGCTATGTTTATACACTAGTATACACACTTTATACTAATAAGCCATGTTTATACACTAGTATACACACTTTATACTAATTAGCCATCTTTATACACTAGTATACACACTTTATACTAATAAGCTATGTTTATACACTAGTATACACACTTTATACTAATTAGCCATCTTTATACACTAGTATACACACTTTATACTAATAAGCTATGTTTATACACTAGTATACACACTTTATACTAATAAGCCATGTTTATACACTAGTATACACACTTTATACTAATAAGTCATGTTTATACACTAGTATACACACTTTATACTAATAAGTCATGTTTATACACCAGTATACACACTTTACATTAATTAGCCATGTTTATGCACTAGTATACACAATTTTTACTAATAAGCCATGTTTATGCACTAGTATACACACTTTATACTAATTAGCCATGTTTATACACTAGTATACACACTTTATACTAATAAGCCATGTTTATGCACTAGTATACACACTTTATACTAATAAGCCATGTTTATACACTAGTATACACACTTTACACTAAAAAGCCATGTTTATACACTAGTATACACACTTTACACTAATAAGCCATGTTTATACACTAGTATACACACTTTATACTAATAAGCCATGTTTATGCACTAGTATACACACTTTATACTAATTAGCCATGTTTATACACTAGTATACACACTTTACACTAATAAGCTATGTTTATGCACAAGTATAAACACTTTATACTTACTAGCCATGTTTATGCACTAGTATACACACTTTACACTAATAAGCCATGTTTATGCACTAGTATACACACTTTACACTAATAAGCCACGTTTATACACTAGTATACACACTTTACACTAATAAGCCATGTTTATACACTAGTATACACACTTTACACTAATAAGCCATGTTTATGCACTAGTATACACACTTTATACTAATAAGCCATGTTTATGCACTAGTATACACACTTTATACTAATAAGCCATGTTTATACACTAGTATACACACTTTACACTAATTAGCCATGTTTATGCACTAGTATACACACTTTATACTAATTAGCCATGTTTTTGCACTAGTATACACACTTTATACTAATTAGCCATGTTTATACACTAGTATACACACTTTACACTAATAAGCCATGTTTATTCACTAGTATACACACTTTATACCAATAAGCCATGTTTATTCACTAGTATACACACTTTATACTAATAAGCCATGTTTATGCACTAGCATACACACTTTATACTAATAAGCCATGTTTATACACTAGTATACACTTTACACTAAGCCATGTTTATGCACTAGTATACACACTTTATACATTAGTAAAAGACAGTAACGGCACATATAAAATACAATGACATTTAGCAACAAATACTATTACTGATGTGTAGAATAATTATCTCCTGATAGCATATATTTTATATGTGCTATGTGACTGTATTTTATAAAGAAGGCGAATTAGTAAAAAGTGGATATCACATGGTCTTACTATTTTAAACTCATCTAAGAACTGGCGTTTTTACCATTTAGTGGCGCATAGTGCACTCTCACCAGCCCAACCATTCTCACCATTGACACACACAGACCAGCACGACCGGCGCCCACAGATCCGGTAGATACAGTTAAATCCTGCTATAGCACTATACACTATAAGGCGATTTATCTATTATAACATGGTGCTACTCTGAAGCCATCGGGGCACCGGATCCCACAAAGACTTCCTTAATAAAGCCGAAGTATAGTGAGATCTCGGGACCACCATCGTCCATCCTACTTAGATCATGGATCCCTAGTCCCCTGCTATAACAAGGTTTACCTGTATATACAGTATCTATACTGATGGACAGACAAGACCCCATGTTTTACCCACTAGCCATTTATCGCCCTTTCCCTACCTCCGATCCTGGCATTTAGAAGTGAAGCCCTAGCTCATTGAGTTACGTTATAGAGAAGCCGGGGGGGGGGGGTGGGTGGGTTGGGGAGTTGCCCCCCCCCCCCCCCATGTTATGCATGGTAACCTCTTGTCAGTCCTCGCATGATACAGTGTCTCATGCTATCAAACGTGAGGGCTCAGGGTCTGTTAGAACCAATACAGCTTTAGAAATTCATTAGGAGTCATGTATGAAGGTGAGAAATGTATTGCACTTGTGCCAGAATTATTGTCTACCACATAAATAAAGTAATTTGCGCTAGAACAAGGCCAGTGTGACAGCTGTGCCGAAATAAAAGTGATCCAAGTATTGTAAGGATTTCGTGGCATGAAATGTATATATAAATTAGTCTCCCTAATCTGGCATTTTCTGGACAGAGTCACAAAGTGGGAATAAAAGAAATGTATATTGGGAATAAAAAGTCCCAGTTCTTCCATTCCTTTTCTCTCTTCTGTTTAAAACCCAACCTGATAGGTTTATACCAACCAGCAAGAGCAAAAACGTGAACTGAGACAATCCGGATTAGACATAAACCAGTTTGATTATTTGTAGCCTGACGTGATGTTGCCGTAGGGGTATGTGGGCTGGAAGTATCTGTTACTAGCAGTAAATAGTTATAAAAACATGTGGCCCCCAATATTCCGAGAAATCTAAAGATTGAATAGTGTGAAACGAGGAGGCTGCCATGTCTGTGGGACCTAGCTAGAATAAAGAATTCCACTTTAAATGGAGATACTTGGCCTTCAGTTCCCATAACCTTCCCTACAATTCTCTTAATTAGTAATAAAGCCCTTTAGCTCATATTTTTTTGGAAACACTAGGTGGCGCTCTTACACAAGTTATTTAAAAGATCACTGTCCCTTGCAAGCTCAGTGCTGACTTTCCAGCCCCTATTAAATCATTTTGTAATTCAAGCTATTAACTAGCTTTGTTCCTCTACCAAATTGTAAAACACCCACGGACACCATGCACTTTCTGGGTTTGGACAACGATCCTTTATCATAATTACTTAGGACTGTGCAAAGCCAATCAGGTCACCTTGTACCCTGCACTTTTCTACAAGTTTATGTGTTATATATTTTTTGTTTGTTTGTTTGCAATAAGTATGTATATATTGAGTTATCTAAGTGGAAGGACAAACCCCAGGAGCCAGGGTGTCACCCGCCTGGTTTCTATCTTTTATCATTGTTTTGCATAGAACTGCACAGAAGTAATATTTCTCAGAGCTCCTAAAATAACTAGGCTGGCTTCTAACGTCTACAAATATTTTTGAAGCCCTTGTGTAGTATCGTAGGGTTCAATCAAAAAGTTTTTTTTTTAGTTTTTTTTTGCTTAATAAATTGTTGACTGATCCATCTCAATTTGGTCTTCTAAGTCCAGATGGGATGAAATTACTGGGATATATGCACTGTTTGATTTTAAGTCCAGTCTCCATCAATTTATTGGGCAAAAAAACCTTTTTATCCATACTTTACCCATGATCGCTTGGATGGGTTGGGAAAGGAGATTTAGTCTCCGACAGTGGAAGTGATTATTTTACGGTAAGGACAGTAAAGGTATGGAATCCACTGCCTGAAGAGGTGGAGGCCTATGCATGTTAGTATAGACATTAATATTTATTTAGTGCTTGTTGATCCAAGGAGAAATCTGATTGCCATTTGGAGTCAAGAAGGAATTGATTTCCCTATTCTGCTGAAGGGGTTTTTATTTGACTTCTTTTGGATCAACAGTGGGAAAACAAGGAACAGGAAAAGGGTTGAACTTAAAGGACGCCGGTCTTTTTTCAACCTAACCTATGACTATGTAGCTATGTAACCTGCGCCCTTTCTATAGTCGCGGACTGCGTTATCCCAAACCCCCCCCCCCCCCAAATAACGCTTGGGTGTTTTTCCTCTATGCCTAGCATTTTAGGGTTACACAATCCTAACTAGACTTCTGTGCATTTTTCCCAATGTGCAAGCCCATAGTAAAGATCACATTAATTGGATACACATTTGCTTTATTCTCCTGTAGTGTTTGAAGTTTCTACATTTTGCTACAGATCATTTAAAAAGTGATCTTATTAACCCTTTTTACTCCTACTTCCTTTTCCAGGTTTGTTGTAGGAGTCCCCGCCATAATTAGTCCCCCCTCTGTTTAATTTTTAATGTCATTGGGAGCCATTACATCACAGGGAGAAACTATCAACCAAAGGATTAGAGGGGTGTAAAACTATCTTACTCATAATCCGCTCGGGTGTCTAAGATCACTGATTACACAGTCCGGCTCTTCATATTGATCTGTTCTAAATATGTTTTTATTGATTGCAGATATATATTCCCTTTTTCCCTAGGGAGCAGTGTATACATTTCAGATGTAATGAGATGCAGTAATTCCGTCAGTCTTTTGTCGTTAAAATAGAAGTTCTGTTTAATTTAAAGATTAAATTGAAATGCTTTAATGAATGAATACAAATAAAGTACCTTATTACACCATCCCTGCTCTGTATAGCTCTAACAGGGGGCTGACATGTTGGGTAAGATGGATCAGATCCAGGGCCGGACTGGCCTACCGGGAAAAATCCCGGTAGGCCGCCGTCCCTGGGGCCGTTACCTGGGGTCGCAAAGACTGAAAATTGCCCTGCTGAAAAATTCGGCTGCTGCAGCCGCTTCAAGAATTCAGCCGGCTTTAAGACTGCATGCTCCACCCCCAGCTTCCCCGAGACTGACTGAGTGCTGGATGTTAGGCGACATCCGGTGCTCGGAAGAAACTGATTGACGGTGTTCTGCCTCTGCAGGGATCAGAGGCAGGCACCGTCGATCCAACAAACAATTATTTTTCAAAGAAATCGTAGTGTGTCTGTGTAACAGTGTGCATGTGTCACTGTGTGTGACTGTGCAAGTGTGTGTATGTAAGTGTGGCTGTGTAAGTGTGGCTGTGTAAGTGTAACTGTGTGGCTGTGTAAGTGTAACTGTATATGTAAGTGGGGCTGTGTAAGTGTATCTGTATATGTAAGTGTGGCTGTGTAAGTGTAACTGTGTATATGTAAGTGTGGCTGTGTAAGTGTAACTGTGTATATGTAAGTGTGCCTGTGTAAGTGTATGTATTTCTGTATATGTGTACACCGTATGGTCTGAACCATCCACCTCCCTACAAACAGTATTTAAAAAATAAAACAAATACATCTGTGTGTATATATGTGTCTGTGTGTGTGACAGTGGGCATTTGTTACTATGTGTAAGTGTAACTGTGTGTATTTCTGTATGTGTGTGTGGATGTGTATGTATGTGTGTATATCTGTGTGTGGCTGTGTATGTATGTGTGTAAGTGTGACTGTGTATTTTTGTGTGTGTGACTGTGTGTGTAAGGGTTTATGTCTGTGTATCACATATAAAACAAGAAGCTGGTATAATGACGTAATGCTATGGTGCTGCTGTACAACCATTTCCAGGGCTGGTTTTTATCCCCAGTCCGGCACTGATCAGATCTTCCTTCATCTGACCAAAGATTCGAAACAATATGTCCGCCCCCTGATTTATCGTATTCTTTCAATCAAGCTTTTTGATTTTAAAATGCCCACACTTCAATCTATCAGTTAATCAGAACGTATTTATTTTGCCCACAGTAGTGATGATCTACTGGCTTCCGAAAAATGCAAGACAAGCGATTGCTTTATACCCCTCTGTGGGGAAATGTAATGTGTCCTGGAATATGACAAAGTTTCCTCCAGTCTCTTGTATTGCTCAGGACGATCGTGTGTCCATGAAGTGGACTCTGTAACACAAATTTGCAGGCTGCGTGGGGATTAAACCAAACAAATTCTTGAACCGTGGCCTACAATTGATCAGCTAAACGGTCTCCTCTCACTGCAAACTGTTCCAGTGTTTGCTTTCCCACCAGCGCGCTTGAGCACAGTGTGAAGCCTTTCTGGAGCGAGCCCTGTGGTTAAATGCAGGGATTCACATAATCACATTTAATATTCGTTTCCCATCTTTACCCTCATTCACTCTCTTCACTTCCTTCCTTCATTAATGAAGCGGCTTTTCCTTCCGGCCTTGTGGTCATAGCTAAACCAATATCTGGTGCCGGTGATCTTGGGGAGCTGCCATCTCATGAATCTTGACTGATGACGCTCGGGGCTTGCACAGGCCTCCGTGGTTAAGACTGTCTTTATAACAGACTAATTGTTGGGGAGTTTTCACTTTTATGCCTTGAAGTGCATTTTTTTTGCTTGGATGGCAATCTATGTAGAATTTCCTCTTGGGTTGTTGACTCCCTGGCTTTCCGTGGCTTCCTTGTAGTACTTGATCTGGTGCATTCATTTGGGTTATTTTTACCAGTCCTATGGGGAATCGTCATAATGCATTAAAATGCCACCCCTGAAACATTAAGATCATGTTTTATAAAGTCCTCCTCCTGGTGTTTCATACCCACTGTCCAAAATGACACACAACTTCAAAATGTCTGGCTTTTAAAGGGACAGACCTGCCTTTTAACCCAAATACCCCTTTCACGCCCCTACTTTGTCCTTTTTTGGGCTTCCAAACTGTCTGCTGTAAATGGGTGTATAGCTGAGCTCTAAAAGAAACCCCCCAAAAAAGTTTTTATATATTTTTTATGTCAATAATTTACATCCTCCGCATCATAGCTAGTTATTTAAAGGTGTTAAAGTCATTGTAAAAACTTAGCGCTGCCCCCGAGCCAATCACAGTGTCCCTCTTTGACCAGGACACATAAGTGTAGATTTTAGGAAACAAGCCTGACCCAATCAGGAGCCAGGTTAGTTATTTGTAGAGACCGGGGAAATTTGACCCCCAGAAGCATGTAGGGTTAAAGAGACATCACCCCAAGGGCCATGGTCACATCTCACATGGTAATCTCTCTTGCATTTAAAGGATCAAGTCAAAACATTTGTTGGTATAAAAAAAAAAAAAAAGAAAAGAAAACCCCAATAACTAGAGGGAGAAATTCTCCTGGGGAAAGTTTCTCACTAAGGCCTTAGGAATCTCTCTTGCTCTCTCCATCTTGTTCCTTGCTGTACCCCTCTCTCTTCTGTAGTTTGGGTTTGATGAATTAGCTCTGCCCTCTGATACAGACCATCGCCCTTCGCTCCCGTAAGCATAAAGCGATCACGGAGCTAGAGCTGTGCTAGCTCTTGGGGGGGCCCCCTTTTTTTGAGTGTGTCTGGGGCCATCTGGCCAGTGCACTCCCAACGGAACAGGCAGAGTACTGACATCGTCCTCATGTCACTCCGGAGACAGGGTAGGGGCGGAGGTGGGGTGGGGAACGAGGGGGGTTGCTCCCAGGGCAGTCTCTAAAGCTCAGTCATAAAACTGACATTTTGATTCTGAGCAGACGCACAGCGGAAACTTTATTCTAAACATTTCAAGTATAGAATGAAATCCAAAGAAGACTTTGCGTAGCCTTGCCAAGAAAACAAAGCCATGAGCTCTCCAGCGAGCCGCTGCCAACAGAGATACAAAATGGCTACTGCAGTGACTCCAAACCCAGTCCAGTAATGATCCAGCTGCCAGGGAGGTTCTGAACCTGGAAGGAATGTGCATGCTTTAATACACGGGAATAAAAGATCCACAAAAAAAAAACTGTTCCCCACAATATTTGTTATTTGTGTTATTTTATAAGCATTAATTCTGGGGTAAAGTTCTAAAAGTCATCCAGTCACCATAGAAACCAAAGAAATGTTCCTGCTGATTAGATCTCTCTTAGAACCTTATAAATACCCCCTCATTGTATTAACAACAGAACTGAATATTTTGTACTGAAGAGCTTACAATCCAATAGCACATCACTTTTTTTGTTTGTACACAGCTGCTGGGCTGCAACTCAAATCATGCTCAACCACACCCAGCACTCTCAGCCGTTTAAAAAAAAAAAAACTTGGCATGGCCACCATCTTGCCTTCCACTTAGAGGTTTGAGTTACATGCTGCTAATTTTAGAGGTTGGCCGGAATCGAAGCAATATCTGTTTTGCCCCCCCCTTGGCTGTTACAGCCAAGGGGGGGGCAAAACAGATTTTGCTTCGATTCCGGCCAACTCCCATCATGCTGAGCTTAAAGCACAGTAAATCTCCCAATTCTCCCTCAGCGGAGCTTTTTCCTTGATATTGTCCCCCGCCTCTCCAGAAATCTAGATGTTTGAGATTAAGAGCTTGCAGTCCTCTGCATTTTTTTAATCTTTTTTTTTTTTTTGTTTCTTCCACATCCGCTGGGTGATTTATGTTTCATTCCCGGTGAGAATTCGCAGTATAAGAAGTAAAAGGCCGTACTCGTTCCAGCGGAGTGACCACTTGCAGTCATGGAGCGCTGTCTCTCTCTCTCTCTTTGTTATGTTCTTAGACATTTGCTTTCAATTATAGATGGATGCGTAGCCAGCACCAGAGACCACCTTGGAGATAAAATGAAGTTTTCCAAGAAACATACCAGAGAAGCAAGTTTAGAGTATGGGAAATGTTACTGGAATAAAAAGAATCTGCAACAACCCCCCAAAAAAAAGGGATCTGATTTTTACAGGCGCTCAGGTTGCACGAATACATCCCATATGATGACAATACCGATTTTAGGGCAGAAGTCCTGTGTCCTCTCTTTCATAATGTTTGTACTGTAAATTTCTACCCTACAATGCGCGATCTCCCCTCCGTGTCCCCACCCTGCCTTCAAGGTGGCTAATAATTATGTTCCCCACTTCCTCCCTCTGACCTGGACGCACCCCTACACGACCCACTATCTCTTCCTCCTGGGGGGGATCGGGGGAGGGGGGTGGGCTTTCTATCTGCTGACCCCAGAGTATCATCTTATGTTGCTCACTACACCACACCTTTATTTCTTATATATAACTTTTCATTTCACATAGATTGTAAGCTCCTCTGGTCAGGGACATTCTGAACACTCTGGGTGATTTCTATAAACATCACATACTAAAATAACGTTGTAATTGTGAGTTTTTTCAAACCTGTCTTGGGCCTAATGCTACTCATTGTGATGTTCTATTGACCATCACAGACCTTGCCACAGACACTGTGCCGATCCCTGTCTACGTATTAACCTATCATACGCACACAAACCCTTATGGGCAGGGCTTACAGTAAAACCAACCAATTCAGGACCCAACCAGAAATATAAAGTGTGTTGACCGATAGGAACCAATCAGTCCATCTAGTCTTCCCAAATATCTGAATACTGCCATTAGCCTTATCCTATGTCTAGGATAGCCTTATAGCTATCCCACACATGCTTAAACACCTTCACTGTGTTAACCTCTACCACTTCTACTGGAAGACTATTCCATGCATCCACTACCCTCTCAGTAAAGTAATACTTTTATTAGTCCCCCGTTCCCGGTCTTATAGCTAGGATAGCCTTGTGTCTATCCAGCACATGCTTAAATTCCTTCACTGTGTTTACCTCTACCACTTCTGCTGGCAGGCTATTGCATACATCCACTACCCTCTTAGTAAAGTAATCGTTGCCCCTCTAATTTAAGATTATGTCCTCTAGTTGTGGTAGTTTTTCTTCTTTTAAATATACTCTCTTCCTTTACTGTGTTGATTCCCTTTATGTATTTAAATGTTTCTATCATATCCCCCCTGTTACGTCTTTCCTCCAAGCTATACATGTTAAGATGCTTTAACCTTTCCTGGTAAGTTTTATCCTTCAACCCATGAACCAGTTTAGTAGCCCTTCTCTGAACTCTCTCCAAAGTATCTACAGGTGGAGCATCCCTTATCCTTACCCATTACCTCAACCGGAGGGGGCCCAAGATCAGAAATACACTGTTTTTATTATTAAAAAACTTTATTTAAACAGAACAATACATTTATTGGGCTAATTATATATGGGTAGTGCAGTCACTAGGGTGTCTTCTTGCAGTCAGGTCGGCCCAGTGGCCGCTCCAGATCTAACATGTTAACTAAGACCCGTACAGTGCTAGCAAGTAGCGTGTTGGGCACTAAATAAAGAGACATCTGTGTATGCTGGGCTTGTAATCTATTGATTTAATGTGTTTTTTTTGTCCCTTTCTGTTGATTTTACTCATGGTTTTTGCTGATATCTTCTATAAATGACCTGTTGTCTCTTCTTTCTATTTCAGTGCCGATTCCAAACTCCTGGAAGAAGCCACCATTTCAATCTGCAAATCATTACGTAAGCACTGTATTTAGCGATATTAAGTATTTGCGTTTATTGTCAGGCAGCACCATCGTGTATTTTATCTCTTTCCTATGTTAGAGTCAAGAAGGAGAATTCTTTCAGAAGAGATCCATGTCCTATAGCCAAAAATCCACAGGCACCCCACGGGGGGGCCATGTCTGCCTGGCTTGTGGGATTTGTCCAACTCTGAATTAGTGAAGTTTTTATTACATATTTCATTGAGCGATGATGAATTTCTCTGAAGCAGTCTTTAATAAGCTTTAATATATCATAATAGCATTTTACAATCTAATCCAGTTGTGTCTGTGGCATTCGAACATCAGTCAGATAACTGGTCATTTAAATTCATAATAAAAAAGTCACATTCCTCCACTCATCCCCCCTCCCCCTTTTTTTTTGGCAGCCTCAAATCTAAATAGGTGTAATTGTCTGTGATGATGATTTAAATGAGGTAAAATTTGCTTAGAAAATGCGGCTTTGTTGTAGGAGGTATTCTAGATGAGGAATTTAATTTTACTCTACAGATAAATCACATTTTATAATAAAGAACAAACCATTTGAGCAGGGCATTGTGCTGCTTGGGGCGAAAAATGAAATGCTGCCATCACCCCCCCCCCCCCCCCAAAAAAAAATCCCACAGTTATGGTAATTTAAACTAAAATGAAACTTATCTGGAAGTGATAATTGAATGCAAGAACACCTCTATATGCAAAATGATATGGTGCGCGTATTGGCTGGCCATGATTATAATGTGTACCCTAAATGTTTGAGCATTTAAACTTAATGTACAATGTTTGAGTCATGTTATAGGTCAGTGGTCACATGTTTTGGGGAATTGCACAGCCTATTTTCATAATAATATTTGTTTTACCATTTCTTCCTAGAACAATTTTTTAAAATTTGTATATGCCAAGCTCTTCTTCTTCTTCTTTTTTTTTCTTCTTTTTTCCCCCTTTTATATAGACACTCAGTTCAAATGTTGTGATGGGATTAAACATCCCTAATTTTATTTAACACATCCTTGTGTCTCTACATATGATATAAATAAAGACAATACATACAAAAGCAAATACCGTATTTTTCGCTCCATAAGACGCACTTTTTTCCTCCTCAAAAGTGAGGGGAAATGTCTGTGCGTCTTATGAGGCGAATGTAATACTTACCTCCATGCTGCTCTCCGTTGAATGTAATACTTACCTCCGTGCTGCTCTCCGTTGTGTGCTCTCCGTTGCTTCCTCCGTGCAGTCTAACCTCCTGCACGGAGGAAGGAAGATCCGGGAGCTTTTTTTCCTTCTTCTTAACTTTATTGATGTCGCGCGACGTCCATAGAGTTAAGAAGGGAAAAAAAAGCGCCCGGATCTTCCGGAGCAGCATGGAGGTAAGTATTACATTCAACGGAGAGCAGCATGGAGGTAAGTGCTAGGGAAGGGGGGAGGAGGGTGGCACAAACGAGCAATATCCTGGCACAGTGAGGGGCAAAAGACTGGCACAGTGAGGGGCAATATCCTGGCACAGTGAGGGGCAATATCCTGGCACAGTGAGGGGCAATATCCTGGCACAGTGAGGGGCAATATCCTGGCACAGTGAGGGGCAAAATCCTGGCACAGTGAGGGGCAAAATCCTGGCACAGTGAGGGGCAAAATCCTGGCACAGTGAGGGGCAAAATCCTGGCACAGTGAGGGACAAAATTATGGCACAGTGAGGGGCAAAATCCTGGCACAGTGAGGGGCAAATTCCTGGCACAGTGAGGGGCAAATTCCTGGCACAGTGAGGGGCAAAATCCTGGCACAGTGAGGGGCAAATTCCTGGCACAGTGAGGGGCAAAAGCCTGGCATATTGAATGGCTAAATCCTGGCATATTGAGGTTTTTTTTCTTGTTTTCCTCCTCTAAAAACTGGGTGCGTCTTATGGTCAGGTGCGTCTTATGAGGCGAAAAATATGGTACTTAGTTATGACCTCCCTTCCTTACTTCCCCTCCCCCTGCCTCAAACCCTCCCTCTCGAGAGAAACAAAAAAAAAAAAGAAATTTTCCCAATATTAAATATTATTAGTTATATTCGGTGCGTTTAAGCATCGTATATCGTTATAATCGAGAAAGGATAGAGAGGAACAGGGGGAAAAAATGGGGGGGGGGGGGGGGGGAGAGAAGGAAACTCAATAAACTTAGTAAAAAACAAAAAAATCCTTGAATCGATGTCGTAACCTTATGGCAATCGTCAATCACACCCACAATCACAATTTCCGTCAGAACAGCCCCCCCCCCCCTTCCCCCAGGAACCCATGGGACCACGATAGTCGACCCCCCATCACCGAAGGGAACCCAAATTTAGTGTACAGGTATCTTATGTTGTGTCAACTCCCTGGGTCTACATTTTTAGCTGAGGTCCAGAGGTATCTATCTCACTAAATCTGGACTCTCAGCCCCCAGAATAAAATCCTCTTTCCTGCACTAATTGGAGATCTATCTGTTTTTGGATCTCGTCCCAATATCTTATTTAGCGACAGACAATGGGCGTCGTGGGAAAAGTGATTAGTGGAGAGAAGCCCGTAAATAGAATATCTATCTCTCTGAAAAATAATGCGTTAAAGAAGTGATAACAGGAATATCGATTTAAGAGGTGATGCAACATCTTGTAACGATCAAGATGGGAAAAAAAAGAGAAAGGAAAAAGTACATATATTTTCCCCTCTTCTCTCCTCCCTTTAAATACGCGCATATACGTGTATGCATATATATACAAATGCACACGCGCTACACGATATACGCGCTACATTTCCTCTTGTTTCCCCTCCTGGTCATCAAACATAAACATACATTTAGATTATGTGTTAGAATAGTGTAAAAATGTGTTCATCTGTACGTGTTATTTAACAGCAATCAGTGAGGAATGTGATGAAAATGATTAGTATAATACAAGTGGAGAGAGACCCGGATCACAACATAGAAGGTTTCTCTCCGGCAAATTATACATTAAATAGTGATGGCAAAAATATCCATTGAGAAGTAATACAGGATCTTATAACAAGCAATATGGTGAAGGTTTGGTAATATGTATATAATAATATTATTGAACAGCAATCAATGGGTGAAGTGAGAAGGTGATTAGTGTAGTAACAGTGGAGAGGAAGCCCATGTCCTAATAGACTTCTCTGTGAGAGAGAGTGCATTAAAGAGTGATAGCAAAAATATCGATTAAGAGGTGATGCCACTTCTTCTAACGAGCAAGATGGAGAAAGCAGTGAGAAAGAGGGTTCAGAAAAGGAAAGAAAGAAAGAAAATGTCATTGTGTCTGTAGTGTGTCTGTCCCCCCTCCAGTAGTAGTAAGCGGGCGGTTATGATGTTATTGCCTAATTAACATTTGGGGACAGGCCCCATTCTCGCATGAGTTCTCTTGCTTGGGAATGATGGTCGCAGATTTTGCCTTGATAAGCGATGATTAGTTTGGTGGGGAATCCCCATCTATATACAGTAGCGTTGTCCCGGAGAATAGCAGTAAGGGACTTAAATTCTCTCCTTTGGAAGCTGGTAGTTTGGGAGATATCGGCATATAGACAGATGGAAGAAAATCTGGGATCTTGTATCGGTTTTTTCTCTTGCTTGTTTAATAAGCAGATCCTTAACTTTAGCATTCTGAAAGCAAGCGATAGTGTCCCTTGGGATCTCCTGGGATAAATTCAATGGCTTAGGGAGTCTGTGAACTCGTTTGAATGGGAGGGGGTCGATGATCTTAGGGTCGAGGTATACCTATAATCTATAAGGTAGTCCTCAAGGTCGATATTTTTTACTGATTCGTGTATACTGATTCGTGTAAACTTGAGATTCCTTCTCCTGGAGCGGTCTTCAATATCTGTAACATTCTGTTTTAAGGCCAGAATGTCTTTATTGATACGTTTTGTATTTGCATCTGCTTAAACCCTTCTTGCATAAGGCTTATCTGAGCTGTCTGATGTGAGAGAGTTGCATGCACTTCGGTTATGTCCGACTTGATGTCTGCCCTGCTTTTTCATATAGGTTCTCAAGGGCACAGTTTAATGTGTCCTGAGTGATTTTTGGAGTCATTGCAGAGGCATCCAAAAGGCTGCCCTCTGCAGATGAGTGTCACAGATAGAGTGGATCTGCAGTGCGAAAACATGGTATCTAACTGCTACAGGCTTGGAGGCAGAACAGTGTCTGTTCACCTGAATGGTATTATACCCTACGGTTGGGCCTCAGGCAAATGACCACCCAGGACTTGATACACTGTCTGCAACCGCACACTGAAGCAGAGATACGCAGGGAGTACAGGATGAACGGATAGTCAGCAGGCGGGGCAAAACACAACAGGAGCAACGGTACCAGACGGTATGGAGGAGGCAAGTCACAAACAGGCTAAAAGATCAGGGCAGGCGGCAAACAGAGGAGTCAGGAATCACAGCAGGAGTCAAAAAAACCGAAGAATCAATAATCAGGAATAAACGCTAGATCAAGCCACAAAGAACTATCTCAGGCAAGGTCTGGGTAGCAACTGAGGGTTTAAATACAGTTTAGGCAGGAAAACCCGCCCCCAATAGGTCCCCGAAAAAGTATAAGTATAGCCCTTTAAGGCTATGCTAATTTTCTGAGTGTAGCGGTACTGCGCATGCGCGCAGTTTCTGTTTGTTGTGCGTTCGTCGAAGGGAAGCAGTGAGCGCGTCTGCAGCCCTGGAGGGCTGAGACGCTGAACGGAGCCTCCGCTGCCCGTCTACCTTGTCTGCAGAGGTAGCGGTGGTACGGACCTCGTGGCGGCAGGTAAGTTTCTTTTTTGTTACAATGATTTAGTGTTCGGTTTGGCTGAGGGTTCTTGAGACGTAGTGGGGGTTTTAGGAGAGTAAAAGGTGCCGATACCCACTAGCTTCTTTGGTCTCTCCTTATCCCTATCCCTCTTGGGAGGCATCATAAATGAGGTGTATACAGATATTTACAGTTATTTAGTAAGAGCAAAGAATTAGTCTCACCTTCAAAAGCAGCGGGCCCCAGACGCCGTCACCGCCGCTAGAAAGAATCAGCTAGCAAAGTTACTTCCCACCAATGTAGGAATATGTATAAACGTGGGTTTTAGTCAGCTCTACACTGATTGTGTAGCGTATAATGGCGAGATTCTGACTCAAATGGCCTCCTGCAAAATTATAGTGACCAGGAGAGGGCAAGGCAATAATGGATCAGGCAAAGTAAAAGCCGAGATAACGCCATGTGTTGTCATGGTGAGCGGCAATGCAGAGATGTTATAGCAGCCAGAATCAAGCTTAGCGGAGGGCAGGGTGCACAGATATACGCAAAAGTTTAGGGGGACATAGGGATATACTTAGCCCTTCACCAAGGTCGTCCTCTGATCTGCAGCTCAAGGAAACTGTGTAGCGCTATCGCTGGGTCTGAAGGAGTAGGGAGATAAATATGGAGATCCTCTTCATACGGTTTTTCGGGCTATTCAGCCGAAATTTAAGTAAGTCTGCTACCGGCGAGGAGGAAGCGGTGAGCGAGGAAAGCAGCTTCCCTGGCGCTTCAATTGGACTGCCGAAGCATGGGAAGCGGTGAGAGCTAGACCGGGTATGTGGAGAGCATCGCCTGGCTCAGAGCCATGCCACACACATCCTCACACCGTGCCGTCATCGACAAATGTCAGGGACTAAAGCACTTCTTATATACATAATAATCTATTTATTAAAGAGCCCACCCATAAGGTGAGATGAGAGTCATGGTAAAACATTATTATGATAATACCCTGGGCAATTCCCTAAAACATAATGTGACCAGTGACCTATAGTCAGTGTCAGAGGAGTTAACCCCCAGATTGCTTGATATATATATATATATATATATATATATATATATATATAGACAGTGTCAGATGAGTTAACCCCTGGATGGCTAGACAAATCTTGATCTCAAGTTGGATGACTTTTCTAATGGCAGAGTTGGAATAATAGGACAATTTGGATGACTTTTCTAATGGCAGAGTTGGAATAATAGGACAGTTGGATGACTTTTCTAATGGCATAGTTGGAATAATAGGACAGTTGGATGACTTTTCTAATGGCAGAGTTGGAATAATAGGAAAGTTGGATGACTTTTCTAATGGCAGAGTTGGAATAATAGGACAGTTGGATGATGTTTCTAATGGCAAGAGTTGGAATAATACACTTGACCAATCCTACTTCTAGCTCTTAACATTTTTGATTGTTTTACACAGAAGGAGTCACATTTTCCTGGCTCCTAAAAATAATCACTTTGTATCATAAAGTCTACAGGAAGGTGTGAAGCCCTGCTATATATATATATATATATATATATATATATATATATATATTATGTTTTTATACATAGAGATGATGCTGGGGACATGGCAGCCTGTCTGTCTCTTGGAAATCACTTGTGACTGATCTTCGGTCTAATTAAAGGGTTATAGGCCCTCTTTAAAGCTCTGAGGTTCTCAGGTAGAGGCAGCATTGTATTTCCACAGTAGCCCCCATTAACCAGCTCATTATAATCACACAAGTCATATAATAACTTCCCACACGTGACAACGAACCTGCCAATTAACCCTGCTCTCCCATGCCGTTTCTTTCTCTGTGTAGTGGAGAACAATCCAAGGACAGGAAACCTAGGCGCTCTAATCCGGGTCTTCCTGTGCCGAACCAATGAACTGAAGATATCTGCCGAATGTCAGAAGTAAGTAACGGACAATGACTGCTTTACCTTTAAGGTTTCCGCTTCCGTCACATGAGAGAAGCAGTGGGATGTTTCCTGTACAGATAACTACCTGACGCATTTTGCATTCAGCATCAGAAGATAGAACTAGCCTCAAACATGTATAGCTTGGAGGAAAGACGTAACAGGGGGGATATGATAGAAACATTTATATACATAAAGGGAATCAACACAGTAAAGGAAG
Organism: Pelodytes ibericus; assembly: GCA_036172795.1. Taxonomy (NCBI): domain Eukaryota; kingdom Metazoa; phylum Chordata; class Amphibia; order Anura; family Pelodytidae; genus Pelodytes; species Pelodytes ibericus. Next base: position 207,438,844 of record CM069860.1, read on the forward strand.
AGAGTATATTTAAAGGAAGAAAAACTACCACAACTAGAGGACATAGTCTTAAATTAGAGGGGCAACGATTTAAAAGTAATATCAGGAAGTATTACTTTACTGAGAGGGTAGTGGATGTATGGAATAGCCTTCCAGACGACGTGGTAGAGGTTAATACAGTGAAGGAGTTTAAGCATGCGTGGGATAGGTATAAGGCTATCCTAGATATAAGATAAGGCCAAGGACTAATGAAAGTATTACTTTACTGAGAGGATAGTGGATGCATGGAATAGTCTTCCAGCAGACGTGGTAGAGGTTAATACAGTGAAGGAGTTTAAGCATGCGTGGGATAGGTATAAGGCTATCCTAGATATAAGATAAGGCCAAGGACTAATGAAAGTATTACTTTACTGAGAGGGTAGTGGATGCATGGAATAGCCTTCCAGCAGACGTGGTAGAGGTTAATACAGTGAAGGAGTTTAAGCATGCGTGGGATAGACACAAGGCTATCCTAGCTATAAAACCGGGAACGGGGGACTAATAAAAGTACTCCAAAAAAATTGGGCAGACTAGATGGACCGAATGGTTCTTATCTGCCGACACATTGTATGTTTCTAAACCCATTGAGTTTGGACTAAGTTGGCGTAAATGAAGACTCCAACGTATTGCTATGTCACCCCTCCTATTGGCTGGATAAGCAGTGAGGGTTGAGGAGTTGGGCTGTTAGAATTAGGAGCCCCATAGTCCCTTACACGTTCCGCATATTGGCGTGTGCCTTTAAGAGCTGGGTCTTTTTGTCGACATGAAGAGGTGTCACTGGGTGTAGCCTCTGTTACACTTTTGTTGCTTTTTATAAAGTTTTGGTTGGGATCAGTTTGATTCCCACACGTATGAATGAATTCAGGACAGTTTCCTCTGCCGCCTACCGATTCGGAATGATCTCCCCCTCTCCTGTCTTACAGTCTCCCTCATACATCAATGTCTTAAACAGTCAGGAGCCTGCATTGAATGGATACGCAAATAATATATGGACTGTGCAAAACAACTTTTTTTTTAATGAAATATCTTTTTTCTAAAGTCTTACGGTACAAAAATGTAAAAGTTTTTTACCTCAATCAACAATTCAGGTAGAAAAACTTGCACAGTCCTAACGAACAGATAGAGGCAATGGTCTCCCAAACAAGGTTTTTTTTTGGCTTGTGTGGATATACTGTGTTCCCATTAATCCATAACCCTTATTGGTGAAAGGTGTGAGCTGTACTGGAGACCGTATCTCCAGAAGGATATTAATACTTTGGAGAGAGTTCAGAGAAGGGCTACTAAACTGGTTCATGGGTTGAAGGAGAAAACTTACCAGGAAAGGTTAAAGCATCTTAACATGTATAGCTTGGAGGAACAGGGTGGATATGATGGTAACATTTATATACATAAAGGGAATCAACACAGTAAAGGAAGAGAGTATATTTAAAAGAAGAAAAACTACCACAACTAGAGGACATAGTCTTAAATTAGAGGAGCAACGATTTAAAAGTAATATCAGGAAGTATTACTTTACTGAGAGGGTAGTGGATGTATGGAATAGTCTTCCAGCAGAAGTGGTAGAGGTTAATACAGTGAAGGAGTTTAACCATGCATGGGATAGGCACAAGGCTATCCTAGATATAAGATAAGGCCAGGGACTAATGAAAGTATTACTTTACTGAGAGGGTAGTGGATGCATGGAATAGCCTTCCAGCAGAGGTGGTAGAGGTAAGCACAGTGAAGTAGTTTAAGCATTTGTGGGATAGGCACAAGGCTATCCTAGATATAAGATAAGGCCAGGGACTAATGAAAGTATTACTTTACTGAGAGGGTAGTGGATGCATGGAATAGCCTTCCAGCAGAGGTGGTAGAGGTAAGCACAGTGAAGTAGTTTAAGCATTTGTGGGATAGGTATCAGGTTATCCTAGATATAATATAATGCCAGGAGTTATTCAGGTTTTTTTTTTACAGTAATTGGGTAGGCTGGATGGGCTGAATGGCTCTTATTTGCGGACATGTTTCTATGTAATATGTTAGAATATATACTTGGTACAGTCAGTACATTGGATACCTCCTTGTAATATCGCCCTGATGTGCAGTTTTCAGGCCTGTATTGAGAATGGCCGTGGGTCGTACATGCATCCTGTCGTGGCCAATGCATGTTCTTAGTGTATTCTAACATTACCCTCTCTTCCTTCCAGTCAGCTGTTCATCTGGCAAGCTCACAATGCACTGTTTATAATCTGCTGCCTGCTCAAAGTCTTCATCTGCCACATCTCGGAGCAGGAGCTGCTGCTCCACTTCTCCTACCGAGAGAGGGAGCCTGGATCATACGGTGAGCCGTCCTATTCACACGTATGTAACACTGCTCGGATGGAGCATCCTGTATACAGCTCTGTTCTCATTACTCCATGTTCTCTCCCTCGTGGGTTAGATGGAAACGTTTCTCAGAAACGTAAACCAAGTGTGTGATACACTAATCTATTACACGTGGAGAGCAGACACAGGCGTTCCAACGGACAAACCTCTTTTGCACACTGAAATAAGGGGGTCAAACTTGAAAAATCTGTGTGCTTACACGCTATTCACATGTAATTAGTGTATCACAGGCTTTTGTTGCTTGTTGTGCACTTGGCTTCTGTTTTGCCATTGTGGGCCCGTGTATATATACTGATTGATGGGGCTACAGAGGACGGCCCTCTGCTGCCCAATAGATGAAAGGATCAGGGGGGAAAGGGTCACCAACCTAGTGCTCTCCAGCTACAATTCCGTGATCCAGGGGGGGACTGACGGTTATGCTGTACTTTAAATCACTATAAGTTGGCTCCTCTGACTGTGAAAATAGGTTTGGGCTGTATCACAGGCACACACCAGACTGGCTTTTCCCACCAAAATCTGACATCCACAGTGCAAGCACCACTGCAAGGGATTCTGGGTAGACATATGCACATAACAACCACCACCTTTTTGTCTCTAAATTCTCTTTATACATGGACCCCTTAAAGCAAACGCCCACTGCACTAGATGGCTTTGAAACATGGCCCAGGGCAGAGGTGCAGAGCCAGACAACACCCTTCCACACTGTCCCATGATGGGAGATTTGAAAGATATACATGTCTACTCGCTATACACCGAATCCCAGATGCACAAGCAATACATTCCCCCAAATGACCACTGTAGGAAAATGTTACCACCATGAAGCAGTGTATGCTGCCACAAGGCTAGGGAAACAGTGTCTCTCCGCATGCAGTGGGCAACAATCCCCATTATTCTCAGCCAACCTTCGGTTGAAGTGACGCTGCTTCATTTTCCCTGAGCTAAAATAACAGATGCACAAAAAATGTGTTATTTCCATCTTAATAGTGCAATTCCAGAAGTATTCAAAAGAGGGCAGTAAAAGAACAGCAAACACAATAGTCCTGCCCTGATACGGTCACTTGAGGGCTATACTAGCAGTAATGTTTGAGTGGCGTCTGCAGACTGACAGCCATTTATGAATTGTTAAGGGAAGAAATAAAAACAATGACTTGGTTCTTGCAGGTTTAAAGAGCCAATCTACCCCCCCCCCCCCCCCAAGAGAAAAGATTGTTGGCCCCAGTGTGAGGATAATGGTACATGCCTCTAATCCCCTAGCAAGCATCATGGCTGAGGCTGCTGCAGTGAGGGACCATTGTTTTCTCTAGCTCCCCTCTGATGTGAAAAGAAAGGTCTCTCTCTGCACTAGCAGAGAGAGATGACTGGATCCAACAGACCCTGAGCAGACTCACAGGGTCAGGCCCCTGCACTGATTGGCTGCGAGCACGCTGACATGCTGATTTTTTTTTTGTCTTTTTTAACATTTGTGCGGTGTTTGTGTTTAGCTGTAATTTCCTCTCTTTCATTTACTGTATCCACACAAATGACATATAGTTTTTTTTTCCAAGATATGAAGGTCTTTCTTTAGATTCCATTATTTGGATTGAACGTATAATTTATTTGCCATGGGATTATGTCGGAGCTCTGTAAGAGAAGACCTGCTCCCGTTCATCAGACATCAGGACTTGTAACTGATCCAATGTGTTAAGTCACCTCCTCAGCCCTCTCTAATGTGCTGGATTTATAAATCTAAACCCAATTCCCTGATAGACAGACTGTTCATACACCTCTGTTCTATGGACACTGCCGCTAGTGGGAGTCAGCGCGTTCTACAGGCTGCCGTCACCGTGTCTAGCCATTCAGAAGGTCAGCTATTGAGAGATCTACCGGGGTTAATAGGAGGCTTCAGATCTGCGTTTTTTTGAGTGCAGAAGGAATAGCATTGTAATCACCCAGATAATTTCGTATGGCCTGCGATGCTAGAGGTTTACGTACCGCGCCCACACATTTTGATTTGTGAAACGCGCAGTGGGTGACCGCCTTCTGACTTTTTTTGTTTTTATTTTACACTCTTTTTAGTGTGAGCTTTGTATGTATTCTCACTTTAACTAAACATACCAAGACTTTCTCCTCCTGCTCTGCAGTAAACCACAAGATATATGATTCTGGGCTACTTAAGGTTCTTGCTGAAAGGGCTGAGCATACACAGGGTGTTCGCCCCGCCCCGTCTTATAAGATGCCGTTTACTTCCATAGAATCATAGAACGCGAAGGGGTCAAAGAACCATGGCCCTGCTGGTGCCTAACTTTTTTGATTGTTTTACATAGATCTCTATGGAAGCACCATGTCCCTGGCTCCTAAAAATAATGAAGCTGAATTTGTCAATTTGCCTTGCTTGCCATGGTGTCGCTAGGGGGGGAAATGGGGACCATGGGCCCCCTACATAATATGCACCCTGCTGGGGTAAGTCCTTGGTGTAAACCCCCCGCCGCTTTTATTATTACCTCTGTGGAACTTGGCAGAGGGTGGGTTAACAAATTGTGGCACATCTAGCAGTTCTATATCCCCCCGGGGAGGGAAGAGTTCATCACGGCTGCATTAACGTAGCTGCTCCACTCCCCCCCCCCCCCCCCCCCTCGTGCGATGGCCAGTTCATCGCGCGAGAGGTCATCGCAGGACATTTCAACGGTAAAGGTGGGTAGTATTAATGTTTAATAGGGGTTAATGTTAGTATTAGGGTTTAAGTTTTAGGGTTAATTTTAGTATTAGGGTATGGGCTATAGCATTAGTATTAGTACCCCCCCCCCAAAAAAAAAGTAAGAGCCAGCTGTAGGGATTTTAGGAGCTAGGGTCCCTCTGTGTGCCCTGGGTCCTGGTGTGTTTAGCTCCACATGTTTTGTCAGGCCCCCTCTGTACCGACCCTCCTGGCAGATATCGCACAGACCTGTCTATTATCTCCTGTCTCTTGAATTCTCGAAAAGAACTGCATATTTCTTGGAATATTTAACCCAGAGCAAAATGAAAGAACGCCAGGTATCTCTACCCCATCAGCAGTATTTCCTTTCTGTCTGTCGTTGCATGCGCACACCTCGCTGATCATACCTCTGAATATACAGAGCGCAAACGCATAACTCCTGGTTTGACTTGTCCGCTTGCAGCACCCAGAACTTGCCTAATTAATGGATCCTAAACCAAAGCCCTATATTCCACGCTTGTTTTCCACACAGTAGTGTTTGAATAGCACTAAGAGAGAGAGAGAGAGGTTGTCTTTTTTTTCTTCATTGAAGAATTACGAGTTTTGCAAAGCCCCTCCAGCTCCATCCTGATATTTTCCTTTGCTCTTTTTTGGTTCCTAAGGGAGCACCCGCGCTCTTAATTCCTCTTCAGCTTTGACAGCAGCAGAAACGCTGAGCCAGCTACAGAGGAAGCGTCTTATAAAAATTTGCTGCTGGGAATTCTCCTGGGCCCGCCGCTGCCAAATCCTTCGCCGCAAGAATGTATCGGCCAGAGAAGTGAAAAAAAAAAAAAAAAGATGGCACATAGGGTCAACATGCACACACAAACGCAATCAATGACAACATGGAAAAAACCCAAATAATTCTAAACAGGGGAATCACAGAGGACAGTCTGAATGGTCTGTCTGTTTCAGAGTGAAAGCTGATTTCATAGATCATCACAGGTCTTCCACTGCATGGCAATTAACTGCTAAAAAGGAGGGGGGTAGCCTTTAACTGCTGCAACATGGAAAGAAAAGAAAGAGATCTGTTCCTGTCTCCTCAAAACGGCTTATAAACTATAACTGTTTTATTGCAAAGGTCCCGCCCATCTCACCAAGCCTAATTGGACCACATTGAATTTTGAGGCCCGCTTAAATTATTTTCCATTTCGATCTACATCCGAGCGGTCAATTGTTTTTTTTTTTTTAGATTGATGTAGGTTTATTAGTGAAGATTCTGGAACAGTTTGTGACAGTAGAGTACAGTTTCCTTCCTTGGGTGCACGCCATTTCACCATCCGGTTTGCCTCACCCTTTCGGTTTTTGAGGCACACCATCATTATCAGGACTGGAAACTGCAACAGAATCTGTCCGATACTGAGAGGAAAGGAGCCATCTTAAAGGTAGTCGGGCAGATCGTTCTCTATGACAATGGGATCTTGCATAGGGCTATATCTCTTTACCGCATGACCATCGCGGCTAATAAGGGACTTGGTGAAGTTCCACTTGATGGCATTTCTATTAGTGCCTCTTCCTTTAGGCTGCTCCTTCATCCACTGCCATAGCGGGCGAGCACCATCTCCATTCACGTCAGTCTTACTAAACATGTCAAATTCAAGGATGGCAGCAAAAGCTTTAATGGCAGCTTCATCTCCAGGTTCCTGGTTTCCTAACTGGTTGCAGGGAAACCCAAGGATCCGTAAACCTTTCTCAGCGTATTTGGCTTGAAGACCGACGAGCTGTGTATAATTTACATGGGTTTTGCATCATTTAGAGACAACGTCGACGATTATACAGGCATAACCCCTGAAACGCTCAAGGGATCCGTCATGGCCATCAATGTCTATGGCAGAGGAATCGTACATAGTTTGGGCAGTTGTCCAGTCTGCCTGTCCAGTAACCTCCATTGACAACCCCGAGTAACACTGACCGCCCAGAACAGCAGCACAGTGATCTCAACATGGCACCAACACAAACACTATAATTGCATTTGACAAATAATACCTGGGTACCACAAATCAGCCAGGTGGAACTGCCTTGAGCCTCTGCCTTGATCCTCTGTCTTTTATGGACAAATATCTGGTTAAACATACACACTGCAACTTACAGGTAACCCGTGTGTATCAGATTCCAACTAATCCTGTAACTGTTTGCATGTTACAGAGATGCTGTACACATTGGAAATCCATATTCTGGGGAATATTCAAAGAAGGTGAAACGTAGATGGTTCTATGGCAGTAGCCTCGTGCTTAGCTAGGCGCTGGGATCAACTCTTGAACCATGGTGTTGTAGATAAAACTCTATGCTAAGTAAACCTGTAAGGCTTACATGGGGCCAGTCAGATGAAGCAGGGGTTTAACGTCCATTTCTTAGCGGGGTCAACTCATGCCTTCATTCTTCCAAGGTCGATAAAATGAATACCAATAAACTGGCCAATAGTGACTTCCCTCCGGACATACTTGGAAATGGTTCTGTAGAACAATGGGAAAAGTTAGGATCTAGCAGTGGGTCCCTGGCTTCTGGGATTTGTCAAGCCCGGTTGTATAGTCTGGAGGAAAGACATAACAGGGGGGATATGATAGAAACATTTAAATACATAAAGGGAATCAACACAGTAAAGGAAGAGAGTATATTTAAAAGAAGAAAAACTACCACAACTAGAGGACATAGTCTTAAATTAGAGGGGTAGCGATTTAAAAGTAATATCAGGACAACAGTAACAACTTTACTGAGAGGGTAGTGGATGTATGGAATAGCCTTCCAGCAGAAGTGGTAGAGGTAAACACAGCCAAGGATTTTAAGCATGCATGGGATAGGTATAAGGCTATCCTAGCTATAAGACCGGGAACGGGGGACTAATAAAAGTACTCAAAAAAAATTGGGCAGACTAGATGGGCCGAATGGTTCTTATCTGCTGACACATTGTATGTTTCTATGTTTTAGTCCATAACACACTGTAGAAACTCACCAGTCCGTCTTTCACAAGTTGCTGTTTCTTCTGTGTATTTAATTAATTGTAATTAACATATTTTTGTCTTTTTAACAGAATCCGATACAGAGGATCTATTTGAACAGTTGCTTTTTTGTCTGATTCATCTTATCGTTGAAGTCCCCCTTCTGTGAGTATCACTATTTCATCGCTATTTATCTTATTTGCATTTCTTTCGTTTGGATCGTTTGGTAATTACACTTTTCACCCCTCCTGTAATCAAGATCGTATTAATATAAATATAGGGTTTACTATAAAAAATAAAACGGCGAGTATACGTTGGAAGGAAATGTACGAGGGATACTCCAGAGTTAGTTTAGAGCAGTGATGGCTAACCTTGGCACTGCAGATCCCATCATGAGATATGTAGTTTCCAGGCATTTGCAGTTTATGGCCTGTAATATTCCACAGATAGACAGTGCCCAATGAATGTTTTAAAAAGGAAATAAACCTCTGGATCACTGATAACCTTCTTAAAGCAAGCTGGATAACTGAAATAAATACTATCCTCTGTTAGTAGTTAGCGGTTTGTATAGAAGGCACAGGACTGGGCATTGTTCACAAACCAGCATACTATGGTGTTTTTTTGTTGTCTCTGACCTTTAATGACCTCTGTCATCTTTCACATAACTCCGCACCCCTACCCTTTCTTTCTCGGAACCATTTTAAGGATTCTTCCCTCGTCCGTTTCTCATTGCAGCGACATGGCATCTAGTCTACGAGGCTCTTCCTCTGTGTGAGCGAATAGGAAATGTCCATGTCGTGGCCAGAGTGGGGGGGAGGCTTCGGGGTTGTGACCAGTTCCATGACCTTTTCAGGGGGTTTTATAACCTGTATATAGCGATTTGAGTGAAGTCACGTAGAATGGGAGCAAAATGATTTACTTACAGAAGCTACTTTTATAAATCCATGCTGATCCATGCAGGAATGATGGATTGTGAGAATCTGGATTCCAAACGAAGAGACCTCCAAAATGGAATAAAAACCACATCTTTCTCCTAATTTAGGCATTTTTGCCAACACATATTATTCTCTACATTCACAGTAAAATACAATGTGTCGGTGATTAGCGAAACATTTTTAAAGCAAGGTAATATATGCATTCACACACATTTTTATTATATTTTACATTCGCATTAAACACTGCTTAGGTGACAAGCCCCGTCCTTTTCCAATACACATGACTATTATCGTGTGATGTATCTGCTTTACTGTGTAGATCCACGAGATTGCTTCATGTATATGTGTGTACATCATACGGATTTTTTTTTTTGTCTGATGAGCATTCGTCTGATTTACTATATGCCTAAGATTAATTTAAAAAAACATTAATTATGTCACAAAGCACAGTAAACAAATCACCCCCCCCCCCCTCTTCATTCTCCACTCACCCCTTTGGCAAGCGCCGTCTCGCGAGACAGACAGACAGGCTCTGCTGAGATAAGAAATTAGCAGATCTAGGACAAACCCCAAACATGTATTCAATTACCCCGAGTATGACAGACGGCATTGTATTACCATGACAGCATGCACAGCACACCCTGCATGTATGTCCATATATCAGTGAGCTAAAGAGATTCTCTCCCTCCTTATCAGATCCTTCACATTCTGGTTCTAGGCCGCATTGTGTGTGTATTTGCGATGAAGCCAAGTTGAGTTATTGTGTCAGCCTGGGTCATTCCTAGGAGAAACCCTTACAGGAGCTTATTTTCAGTGCCTTTCGCTGTTTTCCATGATGCTCAGCCAACCTCTCGGAGCCATTGTAGCAGTGATGGTTAACGATTGCTGTCTCTATAGAAAAGATTTGGACTTTTGGGGGGGGGGGAACAGTTCTATGTTACTTAGTCCTATTTCATTGTAAAAACAGTTTTTGGGTGCCTTCCTGCGTGGATTTGGCTGGAACACCTTTGGAAGAACTCCAGGTCACATTTTAGCCAACATTTCTAGTGTTTTTTTATTTTGTTTTATATAATCTGTCAACCGCTATGACACAAAGTCCAACTTTCCAAAAAGTGAAAAAACCTGACCCAGGACTGGGAAGTGTGAAAACCTTGACAAATACAGACTTCTAGTCTGATGTGACTTCACCCGTAGCATAACACTGTCATGCACCTCTACTTGTAAGCCTTGGACACAGGCCAGCCCCTCTCTTTCCCTTTCCTCTAACCAGCCTCGGGCAGAGGTGGACAGCTTTATAGTGAAGTCATGACAGACAGACATTGTTCCGAACGACCTGACACCTTCCTCATTTTATGTCTGTAATCCCAACTGGCCCATGGGCTTCGTACCTGGTATTCTTCACTTGGCGTACGCTGATCACTGTGCCCTTTTAACAAACACGTGGGGTTTTTTGTACTGGCTATTAATGCCGTCTATTTCTCAGAAACCTGACAATATCTGTTTCAGGTCGACTTTTTTTCTTTCTTCTTTTTCTTTTAATTCTCTGTTTATTCCATCTAGCTTATTCACTATATGCTGTATATGTGTGTAATATACATGGAATGCACTGTTTTGTTTACTTTTAAAACAATTTGCAGTTCCTCATGAGATTAACATTGAAAATAATTTTGCTCGGGGGTCTTGAGCTCTACATTCCGTATCATCCAATAAGGAGGGACCTTAAAATGGAGTGTTTTTTTTTTTTTACCGGTAGGTATTTTGTTAGAAGGAAAAGTTTCAACCCTAATTGTCGGGTATCAGAATTCTTGCCAGTTACATCTTTAAAAGCAGTCCTTCATTACTTTTTTCATTTGGTTGAACATGTTGCAGTAAGGCTGCCCTATTTTTTCATGCTCCAATAAGCCTAGTTTGTGAATATTTTGAGAATGCAAAAAAAAAAAAAATTTACAAATATCTTTGTTCCACCCTGTTTACCTCTGGTGTAGAGAGGAATGCAATGCTTTTGGCAAGCTCTTTAGGTGACAAGGGAACTCAATACTACAGTAAACCCATTTATATATAGCCAGATTCTATCCCCAAAACTCAAAGGGCTTTAAATATATATGTTATTACATTTTTAACAAAACTGGGCATCAGTTTTCAACTTATAGAACAACCGTATGCAAAACAAAACTTGTGTTTCATTGAAAGATTGCATCAAGTGCTGAAATAATTTAATGTAAGAATATAAAAAAAAAAAAAAATCTTAACTAGTCTTATATACTACATGCAAGTTCATCGGGGGCGGACATATTGTTTAGAATCTTGGATAAGAGCTTAATGTGCCTGAACGATCCAATCCAAGATTCTAAACATGTCTGCCCCCTGCCAAAGCTATGCAGAGCTAAGAGAACTCAGTAAGGTGTTTTTTGTATTCTTTCACTAATACTTTGCTGTTCAAACACCTACACTTAATACAATCTGTTATATTTGAAATACATGTAAGTATGTGCTACGTGTCTAATGTGTCCTGATTAATGATGAGCGCTATGCTGAGAAAGTTGGCATTGTTGATTTGTTTGGTCACTGTCACTGGTGATGTGACCCTTCTCTTGAAATCCGACCGTTTTTCAAAAGTCAGGTCAAAATACTGGGAAGTGGTCGGAGCTACATATCCTGTTTCCGACAGCTGAGTATTGTAGGACAGACAATGTATGGGTTTTCCAGGCACCACGCTATCTTTGACACGCGGCCAAGTCTACTGGGGGGTTCCTGCCTCTAACGACAAGCTTCCTTCCCGTTCCTGTAATGAATGTTTCCCGAGGTTTTAGAATTCATTACTTGGAATTAAAAGTGGTTGGAAGTTGGATTCATGGCAGTCTGTTCACATACACAACTCCTGGTGTGCAGGTCAACAAATACTAAACGAAAGGGCATGAACATCGAAACCACTGTCATGTGGGTGTAAAAATCAATTGCCTAAAATGAAACCTGTCTGGACCATAAATAATACCAAAAAGAAAAAGGAGAGTAGGAAATAAAAAATTGCAGTAATAAAAACCCAGTAATAAAACCCAACATGACGAAAGGAATCAGGACTAGACATAAAACAGCGCCATTATTTATACATGTATATAATATCTGCAGGAGGCATACTACTGTAATGCTCTGATCATCAGCTTTATAGCCTTCAAAACCAGAGGATAGCTTAGTGACGATACAGTGCCTTTAAATCCATAGTTTGTGTACAGCAGAAGTGGTAGAGGTAAACACAGTCAAGGATTTTAAGCATGCGTGGGATAGACACAAGGCTATCCTAGCTATAAGACCGGGAATGGGGGACTAATAAAAGTACTCAAAAAAAATTGGGCAGACTAGATGGACCGAATGGTTCTTATCTCCCGACACATTCTATGTTTCTATGTTTCTACTCTCATAAAGTCATTGAAATTACATTTTAAGTGGTAGTTTCATTTGACAACAGACAAATTATGAAGTCATACAGGTATGTTAGTTTCCTGAAGCATTTCTAAGATATCTATGCTTTCTCTCTGGGGTAGGGAAAGGTATTAAAAGGACTCGGAAATAATCCTTAAAATATCTGCCACACTAGAAGTGGCAATAGGTTGAAAGGTGAAGTAGCGCTGGATTACATATGGAACAATATAAACACAAAGAAAATCCTAGTGTAATACGTATAATACAATGTGATAATCAGTTATATGTGGCATCGCACTCACATACACAGGTGAATGTCGGGCCTCAATAAATAGTTTGTCTGGCCTTTTCTTTAAAAAAAATCTGGGGGTGGTAGTCTGTGCAAAGTGTGTAAAAAGCACATAGAGTAGTACAATATAAATAGTTAAAAGACCTCCTTTATTAGAGCAACTTACAAGATGCCCAGTACATGGGCTAAACAGCATAAAATACAAGGTCTAGAGAACAGTCCAAAGCAGGGTTACAATAACTTCCCAAAATGTTTATCAGCACAAACATAACCACTGATGGGTGTTTTGAGTTACATAGTATCCTGAAGATGCTGAGATTCTAAGTTCAAGTCACAGAGAGATTTCGGCCCCTGCCCGAGTAAGTAGGCCTTTGTAGACTCCCTGGGGCTCAAAACATGCAGTTTAAAAGCTGGAACCCCCTCCTGGGGTTAAGATTGTGCCTTCTGCTCCCAAGTTCAGTCCAGGTGATGTCTTTATTTCAGCATTACACCTCTCCTGTTTTTGCAATCCCAGCTTTTTATACAAATCTTCCTTTGGAGGATTTTCAAAGTGTTTCTCTTGGCTCCTTAGAGGAGACCAGAAAAGCTCAAAATCCTGCTTGTCCGAGAGCAAATACAAAAATCTCGATCAGTGTATGCCATACCATGTAACATGTACATGTGCCATACCATGTAAACAACATATTAAGATCTACCTGCCATACACTGGGAGCGAGAGAACATTAAATTGGGATGATTTGAGGGGAATGGTTATTTTGGAAAGGAAGAGATTGGGGCTGAGATGAGTTCCAAGTCTTTCAGTTACTACTTGTTCCATCCCTCCTCAGTCAGCAGCACCCTGTAGCCTGATAGTGGTGGGGGACTATTAGAAAGACTTTGAACACCTAGTCCTGGATACATTTTGACTTTAAATGCCCCCACCCTCCGTTTGATTGTATTCTTTCTGTAGACAGGCGGTTGTTCAGTTGAATCTTCTGCTCTTCAGTGGAGTTCTTATTAAACCCAGCAGGGTTAGAGTGACAGATGCAAAGTGACCCTGACGCATTTCTCACTGTACGAAATACCCGCTGACTGTGACCCTGGCCACTGTGATATCGAGATGAACTCTAGACAGCTTGGGGACACAGTGTAGTGAGATTTCTGTCCATTGGTGCCAGTTCTTCCTTAATTGTATTTTTAGTTCCGTGTGAACTTGCCGTGTAAGAGAATCTCTCTTTATATAGACAATGGGAGCAGTGCTGTCTATTTCCTATTTGTTCTGCTAACATTTTCAAAAATAATTCAGTATTTTACCAGCAAATACCACTGCATGAAAGCTTCCTTACTTGCTATGGCCATCTATTTCCAAGAGTGATTTTCTCTTTTGAAGGACAAACTAATTTATTTTTTGTGACCCGATGTTTTACAGCACTGAGTTATCAATTATTTTAACTGAACTTGTTTTATTTGTTGGGGACTTACTTTTTCATCCCGAGTCCCTAGCCTCTCCTACTTTTTCTTCCTGACCCCTTGGGGCTGCAGGGGCCAAATGTGGCATCCGAATTGCATTGCTGCCACAGCCGGTGTTGGCAATGCTTATATAGAAGATGGCAGACAGAGATCTGTGCGCACTCGCCAATGCGCGATGGGGGACTTTCAAAATCTGTAGAGATATAGCAGCGCTTCCTCCACTGCAGGATCATGGGACATGTAATCCCTACTTATTCTGCTGTATCTTTACAGATCCTTAAAAGCCTCAATCACACATATGCCCGAGCACAGGTCACCGTCGACCATCTTCAAAATAAGCATTGCCGACGCAGGCTGTGACAGCAGCGCAATTCGGGTGCCACACTCGGCCCCTGTTGTGTCAGTGACACAAATGAGCCCAGGGGTCAGGAAGAAAAGTAGGAGGGACTGAGGACTATCTGGATGAAAAAGTAGTGCAAAGTAACTCCCCAACAAAACAAAAAAAAAAAAGTTCAATTAAGTTAATTAATGACTTAATGTTGTAATACACAGAGTCAATAAAAAAAAAGTGTAGTTGTCCTTTAAAATATTTTTTTCCCCATGACTTTTTTTTTTTAATATCTAGTAGTTGAGGGAAAGAAAGGGTATACTTTTTGTTTTGTTTCTTACATCCTTTTATAATATGTGGCTTTCCAGTGTGGTTATATGAGATATTACAGTTATAGGATGATGCTTGTGCCATTACATATCTCCGCTAGTCCCCCTGTTACAGTGCAGGCTTGGCTCTCCCCACAAGCCCAGTAATCATGCCTTTTCATTTTAGCGCTACCCCACAGCCTGCACTGATGTGTTGGTCAGCCTGCACTGATGTGTTGGTCAGCCTGCACTGATGTGTTGGTCAGCCTGCACTGATGTGTTGGTCAGCCTGCACTGATGTGTTGGTCAGCCTGCACTGATGTGTTGGTCAGCCTGCACTGATGTGTTGGTCAGCCTGCACTGATGTGTTGGTCAGCCTGCACTGATGTGTTGGTCAGCCTGCACTGATGTGTTGGTCAGCCTGCACTGATGTGTTGGTCAGCCTGCACTGATGTGTTGGTCAGCCTGCACTGATGTGTTGGTCAGCCAGCACTGATGTGTTGGTCAGCCTGCACTGATGTGTTGGTCAGCCTGCACTGATGTGTTGGTCAGCCTGCACTGATGTGTTGGTCAGCCTGCACTGATGTGTTGGTCAGCCTGCCCAATGGTTGTGAACGTCAGAGGGCCTCCTTAGTAATCCAAACCCAAGTGTCTGTGCGTCCTGGGAGTTTGAAGCCCAAAAAAGTATTTTGTTTTATTCTTAATGGATTTTTGTTTTTGTTATGCTTCATTTGCAGTGATATAACCTACAGCATCTTACTGGAAGCGGTCACAGCCCTGCTGGTCTTCCTGTCATATCAACTCTTCCGTAAAGAGATCATCCATGAAAGCATCATACACAAGTACCTTATGCACGGCCGCTGGTAAGATCCTGTATTGTCTGTAGACATTATAATGGGAGGAGACAGTATGACTTCTGTTAATTGCAATGAGCTTCAGGTCAGATAACCGGGCTTTTATTTTCCTGGAAACAGTCCGTGTCTGGGTTAGCAGGCCCACGTTTCTCATCACTTTCCCAAAAGAGGCTCCTCTGACCATTTTAAAGGGAAAGCCCCTTTGGTACCCGGGTTCTGTAAACGCCAAATTAGCGCCAGTAAGTCCAGACTTGAGAATCCAAGTAGAATATACAAATACTTGAATTGAAATTGTCTTTGGACAGTAAAATCACACGAACGCTAGGCAATAATGCATATGATTAAGCACATCTATGCGAAACGCGTTAACGTTCTTGCCTACTGTTCGTGTGCTCTCCCGTCTCACCATCCTGTGATTTTACTGTCCAAAGACTTCAATTAAAAATATTTTGATATTCTAATTGGATTCCCCCGTCTGGACTTACCGGTGGCGGCTGGCGCTAATTTGGGTCACCATTTTAAAGGAGTAGTCCCACCTTCAGTGTCCGAACACAATTTGCTGTTATAGTCAGGACGTTCTAGGCTGTCCTACAGACGTCTAGGCGCCTGTGATTTAGAACGTCCTAGAAACGCGAAGGGGTTAAATGGAAACAAACAGATGTTTCTGAATGATACATGTTAAGAAAGCGATTTCTTCAATACAATGCTGGACTGGTAGAATGTTTTAAATCATAGTGACTCATTAAGATCCCGACACATTGTTAGTTGTGTTGTCTGTTTGTTTATATATATATATGTGCTCTGTATGTGGTGCACAGAGGGATATATCGGATATATAAGTCCAATGTGTTACTTTGTGTCGTAGTTTTAACCCTGATGTGTGTGTATTCTTTTTCTGGCAGTGTACCCTACACCAGCCGATTAGTGAAGACCCTGCTGTATAATTTCATCAGGCAGGAGAAACCCCCCCCTCCCGGGTCCCATGTCTTCCAGCAGCAAGCTGACGGAGGGGGTCTGCTCTATGGCCTGGCCTCCGGTGTGGCAAGTAAGTCAGACACCTAAATGTTCTAGCACATCTGTCACTGTCTGAACACAGTATATATAGAAACATGTCCTAACTCTAACCTGTAGTGGAGTAAATACACTACCAGAGGATACAGCCATTGTGTGTGTTGAGACTAGAAGATGCCGGTTTAATTCTGATTGGGTGCTAGAGGTAGAGTACTGTGGACATGTTTTAGGCTGTAAAGTAAGAATGCTTTCAATACAAGACATGTTAATAGTTTATTTTTATCAGTTTAACATAATGCAAAGTGCTGATGAAAAAAAAAATGAATCCAAACATTTCCATTTTGGAAAGATTTATTACTTAACAGCATGTTTTCACACCTGCCTATGATCTTTTTGCAGTGCTGTAGATTTTGGAGGGGCTGGGGAACAACATTTATTTTTTCACTTGTTAAGGACAGAACAAAAAGTCTTGTAAGTGTAGATGGAAATTAAAATGTGACCTGAATTGTCAGCCCAGCCAGTGGCAGATGAAGAAGCCTAATATTCAGAATGTTCTGTTCTCCCTCTTCCAGTCCAGTACTGGCATCTTGTGTATCTCCTCAAAGTCTCTGGCTTCCCCCGCCCCCTCTTCTCACTCTCGTCCTGCTCCCTCCTTACGAAAATTAAAATAAGCACTTTACTTATTGGAGGTAGAATGATCTACTTACAAGGGAAGGGGGAGAAGAAAGGGAAAGAGAGTAATACTCTTGAAGTGTATGTCTAATGTAGTGATGTAATGTTATATGTTTGTCAGTCTTCTTTTTGATATAATTAATAAAGAATTATAAATAAAAAAAAAAAACTAACCAAACCACTGTCTGAACTGACCCCTCATAGAACCTATTATATTATCATACCTCCTACCATTCCCCCCCCCCCCCCCCCGCAACATGACACCGGGGGACGTGGCTTGGAAGGGTAACAGTCGGTGCTGCCGCCCATGCGTTTACAGATGGACTGTGACGGGGTCTGATATGTGACAGCAGACAGTCCTGTAGGCGGGAACGTTACATGATCAGAAATGTTAGTGTAACATGTTTTCGTTTCACGGGGACGGCTTTATTCATGGAAGAATTTTTTAAGGAGTTGTCCCACCTTTAGTGTCCGAACACAATTTGCTGTTATAGTCAGGACGTTCTAGGCTGTCCTACAGACGTCTAGGCGCCTGTGATTTAGAACGTCCTAGAAACGCGAAGGGGTTAAATGGAAACAAACAGATGTTTCTGAATGTTTTAAATCATAGTGACTTGTTAGGATCCCGACACATTGTTACTTGTGTTGTCTGTTTGTATATATATATGTGCTCTGTATGTGGTGCACAGAGGGAAATATCGGATATATAAGTCCAATGTATTACTTTGTGTCGTGGTTTTAACCCTGATGTGTGTGTATTCTTTTTCTGGCAGTGTATGGTAGAATTGCAGGGCATTGACAAGGGAAATCCAAACTTAAGGCCTAACTAGCCGAGTTGGAAACATGTTCTAATGCAGCTATTCTTCAAACTCTCTTTAATGATTAAAGCCCTAAACCTTATCTTTGTAATGTCTCCCCATATGGAAGTCCTTATTCCACACTATAGTGTCATGTTATTCAGTATAGTGCCGCAGTGTTTCCAAACTGTTGGGTCTCAACCCAAAAGTGGTTCCCAAGCGGATGTGGTGTGGGCCTGCGGACGCCGGTAGCTAAGTAGGCCACCAAGGATCGGGTGACTTTTTTTATAGACGAAACATCTCTTCCAGTAACCCCTCTAGCTTTAGGGAACAGCCGAGGCTTCACCCCATATCTTAAAGAAAATACGGGACTCAGCACTGGGAGAAATGGGAGAGTTTATTCAGATGTAGGCGACGTTTCAACCCTCGCGGGTTTTTTTTGAAGAAAACTCGCGAGGGTTGAAACGTCGCCTACGTCTGAATAAACTCTCACATTTCTTCACGGAGTACTGAGTCCCGTATTTTCTTTATGTTATTTTAAAGACTTGGGTGACGTCTTGATATCTCGGCACCTGTAACCGGTATTGGTGTGGATCTTTATTTATCACGCCATATCTTGGGAATAAGTGAAGTGTGGGTTTGATGTGACCGATACACGGCAGTGAGTGTGTAATCTTTGTGAGAGGGGCTTCTCAGATCTGGTCCAGCTGAAGACAAACTGTAGGAACAGAATGGACATTGGACATGTTTTCAGAGTTGCTGTGTCTACCATCACCCAGACCTTGAGACACTTACCAGGAGCAAAACGTGTCCCCGGCTTTCTCATTAATTCTAATTAATCTCCTATGTTTCAATGGCTTTTTATTTTATTGGGTTTTTAGCCCAATAGCCCTTTCTACGTTCACTTACACTGTGATTACTGCACCTTTGTGACGAAGCCCCGTTTATTGTTTGTTTTGTGTTTTGATCTCTGTGTATATACATTGTGGGATACTGAGCAAAATGATTTGGGGAATGAAATATGTTGCAGAAATGTAATTATTTTTGGGTTGTGACTTGATGACCAAATGTGGGTCCTGAGGTTAGAAAGGTTGAGAATCAGTGGATTAAAGGATCTGATTCCCTGAACGGCCACCTGCTGGTGGATTTAAAGAACTGATTTATATTTTACTTTCTATGTTTATGTAAGAACTGATATGGGTTTATAACATGTTTTTGTTTTGCTTGTTGATGATGCCAGCCTCGGGGATTAAGCTGTGAATTAAGCTGGGGGGCTTTGTAATTTGTGAATTAAGCTGGGGGGCTTTGTAATTTGTGAATTAAGCTATTCTTTAAAATACAGTTAAGGAGGAACAAAAAACAAACAAACATTTAATCAGACGTAAGGATTTTTGTGTTGTATTAAAAAGGCTTCTGAAACCATTCCCAATTAATTAGTCTCTGTGACACATCCAGGCTGCCATGTTACATGTATTGTGTATTAAATGTTAAGTTGAAAAAAAATAAATTATAGATATATTTTAATTATTGCTTTTGAAGCCTTCAAATAATTTCCTCTTTCCCCAGACACAAGAGAAGCAGAAATATGCAGTGTGCATAGCTTAGCAGTCAAGCAGACAATGAGGGCCTGAGAAAGAAATGTACACATCAATCTCCTCCATTCAGCAGAATAAGGGTGCTGTGCTGGTATCCTAAGAGATGCTATCACAGGGCCGACTGCACATCCAAATAACTTCCCCGAATGGCTCCTAACACAAACTAACCAATATCTCTGGATGAGATCGGAATCTGCCACAGATCCTGTGTTTTGGTTTTTCAGTCCTCCCCCAAAGATTTGTATTCGTTTCTCATGATAGTAGAAAGAAAGGGAAATCTTATTGTTAATGTTTTAGTATATAAGATATTGTCATATTGCCAGCTGGAGGTCTGGAGATGCAGGGTACGTGATAAAATACGAGTGTAGAGAATAACTTGGATCACGTAGTGAGTGGTACATAGTGTATATCCAGTGCATTACTGACAACTAGAAGGTGTACTGCTCATATCAGTAGCCTTAGTAAGACGATAATCTTGCAAGTATATTTAATGGCACACGCCCGCCTGTATTAGAAGCCGCCATCTTTCCCTGAGAAACAGAGACTGTTCTGGTCGGCGACTGCCTCTCTCTGTTACCTGAGCTAGGTTCCACCCCACTCTGATTGGCTGTGCATCAGTGACAGAGCATAGAGTGACCGTGTCAGCGCTCCAGCCTCCGGTTCAGCTCTGCCTCAACTAATGAGGCAGAGCTCAGAATAAACCTGCGTGTATCTCTGAAGATAGATGTCGGGTATGCGCTGGAAACTACTTCTTAAAATGATTGCTACTGAAATGTTTCTAAAATCATTTCCTGGACTTGCATCCAAAACAAGCTCTAGCCAAAAAAGTTGTTTATAGATGGCTAAAATTCTTCAGTAACGAACTACAATTCCTTCAGCTCATAACCACGGCCCTGATTTACTCGCCTGTTATAAAACAGGTTATAAAGCATAAAATAATACAAAACAAACAGCCAATCAGGAAAAGAGCAGTGAATGCTGGGAAAAACACATTATACAGAATATCATTTTTTCTTTTAGGCCATCTTCTTTAGTGTCACTTAAGTCCTTGTTCATTCCTTCCCTTCTCCATGTCTCGCAGATCCTGCCACCTTCCCATCCTAAATCCACCTTAACCCCTTGGATTGCAGGAAAGGCAACACTTCCCTTTCAGTACCCGTGTGTTTTCACCAGAGACCTCTAGGGGGCAGTGTAAGAACGGGATTAACCTCGAGAACTATAGACTGACCTTGGCACAGTGGGATTTAAATGACTGTACTTCTCAGAGTCCTCCTTCCTTGTTCATTTTCCATTCTCGTTCGTTAATCACATATTACCGAGAGAAGCGTTAATGAAGAAGCCTATTTATTTGATGTAGGCTTTTGGCGGACACAATGATCGTTAAGTAGGCCGCAGTGGTCACCACCGAATCGTGACGAATAGGAACGTGTGTTGCTGTGACTGGTGAATCCAAACTGTTGGAGTCCAACCAACCACTAAAATTACAGAGGAACCATTTTTCATGTTGTTTAGAAGCTTGGGTCCAATCTTCTAAAGACCTACCCGCCCCGCCGGATACAGCTATACAGAGAAAAGAGGGCTCAATACTGTACTTTATTTATACTCTTAAAACACTTTCTATTTAACATTCCGAAAACCTGAGGCAATATTTCAATTAAACCTATATTTTGTCTGAACCATTCTGTGGCAAAAGGTAGAAACGTGACCTCACCACTGAATTAATGTCTATTTTGAAGTGTATGTGGCACAGGGTAAAGGGAAATTAACCCCTTAAGGACAGACCCTTTGAAACATTTTTGGCCATTCTGGACAATGTTTATTTTAACATTTCTGTGATGTTTGTGTTTAGCTGTAATTTTCTTCTTTGTCATTTGCTGTACCCACACAAATTATATATTGTTTTTATCGGGACAAGAAGTGCTTTCCTTAGATACCATCATTTTTTTTATCATATCCTTTAATATAATATAACACAATAATAAAATATGGTGGAGAAAAAAAAAACACACAAACTTTCTGAATTTTATTTGAAAAATCTTTTACTCATCTAAAAAAGCTAATGAAAAAACCTGCCAAATAGATTCCACTATTTCTCCTACAGAGTACAGGGATACCACCCATGCTTATGTTTGTTGGGTTGTTTGGGGGCTGAAAGGCCACAATTGGGAGGGTCTGTTTTTAGTTTTTCAACTTGGAATTTCAACGTGCAGCAAACCTGCACCCATGTCCCATTTGGGACATTTTTGAAGCCAGACAGTGTATTTTAACCCATCAACCCATACAATTTTTAAAAGAAGACACGGATACATTACATTAACATTTATTTATATAGCGCCAATAATTTAGCGCTAGTTACAGAGCAAAGAGGAGGACTGCATACGAGGAAAGAGAGCCCTGCTCGCAAGCTTACAATCTAGAGGGGAGTGGGGAACGTGAGACACATAAGGGAGTGGAGAGGTCAGAGGGAAGGTGATGGTAGTAACAGTATTAGGGATGGTTGGAGCTGGATGGGTTTGGCCAGAGATTAATTAATGAGTATGAGCAGGATGAGCAGTAAGTGTCCTTAAAGAGGTGGGTTTATGTTCTGTAGCCAGAAGCCTTCTACAGAAAGTGATCGGCCTCTTCTTCGCTCTGTGCAGTGTAGCTTGCGTGTTTGCTGTGTACGCTGGGGATGAGCAGGGTTGTCTAGGTAAAGTTCAAACGGTCGCCATCTCGTGTAGATCTGAAGAGCTGCTCTTATATAGTGCCCTGTAGACATGTGCAAAACTAAAATTTTCGTTTCGTTTTCGTCCATTCGGACGAAAATGTTATTTATTTCGTCTAAAACGAATTTCGTTCATTACTGCATTCGTTTCAGACGAAATTCGTTCATTATTTTCGTTTCGTTAATTTTTATTCGTTCGTTTTATAGAAATACAATGTAATACTATTGGCTTTCTATAAACCGAACGAGAGCCCAATTCATAAGAATGCTTACCCAAAATGATGATTCGATCAGAACCGGACTTCACGGTTACCATACAGCTTGTTCTACAGCGCCCTGTGTTGTCATTGTAAAATCTGGATAGTGGCCAGTCGTAACCCATAGAGCTCTAATCCACCTCTTTATGCTGGTTCGCACCTCGCTACGCATTGCTACAGCCGTCTGGTTCCGCCAAGACGTAATCCAATCTTGCAAAAGAAAAATAGTTAGCAAATGAAATCGTAATAAGCCAAAATATAGAATAACCAAGGCCAGCATAGAGTAGGTACATGTTTTTTTGAAGTATTCAATGTCTTCAGAGGTGTCGGCATTTCAACCTTAGTAAATTCTCCCCAGGCTCCCTGCGGTTTGCTGAAGCCATGTACTACAGACAGTATACTCTGCCACGTAACCCGCTCTGTCTTCCTGCAGTTCTTAAATGGCACTGTTTCTTTTGGCCGTCTGCGCAGTCTAAACTCTCGCCTCGGGGTCACGGCGAGTTTAAAGGTAAATACAGAGAAAATGGCAAATGTGAACGGACTCTCCCAGTTCACTGACGGAACTGAGATAGCGAGAGTCCTGTAGATCCCACTATATCAGGGGGATCCAAGTTTTTTTCTGAAGTGGGCCACATGATTGGATATAGTCATAGAAAAATGTATGTTTTTACTAAACATTAATACCACGGCAGCTCAGTTTAACCCCTTCATGCACTAGGACGCGCTATGCCGTACTGTTTTTCTGATCCGAAAAGACGCTAGGCCAGCATAGATCGTACTTCAGTTAACAGGTCATCTCGGCTCCTGGTTCGGGCATGCCTCCGTGGAGTCACAAGTGACGTCAGGAGGTCTCACAATTTTTTTTGGCAGAGATCCACAGGGGCTATTGTGATCGGCCATTATGTTCTTGGCTACTGATCACGTTGTAGTTGGGGTGTTTTGGTGCTTGCGTCTTCTGGGATGCACGCACAACGCATCACGAAAATGGTTACACCAACTTTATTCAAACAAAACAAAGCATTTATAGGGCTTACGAGTTAAGTTAATGGGGCCACATCTTGCAGTAAGGTGGGCCACATGTTGGACACCCCTGCTCTCGGTCATCTTCCCAGTGTGTTCATTATTCAACTGACCATTCCATTTATTAGACTGGGTAGCAAGTACTTTTTTTGTGCTATTTATTGGGACCCCTTAAACAGGCATTCATTATTTTTCTTTCGATTGTGATTCTCATAAGAAGCAAATTGCGTCCAGTATGAGTTTCCCCCGGTCTGGTTTCTTCTACTCGAGATTGATGGGCGCAGTGCCGTCTTCTCCTTGATCCCCTGCATCGTTAGGATGATTTATGTTTTCTTTTGACCCAACCGTTGGGGCAAACCCACTAGACACTCTTTTTTTTTTTTTTTGTTCACTTTGCTGTTAGCTTTGCTTTTTCTTCCCATAAGGAGTTTATTTTAGTACTAGCATACTTTGGTAGCATTTCAAGCCAATTAATTCCGGTCTTTGCTGTTTCCATTGTTCTGTAGTCAGCTGTTTTATATTGTTTGCTGGTCTCCATTTTCATTCATCTTCGGCAGTATCCTTAACCCACACATTCCAGGCATCGTGTGTGTTTTTGTTAAACATTTACGTGTTAACGAGGTTTTACCATTCTGTGTTTCGTGCATGGGAGAGTGCGAAGTTTAATGAATCCTCCCTGTTATTTAATGGCAGACCTGGCCTAGTGCGGTATGCAACTTTTTTGGAGTGTACCGTGTAAATGGAGAGACGACATGTCATGTAGACATTTCGGCTGGGGAACGGACCAGGATACTTTGGGATTTTTTTTTAGCCTGAATAGGAGTTGCACCGAAAAACCATTGGGGCCTACATCTGGTTAGTGGGCTTCCCCTTGGACATCAACATCCTAGGGTTTAGGCATACAACTGAAGCCCTCTAGCTGCTGCTGAACTACAAATCCCATAATTCATCACTAGCTTTTTAGACTGGCCGTGAAAGATGGTTGTTGCTGTAGGGCCAGAGTTGGATGTCTAGGCCCTACAGTGTACTGGTCACTGCCAGCATAACAATAATTTCTTTCTATTATGATTTCGCTTTTTTTATTTATTTTCTATTAAAACAGTAGTTGTTTAATAATCCAGAGTCTTCGTTGTGATGAAACGCGTCTGGTACAGTAGCGGGTTGTGCGTACGGGAGTCTTTATTGCAAAGGAATAGTTTACGGCAAAAACCCATCCAGACGTCCAGGGAGGAGAAGTTACCCATGCAATCATCTGGCCACGCCAAAGATCACGGCTTGTTGAGCCGATGGCTCAGTTGAAGAGCCACTGACAGTGCTGCATTTCTTAAGGCTACTGTATTGCAGTGGGCTGCAGACCCCCCTCCCCGTGTTAATGCAGGTAATGTGTCTGGCTATTGCTAGATCAGCACATATCACAATCTGGAACAGATCAAACAGCATGTAACACAACCATTTTTTTGGCTTCCTTTCAAAACCATTAGTGGAGTCCGTGAAGTGGGAACTTTGTGGGTTTGGATGCTAGGTGACGCAGGGCATGTCATATCTGTATAATACCGTGCCATCAAAAAAAAAAAAAATCTAGTGCGAAAACCTAGTATAACTTGGCAATATGTTCGACTTCCAGTGCCAAGCCAATTCTTTCTTTCCTATAATCAGTCCCAGATGCAGTAACAAAAAATCCAAGTATTGGAGGAATTAATATCTTGTTACTAGTAATATGGCAGTAGGTGTCCATGTTGGACTGGGCAGCTTTTGGATTGGGCTATTGGCAGGACTGGGGGGGGGGGGGGGGGTGTCAGGTAAATTACATACATATATATATATATATATATATATGTGTGTACCTCCCAAGATTTCAGTTGATGCAAGAGACATATTTTTACTTTTAGAGGAATGGTTTAGGACAGGGCTCGACAAATATTTGTAGATTTTAGGAGCCAGGCTGACCAATTCAAAGCCGGTCGAGTAAAAATCAGGAGCCAGGGAAATTAATCTTCCATAGGGTTCGATTTATGGCTTCCTGGCTCCTGGAATTTGTCCCAGTAAAGGGCATGATTAAAGGTTGGGTAAAACTAATATTTCGAATTTCTATATGACCTATGTAAAGCTATTTATGTATCTAGCGAAGTCAAATAGAACATCAACAACAATATATCATTTACGCAAACGATTTTATGAATGCATTTACTGATCTTTACACATGCGTTGTAGACCGGTGTAGAGATCTTTGGTCCACCCAGGCTCCACACATCAAAAGCCCCATGATAACTGGACACCAGAGATGGAAGTAAGGATTAGGATTAAATAACAATGCACTCAACTTCCAGAGGCCTTATGTACACCTGTGGTGTATACATCACACTTAAATGAAACCAAGAGGGACAAGGGGATTAATGTACAAAATAGGGGTCCGGCCCTCTAACAGAGAGAGATGCTGGGGAGCTAAGCACAGAAGTCATTTTTAGGACTGATACCCATTGGCAGTGCCACACGTGTAGCCCCTACAGCTTTGGGCAGTCATTAGTAGACAGTTTGGTAACACTCTATAGAAATAGCAAGAAACGTGGGAGCCACATCTCAGGCCTTGGACTTCCTTCCCTGTAGCATGGAGACCTCCAATAGCATATCAGACTGGACCCACCCATCAGGGCAGTCCAGACCCTATAGAAATAGCCTTTCCTATGGAACTGTGGAATGTTGTGTAACAATATTAAGGTATCCAGAGTCTGGTTACCCAGCTGATGCTATAAGAGAATAGAGGGCTCTTTAATAGTGCACAATTGGAGTACCTTTCACATAGTGACCTTCTGCCCTATCTGAAATAGGTTTAGGGTTCAGTCCCGTTTTTTAACATTGTGGGCAGGAAGGTTCAGAGTTACGATGAGAACATGCAATAATATAATCATTGCACGAAGGAACCCACAAGGGAGGGGGGGGGGGGGGTCAGTGGTGAGGATGAACCCAGACAGACGCTGACCCCTTCATGTTCCTTCAGTACGGATATTTTTCCTCCTGTTTCAGCATATTCACGTCCGGGTTCCCACGTGCAGTTAACAAGATAATAAATGAGTGACGTTTTTTCCGAGACCTGTTCTGCCCAAAGTATAATTGCTAAATTCCAGATTATATTAATTTTGTGTAAATCTAATCAAATTTATAATAGTTTTTTTTAATTTTTTTTTTATTTTTATAGTTGGTTCTAGGGACATGTTGATTGAAAGTGAGATACGCATAGCAGATTAAGAAATTACTCTCCAATTATGCTATCTGACCCTGCAAATAGAGTTTCTCCATGAACCAATAGAATGTATTGAATAATGTAAATATTCACTTGGTAATTGGACTCCCAGGCAAACACGGAGTCTCTATGTTAAGTATGACTTTATTCCTGAAATTGGGGTAGACTTGACCAAAAAAAAAAAGCTATTTGCGTACAACTAGGAAGGTGGCTTCCTTCTCCAACTCCTCTGCTACTAAGAGGGCAGCGAAGGCTTCATCTTCCATTCGGCAGACCTTCTCACTTCCGAGTTATCCTGGAGGGGAGGAGAGCTAGTGATTGGAGACCCTGAGGACCATTCAAGGACTACAAAAACGTAACTTAGGTTTTAGATGAAAGATTGCATGACGTGCCGACATTTCAGATAGAAATGATTTAATGGATGAATAGAAAGAACAATGTTGAGCCCTTGTTACTCTGTATCGCTCCATCAAGGGGTGGACTTATTGTTTAGGATCTTGCCTCTGATCTTTCTTTGTCTTGGATGAGAGGAACGGAGCGGAGAGGTGAATGCCTTGCTCACAAGCCAAAAGGCAGTGGAAAAATCTGTGGCAACTCACAGCTGAGATGTGACTAAGTTACCATGAATTGTAGCTGCCCACTCTGATCGTTCACATTTAATTTGGTTTAAAGGAGCAGTTCCACCTAGATTATTTTGTACATGCTCCTAATGTACATAAAATGCACTTCCTTTTCCTTAAACCTACTTACAGCTCTCCTGTAGTTTGGCATTGAAAGGGAATTTATCCTGGACCTCTACATTCAGTGGGATCCACTAAGGAGGGCTTGAGAGGTGTGCATGAGAAGAGTTGAGGAAAATCCCATTTTTTTTTGGGACCCTGTAGAAGGGAACTTCCCCTTTTAATGCATGTCCACATCAAGCTCTGCTGTATAAAAATGTACATCCAGATCCTTTCTACCAACATTTAATATAACCCTATGCTACTAAGGATGTCCAAGCATATGTTCGGCAACGCTTTAACCGCATGCGCAGTCACGATCTCTCGCAGAGTTTCCATGATTTGATCTGTAATCCTCCTCACCCCTTAAAAAAAAAAAAGAATCGCTCTGTGTCTCCTAAATTAATCTGCGGTATTTCATTTATTTTAATGTCTCTGGCGGGGGGGGGGGGAGTATTTACTTTGGAGGCGCTCGCTTGTTATGTGTTTGCAAATTACTAACCAAACATCCATAGAGAGGTGGGGAAGGGGGGGGGGGGGGGGGGGGGTGAAAAAAGTGATTACAAGAAGGTAAAGGGGACAATCCGTGCAGAAGAGCGAATGAAAAGAGAGCTTGGGGGCTTTGGGAATGTGTCCAGTCAGGCAGGAAGCAGCCGTTACCCCGGAGCTCGGAGCTTTGGTCTAGTCACTCTGGTGCCAGCGGTACAGAAGGTCATTTCTCAGTAGTGCAGCTACACATGACTTGTTATGCAGCAGGCACAGACCCCAACGTCTATGCTTTTGACGTGTGGAAACCTTAACATTGCATGTCTTTCTTTTTTTTAATTAATCTTAAACAAGCGCCTCGACGCACTAAGCAAACTCATCCTCGGCAGGCTTGGGATTCCAAGCATTTGAATGCTGTTCTTGCTATCATGCACAGCATCGCAGATCCCCCTGAATAAATAAACACTGAACATACATATTCCCTGAAGATATGGCACATTTCTTCCAAACGCTAATTTTTTTTTTTTTTTATGCAGTGGGCTTGCAGATAGAATCGTCGGTATTCACAGACACCGGCGGGAATCTTATAGCACTTTATGTATAAGATTATAGATGGCTGGTTAGTTTTTCTGCATCAATGTCTTCTGTATATTATAAAACACACAGGTCTTTACATAGACCTTACCAGACTCCCCTCCACGTCCTCATAGAGTCTACTGGTGGCTAAAACCTACAAAAAACTTGAGAGTTAAAATAAAAATAAAGGATTTTTTGATCCAACTAGGCCTGCAGCCCATTAATTTGCTGGTTCCTTAACAGCCAAAGATTTACAATCATTAAGATGGCACCGAGCCTGCCCTGGATGTTAGTGGGGCCGACTGCGAAAGAATCTGCTTTCTTTTAGGTATTGGGGACCATCAAAGCACAGCTAAGATCCATTATATGCAGGGTTTTATGCTGCGTTTCATATCTCCTTGTTGCTTGCATGTAGAAAGATTTGGCAAACACCATAGTATTGAAGTTTTTTTTTTTTTGGTAACGAAAACAACTAGACGGATTACCGCCCCTCTCCCACTTGTGTTATTAATTCCTAATGGTCGTAAAAAAAGTAAAAAAAGACTTAAAACATAATTTGTGGGTTAAAAATAAGGACTTTCTAACACTTGTGTAATACGTTTGCAGATAGAATTAGAACACCACAAACCATCTCTTTCAGTGATGTCTAGGCCAGAATGACTAATACCTCTGCTCTAATTTTACCAGTGACATACTAGCTTTCTTTATTTTTAATTATTTTTTTTTTTTTTTTTTTAAAAAGGCTCATTTATCTTCAGCTCCACATAAAGACCCGGAGGAGGTCTAGGTTAGAATTCAGCAATTTCCCTGGCTTGATCCATTGTGTGCTCCCTCTATGGAGTGTCTGTGCATCTCAACAAAGGCCAAGAATGTCTTGCACAGGACCGATCAGCAACATTCCTGAGCTGTAAAACAGCCTCCCTACCGCCTATGTGTGGCCAATATTGTTAATTACGATTAAAGCTATTGTTGTTCTTGCTATTAATGGTCTGCATTGGTAATCCGCAATACCTGCCATCCATCGGTCTTGGTGAAATAGTGAAGACTGAAGGCTGAGATACACATGTATATCTACATATAACTGGCTCTCCTCCAGCTCCCAAGCTCGTCTATATCCATTAATCTGGACGTGTGAATGAGTCTGTGGCTGACTTTCTCCCGGCACAGGGGCCATAGCATATAGTTCTTGTTTACTCGTGAAGTACCAATGTTTTCAGCCCCGTTGGAGAGCGATAAATACAGATCCAATGATACAGTGGCCAGGCTCCGCTTACCATGAATGATTAGTGTCTGAGATACTGTACACCTTTTCTGTACACCCAATTAGATTTGAATTAAAAACATAATGCATACGATGAGACAGACCTCACTGTAACGAGACAAATTGTTTGTCAATTTTACCACTATCACTCCTCCATCTCATACACTCCTGTGCATAGAGGCTTTTCCACCACCCGCAGAGTTTCCAGCCAATCAAAGCACAATGACAAATGGGCCACTGCAGGACAACACTGTTGGGAGAAGACCCACGAAAGAATACACCAGGTCATTGTAACTTGACATCAGCTGGCGAACTAGCAGAGATCCATGGCAGCAAAACGCCAAAAACTGCACACAACACCAGTGAAATGGGAAAAAAAACGTTGCGTGGCCCGGTCTCCGTGCCGGTAATTTACATGGCACGTCAAGAACACAGGGTGGGTTTGTACGGCCGGTCTAGAGGGTAATGGCGACTGAGGTGCACTAATTGCTTGAAGTCTGTCGTTGAAAGATCTATACTAAATGACATCCTTGCATTGATGGTGCTCGGGATAACGGGAGCTGAGCCGTATCGGCAGGAAGAAGCCATTGTGCCTCTGCCATTATCTCCATTATTATCTGCCATTATCCCAAGCACCACCAATGCAATCCTATAATTTAGTATAGGGCTTTCAAGGGTAGATGTCAAGCAATAAGTGCACTTCAGCTGCCCTATCAGCAGCCAGCGTGCGCCTGCCTACAAAATAAGTGATGCGGAGATACCATCTTTGCACTTTATTTGCTTTCCGACGAATCTTTGCCTGTAAGGAGTTCCCATGGCCTGAGAGCAGTGGGAATATTCTACTACATATGTATTCTTGCCAAGTGTAGGCATGAGGCCCTTTTTTTTGGAAAGACATGGATTGAAGTGCATGGGTCTCAGCCGGTTGTTAGAAACCCAGAGGGGCATTAACTTCTTCCTACCAGCGGTAAATAAACACCAATATTTGACGTTATCCAATTCCGTTTAGAGAGCTAACATCATCCCCCTGTACATTCACACGTTCACAAACACTACTTTCATTACGAAACTCCCAAATAACACTTTTTGATCTCTCTCTCGCGGCCCGGGCTAAAACAAAGTGCCACGGTAAGGGGTTTGCGGATAGATCATTAACCCTTTGCGTGGCCATGAGTGCAAGACCATACTTTCATTTTAATCAGTATCGCAGTTCTTGGTTTACTTGGTCCATCTTTGTAAACCATTATGTGTTTCATTTAGTATTGTTTCTTGTCTAAATTCATTGTTTGATAGGGCTGTGGTGTTATTTTATAAGCTATATTTTTTTTCTTTCCTGCTGGGGCCTGACATTGGTGTAAGATATTTTCCAAAATAGTCTGGGACTTCTGGGAGTGTCTAAAACCACTCCAAATTCTTCTTCCCTGTGCTGTTGATAGAAGTTTTTTTAAATTTATTTTTTAATTCTACCATTCCCAGGCTTTTGGAATCTGTTTTGGTTTGGAAGTGACTCTCCCATCCATGCCCTGAACCTGGAACACTTTGCTTTCGTTTTGTGCACCTATTCAGTCCCATTTGTGTCTCCTCTCCTTTGCAGGGGTGGGATTAAGTTTCAGAGATATTCTAGCAACATATGTACCAATCATATATAAATATGTACCAATTGTCATATAGAATATTGACAATTATTAAAAGCTACAATAATAATCTTGTATACAGATCATATTATTACATTTTTCTTGGGGCCGAATACTTTTTACTTTTCCCCCCGAAAAGTATTCCAAAGTTGTATAGCAAAAAAGAAACGTATAACTTAAAGGAAAAATGTTTACAAAAAGCTATGTTTCATTGAGAGATTACATCATTTGTAGAGGTTTTTTTTTCATAGGAAATGCTTTCATGAAAGAATAAAATAACTTTGAGTCCTCTTTGCTCCGCATAGCTCTATTCGGGGCGGACATGTTGTTTAGAATCTTTGCTCCGCATAGCTCTATCAG
The DNA here is from genome assembly GCA_036172795.1 of Pelodytes ibericus. Classification (NCBI taxonomy): domain Eukaryota; kingdom Metazoa; phylum Chordata; class Amphibia; order Anura; family Pelodytidae; genus Pelodytes; species Pelodytes ibericus. The sequence continues at coordinate 207,470,779 of CM069860.1, forward strand.
AGGGTGGACATGTTGTTTAGAATCTTTGCTCTGTAAAGCTCTATCAGAGGGTGGACATGTTGTTTAGAATCTGTGCTCTGCATAGCTCTATCAGGGGCCGGACATGTTTAGAATCTTTGCTCTGTAAAGCTCTATCAGGGGGCAGACATGTTGTTTAGAATCTTTGCTCTGTATAGCTCCATCAGGGGGGCGGACATGTTTAGAATCTTTGCTCTGCATAGCTCTATCAGGGGGCGGACATGTTGTTTAGAATCTTTGCTCTGTATAGCTCCATCAGGGGGGTGGACATGTTTAGAATCTTTGCTCTGCATAGCTCTATCAGGGAGCGGACATGTTGTTTAGAATCTTTGCTCTGTAAAGCTCTATCAGGGGGCAGACATGTTGTTTAGAATCTTTGCTCTGCATAGCTCTATCAGGGGGTGGACATGTTGTTTAGAATCTTTGCTCTGTAAAGCTCTATCAGGGGGCAGACATGTTTAGAATCTTTGCTCTGCATAGCTCTATCAGGGGGCGGACATGTTGTTTAGAATCTTGGGTCAAATGTTCCTTTACCCAAGAGTCTAAACAATCAGCCTCCAGATATAGATATATGGAGCAATGTAAGTATTATTTTGTATTTTTAAAGAACAAATGAAATCATTTCCAAATGAACATTCAAAACATAAGTTTTTTTTTTTGTTTTTTTTTTGCTACAGTCGTCCAATAACTCTTTCTGCTTTCTTTTCACAATATAGGAGTAATAGAATATGATCGCTAACCATTTCTCTGCCTCATGCCAACAATAACATTCTTTATCCACAAATGACAGAAGCACTGTATCTTTAAATCTAGTGGCTTACTTTAATGTATTCAATATTTCTGTTCAGCCTATAACAATAAAATGGGCTGGTGTTTGACTGGTTATAATGAGTGTACGGAGTATTAGGCTTCCTACACATCACACTGTAATGCCGCTGTTTGTTGTGTCTTCCCACGTCCGTCCAGCCATACTCCTTTCTGAAAGTATTAGCGAGTTAAGGCTTGTTTTATTCTTGCCAGGGAGAAGTCAATATTGTCGTATTATTTTAGAAGTTCGAAGCCCTGGCAACCCCGGCCAGCCCTGGCAACCCCTGCCAGCCCTGGCTCTAGGTCAAGTTAAGAAATAGAAAAAAAATCATTTTAAACATAAAAGAGCTTAGTTTAATTCACGTAAGCAAGATCTCGTATTTCGCTGGGAATTGGCAAACTTCACCGGTGAGAATAATTGATGTTTAAATGAGGGGGCTGGTTATGGATTCAATGGATTCTCTCCCAGATTCTCCGTATGAACGTATCGGCTTTGTTTATTTAAATAGGACCTTGTTAATAGGTGTAAAATGGACAAGGACGTTTTCACGGCAAAAAGAGGGTCTGATCCGTAGGGTGAGTTTTAAACAGGCCGAAGGGTCCCGTCTCCCTGATTAAAAACTGATTCTCCGAACGGAACCGAAAAAAGCGCTGTAATTAGGGACATGGAGAGACGGGGGCAGCGGAAGAGATCTGCATGCTGCTATCCAATATGGCACCCATGATCGCAGTGCCCTGGTGGGACCAGATTTGGGTGTTTGATGCCTCAGTATAGGGACTTCATAGCAGCACAGGCTACGCATAGACAGCGACGGTTACCTATGTAAGATTCACTGCAGGATATACCTGGCATTGTAGCAAAGGGGTTAAAAAGCCGTTTCAATCAGTCAGAAGTCCACTTTGGGGGGTGGCCAGTTCATCGCATGTGAGGTCATCGCGGGATCACTGAAGGTGAGTATCATAAAAGTATCATTTTAGGGTTGGGGGGGTTAGGTATTAGGGTTCGGGGGGTAGCATTAGTATTGGGGTTAATTTTAGTATTAGGGTTTGGGAGGTTAATATTAGGATTCAGGGGTTTCATTTTAGTATTAGGGTATGGGGGGGTAATTTTAGTATTAGGGTTCCGGGGGAATTCATTTTAGTATTGGGGTTCGGGGGGTTAATATTAGGATTCAGGGGGGTTAATTTTAGTATTAGGGTATGGGGGGGTTAATTTTAGTATTAGGGTATGGGGGGGGTTCATTTTAGTATTAGGGTTCTGGATGGTTCATTTATTAGGGGGGTTAATTTTTTGGGGGTTGTACGTTTACAAGCGCTGAACTGTCAGCACTTACATTGTCGCAGTGAAGCGGCCGCGTTCATCTTCCCCGCTGACAGTTCAGCGTTCAAACTACCGCGCAGTTAAGACTGGTTAAGACTTGTAGGCAAGTGTCTTGTGTCTTAAATATTAATGAAATAAGGAATTGAGTGAAGAAGGGGTTATCCCTCTTTTAAACTTCTTATGATCTGACCTGGGTTATCCTTCCCATGTGAGGACTTGTACCCCACATAATGTGATACATGCCTCAACTCTTTCACTAGGCTTCCATGGGCATCATTCTTTGATACTCACACTAGGAACGACATACAGTTATTCAAACTTATCGTCTGTGTGTAAAACAAAATGAAGGATTCCAGCATCTCCAGATGGATCCTACTGCAAGTCCAACTCTACTCTATTCCCCCAGCCATCGAGGTCCAACTGGAAGCTCACAGGCGTCAAGGGTTTTTGTTGGATAAAATGGTATGCGATCCTCCTTGGTAAATAGTTTGAAAACACCCATTGAGCCCCCCCTGCTGCCTCAGCCAGTTCCATGTTATAGATACCAGCTTTATTATTGTTTAGGAAGAACAGGGGAGAAACAAAATAGTCTTTCTCAGTCACAATATTACTGTTGTTGGAAATTAGTGAGGTTGATGGTCAGGGCAGGCCGATTAAAGAATAACGAAAAAAAGCTACAGTCAGCCCACAGATACACCACGGACACAACTGCCCCCGGGGCCGGGTACTGCTCGACTAACCTGTGAAAGAAGAATCGTGTTTGTTTTTGCCTTCGGATGTGGATGGGAATTGGGATACATGTATAAAGTCAGGGTTTTGGTGCTTAGAATGGACGAGTGGAAGTAAAAAAAATAATAAATAATAATATGGTAACATGATTCACTGAACTCTTGTATATAAAATGTTACAATTTGAAAAAATATAATGAATACACATTAAGACTTATTATAAATATAGCCAGGGCCAGTGCAAGACTTTTTTCACCCTAGGCGAACATATATTTTGATGCCCCCAGGCATTTACACACACGGTAACACTTTTAGTGTCACATACATATGCAGGCACATGCAGTGTCAGATGCAGCCAAACGTACACACACTCAATGTCTGTCTCACTCTCCTTCTACGCCATCCCTGGCTGTCCCTCTCTCCCCATACCAACCATGTCTGTCTCGCTCTCCCGCTATTGCATTACTTGCCTGTCTCGCTCTCCCGCTATGCCATCAATGTCTCTCTTGCTCTCCCCATGCCATCAATGTCTGTCTTGCTCTCCCGCTATGCCATCCCTGTCTGTCTTGCTCTCCCGCTATGCCATCCCTGTCTGTTCCTCTCTCCCCATGCCATCCCTGTCTGTCTTGCTCTCCCGCTATGCCATCCCTGTCTGTCTTGCTCTCCCGCTATGCCATCCCTGTCTGTCTCGCTCTCCCGCTATGCCATCCCTGTCTGTCTCGCTCTCCCGCTATGCCATCCCTGTCTGTCTCGCTCTCCCCATGCTATCAATGTCTGTCTTGCTCTCCCCATGCCATCAGTGTCTGCCTTGCTCTCTCTAATGCCATGTTTTCCCCCGTTCTTCTTTCTCCTCTCCCCACTATCTTCCCGTCTTTTGTTTCTCTCCCTTATGTTTGTCTTTCTAACTTCCCCTTTATCTGTTGTCTCTCTCACTCCCCTCCCCCACATCTTGTGTCTCTCTCTCTCTCTTTCTCGTTACCCCCACCCCATGTCTGATGTCTCCATCTCTTTCTCCCCCCCCCCCACCCCACGCCTGGTGTCTCTTTCCCTCCCCCCACCCCACGCCTGGTGTCTCTTAAACACACCTCGTGTCTCTTTCCCTTCCCCCCCACCCCACGCCTGGCGTCTTTTTACCTCCCCCTCACCCCACGCCTGGCGTCTCTTTCCCTCCCCCCCACCCCACGCCTGGCGTCTCTTTCCCTCCCCCCCACCCCACGCCTGGCGTCTCTTTCCCTCCCCCCCACCCGACGCCTGGCGTCTATTTCCCTCCCCCCCCACCCCACGCCTGGCGTCTCTTTCCCTCCCCCCCACCCCAAGCCTGGCATATCTTTCCCTCCCCCCCACCACACGCCTGGCGTCTCTTTCCCTCCCCCCCCACCCCATGCCTGACGTCTCTCCCCACCCCACCCCACGCCTGGCGTCTCTTTCCCTCCCCCCCACCCCACGCCTGGCGTCTCTTTCCCTCCCCCCCACCCCAAGCCTGGCATCTCTTTCCCTCCCCCCCACCACACGCCTGGCGTCTCTTTCCCTCCCCCCCCCACCCCACGCCTGGTGTCTCTTTCCCTCCCCCCACCCCACGCCTGGTGTCTCTTAAACACACCTCGTGTCTCTTTCCCTTCCCCCCCACCCCACGCCTGGCGTCTTTTTACCTCCCCCTCACCCCACGCCTGGCGTCTCTTTCCCTCCCCCCCACCCCACGCCTGGCGTCTATTTCCCTCCCCCCCCACCCCACGCCTGGCGTCTCTTTCCCTCCCCCCCACCCCAAGCCTGGCATATCTTTCCCTCCCCCCCACCACACGCCTGGCGTCTCTTTCCCTCCCCCCCCACCCCATGCCTGACGTCTCTCCCCACCCCACCCCACGCCTGGCGTCTCTTTCCCTCCCCCCCACCCCACGCCTGGCGTCTCTTTCCCTCCCCCCCACCCCAAGCCTGGCATCTCTTTCCCTCCCCCCCACCACACGCCTGGCGTCTCTTTCCCTCCCCCCCCCCCACCCCATGCCTGGTGTCTTTCCCTTCCCCCCACCCCACCACGCCTGGCGTTTCTTTGAACACCTAGTTCGACTATAGGAAGCGCTGGCCCTGAAAACAGCATATAACCGTTCCTTTGAAAAATTGTTGGTTTAACTCTACTGAGGTTTTTCTCAAGCAAGTGTGTATATGGTAACCTGATGCGTTTCGCCTACAGTATTGTCAGTGTTTTTCTTTATCACTTTGTGTATTTGTATTTCATTTGTTTATTATTTATTGATTCTTCAAAGCATAAAAAAAAGCCGCCTACCCTGCCGAGATCTTCAGAAGGCCGGAGTGCCTCTCCGGCCTTCTCTTGCAAACAGTTACTTGTTTGCTGTGTTTCTAGAAGTGCAAAAAAAAAAACCAGCATCATTTTCCATATTAATAGGAAGAAAATAGATGTAGCGGCCAACACGGGCTGCTGAGAAGATCTATGAGCTGATGTTAGTTTTCTGGGATTAAGATCACCCTGTAAATGTGATTTAATTCCCAGAATCCTTTACACAGCTTTCTCCTGGGCATGTGGAAATCCCACCTCTTGGATTATTTACACAATTCTTAGAACTTGACAAAGGATTTCAAGCCCAAGGCCAAAGAAGCCAAGTTGGGAAAATTCTCCTCCAATTCACCCGAATTAAAGAATTCTTCCAACTCGGCTACTTTGGTCTGAAGCAGAGGTGGGGAACCTGTGGCCGATCTAGATGTTTTGCAGGACTACATTTCCCATACTCTTCTGCCCACCCCTTAGCTGAAAGAGCATTATGGGAGATGTAGTTCATCAGCAGCTGGAGGGCCGCAGGTCCCCCACCCCTGGCCTAAATCTTGAAAACCCTCTTCAATTCCCTGTTTCAGCCTTTCATTTCGTCCATTGCTTCTACGACAAGAGGCCTCACGTATAATTATGAGTTAGTGGGACTATTTTACAGGTATTTGGCCATACTAACTATATCCCCGGCTGTAAAAATGTCGCCGTGATATAAGCTATTGCAAAAATGGGGACTGACGTCTAGGAAAAAAGAGCAGGGGGCGTGAATGCATGCCCTCTCCCAAAAATACATTGGTTTAATTTAAACTACTTGGGCAAATCTCCATGGTCTGTCTAATCTGTCACTTAGAGGTAACATGGTAATTATGTGTTATTCCAAAATGCAGGAATAAGAATATATCTTCTTTTAGTTGCTGCTGAGTTCAGCCATTTCTGGTTAGCTCTTTTCAAGCCCTCTTGCCATGCTTACTCACTCCTGTTTCGATCTGCTCCGCCTCTTAAAGGGACAGTAATACCATAACTTGATTTTAACCGATCAGTTTTTAAAATTCTCCTTTTTTTTCCCTTTCTATTTCTAATGAAGCGATCATTAGTTTATTAGGGGAGAAATCAAACACTAGCACCGTTACTTTCTCCAGTCTGTGCTCGTGGGCGTGGTCTCTACGGAGATATCCGTATTCACACCAAACGGGAACCTACCCATTATCCCCTGGCCCTACCCATTATACCCTGGCCCTACCCACTAGCAGAAACCAGGGGCAGTACGTGTCCTAGTGCTTAGCTTTTTTTAAAACGTGATTGCAAATAATAAACCAGTGCCAATTTATTGTAACTCTTATGCCATACCTTCCAACATTTCAAATGGCCAATGAGGGACACTTTTGTGGTTAAAAATGCGGCTGTGGGACTTATTTCTGTGAATTTATGGTCGTTATATAACTATTTGTCCTTATTCTAAATGACATAAAGTATTGTATTTAACAGTAACAATATAGAATAAGAATAAAGTATTTTATTTACACAAATTAATGTTAAAACACGTTAAATGCATTTTATTGCTCTGTAAAGCACTCGTACACACGAAACATACACAGCTCCCAGAAAAGAGGGACAATAGAGAAAGAAAGATGGGGATTTGAGTACGAAATGGGCACAATTGGGAGGCATACTCTTATATTCTCAAAAATAACATCTGCAGAAATAATCTTGTAGCCCTGAGCGAATACACCCTCTTAATATTAGTTCTGAATGTTTCACACTATGGAGGGCGTAAGATGAAACGCTTTCTAATCCCGTTCCTCTGATTTATTTGATTTATTCGCAGAATTTTCTTTTTATAGCATGTTGTTTGTGAACGTTGCCACATTTTTAAAGCGTTTCAATAGCTCATTTGTCCTGCATAAGCATCAGACCTAAATACCATACAGGAAACTACATAATACACGCATTTTGGGGATTTTTTAAAAAAAATTTTATGATAAATCCTAAGTGACTTGAGCTATATCTGCATGGAAGGCACAGCGCACACAGTTGTGTACCATTCACTTATGTTACCGTTTAGTCCAATCCATGGACGCATTGGAAATGGGTTCTCTAGCATTATTGGCGAATGACGGAGAGTTAAAGTGGGAGCTCGGGGCAAAAAAAGGAGAAAGGGAAACGTAAGGGTCGACTCAGTAAAGAGTGAATTGCAGGGATTGAGATGGAGTTTCAAACTTAAGACCAAAGTTGGAAGAATTCTCCCTGTCAGCTGCATTGGGGAATCGGCTACTTTGGCCTGAAGTATGAAATTCCCATCTCAGTTCCCGGCCATTCACTCTTTATTGAGTAGACTGTAATTTGGCGATGCTATTTAGGCCATCTTGTTCTAATATATGACAAACCGACTTTAAAATTATCTACTTTTTTAATGTATACTAACTCTAAATGATATATATTTTTATTATGTGTTCTATATCTGTAGTATAATTATATATAATGCATCCTGTTTGCAGTTTATGGTGATCATCCCACTCGGTGCATTCGGCTTGAGTCTGGCAAGAAAAAAACAGCAACATTCAAAGGGGTCTACATAGAAACATTGAATGTGTCGGCAGATAAGAACCATTCGGTCCATCTAGTCTGCCCAATTTTTTTTTTTGAGTACTTTTATTAGTCCCCTGTTCCCGATCTTATAGCTAGGATAGCCTTGTGTCTATCCCACGCATGCTTAAACTCCTTGACTGTGTTTACCTCTACCACTTCTGCTGGCAGGCTATTCCATACATCCACTACCCTCTCAGTAAAGTAATACTTCCTGATATAACTTTTAAATCGTTGCCCCTCTAATTTAAGACTATGTCCTCTAGTTGTGGTAATTTTTCTTCTTTTAAATATACTCTCTTCTGTCTACTGTCTAGTCACTAAAACGTTAATTACAGGTGAGATGAACATTCCGTCTCACCTGTTCAGCTATACATTGTGCAGGGACAAACCTGCTGAGCTTCCCCTGCAAGGCAAACTCACTATGTTTGTCCCTGTACAATGTATAGCTAAACTGGTGAGATGAAATGTTCATCTCACCTCCCCTCTTACTGAATAGACCCCAACGTGTTACAAAAATACAACAATAGTAAAGGAGGAGAGTATATTTAAAAGAATAAGGGCAATGATTTAAAAGTAATATCCGGAAGTATTACTTTACTGAGAGGGTAGTGGAAGTATGGAATATTCTTCCAGTAGAAGTGGTAGAGGTTAATACAGTGAAGGAGTTTAAGCATGCGTGGAATAGGTATAAGGCTATCCTAGATATAAGATAAGGCCAGGGACTAATGAAAGTATTACTTTACTGAGAGGGTAGTGGATGCATGGAATAGTCTTCCAGCAGAAGTGGTAGAGGTAAATACAGTGAAGGAGTTTAAGCATGCATGGGATAGGTATAAGGCTATCCTAGATATAAGATAAGGTCAGGGACTAATGAAAGTATTACTTGACTGAGAGGGTAGTGGATGCATGGAATAGTCTTCCAGCGGAAGGGGTAGAGGTAAACACAGTCAAGGAGTTTAAGCATGTGTGGGATAGACACAAGGCTATCCTAGCTATAAGACCGGGAACTGGGGACTAATAAAAGTATTTAGAACATTGGGCAGACTAGATGGACCGAATGGTTCTTATCTGCCGGTGACACATTCTATGTTTTTTATGTAACCATCAAAGTGTTGCAAGTGAATGAGTAAACTTGCAATGCACATGGTATAGAGAAGCAAATATGGAATATGTGACTGAGAGGGGTGCCTGCCTAGGGTCCAAGTCATTAAATCATGGGGGGGATGATTCCATTATACACCTCTGTTTATAAAATGTCTCATCTTGTTTCCCAGGTGGTTTGTGGACGGTATTGACATTAGGTGGAGTGGGCAGCAAACCAACCCCCCAGCAAGATCAATCCTCTCCTCTGGCCAATCAGAGTCTGCTGATCCTGCTGGTACTTGCCAATATGACGGATGCCCCTGACTGCCCCAATCCATACAGACAGGCCATCACATCCTTCAAGAACACGCAAGGTATGCACGGAAGCTTTGCATACATGTAAGAAACACGGTGTTGGCTCCTCCTCCCCATTCCTTACTTAAAATGCATAGACTTGGTTTCCAAAGTAAACCTTAAATTATCAACCTTTAGCTAGCAGGTGTGTCCAATGCTCGCTTAGGCATTTCCTGCACTCCCAGCATGTGTATCAAACAGAATGTGCGGCACGCTAAAAATAAAAACTACAATAGTGCAATATTGTATAACACATTGTTAAGCCCTATTTTCTCTGTATAGCTCTATCACAGGATGTTTAGAATCTTGGGTCAGATGAAGTAAGATTGTTTTGACCCAATATGTCTGCCCCCTGATAGTGCTGTACAAGCAAAAAGGGCTCAAAAGGTGCTTTATTAGTATTCTTTCGTTAAAGCATTTCTATTTAAAATGCCTACATTTGATGTCATCTTTCACATAAACCAAACAGTTGTCCTTTAAAGTGAGCGTCTCAATTCTTACCAACACACAATCCTCATGCCCGGGCAAAACGTGTCAGTTCTGCCCTGATACCCCTTTGTGTTTCAAACAAACAAATATGCTGTGCCCTGTACATCCAGCGGCAGTATCCTGGGTGCTGTTGTGTGCTTCTGAGTTTATCTATTGTGTGGCGAGTGTCTTTGGAGAGCCAGAGGGTGTATCAGTGCAGTTTAGGAGATCCTTTCTGGATGCCTCACTGTACTGCCGACACGTGAAGGTTCGGTGATGAATGCATACATTTAACAATAAATCTCATGGAGCTTATATAATAATGCGTCTGTCTTGTATTCCAGACAGTTCGGTCACATCCAGCCCAACTCCTCACATGTTCCAGATAAACTTTAACAGTCTGTATACCGCTCTATGCGAACAGCAAAAGTCCGACCAGGCCACGCTTCTCCTGTACACGTTACTTCATCAGAACAGCAACATGCGGACGTACGTCTTGGCTCGGACAGACATCGAAAATCTTGTGAGTATCTGTGACGTTTTCCAGGCTGGGTGAGAAGTTTCTCCTAAATACCTTGCTGGGCCTAGTCAGATTGTAATAGGCATCCTGAGCGCTAAAAACTTATTCTGTACCCAGAGCGAAGGCCTGGAATTGACCAGAGGCCTAGTATGCACTTTCCACATTGATACCCTCATTTGCATATCCATACCCAGAATCCCTTGCGGTGGTGTGAGCTCTGCAAGTTTAGGATTTCTGTGGTAATGTAATAGTTACATTACCCTCCCATTCAATGCAAGTCTATGGTCAGAATTCTGACTTATAGACTGTATTCTGTGTCCCCAACCCCAAAGTGAGAAACTAGTGCTGTAAAGTCACTGGGGGGTGGCACTCAAAAACACTATATTACACAAAATGGCAGCTCCCAATCACATTTCTTTAGTTACATATTATATTAAATACAGTCACATAACAAAAACAAAAGACAAATCTGAAATCAACAATGCAAAATAAAAAAAATTAAAACCTTTTCATTTGTTTGGTGGGAGTGTCCCTATACGAGAGAGACTGTATCAGCCCTGCTTCAGATGAGCATAAAGTCAGGTTTACTCGAAGGAAGTAAAATTTAAACCTTATTATCCCTTTTATCGCACATGTTTTATATTTGTATATAGCTTAGCATCTGTTCACATGTTGCAGGGTTATTGTACAGATTATCTGTTGGGAAAGTGTACAATAAATACACGGATACTTACAAACACTGTGATATGTAAGAGGTCTTTTAGCCTGTATCACGCAGTGCTGCATGGTACCAGTTGGATTAGCAGGTTGCTGTAAGGCTGTATTTCAGACGCTGTGCTGTTGGTTTCAGGTATTGCCCATATTGGAGATCCTGTATCACGTGGAAGACAGGAATTCACACCATGTTTACATGGCTCTCATCATTCTCCTGATCCTCACGGAAGACGACGGCTTCAACCGCTCCATTCACGAAGTGGTAAGAACTGTTTGATCTGTGAACGCACAACATAGGAAGCAGCGCACAATTCTTCTATCATATCCCCCCTGTTACGTCTTTCCTCCAAGCTATACATGTTAAGATGCTTTAACCTTTCCTGGTAAGTTTTATCCTTCAACCCATGGACCAGTTTAGTAGTAAAGGAGGAGAGTATATTTAAAAAAAACGGAAAAAATACTAATCCGCCAAACCAGATTAAACTATCCAGAAGTCACGGAGGTATTTGCGCTTGGACGGGCATGTTGGCACATCCCTATAGCGAGAGACCAAACGCACCGCATGTTGTTTGTATGCGAGCTTCCATCTGTGACATCAGCTTGCTGTATATTTCATGCACTATACACAGTGATCTTCTAGATCAGTGGTGACCAACGTGTGGCCCATGGGCCAGATGCCCATCTGAACGCAAAGTGCGGCCCACCTGGCTTATCTATACATCACAAGCCAGTAGTTTAGTTAGAAGACACTTGATTTAACGGTCTTACGCTGCTTTTTGCATTACTGTTAAATAATCCAACACTGTTTCTATGGCCGACGTGTTGTTCTGCACGGTTCCTTTAAATGGAAATTATTTCTGACACAATAAACTGATAAACGCATTTTTGATCATGCGGATCCAGTTCAGAAATAACGCCCCTGTTGTAGAGAAACCATCCCGCTATGTACCGTGAAGCAGGCGTTTTTACCCAGGTAGCACAGATAGCGGCCTCTGTTCTGTACTATTGATCTCTGGGAAGATTTTCCTTCCTTTCTGTCGATATTCTCAGTCGGTCTCTCGCCTTGTCGGACGCGTCTGTATATGGACAGGAGTGTTTGATCCGCTGAATACTAAAGCCTGTCTCAGCCTGAACGTGTAATAAGGATGCAATGCTTAGCAGGCAAGCGGCACAGTAAAGGGTTAATAGAAGCCAAGTCGGGCGCCTCATAGCATTGTCAGGCAGAGGGCGTGAAACGGAGATTACACCGGACCGGAGAACCCAACGCAACTGAACGCATCACTGGTCTGGGATTAGACGTGGGAAAGATACAGGAAACGCAGGCGGCGCAGAGACTTCGCCCCTCTCTCGCATGCCCGCCTTCAGCTAGGTGCTCTCCCCCCGAGCAGAGAAAATGTTTAAGAAGGCTTGATTGGTCCTTAACAGAGCCCTTGCTATATACATTGATTGAAATAAAGTATTGCACTGACATATTTCTATATAACGTGCAAGTAGATATCACAATAAATGCCATCAGTTGGTGGCATGGGAATCGCCGTTTTATTACCGTGTAGACTTTTTAAATATAAATACTTTAATGAAAGACTACAAATAAATTATATTATTGAGCCCCCTTTGCTCCAAATAAGTATCATGGGACAGCCATGTTGTTTAGAATCTTGGATCAGATGATGGAAGATCTGACCCATGTGACCCAAGATTCTAAGCAACATGTCCGCCCCCTGATAGAGCTGTTTGGACCCAATAAAATTCTTTCTATTTAAAATGCCCACGCTTGATCCAATCTTTCATTTAAAAATTACTTTTTTGCTGACAGTTCTCCTTAAATAACCCCCCCTCCAAATAAATGTTGTTGAGAAAAATATACGATTACATCTGTATATAGAAGAAGAGCACCTTCTTTCATTACACAGAGCACCTTGTTTCATTACTTACATTTCCCGAGACTACGCTAACTACTGTACAGTGCTTCCCCTTGTGCCACCACTACGAGTTCGAGTGAGGTCCATCCCGTCTGTTAAGATGTGTACTGTAGACTGTATTCGTAGACTGTATCAGATAAGTGAAGAGGTACATTTTTATCTTTCATCCATGCTTTGGACCCATCGTGTCTGTTAATATGGGGTATGCCTGTATTACAGGGGAGCATTTGTTATGTATCTAGGACAAAATGGCCGATCGACATCCCTTAGGTGCAGTGCAGGAACTGAGCTGGCAAATAAAACAACAAACCAGTCATTTTCAATCACACTTTAAAAAAAATAAAGTTTTTAAAAACCTTTGTGTGTAGGACCTTGAAGAAGCCAAGAGGTGTTGGAGGAAGCCAAGGGAAAAGAATACATGTTTTGATGTACTATTGATCTTCCATCATTTTTCATATTATCGATCTCTGGCTCCTGGGAACATTGAAGCTGCGATTTCTTGTTCAATATTTTAAAGGTCGTCTGAGCTGGGCGCTTGTTTGTACAGCTGTACACCGGAGAATTGCTTGTTAGCTGGAAGAATTATTGATGAATTTGTCCAAACTGATTTTGTTAGAGGCGTGCAAGTAACAAATATAAAGCATGGCCGTCAAATATATTGCACGCATGATATCCATCTTTTGTGTTAGAACGTTTTAATTAATATTCAGATAACATTTTCTTTCTCTGTTTGGTATTTTTACCTTGCTTTGTAGGCCTTGTATTGCTCTATCAGGGTGCGGATGTGTTCAGGGCCGGTCTTGGTGGTTTATGACCTGCGGTATTGCACAGGGGGCGCCAGAGGCGCTGGCTGGTGAGATAAAAAAAAGATTTCCCCTCAACAGCCCTCTTTATGGGTATGGCAGGCAGCCGATGTACGAGTATGGCAGGCAGCCGATGTACGAGTATGGCAGGCAGCCGATGTACGAGTATGGCAGGCAGCCAATGTACGAGTATGGCAGGCAGCCAATGTACGAGTATGGCAGGCAGCCAATGTACGGGTGTGGTAGGCAGCCTATGTAGGAGTATGGTAGGCAGCCGATGTATGGGTGCTGCCCAAGTACTCTTGCCCCAGGCACATTAGAGTGTCAGGAGTCACCCTCAGGCTACACAGATTCACGTGGAGTGCTTAGCAAGAGCCAGGCGCTAGCGCCATGTACTGTGACTGCAATCTGTGTGCTGGGGGTAGGTCATTGGTGCAGTGAGGGTGCTGGGGTCAAGTTATAAAGATGCTGTGGGTGCAGTAATAAAAGAAGAAGGGCAGGAGAAATGGATTGAATGGGGCAGATTAAGAAAATAAAAAAAGTATTATTTGCTAACTTTACCTTACTACTGTGACAGGAGGAGGAGGGGGCGCCAATGAGTAGCCCGCACAGGGCACCTGAGCACTGGATGTGTTGTCAGATCTAGAAACATAGAATGTGTCGGCAGATAAGAACCATTCGGTCCATCTAGTCTGCCCAATTTTCTAAATACTTTTATTAGTCCCCCGTTCCCTATCTTATATCTAAGATAGCCTTGTGCCTATCCCTCGCATGTTTAAACTCCTTCACTGTATTAACCTTTACCACTTTCGCTGGAAGGCTGTTCAATACATTCACTACCCTCTCAGTAAAGTAATACTTCCTGATATTACTTTTAAATCGTTGCTCCTCTAATTTTAGACTATGTCATCTAGTTGTGGTAGTTTTTCTTCTTTTGAATATACTCTCCTCCTTTACTGTGTTATTTAAATGTTTCTATCATATCCCCCTGTTACGTCTTTCCTCCAAGCTATACATGTTAAGATGCTTTAACCTTTCCTGGTAAGTTTTATCCTTCAACCCATGAACCAGTTTAGTAGCCCTTCTCCGAACCTTCTCCAAAGTATCAATATCCTTCTGGAGATACGGTCTCCAGTACTGCGTACAATACTCCAAGTGAGGTCTCACCAGTGCTCTGTACAATGGCATGAGCACTTCCCTCTTCCTACTGCTAATACCTCTCCCTATGCAACCAAGCATTCTGCTAATACCTCTCCCTATGCAACCAAGCATTCTGCTAATACCTCTCCCCATGCAACCAAGCATTCTGCCAATACCTCTCACTATACAACCAAGCATTCTGCTAATACCTCTCCCTATACAACCAAGCATTCTGTTAATACCTCCCCCCATGCAGCCAAGCCTTCTGCTAATACCTCTCCCTATACAACCAAGCATTCTGCTAATACCTCTCCCTATATAACCAAGCATTCTGCTAATACCTCTCCCTATGCAACCAAGCATTCTGCCAATACCTCTCACTATACAGCCAAGCATTCTGCCAATACCTCTTCCTATGCAACCAAGCATTCTGCTAATACCTCTCCCTATGCAACCAAGTATTCTGCTAATACCTCTCCCTATACAACTTAGTATTCTGCTAATACCTCTCCCTATACAACCAAGTATTCTGCTAATACCTCTCCCTTTGCAACCAAGCATTCTGCTAATACCTCTCCCTATGCAACCAAGCATTCTGCTAATACCTCTCCCTATGTAACCAAGCATTCTACTAGCATTTCCTGCTGCTCTATTGCATTGCCTACCTACCTTTAAGTCCTCTGAAGTTATTGCTCCTAAATCTCTTTCCTCAGATGTTGAGGTTAGGACTGTACAAATAGTCTATATTCTGCTTTTGGGTTTTTACGCCCAAGGTGTAAAATCTTGCACTTGTCCACATTAAATGTCACAAAAAATACCTTTTCAGAGTTATGTGTGGTTTTGGTTCTTCTCCCTCATATATTGAAAATTATCTATGTTCTCAGTATAAACAATGTATAGGTGACAGAGTGCCGACAATTATGTTTTTACGGGAGACTGCTCCAGGAATCTACCATATTCTTTGTCAAGATTTACACATTTAAAAGACTATTTTTTTATCTCTTGAAAGAAGGAAAGTCTGACCCTTGTGACTCAAGATTCTAAACAAGATGTCCGCACCCTGTTACATTTATTTAGAGCAAAGAGGGCTCAATAAGAGAAATACAATCTAATACTTAATGCAATCTGTTTTAAACAGAAGTTATTTTTGTTCCTACAGTTGACCTTACTAATGCCCCCTACGTTGTACCCAGATAACAGGGTTGCCATCTGACATAGCAGCAGAGAGCGCCAGTTGGGCACCCAGTTCTCAGACATCGTTGCGCACGCACAGCGCTGTGCGAAACATCAATAACACTTGCTTCGTCTCTGCAGATCCTGAAAAACATTACGTGGTATTCGGAGCGGGTACTGACCGAAATTTCCTTGGGCAGTTTGCTCATATTGGTGGTGATAAGGACCATTCAGTACAACATGACACGGACTCGGGTAAGTCTTTAATAATGATCATTCCTGCCCTTAAAGGGGAAAGAAGATTATAAAAAAAAAAAAAAGACCTTAACGCAGGACGGCACACAGCTGATTGAAAGTAAATATGTTTTATAAAAAAAAAGTATATATACTATAAAAAAAAAAAAGATTTTTGTTGAAAACCCCCCAGAAGGAAGAGTCGAGATAAATACGAAAATTAGTAAACAAGTAATATATATATATATATATATATAAAGAAAAAAATACCAAAATATAAGCTGTGTAATTGGAGCTGCAGTGTGTTGACGCCCTCTCTGCTGATCCCATCCAAAACAAGGGTCTCTCTCTACACCAGCAGAGAGCCGGTCGCCGACCAGACTAAGATTATTGGTTCCCAGGGTAGCATGGTCACTGCCGGTCCAGGGGTAAAATGGCACTAGGTATATAAGAAGTGTGTGCTTGCGCTCCCACGTCTCACATGCATGCTGCTGTGGTGCTTAATATTCCACAATGACTAATGATCCATGCAGGATTTTTGGGAAAGCTCCGGTTTGCGAATTGTAATAAAGCCAGCGATCGCGGCCAATAAACTGCTGGAATGGGTACTGCCGGTGACATCAGCTCTCCTCACATATTTAATTAAAATCAAAAGCCTCAGTACCCATTTCCAGATTTCAGAGAAGAAATGAAAATTAATTGTAATGACTCTTATTACAAAATGACCACATTACTGAACAGTCCAACTAATCCATCTCCCAGCCGTTTACAAAGACCTCTGGTCAAACAAACAGCATCTCTTACTCTCTGTATTAAAGTGTACAGAGTATGTGACAGTACCCCCTCTCCCTTCCCCTATCCTAGCTATAACATAAGGCTATCCTAGCTATAACATAAGGCTATCCTAGATATAACCTAAGGCTATCCTAGATATAACATAAGGCTATCCTAGCTATAACCTAAGGCTATCCTAGATATAACCTAAGGCTATCCTAGATATAACATAAGGCTATCCTAGATATAACATAAGGCTATCCTAGATATAACCTAAGGCTATCCTAGATATAACCTAAGGCTATCCTAGATATAACCTAAGGCTATCCTAGATATAACCTAAGGCTATCCTAGATATAACCTAAGGCTATCCTAGATATAACCTAAGGCTATCCTAGATATAACCTAAGGCTATCCTAGATATAACCTAAGGCTATCCTAGATATAACCTAAGGCTATCCTAGATATAACATAAGGCTATCCTAGATATAACCTAAGGCTATCCTAGATATAACCTAAGGCTATCCTAGATATAACCTAAGGCTATCCTAGATATAACCTAAGGCTATCCTAGATATAACCAAAGGCTATCCTAGATATAACCAAAGGCTATCCTAGATATAACCAAAGGCTATCCTAGATATAACCTAAGGCTATCCTAGATATAACCTAAGGCTATCCTAGATATAACCTAAGGCTATCCTAGATATAACCTAAGGCTATCCTAGATATAACCTAAGGCTATCCTAGATATAACAAAAGGCTATCCTAGATATAACAAAAGGCTATCCTAGATATAACCTAAGGCTATCCTAGCTATAACCTAAGGCTATCCTAGCTATAACCTAAGGCTATCCTAGCTATAACCTAAGGCTATCCTAGCTATAACCTAAGGCTATCCTAGATATAACATAAGGCTATCCTAGATATAACATAAGGCTATCCTAGCTATAACCTAAGGCTATCCTAGCTATAACCTAAGGCTATCCTAGCTATAACCTAAGGCTATCCTAGCTATAACCTAAGGCTATCCTAGCTATAACCTAAGGCTATCCTAGCTATAACCTAAGGCTATCCTAGCTATAACCTAAGGCTATCCTAGCTATAACCTAAGGCTATCCTAGCTATAACCTAAGGCTATCCTAGCTATAACCTAAGGCTATCGTAGCTATAACCTAAGGCTATCGTAGCTATAACCTAAGGCTATCCTAGCTATAACCTAAGGCTATCCTAGCTATAACCTAAGGCTATCCTAGCTATAACCTAAGGCTATCCTAGCTATAACATAAGGCTATCCTAGCTATAACCTAAGGCTATCCTAGAGAATAAGAAGATTTCTATACATTGTGCCAGCCAAATTTCTATAGATATTCTTTTTCTTTTTTAAAAATCAAGAAATACATCAACAGTGCCTCGCCTCAACATATATGCTCTAAATTATACTGGCAGTAAGAGATGCGAGTCCAACGGTGATGTTATCTTCCCATAATGCTTAGCGTAGAAGCCGGGCTAGCACAGGTTACAAACTTCCAGATACAGCAAAGTAGATTTGATGCCTGAAGTGTCCCTTTGAAGGGAGGAAGCAGATGTGCATTGAATAATAGGATTTGTTTTCTCATTTCTCGTACAGGATAAGTATCTGCATACAAACTGCTTGGCTGCCCTGGCAAACATGTCTGCCCAGTTTCGCTCTCTTCATCAGTATGCTGCTCAGAGGATTATCAGGTCAGTGCAGGAGTCTGTGTGTATCTTTCACTGCTTGCACCAATCATGTGCCTGGTTATATATGGCTCTGCACCCATAATGCCTCAGTACTTGTATACACTGGTGTATTAAGCTTTTGTGCTGCCATAGACCTGACTAAACCCATACACCCCCAACCCACATTTGTTACACCCCTTCCTCACTTAACCTTTCTACCACAACAGATTGCACCCACATATCTAATAACAGTGGCAGATTGCCCCCACATATCTAATAACAGTGGCAGATTGCCCCCACATATCTGATAACAGTGGCAGATTGCCCCCACATATCTGATAACAGTGGCAGATTGCCCCCACATATCTGATAACAGTGGCAGATTGCCCCCACATATCTAATAACAGTGACAGATTGCCCCCACATATCTAATAACAGTGGCAGATTGCCCCCACATATCTAATAACAGTGGCAGATTGCCCCCACATATCTAATAACAGTGGCAGATTGCCCCCACATAACTAATAACAGTGGCAGATTGCCCCCACATAACTAATAACCGTGGCAGATTGCCCCCACATATCTAATAACAGTGGCAGATTGCCCCTACATATCTAATATCTAATAACAGTGGCATATTGCCCCCACGTATCTAATAACCGTGCCAGATTGCCCCAAAATATATTATATAAGTGCCAGATTGTTCACCAAATCCCTTTCATTACACCATATTGTTCCCTGGCAATCTAGTGGGGGCAGCCCAGATATCTGGCTCTGTTGCCGCCCACTTCAGTCTGCTGCCTGCCACCTTCTTCACTCTGCTGCCGCCCCCTCCAATCTACTGGCGTAGGCCAGCACTGTTTGTATATATAGAGATGCTAGCTCATACAGGTTTTCGTCCATTTTTGTGTATGTCATGTACAATCATTACATTTTTTTGTGTGTGCAACTTTTCATTGTATTGTATATGTTTTATAGCCACATGGTTTTTTTAAGTGTTTTTTTTTTCTTCAGAAGAGCATACTGGGCCCTATTAAATTTCTGTTCTACTTACAGCAAGAGTGATGAATACCTTGTTGTCCATAGAAATGTAATGTAGCAGTGTTACAAGCATAGCTGCCAACAGTCCTGAATTTGTATTCAATAATATTTCCTATGCCTATGCACAGGCAGCATTGTGTTTAAAGAGGAGAATTGAGCGCAAGATACCCTATTATTTGTACCCAGGGTCACAGATTGCCTTGTGGCGTCATGTGACTCCGCCCATTTTTGGATCCGCCCACTTTTTTAGTCCCGATAGTCAACATCAGAAAGTTGGGAAGTATGTTACAAGCAGTCAGAAATCTGCTCAAATCAAGTGTGTTCAAACAAGTCTCCATATTTATCGGAGATAAGTCGGTGGAGCCGCACCACGCTCTCAAATGATCCGTACGTTGGATGCCCCTAGTCATGCATTTATAAATGTAGCAGCCTTTTATTTGCCAGAAAGGTAAAACTTGGACTTGGTACGCTGTATGGAGTAAAACATTGACGGAAATATAGCCAGCAAGATGTATGGATCAAATGTTTTTTATTCTGCTGGGAAGCATTTTGTGTATTAATTATAAGCAGGGGAAACAGAATATCTTAATACCTTGGAGAGAAAAATCAGGGATAAGGAATATAATAGAAACATCTAATTACTAAATATGAATTTTCAGAGTAAAATTAGAGGGAGGGTTGTATAATCTACGAAAGGACAACTGCTTGGGCAGACGGTCATAGTTTAAAAGAGAAAAGAGCGTAAATACATATAATATTCCACTAACAGATTAAATGTACTGCGGAAGTTATAGGGGCTCTGTCACCGAAACATTGCTTATACTGTGATTGTAGAGAAGAAACAATGTTCTACACACGGTGTTGGTAGAATTGCAAGGCAGTGCACAGATCGCAGTGGAGATTATGTATGAAAAAGTCACATAATACTGGCGCTATGTGTGTATGCGCCTATGTATGAAGCCGGCTCCGCTGGTCCCAGCGCAGACCGTGTAGAATCAATCCGGTGCTTCTTAGTGTCTCAGAACGTGCGCCAAACAGGTTCGTCTCCAGCGCGGTAAAGTGTCGGGATCCATTAAAAAAAAAAAAAGGCGCAATCTGCATTATGTATTACAAACTTCGATTGGTAAAATGGTGTTTTCAGTAGACCTCCCGTGGACTGTAGGCCGTGTCCGTGTCCAGTCCCTCAAATAAAATCCCATTAACATGATAAATGCTGCTGATATGGCTTCTGTTCTCATCCAATCACACAGCACTCAAGGTGACCTTCACCACTGTCGTCTTGACACCAGTTTAGACAGTGCCCAGCTTGGCAGTAGTATTCTCACGGATTATCATCTCACCGTATGTGTTTGGTCAACTCTGCATTATGTACATAAACCATAGGGGTCTATTCACTAAAATTTGAGAATAATGTGAGTCAAACTCGGTGCCAAATCTGACTTTGGGACAAATCTATAAAGGCAAAACAGGTGCTGTTTTAAAAAAGTGCTACATTTTGAGCAAACTGACATAACTTTCCATGGTTACTACTACTATTTAAGGACTTTTTCCTGAAATACCATCTATTATGTCTTGATAAATCTGGCCCTTAGATTAAAAAAAAAAACCCAGGTTCAAATTTTCTCAATTGAATGTAATAAAAAGCAGAAAGATTGAAGCTATTTTTGAGACTTGGTCTCAAAATAAAAATCGACCTCCTTGAGCTTTTCTCAAAATTTTATTGAATAGATCCAGTAGGCTGAACCCAGGCCAAATCAGTGACTTCTGCAGCTTGCCTCGCTTAACCTGTGTCCACAGACTTCTATAGGAGCGTGACATCATAACAAGGGGGAACGCTTAATGATTCTTTGTCTAAAATCCCCAAATATACACCAAAAGTACTTCTCCTCTCCACGGCACCCATTCATTCTCAAGGCCAGCCTTATTGTGTTTATCTGACCTTCCAGCGATCATCTCCAAGAAGAGTGTGTGTAAACGGGATTTATAGTGTTTAGATAATGCCAGACACTACTAGGCTGTGCTTTTTGTACAACAAAATAAAAGATTTGTGATGTACGTAATAAAAAAAAGTTGATTTGTAGCAGCCGTGAACGCCTGGCTGTGACTTGCACGGGACTGTGGGAAAGCCCAGTGAACATGTGATCCCACCGAATCTTGCCAAAACATTGGGGGCTTTTTCTTGCTAGATGGGCCTAACCACAATGATCTAGCTGTCTGTCTGGCTCTATTACTTTAAGGAGCGATGTCACATAGTCTGTGTTTGTGCCTCTGCATGATTAAGAGGTTGTCTGACCTCAAATTTATCATCTCTGCACCAAGTCTCAGCTGAGGGAAGCTTGACGTGTGCTTAACCCCTTCTGCACAGCCAAAGCAATAATAGTGGTGGTATATGTATGTATGTGTACATGGCCAATCTGGGCCAAGGTTCTAAAAGTGATGTCATCAGCAGGAACATTCCATTGGTTCCATGGTGACCGGACCACGGATAGAACTTTGAACCACAGTTGACTTTTATACGTAACCCTTGTTTCCAGCTCAGCCACTGAAACATTTCATATTTACGTTAGAGGAGAGAGAGAAGTGTGCTTCTATCACGCAACCTTTTAAAATTAGGTGCAATGATGTGTACCAGAAAGTATACACATATATTGGTTATGTATAAAGGCTTTACATGAGAAATGTAGTACCATTCGCCATAATTCTTGTCTACCCCATGATCACTTTATTGGATTACAATTCCCAGGCCACTCCTAATCTGGCTTTATATGCACTGAATAATAAGGCACACACTGGAAATAAACAGGCACACACTGGAAATAAACAGGCACACACTGGAAATAAACAGGCACACACTGGAAATAAACAGGCACACACTGGAAATAAACAGGCACACACTGGGAATAAAAAGGCACACACTGGAGATAAAAGGCACACACTGGAGATAAAAGGCACACACTGGAGATAAAAGGCACACACTGGAGATAAAAGGCACACACTGGAGATAAAAGGCACACACTGGGAATAAAAAGGCACACACTGGAGATAAAAGGCACACACTGGAGATAAAAGGCACACACTGGAAATAAACAGGCACACACTGGAAATAAACAGGCACACACTGGAAATAAACAGGCACACACTGGGAATAAAAGGCACACACTGGAGATAAAAGGCACACACTGGGAATAAAAGGCACACACTGGGGATAAAAGGCACAGTGGGAATAAAAAGGAATACAGTGGGAATAAAAGGCACACACTGGGGATAAAAGGCACACAGTGGGAATAAAAGGCACACACTGGGAATAAAAGGCACACACTGGGGATAAAAGGAACACAGTGGGAATAAAAGGCACACACTGGGAATAAAAGGCACACACTGGGGATAAAAGGCACACACTGGGAATAAAAGGCACACAGTGGGAATAAAAAGGAATACAGTGGGAATAAAAGGCACACACTGGGGATAAAAGGCACACAGTGGGAATAAAAGGCACACACTGGGAATAAAAGGCACACACTGGGGATAAAAGGAACACAGTGGGAATAAAAGGCACACACTGGGAATAAAAGGCACACACTGGGGATAAAAGGCACACACTGGGAATAAAAGGCACACAGTGGGAATAAAAGGCACACACTGGGAATAAAAGGCACACAGTGGGGATAAAAGGCACACAGTGGGAATAAAAGGCACACAGTGGGAATAAAAGGCACACAGTGGGGATAAAAGGCACAGACTGGGAATAAAAGGCACAGACTGGGAATAAAAGGCACAGACTGGGGATAAAAGGCACAGACTGGGGATAAAAGGCACACACTGGGGATAAAAGGCACAGTGGGAATAATAAGGCACACACTGGGAATAAAAGGCACACACTGGGGATAAAAGGCACAGTGGGAATAATAAGGCACACACTGGGAATAAAAAGTGTCACACTGGGAATAAAAAGCTGCACACGGAGACACCATTTTTTCCTTATGTATAAAACCCATTAATACCGATGATATAGGTTCAAGAATCTGACTAAAGGAATCAAGATAAGATCTAACACAGTGCCACTATTTATACATAACCCCCATAGTGTAATATTGGAAAGGAAATGGGATAGTCTCCCTATACCCCCCCCCCCCCCCTTCACAGGTTCACTCATAAATGAAGCAAATCAAAGTAGGCACATCAGATCAATATAATAGATATCAGATCAAGGCTCTCATCAAAGCAGTATCCCCCCCCCCCCCCCCCCCCCGGGCCCCGCAGACTCCTATGAATAAAAGTGGAACGTCGGATTAGTAGTATGTAAAGAGCCACAAATGTAATCTTGTTGTGAAAGTCCAAGGGTAACAGCAACTCGAAAAATGTGCAAAACAGTGGCAGCAGTCCTGGGATTAGTGGAATACACAGTCCCCACATCCATACCTGTCCATGCTGAACCCATAAACAGTGGCAGCAGTCCTGGGATTAGTGGAATACACAGTCCTCACATCCATACCTGTCCATGCTGAACCCATAAACAGTGGCAGCAGTCCTGGGATTAGTGCAATACACAGTCCCCACATCCATACCTGTCCATGCTGAACCCATAAACAGTGGCAGCAGTCCTGGGATTAGTGGAATACACAGTCCTCACATCCATACCTGTCCATGCTGAACCCATAAACAGTGGCAGCAGTGGACAAGCTGTACTCATGTTGCAATGAGCTGGAAGTGACCGAACTGGGGGTGCACTTTGGATTCAGTGTCCTACATCTGCTGCCCTCTCCGAGTCCCAGAGGCCTTTTGGATAGAAGTGGCTGAATTCCAAGGAGAGAGTCTCCAAGACTTCAAAATGAACACACTGGCACCAAGACAACATACAGAACTAACAAGCATAAGGCAAAAAGCTAAATTTAATACTAAAAACAAAATTGCCTTAAAGATTTATGTCTTTAGGAACCAGATTTAGAGTCTGTGCTCGGCTGTGTAAGGCAGACGCTAAGGGCTTTATTTATTACAAGAGAGAATTGCAGGGAGTTTCACAAATAAGGCCAAAGTAGGCGAGTTGGAAACATTCTCCCATTCAGCTGAATGTGAGGATTTTTCTAACTCTGTTACATTGGCCTTAAACGGACTGTCTAGTTCCCAAAATGTATATTCCAAACTTTCAAAGTACTTTTAAATTCATGTTTTACATTTTGAATTGCTTAAAATATATATAAAAAAAAAAACTTACATTTAGATGAATTTGTGAAATTACAGCACTTTACAAGAAACCAGGACTGCCCACACTAGCCGAGTAAAAGTCAATTTTTTTTTATTTTCTCAAATGAATGGAATATTCTGTCTCTCTAGTGATGTCATCAGACAATGTGTTACACTGTTAAGATATCCTACCTGTACAAGAACATTTTATTCCAGCAGCACAAGTGACTAAATGAAACAAAACTTTATATCCTCAGTGTCTATATAATCAGTGCTGCTGCACCTGCAGTAAACATGCAGAGTAATCACTGGGGGAGGGCTTGAGTCAAATATTAAAATGTGATTTATACAGAATGCCTGCATCAAATCACACAGGGATAAAAGCCTGTGCACTATACAAGCAGTGATCTTCATCTTGCACCAAAGTGAGTTTGGGGACTAGACTGTCCCTTTAAGTTTGAAATGCCCGTCTCAATGCTGTGCAATTCTCTCTTTATTCAATAGACCCTTTAGTTAGACGAATAAGGACAGACTGATACATGATGTAGAGAGCCCTGCACCACAGAAGTTTAATTTTTTTTTAAAAAGCAGCCACACATAGATTAAACACCCGACCCCACAAAGCCTGCAGCCGGCCCCTGTCCGTGGAGACTTTTTGTGTACCACTGCTACCCCAGTATTCGCCACCACTCTAATCGATTTCATAGCACCTTCCAGGATGAAAAGGGGCATTTACTAAACCCCTTGTCCTTTCCTTCCATGCTTTAATTGGCGTGGCTGGAGCTTTGCTGTCTTCGGAAGCAGACACCCACTGATGTGGATCACGTGTGCTGTTTTTTTGGCACGTGGGAACTGGATTTTCCATGCCTCTGTTTAAGGTCATATGCCCCGCGGTTTATAACATCAAACATGGTTCTGTTATCAAGCCGTGGATATGGCCCCATTATTTATGGGCCTCTCTTCTGGGCCTTGTCTTAATACCTCCCCTTTACACAATGGAAAAAGGATTCCAACTGTATCTGAGAGAATCCGAGCCCGTCCTCATACAAACAACACTATAAATTGTCTCACATTCTTTCCTACTCCGTTCCAACCTCGCTGTACATATTTCATGATGGCTTACTTAACAAGGACGCTGTTACCTGTCGCACTCTGGAAACGCGTCGGCAAAACTACCTTTTAAAAATGTTTTTATGTAAGCAAATCCCCCCCCCCCCCCTCCCCAACATGACCATAACCCCATGGGGGAATTTAGTTCTCTCCATTTTAACCATGTAGGTACCAGAAAAGGAAAGTTTGTGTATAGTATATAAGGTATTATGGGGTCTGTCCGCTGAAATGGGAACTGCGAACAGGCAAACTGGGTCGTTCCAGCTTGCTCATTTTCTATATCGGGTTTGCCAGTGTCAGCGATGGCATTTTTTTTTTTGGGAAGGAAAGTTGGCAAGCCTTTTTCTATATGTTTATTTCTATTTCTATTTTTTATAGATTTCTATTTTATGGTAAATACACTTATTTTTATATTTAAAACAAATGACGTGTCTCCTGTAGTTTTATAATGCAAATAATTTCACAGAGGCCTCTGAATTCAGTGACCTCCAAAACAAAGGGGCTTCGAAAAGGACATTGGGGGTCACGTATAAAGACGGAGCCTGCGCCGATAGTGCCAAATAGTGGCGCTATTGGCGTGTGCACCTATGTAAAAAGCCAGCGTTGTGTACAGAGATTCAGCAGCTTTTCTGCACCAGGTAAAAAAAAACACTGTGTTGCGGACGTGTTATATTCTGCACAGGAAAGAGATGTGAAAAACGGTGCAGTCACAGTCATACACTATGTGCACCTTTTTTTTTTTTTTCCTGTGCAGGAGATCTTATAAATAACCCCAATATGCTGGAAGTTCTATCTGAACCTGAGGCTTCCCTGCGTTACGTCAGGAATTGAAAGGTGAAACCAAAATGTAAATATGCCCCTCGAATGAATGGATGCGCTTTAATTACCTCAATCTTTCATGTATACAAATATACAGATTAAATAATAACTGTTTTCTAAGCCCCTGCCAGCAGGCCTCTCCAGAAGAGAGATTCAAATCTGTTTTATTCTGTCCTTCACCCTGCTGTTCCCTTATTCAAGGGCCGCCGTTTGCTTTTCTGCGTCTTCGAATTCCGCTTGCGTCCTTTACCCTGCTGTTTCCTTATTCAAGGGCCGCCGTTTGCTTTTTCTGCGTCTTGTAAATTCGCTTGCGTCTTCTTTATCCCTGAGCCGGTGCGAGGAGTTTGGTAAAGTCATTTATTGTGCTATGTTGCATGCAGTAAAGTAAGCGTGTATTCTTTCCGTGCAGGTAAATATGTCACGCTCGGTTTTCAGGCTTACTTTTTCCACGCTCTGGCGCAATAAATCAGGAGGCCATTTCTGTCTCTCACGCACACACTGGAGCGAATGAAGATCTAACTTTCAAATTAACTTGTTGGCTTCTGGACAGGCGCGAGTGTGGATTGTTTCACATCCGTGAGCCTGTGTAACGATGTCACTGCCAGCGGAATGAACAGCTTCCGTCTTAAAGGACAACTGTCAACAAAAAATGAAATTATGTTTGTAGTCATTTTAAATAGAGCTAAATGGAGCAAATAAGGTACATAACGCCTTAAGGAAGCTAATAAGGTACTTTATTTATATCCTTTCATTGTAGCATTTCTATCAGGGAGCAGACATGTTGCTTAGAATGTTGGGTTGGGTGAAGGAATGTGTGACCCAACATTCTAAACAACATGTCCGCCCCCTGATACTGCTATGCACAGCAAAGAGTGCTCAATAAGGTACTTTATTTGTATTCTTTCATTAGCTTGATTACAAAACGACCCCATCAAACTTTGAATATTGATTTGACTACCCTAAAGGAAAAAAGTTTTACTAGTAAATATTCACATATAAACTGCTTTTTCATAAATAAAAATGATGACCTGTCTTTATTTCCTTTTTCGAATCTGCCCCCCAGATTTAATCAATGCATCCCCCCACACAGCCATATGCACCCAGACATAGCCAATGCATCCCCAACACAGCCATCTGCCCCCCAGACGTAGCCTATACATACCCAACACAGCCACCTTCCCCCCAGACTTAGCCAATTCTGCCCCAGAATTGGGGGGGGGGGGGGCATGCTGCCCACCCAGACTGTGCCCCTGCTGCTCCCCCCCCCCCCCCCCCGACTTTGCTGCTGCTGCAATCCTAAGTCCACGTGTCAGGCACTGCGTAGACAGATTGGGCTGTTCTGCGGCCACGCTGATACAGCGTCTGGTACTAACCGGGGCAGTTGCAGGTCTGGCCCCCTCTGTCTGTCTCTGTAGAGACTCCATCCTTTTTCATACACATGTATTGTGTTTTCCTGGGAGCTCTCAGGTCACTGCTCCGTAATAACAGTAATTCCCAGTCTGAACTCTTCCCTGTCCTTTGGACGTCTGAATGTCTCTGTCTTCAGAGTGATGTCATGTGGAAGAGTGGGCAGACCCCGTGCCTTTTAAGTAATGCTTATTATTTTTCTCATGGGTTGAATCAGTCCTAAGGTAAATGACAACTAGGGACAAGAATAAATACATGAAACAAATAATCATGCACAAAATACTGGGCACAACAAAACCAATACAACATCAATTGCAATCTGTTCTCTGAAGGCATGACGTCAGACAGTGCGCCCGCGTGCCGAGTTCCATGCATAGTCTGGCGTCGTGCGTCACCCGTCTCTATGGCGCGCCAGACAGCACAGCAGCTTACTGCACTTACGTTTTTCCCTGGTGGTCACAGTGGATATTCAGGTGAGGCACTTCGTTGTGGTGCCTCCATCTGAAAGTCCGTCCGTTAGGGTGGCCCTTGATATTACCCCAATAAAACCCAAAGAAGAATCACAAACGAGTTTCAGTGAACCACGTATCGGCTAAAACATGCTGAATCACGAATAGAAATATGAGTAAGAGAGCTGCCGACGAAATCCTGACGCGTTTCACTGAAAAGCGCAGGTGTGAAATGCGTCAGGCTTTGGTCTGCAGCTCTTTTCAGTTGTGTCTGACCTTAGAACTATCAGGATGTGTTACCTGGGATTAAGGAATGTTATTTCTATACAGATCTAGTTTCACTCCTATTTCTATTCGGGATTCTGCATGTTTACGTGGTTCACTGAAGCTCGTTTGTGATTCTTCTTTTGGTTTTATTGGGGTAATATCAAGTGCCACCCTAACTGACGGGCTTTCAGAGTGAGTGTAGATATCAATCTCAATCTCTGCCAGTTTCTAGGGTTCTTCAGAAACATATTAGCTGAACGGGGGGAGGGGGGGGAATAACCCAGCAAAATCAGCTGCTCTGAGAGAAATGGCTGCATGTTTATGTTATGTCTACAGACTGCTGTTTTGGGGTTGGTTAACCCCTTCGCGACGTTCGGACGGCATAGTATGTCCTGTGTTAAACAGCTTATCGCGGCTCCCTGCGATGAGCTGTGCTCGGATCCTGCTGCAGGCACTTGCAGCGGGATCCCATCTGTCAGATGAGGCCCACTTAGCGAGGCCTCAGTCAGACAGGGGAAATGTAGCCGGTGCTCAAAGCGAACCCCGGCTACATTTCTCTAAATCGCACCGTGCCCGAACTTCTGGGTTCGGGCACGCCTCCGTGACGTCCGGAGGTCTCGGGTTTTTTTGGCAGGGACCCAAAGGGTCTATTAAGGCCCTGATCAAGTCTCAGCCATAGTGTTCCTGGCTACCGATCCCCTTGTGATTGGTGGCCAGGAACAAATCTTTACGTTTTGGTGCTTGCGTCACGAAGGGGTTAATCCCAGTTACCCAAGCCGGGACTCAGGAGCTGGAACATTTCCCATGATATTTCAAATTAAAGAGCCCCAAGAAGCATGCTTTCTGTGTTTGGCGTAGGTGTTTGCTTCGGCCTTTCTACCCCCCATTTAAGTGTTTGTATCATAGATTTTTTTTTTTAGACATTGCTGCACGAGTTTACAATTCTGATCCCACCTGCCACGCATGTGAAAGATTGTTGCACCCTAGGGACTAGCATGTGATTAGGTCTCTACCCGAGCGGTGACTATTAGCCGTGCACCTTATTTAAATAAATCCAATCATCCCAGCCACGAACGTATAAACGTTCCTTTGTTATGATTGCGACAAAGCTTTGTGTTGCACACTTGTCCAAAGTGACCCACTGCTGTGAGTTGGGTTTTTATTTGTGGTCCACTGATTATTAGAGCCTGATTGAGCAGCCTGTGTATCGATTTAACACTTTCCCGTCTCCTAGGCCTTTGAGCGGTTCGGTGGACCTGGACACTCTCACAGAAATGGCTGTAATTATCTGTATTGTTTTGCTCTGTGTTCGGGGAGAGTTTGGAGCTCTGCATACCTGTCTACTGATCTCATTCCTCCTGACGGATCTTCCCTTTGAAGGCAGAATTACTTGAATCGCCTTGTTACTCCCAAAATACAGTTTCAAACTCTGTTTATATTCCGCAAGGTAGATTTTTTTTTTTTTTTTTGTAGCATTAAATAAATCCATGATCTAAGGCAAGAAATCCCAGTGGACTTATGGTGATGGGAGTTGAATCCGGGAACTTGTGTGATATTTCAACCTGGATTTTTTTCTGTAAAATCACAGTAGTTACTCAACAATAAGGACAAGTAGGTAGAGGTATACATACCTAGACATACCTAGACATACCTAGACATTGTGCTAGCAGAAGCAAATGCATAAAACAAGAGACAAAAGTGTTTTAAACATGTCTGTAGTATATTTAAAAGAAGAGAAACGACCACAGCTAGAGGACATAGTCTTAAATTAGATGGGCAACGATTTAACAGTAATATCAGGAATTATTACTTTACTGAGAGGGTAGTGGATGCATGGAATAGCCTTCCAGCGGAAGTGGTAGAGGTAAGCACAGTGAAGGAGTTTAAGCATGCGTGGGATAGACACAAGGCTATCCTAGATATAAGATAAGGGCAGGGACTAATGAAAGGATTACTTTACTGAGAGGGTAGTGGATGCATGGAATAGTCTTCCAGCAGAAGTGGTAGAGGTTAATACAGTGAAGGAGTTTAAGCATTCATGGGATAGGTATAAGGCTATCCTAGATATAAGATAAGGGCAGGGACTAATGGAAGTATTACTTTACTGAGAGGGTAGTGGATGCATGGAATAGTCTTCCAGTAGAAGTGGTAGAGGTTAATACAGTGAAGCAGTTTAAGCATGCATGGGATAGGTATAAGGCTATCCTAGATATAAGATAAGGTCAGGGACTAATGAAAGTATTACTTTACTGAGAGGGTAGTGGGTGCATGGAATAGTCTTCCAGTAGAAGTGGTAGAGGTTAATACAGTGAAGGAGTTTAAGCACGCGTGGGATAGGTATAATGCTATCCTAGATATAAGATAAGGTCAGGGACTAATGAAAGTATTACTTTACTGAGAGGGTAGTGGATGCATGGAATAGTCTTCCAGCAGAAGTGGTAGAGGTAAGCACAGTGAAGGAGTTTAAGCATGCATGGGATAGGTATAAGGCTATCCTAGCTATAAGACCGGGAACAGGGGACTAATAAAAGTATTTAGAAAATTGGGCAGACTAGATGGACCGAATGGTTCTTCGCTGCCGACACATTCTATGTTTCTCACAGAAAGTAATGATATTTCCCACTATGTAAAACTTCTACTGTGTATAATATCCATTGTTATTTTGGTAAAGGGTGAAGCTGGCAGACTCTCTATAGAGAAATTAATTGATAGGAATATACAGCTGACATAACCCTACAGGAAAGGGAAGTTGTTGGTGATGCTCTAGTAAAATGCGTCGGCTGTTCTATTTCCCCTGGTTATGTTACCGTACAGCGGTTTGTCTCCTGCAGCCATGTGCAGAGCATTGTTCCCTGTTAAACCAAATCCTTTCATTAGTTATTGCCGACTCTCTGAATTTATATCCTAGGGGCCCCTCCAAACCCGCTCCCCAGCCTGCCTGGATGTGAACTGAGAGTGTTAATGTCAGCTTCCCACGAGAGAGCTCTGTCTGCCTGGGTGTAATGAAGGAGGCAAGGTTATCTGTGGATGAGGGCTGTCTGCATTCTTCACATGTTTTCTAGGAACTCCAGATAATTCAGACTGGACCAGATTTTTCTTATATTGAAAAAGAGCATGAGAACCAGTGACTCTATCTGTGCATGATACACGCGTGCAGCTTGTCCAAGGGTGGATTAATTCATGGGCCTATTATGGTTGTGCATGAAACTGATCAGTACCAATGGGAGCCTCTACCAGTCAGGTGACCACTAGCGACGTGCCTCACTGGAATATTAAGTATTAGTAATTATACGTATTCTTTCAATCTCATTAGACCAATGCATTTCGCTTCTAGCTGCAAAATCATACTTTCTTACCGTGCCCTTTTAACCTCACAAGGGGTTTTCCCCCAAAGCATTTTGCTTTTTGGTTCTAGCGCCAGGATTATACTACTGTACAGTGTCCATTTAACCTCACAAACGCAATGCATTTAGCTTTTTGGTTCTAGCTCCGGGATTATACTTCTGTACAATGCTCTTTTAACCTCACAAGGGCAATGCATTTTGCTTCTATATTCAGGATCATACTTCTGTGCAGTGTCTTTTTTTACCTCACAAGGGCAATGCATTTCGCCTTTTGGTTCTATATTCAGGATCATACTTCCGTACAGTGTCCTTTTTAACCTCACAAGGGCAATGCATTTCGATTTTTTTGTTCTATATTTAGGATCATACTTCCGTGCAGTGTCCTTTTTAACCTTACAAGGGCAATGCATTTCGCTTTTTGGTTCTATATTCAGGATCATACTTCCGTGCAGTGTCCTTTTTAACCTCACAAGGGCAATGCATTTTGCTTTTTGGTTCTATATTCAGGATCATACTTCCGTGCAGTGTCCTTTTTAACCTCACAAGAGCAGTGTATTTCGCATTTTGGTTCTATATTCAGGATCATACTTCCGTGCAGTTTCCTTTTTAACCTCACAAGGGCAGTGCATTTCGCTTTTTGGTTCTATATTCAGGATCATACTTCCGTGCAGTGTCCTTTTTTTTTTTTTTACCTCAAGGGCAATGCATTTCGCTTTTTGGTTCTATATTCAGGATCATACTTCCGTACAGTGTCCTCTTTACCCTCACAAGGGCAATGCATTTCGCTTTTTGGTTCTATATTCAGGATCATACTTCTGTGCAGTGTCTTTTTTTACCTCACAAGGGCAATGCATTTCGCCTTTTGGTTCTATATTCAGGATCATACTTCCGTACAGTGTCCTTTTTAACCTTACAAGGGCAATGCATTTCGCTTTTTGGTTCTATATTCAGGATCATACTTCCGTGCAGTGTCCTTTTTAACCTCACAAGGGCAATGCATTTTGCTTTTTGGTTCTATATTCAGGATCATACTTCCGTGCAGTGTCCTTTTTAACCTCACAAGAGCAGTGTATTTCGCATTTTGGTTCTATATTCAGGATCATACTTCCGTGCAGTTTCCTTTTTAACCTCACAAGGGCAGTGCATTTCGCTTTTTGGTTCTATATTCAGGATCATACTTCCGTGCAGTGTCCTTTTTAACCTCACAAGGGCAATGCATTTCGCTTTTTGGTTCTATATTCAGGATCATACTTCCGTGCAGTGTCCTTTTTTTTTTTTTTTACCTCAAGGGCAATGCATTTCGCTTTTTGGTTCTATATTCAGGATCATACTTCCGTACAGTGTCCTCTTTACCCTCACAAGGGCAATGCATTTCGCTTTTTGGTTCTATATTCAGGATCATACTTCCGTGCAGTGTCCTTTTTTTTTTTTTTTTTTTTTTTTTTTTTTAACCCCATAAGAGCAGCACATTTAGTTCCTCTTAATTAACTATTTGCAGCCTTGTATTTTTTCCCCCCCTTTCTGGTCCTCAGAGGGTTAATCGCATCCACTCCGTTGTTTGCAGAGCATTGAATGTTGATGCACAGTCACTTAATAAACAGTGGGCTGGAGAGAGGATATCCCCCGAGGTGTAACACAATTCTTGGGAAGACCCTGCTGACCTCCCCCTCCTGTCAATCAACATCAAGCTTTTCACACTTGCTGCCAGAACTGTCAGTGTGAATTTGGGTGAATTCGCTCAGTGCCTCCAGCAGAGGGAGACACTTGACTCTGTTCTGTAGGCAGTGAAGCGGGATACCTGTTTGATGGGCTTACCTGGTCTCTGTCTAGCCTCTCAGTGGGGCTTGCCTGGGCCTGACTGATTCTCCTGTGTAATCGGTTTAAGTGGATTAATGGCTGTAATTATCAGTATTGTTTTGCTCTGTGTTCGGGGAGAGTTTGGAGCTCTGCATACCTGTCTACTGATCTCATTCCTCCTGACGGATCTTCCCTTTGAAGGCAGAGTTACTTGAATCGCCTTGTTACTCCCAAAATACAATTTCAAACTCGGTTTTTATTCCGCAAGGTAGATTTTTTTACTTTTTTTTTTAGCATTAAATAAATCCATGATCTAAGGCAAGAAATCCCAGTGGACTTATGGTGATGGGAGTTGAATCCGGGAACATGTGTGCTATTCCAACCTGGATTTTCTCTGTAAAATCACAGTAGTTACTCAACAATAAGTAGGTTTATTAAAGGGGCTATCACCTATACATACCTAGACATTGTGCTAGTAGAACAAATGCGTAAAATAAGAGACAAATGTGTTTTAAACATGTCTGTAGTATATTTAAAATAAGAAAAACTACCACAACTAGAGGACATAGTCTTAAATTAGAGGGGCAACGATTTAAAGTAATATCAGGAAGTATTACTTTACTGAGAGGGTAGTGGATACATGGAATAGTCTTCCAGTAGAAGTGGTAGAGGTTAATACAGTGAAGGAGTTTAAGCACGCGTGGGATAGGTATAAGGCTATCCTAGATATAAGATAAGGCCAGGGACTAATGAAAGTATTACTGTACTGAGAGGGTAGTGGATGTATGGAATAGCCTTCCAGTAGAAGTGGTAGAGGTTAATACAGTGAAGGATCTTAAGCATGCATGGGATAGGTATAAGGCTATCCTAGATATAAGATAAGGCCAGGGACTAATGAAAGTATTACGTTACTGAGAGGGTAGTGGATGCATGGAATAGTCTTCCAGTAGAAGTGGTAGAGGTTAATACAGTGAAGGAGTTTAAGCATGCGTGGGATAGGTATAAGGCTATCCTAGATATAAGATAAGGCCAGGGACTAATGAAAGTATTACTTTACTGAGAGGGTAGTGGATGTATGGAATAGTCTTCCAGTAGAAGTGGTAGAGGTTAATACAGTGAAGGAGTTTAAGCATGCATGGGATAGGTATAAGGCTATCCTAGATATAAGATAAGGCCAGGGACTAATGAAAGTATTACTTTACTGAGAGGGTAGTGGATGTATGGAATAGTCTTCCAGTAGAAGTGGTAGAGGTTAATACAGTGAAGGAGTTTAAGCATGCATGGGATAGGTATAAGGCTATCCTAGATATAAGATAAGGCCAGGGACTAATGAAAGGATTACTTTACTGAGAGGGTAGTGGATGTATGGAATAGTCTTCCAGTAGAAGTGGTAGAGGTTAATACAGTGAAGGAGTTTAAGCATGCATGGGATAGGTATAAGGCTATCCTAGATATAAGATAAGGCCAGGGACTAATGGAAGTATTACTTTACTGAGAGGGTAGTGGATGCATGGAATAGTCTTCCAGTAGAAGTGGTAGAGGTTAATACAGTGAAGGAGTTTAAGCATGCGTGGGATAGGTATAAGGCTATCCTAGATATAAGATAAGGCCAGGGACTAATGAAAGTATTACTTTACTGAGAGGGTAGTGGATGTATGGAATAGTCTTCCAGTAGAAGTGGTAGAGGTTAATACAGTGAAGGAGTTTAAGCATGCATGGGATAGGTATAAGGCTATCCTAGATATAAGATAAGGCCAGGGACTAATGAAAGTATTACTTTACTGAGAGGGTAGTGGATGTATGGAATAGTCTTCCAGTAGAAGTGGTAGAGGTTAATACAGTGAAGGAGTTTAAGCATGCATGGGATAGGTATAAGGCTATCCTAGATATAAGATAAGGCCAGGGACTAATGAAAGGATTACTTTACTGAGAGGGTAGTGGATGTATGGAATAGTCTTCCAGTAGAAGTGGTAGAGGTTAATACAGTGAAGGAGTTTAAGCATGCATGGGATAGGTATAAGGCTATCCTAGATATAAGATAAGGCCAGGGACTAATGGAAGTATTACTTTACTGAGAGGGTAGTGGATGCATGGAATAGTCTTCCAGTAGAAGTGGTAGAGGTTAATACAGTGAGGGAGTAAAGTAATCCTTTCGAGGTGTAACACAATTCTGGCCTTATCTTATATCTAGGATAGCCTTATACCTATCCCATGCATGCTTAAACTCCTTCACTGTATTAACCTCTACCACTTCTACTGGAAGACTATTCCATACATCCACTACCCTCTCTGTAAAGTAATCCTTTCATTAGTCCCTGGCCTCATCTTATATCTAGGATAGCCTTATACCTATCCCAGGCATGCTTAAACTCCTTGACTGTATTAACCTCTACCACTTCCGCTGGAAGGCTATTCCATACATCCACTACCCTCTCAGTAAAGTAATACTTTTATTAGTCCCCCGTTCCTGGTCTTATATCTAGGATAGCCTTGTGTCTATCCCACGCATGCTTAAACTCCTTCACTGGAAGGCTATTCCATACATCCACTACCCTCTCAGTAATGTAATACTTTCATTAGTCCCTGGCCTTATCTTATATCTAGGATAGCCTTATACCTATCCCATGCATACTTAAACTCCTTCACTGTATTAACCTCTACCACTTCTACTGGAAGGCTATTCCATACATCCACTACCCTCTCTGTAAAGTAATACTTTCATTAGTCCCTGGCCTTATCTTATATCTAGGATAGCCTTATACCTATCCCATGAATGCTTAAACTCCTTCACTGTATTAACCTCTACCACTTCTACTGGAAGACTATTCCATACATCCACTACCCTCTCTGTAAAGTAATCCTTTCGAGGTGTAACACAATTCTGGCCTTATCTTATATCTAGGATAGCCTTATACCTATCCCATGCATGCTTAAACTCCTTCACTGTATTAACCTCTACCACTTCTACTGGAAGACTATTCCATACATCCACTACCCTCTCTGTAAAGTAATACTTTCATTAGTCCCTGGCATTATCTTATATCTAGGATAGCCTTATACCTATCCCAAGCATGCTTAAACTCCTTCACTGTATTAACCTCTACCACTTCTGCTGGAAGGCTATTCCATGCATCCACTACCCTCTCAGTAAAGTAATACTTCCTGATATTACTTTTAAATCGTTGCCCCTCTAATTTAAGACTATGTCCTCTAGTTGTGGTAGTTTTTCTTCTTGTAAATATACTCTCTTCCTTTACTGTGTTGATTCCCTTTATGTATGTAAATGTCTCTATCATATCCCCCCTGTTACGTCTTTCCCCCAAGCTATACATGTTAAGATGTAAGATAAAGAACAAGCGAACAGATCTGTCTCCCATGTTTTATCCTCAGCTCTTTCTCTCCCCTAAGATCTGCAATATCACATGTAATACTGATGTGACCATAGCAACTGTGCTGCCCATCTCTCCAAAGCCTCCTTATTGGTTGTCACTAAATTTAGAAGTAATAGTAAAACGTGCGGATTGCTGTCTATTTCAAGACATTTTGTTTTTACTCATTCGCAGCTTTGTTTATGGAGAGTGAGGTCTCTCTATACTGTATACTGCGCTGCAGAGCTATAGATATATACATGCCCCAGGATATATATTACCGTACTTCGATGTGCGAGAGTCTTTCCCTTTCTGCTAGTGCAAGAGAGGCAGTTAAAGGGTTACCATATGTATGTTTTTACCCCCCCATGTTACAGTGTAAATGCCTGGCCTGGCTGAGAGTGGTGTGGGTTGCAGTTTTTTTCCAGTAAGTTTTGGGAGGTGTCCCCAAAAACAAGGGACTATGTTCTGGGCCTCTCCTTCTGCAGCCTGTGGGTACATGTAGAGGAACAAACCTAAATCCTACTTATCTAACAGTGACCAGCCACGTGTTCTTTTATCATTAAGAATAGAAGCATTGCAGAACAGGGATAGTCTGGAAATGGTGAGGACTGCTGGCTAGAGCTTATATCTGGTTACAGATGTTTTGATAGAGTCCTTCCTGCGCTGTACATTCTGCGAGTAGCCATTATTGTGGAATAAACATCACTACAGATCCCTTAGACTTGATGTTGTTGCTGGTTTACGGCTGTACAGGCCGATAGCCGCGTGTTTTCATCCTTAGCGCTCAATTCGGTTCTTTGGTTGGTTCCGCCTGGTTACTGCTAGAACCCAGCAGCATCATGTTGGATGAGCGGCTACTGGTTGTGTTGCTGTCCCTTGCAGAGTTCTTGTTTGTGCTCCGGAGATGAGAGTAAGCCTCAATTAGGGCCAGATTTATCAAGGTGCTATTTAAAAAATAAAATTAAAAAAAAAGTGCTAAATTTGGAGCAAACCGCTACAGCATTACATTGGTTTCCATGGTTATTTGGGGAATAAGGAGTGGGCCCTTTGCAAGAGATGATGCGGATACCGTCCGTGATCCAATAGGAAAGCGTTTGTAACTACGGATACGTCTCTTGGACCAGTCTCCTGGCGTCCCACATGTTAGAAGCCAATCTCACCAGTATTAGGAGATGTCAGGGAATCCAAGCATGCCTGGGATAAACCTACGGCTATCCTGACCATACCACAAGGCCTAGAACCAAATAAGGATGTCAGTTTAATCAATGCAAATGCACATTTTTCTTCTGTTCAAATAGTTTTATATACTCCTTTGTTACAAATCAAGCAAATAATATGAATCTACAGGATGGAAAAAAAAAAAAAAAACAGCATTAGCATATTATAAAAAAAAAAATTAGCCATACAAAGACATTAGATATCTAAAGATAGCATGCATGGTTAATTACAAAAATGTGTGTGTTTATTTACATAATACTTTCATTTCCTGTAAAGTTGCCTTATTTCACACTGGCTTCACAGCACACAAAAAAAAAACCCAGACATACAAATATGCATTCACAGTGTATGCCAGTGTTTATGAACCTACAGGTGAACCACCACAGTGCACATCCACTAGTACACTGTTTTTTTGCCTGCTGCTTCTCAATTTACGTTATGGCTGGTGGCAAATACATGTCAGTGGAATGACACATATAGTGATGGATGATCTGCCGTGTGTCAGTCGGCTGTAAAGGACCGGTAAGGCCAGGCAGTATGTAGCAGCTATGGCAACATGATGAAGCGGGGAGAGAGCTCTGGGTCTTCAGAGACCCTGCATCTCCAGCTCCTTTACCCTAGTCTCCCAGGGGATTATAAATCTGTCAGTAAGATGCTACAGATGGCTGAATGGGGCTTGTAAAACAAGGCAATACATCTCCTCTTGGTTTCCTGGATCTGGTACATTCCTGGCTGGATCTGTGCTAATCCCCACATGCCCTCCGGCAGTCAGAGGGATTACCGAGTTAGCAGAGGTGACACAGTTTAAGATCAGGAGGCCTCCCGACGTTCATTCTCTTTCCTCGTAATACTTTATCTTTTTAAAGTGAAACTGTCAACTGAAACCACCTTTACTGTAATCAGTATAATGAGGCGTCTTTAGATAATGCTTTAAGTAAGTATGTATGGCTGAGCATCTTTAAGATGTTACATATCAACCTGTCTGTCTACCATTATACTGGGGACATTTAAAGCATCTATTGGATCCTGATTTATGCACCAATTAAATGACAAATGTAACAAAAAATGAAGCTTTGTTTAATTAAAGAATTGCATCAAGTGTAGGAATTTTATATAGAAATGCTTTAAAGGGACACTACCACTTACATATGATGTAACTAGATAACCTGGTCATTTAAAACAAACAAACATATAAATCATATGCCACTGTTTTTTTGTTGTTAAATGATTGAATTAATTGCATATAAAAGGAAAAATAAAAATAAGTTGTTTATCTCCTGGCTCCATTTTGTGAATATTTCCTAAACAACGTCTGCCCCCTGAGAGAACGATATGGAGTAAAGAAGGCTCAATAAGGAACTAGAGTGTAAGAGTGAGACGGCGCTCAATGTATATATATATATATATATATATATATATATATACAAAGACTGTTTAATGTAATAGACTGCAAGAACAAATAGATATACAAATATATAAATTTATTACAAAGAAATATAGAGACATAAATGAATGACCATATGAAATATATAGCAATATGATCCAAAGTCACAAAATAAAGGTGAGATCACATGGAAATAAATAGACATAAATACAATATATGATAAAATAAAGGGCCCCAAATGGATGTTTTTGGAGTGAAGGTCACTATATACACATATCATTCACCAGCGCTGTGCCTCACCTTTTTCCTTTTCAATAAGGAACATTATTTGTATTCTTTCATTAAAGAATTTATTTATAAATCTTCTGCAGTTGATACAATATTTCAATGAAACAAAAGTAAATTTTTTGCTCCAGTTCTCCTTTAACACAGAATCCACCATTTCACCAGCTCTAGCGCAGTTTTGGGGAGGAGGGGTGGAGGCTGTGACTTTAGTGACCCAATTTCTCCCATTAATTAGGGGGGTTAATATAGATACTACGAGTGTATTGCAGCCCTGCAGTTTAGATGTTCAATAAGCATCTCTAGTTTGAGCTCATTGTAAGACTAGTATTTATGACAAGTGCCACCTAGTGGTGAATGATTGTATTACAGATAATTCTGTATTGGCACAGTCTGTTTGTCTAATCTTGTACTATTCCTAGGAGTTGGTGGAGGTTGTTCAGTAAGATGCCCTTTCACATGGCATAGATTGCAGTCCAATACCCTTGCTGGGCCTTTGGACATTGTATGGAGAATAACATATTCAGCTAGGTCTCAGCTAGGATCCATAATAAATACAGGGATATTTAATCCAATTTTGCTGTGTAGCATGATACTGCTTGATAGCATTCCCAACTGATTGAGTGGGATTTCTTTACATGTTCCATTTTTTCTCTTATAGCTTTTATTACTTGTTTTTAGTGTTTTAAAGGGGCAGTCCCACCTACAGTGCTCTAGAAATATGTTAAGATGAGTACAGCAGCATGCAACGTAATTAAAAGAAACACATCCGTTCCATCAACTTTTATCAACCTTTCCTATCTCCTAAAATGTAAAAGTGCAATAGATGTATTGCTGGGCATTCACTGTTCTTATCATACAGCTGTACACTCATTTTCTTCACCATACATCTAAGGGGTGGAGCTTACTAATTTTATTTGTGAGCTAATGAAATGTTTTTGTTTGGACGTTTAAGATCACTTTTCTCCTAAAAGAAATACCACCCATATTCTTGCCTCTGTAGACTCAATATTGGCTTTAAGCCAATTTTTTGTTTTGTTACCGGCCTGCTGGTAAAGTACCGGCTGAGTGGCAAACCTATTAACAAAATACCTTAGTAAAACCTGAGATGTTATGAAACCGGCTGTTTTTCTTCCTGTATTATTGTTTGACGCAGGATGTTTTTGTGGGACTTTGCGAGAAGCATCCCCAACGCATTACTGTGATTGCCCAACGCGTGCAGACCTATTGTCAGAATGCTTTCGCTGCTCATCTTTTTACTGAGACGCGGAAAGGAGTATTATTAACCTTCTGCTTGCTGCCGCGCAGGGCGGGGGGAATTATGGAAGCGTGCATGTTACGTAACCTCTGCTTCTGCTTTTCTGAAACGAATTAAAAGGGCCCTGCCTTTAGATAAAAACAAACCTCCTAAGTCCCAAGAAACTGCAAATAAAGTGCAGTAGTTATTGCTGTTTCTATAGCAACTGTCCCGCCCCATCTCTCCAAGACCTTCCTTATTGGATGCCACTGAATTTAGCTAGCCCCGGAAAAATTATTTTCTTATTTGCTAGAGCTGTCATTTGTTTGGAAGTCAAAAATAAGTAAACATACAGAAAATAAGCTAACGTGAGGCTAGTACTGCACTCAATTATTGCCACAGAGATGCAGGAGGCCAACACATGTCAGCTTATGTATCAGGCATAGTTGCCAGCAGTCCTATTTTTTGGACGCCTGTCCCGTCACATTCGTGTTTGTCTCTGGATTAATATTTCCTTTGTATACATAGTATGGTTTGCTCTGTACACAGGCAGCACTGTTTACACAGTATGGTTTTCTCTGTACACAGGCAGCACTGTTTACACAGTATGGTTTGCTCTGTACACAGGCAGCACTGTTGACACAGTATGGTTTGCTCTGTACACAGGCAGCACTGTTTACACAGTATGGTTTGCTCTGTACACAGGCAGCACTGTTTACACAGTATGGTTTGCTCTGTACACAGGCAGCACTGTTTGCACAGTATGGTTTGCTCTGTACACAGGTAGCACTGTTTACACAGTATGGTTTGCTCTGTACACAGACAGCACTGTTGACACAGATTGGTTTGCTCTGTACACAGGCAGCACTGTTTACACAGTATGGTTTGCTCTGTACACAGGCAGCACTGTTTACACAGTATGGTTTGCTCTGCACACGGGCAGCACTGTTGACACAGTATGGTTTGCTCTGTACACAGGCAGCACTGTTGACACAGTATGGTTTGCTCTGTACACAGGCAGCACTGTTTACACAGTATGGTTTGCTCTGTACACAGGCAGCACTGTTTACACAGTATGGTTTGCTCTGTACACAGGCAGCACTGTTTACACAGAATGGTTTGCTCTGCAAACCGGCAGCACTGTTTACACAGAATGGTTTGCTCTGTACACAGGCAGCACTGTTTACACAGTATGGTTTGCTCTTCACACCGGCAGCACTGTTTACACAGAATGGTTTGCTCTGTACACAGGCAGCACTGTTTACACAGTATGGTTTGCTCTGCACACCGGCAGCACTGTTTACACAGAATGGTTTGCTCTGTACACAGGCAGCACTGTTTACACAGTATGGTTTGCTCTGTACATAGGCAGCACTGTTTACACAGTATGGTTTGCTCTGTACACAGGCAGCACTGTTTACACAGTATGGTTTGCTCTGCACACCG
Source organism: Pelodytes ibericus (assembly GCA_036172795.1). Taxonomy (NCBI): domain Eukaryota; kingdom Metazoa; phylum Chordata; class Amphibia; order Anura; family Pelodytidae; genus Pelodytes; species Pelodytes ibericus. The sequence goes on from CM069860.1 coordinate 207,513,753, forward strand.
GCAGCACTGTTTACACAGTATGGTTTGCTCTGTACACAGGCAGCACTGTTTACACAGTATGGTTTGCTCTGTACACAGGCAGCACTGTTTACACAGAATGGTTTGCTCTGTACACAGGCAGCACTGTTTACACAGTATGGTTTGCTCTGCACACGGGCAGCACTGTTGACACAGTATGGTTTGCTCTGTACACAGGCAGCACTGTTTACACAGTATGGTTTGCTCTGTACACAGGCAGCACTGTTTACACAGTATGATTTGCTCTGTACACAGGCAGCACTGTTTACACAGTATGGTTTGCTCTGTACACAGGCAGCACTGTTTACACAGAATGGTTTGCTCTGCACACCGGCAGCACTGTTTACACAGAATGGTTTGCTCTGTACACAGGCAGCACTGTTTACACAGTATGGTTTGCTCTGTACACAGGCAGCACTGTTTGCACAGTATGGTTTGCTCTGTACACAGGTAGCACTGTTTACACAGTATGGTTTGCTCTGTACACAGGCAGCACTGTTGACACAGTTTGGTTTGCTCTGTACACAGGCAGCACTGTTTACACAGTATGGTTTGCTCTGTACACAGGCAGCACTGTTTACACAGTATGGTTTGCTCTGCACACGGGCAGCACTGTTGACACAGTATGGTTTGCTCTGTACACAGGCAGCACTGTTTACACAGTATGGTTTGCTCTGTACACAGGCAGCACTGTTTACACAGTATGGTTTGCTCTGTACACAGGCAGCACTGTTTACACAGTATGGTTTGCTCTGTACACAGGCAGCACTGTTTACACAGAATGGTTTGCTCTGCACACCGGCAGCACTGTTTACACAGAATGGTTTGCTCTGTACACAGGCAGCACTGTTTACACAGTATGGTTTACTCTGCACACCGGCAGCACTGTTTACACAGAATGGTTTGCTCTGTACACAGGCAGCACTGTTTACACAGTATGGTTTGCTCTGCACACCGGCAGCACTGTTTACACAGAATGGTTTGCTCTGTACACAGGCAGCACTGTTTACACAGTATGGTTTGCTCTGTACATAGGCAGCACTGTTTACACAGTATGGTTTGCTCTGTACACAGGCAGCACTGTTTACACAGTATGGTTTGCTCTGCACACCGGCAGCACTGTTTACACAGTATGGTTTGCTCTGTACACAGGCAGCACTGTTTACACAGTATGGTTTGCTCTGTACACAGGCAGCACTGTTTACACAGTATGGTTTGCTCTGTACACAGGCAGCACTGTTTACACAGAATGGTTTGCTCTGTACACAGGCAGCACTGTTTACACAGTATGGTTTGCTCTGTACATAGGCAGCACTGTTTACACAGTATGGTTTGCTCTGTATACGCAGGCAGCACTGTTTTTAGACTGTGGATCTCTTAAGACACAATTAAAACCTAAACAAGGTATCTCCACCGGGGGAGGCCCGGAGCTCAATCTCCTCGATGCCCCATTTAGCTCCGCCCCTTGCGACCTGGGAAATTGGCGGTTATGATCGCTGTGTTGCTTGTGAAGTATTTTCGCTTATTGGGAAGTCCACTATAGAGTTCATTTGTTTAGGCAGCTTTTACAAACTCTTCCATCCTATTCTGGAAAACGGAAGAAATAAGGAGAATAGAGATGTTATTTCTCTGCTCTTGAAATGAAGCCTATTAGCATGAATTCTGGGTCAGTGGCGGCTTCTCCTGCACAAGCTCTCTTTATCTCATGGTCTAAGTTTCCATTGGATGAAGCGAGAATTAACATGGCCGCCCATGGCGGACAGAGACAGCGCGGCTGACTTCCTTATCCTCCCGTCAGACAATTTTAAAGCTGAATTATAGTAAGTGAAAGGGATGAGATCAGTCCATCGCACACACACCATGCTCGCTGCCACCATCTGCTGCTTTAAGAGCAGATTAAACAAGCACTCGGCGTCCTAACAAATAGATATATATATATAAAGTGGTCTGTCTGTTGGCAGCATTAGTGTAAGCACCAGACGCGGATGACCCAGCCATGCCCTGGAAAAATCGTATAAGCTGATCAGGCCGCTGCTCAGGCCGCTGTGTGTCTTACGGTGTCTGCTGTGTTATTATCACTGTGCTCGGGAGGAGGCCAGCTACACCGTGACCTCTTTAGTTAAGCATAAAGCTTCTGGGGAGTATCCTGCTTGTGACATCGCCTGTGGCCTGATATGCAAATGAAATATCAGGATATGAAACATTTAAATACATAAAGGGAATCAACACAGTAAAGGAAGAGAGTATATTTAAAAGAAGAAAAACTACCACAACTAGAGGACATAGTCTTAAATTAGAGGGGCAACGATTTAAAAGTAATATCAGGAAGTATTACTTTACTGAGAGGGTAGTGGATGTATGGAATAGCCTTCCAGCAGAAGTGGTAGAGGTAAAGAGTCAAGGATTTTAAGCATGCGTGGGATAGACACAAGGCTATCCTAGTTATAAGACCGGGAACGGGGGACTAATAAAAGTATTCAGAAAAATTGGGCAGACTAGATGGGCTGAATGGTTCTTATCTGCCGACACATTCTATGTTTCTATGTTTCTAAATGCTTTTCAGTGGGAAATGTGTAATTTGCATATCAGGCCACAGGTGATGTCATAAGCAGGAGACTCCAGACACATTAAAAACATATTTTTCTCCTAATTTGGACATTCGTTTGCAGCTTTGCTAATACAATGTATAGATCATTTTTCATGCTCTGCATGCACAGTAAAAACGGGGATACCGTCCCTTTAACGTCAAAGTAGCTGAATTGTAAAAAAAATCTCCGGAGAATTTTCCAACTCGGCTACTCTTGCCTTAAGATTCAAATTCCCTTGTCAATCTCCCTCTTATGAATAAAGCCCATTATGTTTTCTGACTCTCTCTCTCTCAGTCTGCAGGTCATGTCTCCTCTATAAGTATATCCTGACCACCGCGCTTTACAGCCATGCATCGAATGGATGGGCCATTCACTAAAAGTGAACTGGAAAAAAAAGCAGGCGTTAGGAGCGGAGTTGGAAAGACGGGGGAAGTGGGGGGATTTTTCCAACTCGGCTTTTAATGCCTGATTTTCTTTGTCGGTTCAGTTTCGGCGACGAACGCGTTTTGAGTCTTCGCTCCCACTAGCTGTGAGCGTTTGCAATGAATAAACAGATTCTTTATATCCATCTTCCCTGATTCTCATTATCAGCCGGGGATTTGGGGGAAAGCGCCTTGTCATCGAGTTCTTGGTAACCGTACAGTATTTACGGCAAAATAGCAGCTCTCCTTACAAAACAGGAAGCGCCCTGTACAGGGGGCGCTGCCTATGTGTCTGCAAGACTCCAATAGAGGGTAATTCAGTGGTGAGACGCGTTTTGTGGCATATTTCCCCTTTTTTCGATCATATGCTGTCTGCGGCTGGGTGCTGACTTAACCATTTCTTTTTCTGCTTTCTGTTCAGAGGTTTCTGGCTTTCAGCCATCTCTCTGCTCTGCAAGTTAGTTTTTCTCTGCTGTGTATGTTCCTTACAGCACATTAAATCAAACTTACCATCACCCCCCCCCCATCCCAGTAACTCCCATTACTCAGTAAGACGTAAACACTGCTAAGCTAGTTTTAAGGCATGTTAATGGAGTCCATTATCTCCTGTCCCCCCAAACTCTCTTTGGTAGGACAATTCCTCTCTTATCTTAATCTATTTCTCACCATGTTTAAAGAGAACCCCTAAGAAGACAAATTTGCATTTTAAAAGGTTCCCTTTTAATCAATCTGTAGCATGTTCTGTGATCCTTCTAATACACTGCTAATACTATTACCCACTTTGATGGTACTCATTCTGTCTACCTCGGTAGGATGAAAGACTGAGTCACCTGTGTCCCTACTGAGCCCACTGATCTGTCTATTTGCCTGGTGTTATTTTTTAATGGTCTAAGTATAAGTATTGCCCGAGGAATATATTATACGCAAGGAAACTAAAAAAATAAAGGATTGGCTTCATTCATGAAAGAGGGAATTGACAAGGGAACTGCCAAATTAACGCCAACATAGTTTGAAGTGTAGCTGAATGGGGGGGGGGGGGGGGGGGATTTTTCCCACTCTGTTATTTTGACCATAAGCTCGCAATACCCTATTTGTTGAATAAAGCATTTAGCTTTATACAGAAATGGTTAGATTGAATTGCCTGGGATACATGTATCACTATTATTTATCTCCAGGTGGTGAATTCTAGTTATGAAGCAGAGATCCCAGATATTAATATATATATATAATTATATACGTTAAATAAAGAAGATTCCAGCTATACGGATTCCATATGTTATTTGTTTTACACTGTCCCTAAATCCCCAGAGACACTGTTTGAGTCCTATGATGTTGATCAGGCTCTGTTTTCTGTTCTTGGCTGAATGAATTGTTTGAAACTCGGTTTTTGACATTACCAGCCACTCTAGGACACGCAAGTTCGTTCTTTCTGAACCCGCTTGCCATACATTTGTCTTTTTTAGTATTTGTTATGATGGGTTATTTTGTTTGTGTGCTGGAGAGAGATTCCTGTGGTCTGGCACACGGTGCATACCTTAAATCAATGGCTTTCTTTCCATACGCATCCGAATGGGATTTGCATTTGGTTGGAGCATAATTTGGGGGTAGCGGTGACTTCCTTTCCCTTCGAACCTTATCGAACAGAAATCGGAGTTTGAGTGAGGTCAAGGGTTGCACACGACGTCTGTATATTTAGCTCCGCGAGGTCATTTCTGGGATACAGTCTTAGCCCAGCTCTAGTTTCAAACTCCAACGTTATCACATTTACATAATTTAAATGGAAAAAAAATGTCCGCTGACCTCTATGCTACAGACTTCAGCTTCCTGTGTTTCTTATATTGTTGTTACCAGGCTAAGAAATACTAATTTTATTCCCAGGATTAGCAATCCTGGATTTTTATTCCAGGTGAAGTCTCATCCATTTTACCCCCTATTGTATCCTACAAATTAAATGTTTTGAGCAATCGTCTAGCCCTTCTTATAGAGAACCTGCCTCTTCGTATTAGACATAAAGAGGCTTAGCCTCCGACATGCATTTATATGGAAAAGTCAGTTTCTCTCTGTTTAAATTAGTTTTTGGTCGGTGTTTCTATGAACTAACATTCAAAAGAAATCCCATAGTCTTTTGTTCAAAATAACCAACTTCGCTACTGCGCTACTGAGCTCCTTGAATGATTTTTGGTTCTTCTTAGTGGTGTATCTGTGTGTCAGTCATCTAAGCCAGGAGGCAGGAAAGTATATGAGAATGTAAACAGTTTAAAAGAATAAAAGTTGAATGGGACTGCGAATGGTAATGTGTAAATCTAGGAAGAATCACATAGGGGGGAATAATCACACAGTGAGAAGAGGGAGTCAGAGCCCCAGAGAAGTTAAATAAGATGTCTGTGCTGGAATAGAAGCTGGAGTACAGAATGTTCTTAAGAGTTATATTTAAAGGGATCCAGCATATTGGACCAGGATAGAGAGTAGTACATAAATCCTGAAATATGAGCATATTTTAGATTTTTTAAACGTTTTAATCTCTTCCATTTTCTCTACCCGTGCCACTTTCAATTACTCTCTTCCAGCATTTGATTGAATCTTTTTATTTCTGACGCTAAATAAGTTGTTTGTGACTGTGCCATTTTTTAAAAAAAAAAGCACATCGGTATTAGTGTTATTAAGGCTTAAATCATTTTAAATTGGATCTGCAGGAGTTAACTCTTTTTACTCTCAGATTGCTGAAATCCAGTAGTGATTTTTTTCTCTCCTCTTTCTCGAATGGAATACAGTGGTTCTTTCATTGAAAGGATTCGCTTCTTCCGCTGTTTATCATCTTGGCCGGTTTTTCATTCCGCCATGGAATAATCTCTCCTTGTTTACTAATAGTTGTACTTTGTTTTGTTTGTTTGTTTTTTCGCTGACAAGGTAAATCTGTGTTTGTGGACGGATGCCCGCATCAGGCTAATTCACTGGGGGAGGGGAGGGGGGGGGGGATTTGCTAGTTGGACAGTTGATTTTGGATGTCCAGCTTTGTATTTGAAAGAAAGAAAAAAAAAAAAAAAACTAGCCTTAACATTTCCCAAAGAAGCTTACGTATATGAACTTGGGATACATATATCACTGTTTATCTCCAAATGGTACATTTTATAGATATAAAGTGCCCATCACAGACATAAAAACATATGCTTCTGACTTGTAAAGCAGGGAACTCTGCTAAACTATTTCTAGGACTCCTCTTTGTCTTATCATTAATAATTTCTATAATGCCAGAGAGATATGGAAGTCAGTAATATTTCCCTAAACTTAGATATTTAAGGCTAAACAGGGATGCAATACTTGGAACTGACTCTAAATACAATAGGGGATACAGGTAGAGGAGTGCCCTGCTCCAAAGAGCTTTCAATCTACTCACACTGTTAGAGGCCAGTGCATGGCCCAGTTATTAGATTAGTAGATAAGCATATACACAAACTCACTAATACACACAGATTCACGTAATACATACATACACATACATATGATACATACACAGTGATTTACAACCTGGCTGAATTTCATGGGGCTGCTGCAGCTGCCAATGAGATGGGGTAAAAATGAGCATTGGCCAATCAGCTCTCAGAAGTCCACTGCTCACACAGGAGAGCCCAGAAGTCTCTCACGATTGGCTGAGCCCTGCCTTCACACTGATCCATTCTTTTAAAGCTGCACCAGCATATTTCTGGAGCACAGACCACTCATTCTGAGAATCTGTTTAGTCCCAGGCACAGGAATTAAAGGGCAACTGTATCAGCAAATTAATTTGTGTTTAGCTGAAAGATGGCATCTAGTGCAGGCATTTTACACAGATACGTTTTAATGAAAGAATACAAATAATGTACTTTATTCATCCCTCTTTGCTTCATATTCCTCTAACAGGGGGCAGACATATTGTTTAGAATCTCGGGGCAGATCTTCATTCATCTGTATGAAGGTTAATGCAGATTTGACCCAAGATTCTATACAACATGTCCGCCCCCTGTTAGAGCTATATGAAGCAATGAGTGCTCAATAAGGTTCTACACTTTGCCTACAGTTGTCCTTTAAAGTAAACCTGCCACACTGTGCTGGGAAGACCAAATATATTGAGGCCTTTGATCACTGACACTGTAAAACTACATTAGGGGATTAGAAATACAAACTCTCGATCTTGCAGGGAGGTAGAAATGAGATAAGAAATAAATGTAATTATACAGACATGACTTTCTTCAGTTCCAATGCAGGCATTCCAAAATAAGTGTATTTTGATGTATTTGTTTAATTCCATAAATGGCTGTAAAACAATTTGCGTATCAGTGGTAGAGGATCTGTTTTGATATTTAATCTTTAATGTGCGTATCTGTTGGGCACGGTCTTGCGCAAGCAGATGGTATGGAAGCCCGCCACATGGCGTATTACATGGGTCGATACTTCGGCCTGTGGGGACTTATGTCACGGACAGGCCCATGGGAAGTAGATGGCTTTTCAATGTGTACCGTAGTCCAGGGTGCCACATACCCCAAAGGAGTGCCCAGGTCGCTCACCACCCCTGGGTCTTCAGTTACCGGAAGGAGACTGGCAGCCTAGGAGAAGGGGCAGAAACAAATGACCGAGCGGAACCTAAGAATGCACCCCACTCGTGTCGTGTGTGTGTCGTCGTAACCCCCTCTGCCCTCATTTCTGTAGAGGTGTGCCAGAGCAGCCATGGCTATGAGGTACTCAACTGACTTTGAGTAATAGAAAATGTGAGCAATGTTGGGGCTTGGCTCATTTTTACAAAATATAGTGTAAAACACATGTATTTACCATCCCTGCCTCTAAATGAAGATTTGTTAGCAGATTTAATCGTGCTTTTATTACGAGACATTTGGGATTACATGCAACGAAAGGAAGGAATATATCTGCTCGGATGCCATTAAGTGCTCTTTATTTTCATGGAATTAATTTCAGATGATCGTTGAGGACGAGTTTTAAGATTGGTTAAGGCTTCCGAGGTTACCGGGTTCCCTCTTCATTTTTCATGTGAAATGTGAGTCATTTTTAAAGCACAGTTGTTTGGGATGGGATTCTTCCAAACCACACTCATCCTCTCTCCGGAGCATTGATTCCACTCCCTGCCAAACCCCATGAAAGCTAAGCCCATCACCATGAAACAGATTATCACATTTTATGCTGATGTGTAGGGTTCCTCTCTCGTCCACTTCGAAGCAGGTCAGCGCGGCTCGGAATAATGATCTGTACGTGTGCTCTGGCCAAATAGCTAGCCAACGTTTAGATCTAGACATGTTTACTTGAGTAGCGGATGCGGCTCCACCTAAAAATGCTTGCGCAGAATGAAACGGTTGGCATTGTAAAAAATAAACACAGTTTTGTATCTCTCTATGGCATAGAGATTTATACAAAAAAAAAATAAGACCCGGTCATGAGTATATTGGAAGAGCTCGTAAAGTACATCCTTTCTGTGGGGTTCCTTACAGAGGGTCATGATCTGCCTCGCTATTCAGTATTTCGGTGCAGTAGACGTGCCCTCTACCAGCTCGATGATAGCGGAACTTCCTTCCTGTTTGCTTCCCTGTCTTGGCATCTAGAGGAGATTCAGCCCTACACACTGCAGTGTGCGCTGTCCGTATCCCAGGATAGTAGGGCCAAGAGGAATCTGGGGAAATCCGGATTAATGCGTGTATACATACAACGATCAGCCATTACATCCTGACCACTGACAGGTGGCAAGCTGACAAAGGTAGTCTGATGCTTTATGCAATAGTCTGCTGGCAAACCTTGGGTCCTGCCATTCATGTGGATGTTACTTTGACACGTACCACCTTACCTACCCAAGCGATATTCCCTGATGGCATTGGCCTCTTTCAGCAGGATAAAGCTCCCTGCCACAACACAAATGGTTCAGGAATGGTTTGAGGAACACAACAACGAGTTCAAGGTGTTGACTTGGCCTCCAAATTCCCCAGATCTCAATCCAATTGAGCATCTGTGGGATGTGCTGGACAAACAAGTCCGATCCATGGAGGCCCCACCTCGCAACTTTACAGGACTTAAAGGATCTGCTGCTAATGTCTTGGTGCCAGTTACCCCAGCAATGAATTTAATTCCTGCTAGATATTCCACGCTCAACTGTAAGTTGTATTATTGGAAAGTGGAAGCGTCTAGGAACCGGAGCAACAGAAGACCACGTAAAGTCACAGAGCGGGGTCACAGAGTGCTGAGACGCAGGGTGTGTAAACGTCACCAATGCTCTGTTCATTCCATAGCTGAAACAGACTTCCACCAGCATTAATATCACACAAACACTGTGCTTCATGGAATGGGGTTTCCATGGCAAAGCAGCTGCATGCAAGCCTTACATCACCGAGTACAATGCAAAGCATCAGATCGAGTCTGGGTTTGGTGGATGCCAGGTGAACGCTACCTGTCTGACTGCATTGTGCTAGCTGCCCTTTTCTCTTCCAACTTGATTGGCTCTCACAGAGCCAGTCAACCCTATCGAACACCATTGAAATGAATTGGAATGGAGATTTCGAGCCAGGCCTTCTCGTCCAACATCAGACCTCACAAATGCTCTCCAGTATGAATGGGCAATAATCCAGAGGGAGAGATCGTTATCCCTTCCATTCCGCTCACCCGTATGGTTCTTCCTTCCATTCTGCTCCCCAGTATGATTGTCCCTTCCATTCCGCTCACCCGTATTGTTGTTCCTTCCATTCCGCTCCCCAGTATGATTGTCCATTCCGCTCCCCAGTATGATTGTCCATTCCGCTCCCCAGTATGATTGTCCATTCCGCTCCCCAGTATGATTGTCCATTCCGCTCCCCAGTATGATTGTCCATTCCGCTCCCCAGTATGATTGTCCATTCCGCTCACCCGTATCATTGTCCCATCCATTCTGCTCACCCGTTTCTTTCTCCTTCCATTCCGCTCACCAGTATTGTTGTCCCTTCCATTCCGCTCACCCGGTTCGTTGTCCCTTCCATTCTGCTCACCTGCATCGTTGTCCCTGCCATTCCTCTCATCCGTATCATTGTCCCATCCATTCCACTCACCCGTATTGTTGCCAGTTCAGCTCCCCCATATAATTGCCTATTCTATTCTGCTCACCCGTATTGTTGCCCCTTCCATTCTGCTCACCCGCATCATTGCACCTTCCATTCCGCTCATCCAAATCAATGTCCCTTCCATTGCGCTCACCTGTATTGTTGTCCCTTCCATTGCGCTCACCTGTATCATTGTCCCTTCCATTGCGCTCACCTGTATCGTTGTCCCTTCCATTGCGCTCACCTGTATCATTGTCCCTTCCATTGCGCTCACCTGTATCATTGTCCCTTCCATTGCGCTCACCTGTATCGTTGTCCCTTCCATTGCGCTCACCTGTATCATTGTCCCTTCCATTGCGCTCACCTGTATCGTTGTCCCTTCCATTGCGCTCACCTGTATCATTGTCCCTTCCATTGCGCTCACCCGTATCATTGTCCCTTCCATTGCGCTCACCTGTATCGTTGTCCCTTCCATTGCGCTCACCCGTATCGTTGTCCCTTCCATTGCGCTCACCCGTATCGCTGTCCCTTCCATTGCGCTCACCCGAATCGTTGTCCCTTCTGTTCCGCTCACCCTTATAATTGCCTCTTCCATTCTACTCACCCGTATCGTTGCCCTTTCCATTCTACTCACCCGTATCGTTGCCCTTTCCATTCTACTCACCCGTATCGTTGCCCTTTCCATTCTGCTCACCCTTATCGTTGCCCTTTCCATTCTGCTCACCCTTATCGTTGTCCCTTCTATTCCGATCACCTGTATCGTTGTCCCTTCCATTCTGATCACCCGTTTCGTTGTCCCTTCCATTCTGCTCACCTGCATCGTTGTCCCTTCCATTCCGCTCACCCATATTGTTGCCCCTTCTGTTCCGCTCACCCATATTGTTGCCCCTTCTGTTCCGCTCACCCGTATAATTGCCTCTTCCATTCTGCTCACCCGTATAATTGCCTCTTCCATTCTGCTCACCCGTATAATTGCCTCTTCCATTCTGCTCACCCGTATAATTGCCTCTTCCATTCTGCTCACCCGTATAATTGCCTCTTCCATTCTGCTCACCCGTATTATTGCCCCTTCCATTCCGCTCACCTGTATCATTATCCCTGCCATTTCTCACATTGCGCTCACACATATAGTTAACCCTTCCTTCGTTTAGTTATTCCTCCCATTTTACTCATCTGTATGGGTGAAACTCTTTCCCTTTGGAGACTATAATGGTTACACCTCTGATCTTCAGCACAAATGCATACATACATTCCAAACATCAATAGTATCCATACAGTCTTTATGATGACCCAGTCAGCTGTGGTATTCCTCATAGTCTCCATAAAAAGTGTAATTTTCTTTTTGTCTTTTTGTCTTTTGTCTTTTTGTCTTATTTTACATGGTGGAGTTGGTAGCATCACATTTTTATAGCGTTTAATAGAACCTGATTGAGAAGGGGGGATCTGTAAGGGGCCAAAGCTTTCCAATTAGTATAGTTTCCAATATCTCCGAGACTTGCATTGGAATTCGTTTTAGATAAATGCACACCAGCGGTCTCTATTACACAACGATAGCGGTTCTTTCCCCTCCGCACAGTACTGAGTTATTGTAAACAGAATTTGTCACCATTTTGCTTTTTGCAGGAGTTTCTGTTGTGTGTCTCCTACCTGCTCTTCCCGCTGTATAGTCTTTATACGTTAATTCATTGTGTACAAATGCCCTACATAACTGAATGAATATATCGAAGCATAATACATCGCACACAAATAGAAAGTGTTAACTCACTGTCTAGAAACAGGTCTACCCTTTAATGTGTTTGTGCAGGATGCTTGAGAGGGGAAGACCTAATAAAAATTCATTTAACAACCTTGATTGCAGCAATCCGGCCTTAACAGCAAGGTAACCATAAGATTAAAGGACAACTGTGAAATATAAAGTTCTGTTTAGATTAAAGATTGCCGTTAAAGCGTAAATTATTTATAAAGAGATTCTCAAACGAAAGAATACAAATATTGTTCCTTATTAAGCTTTATTTACTCCATATAGTTCTCTCAGGGGGCAGACATGTTGTTTAGAATCTTGGGTCAGATCTTCACTCACCTTGGTTCAGATGAACAAAGATCTGACCCATGTGACCAAAGATTCTAAACAAAATGTCTGCTTCCTGGTAGAGCTGTATGGAGTAAAGATGGCTCTATGAGATACTTTATTTCTTTTCTTTCATTAAACCATCCCTGGGCCGCCACCGGTCTACTGTAATATGGAGGGTGGTTGGGAGCAGTTGGTCAATATGTCAGTAATATTTTGCCACTCAATAAGTCAGTATTTTCCCCTCAATATGCCATTCTTTTGCCATTTAATATGCCATTCTTTTGACATTTAATATTCCAGGATTTTTGCCCCTCAATGTGCCATTCTTTTCCCATTTAATATGCCAGTATTTTTCCACTCAATATGCCATTTAATATGCCAGTAGTTTGCCCCTCAATATGCTATTCTTTTGCCAATTAATATGCCAGTATTTTGCCCCTCAATATGCCAGGATTTTGCCCCTCAATATGCCAGGATGTAGCCATTTATATAATATATCACTTTTTTTTTTTAACAAACTTTATTGAAGCCGCTCGGCTGGAGGGGAGCGCACAACGCTTCCCTCACAGCCGCCGATCGGCTTTTAACAGAGAATTTTTTTTTTTTTTTTACCTGGCGTCACCCTGGCCCGCTGGACCCGCCGGGCCCGGGATGCCAGTATCGCCCGTCACCCCTGATGGCGGTTCTGCCTGCTTCAACTGCCTGCACTTGATCTTTAAATTAAGCATTACTTAATTTTTAGCCAAAGTTGTCCTTTAATTCCGATGGAGCTTGGCATAAACCTACTTTGAAAATCTCATGTCTCCTTATCTGGGACTTCAGAGACTGTAATCGTGCAGGTATCGAGATTCCCAGTGGCCCATGAAATGGATGGAAGTGGTGCCGTGCAGTAAATTGGACCTGAAGTTCTAAATAATAATCTTGTCAAGAAGCGAGCCAAAGTTTATTTCTTTATAGAAGAGTAAAAGTGTAACGGCAGGGTACTGCATGTTCATTCTCGACACAAGTGAATGGGCTGACTTTCCATGGAACGTGATATAATGCCTGAAAAGGGTCAGTTCCACCTAGAGTGGATGAAAACATAGATACAGCAAAATATAAAGAAAAAGAAATGAATCGGACACATTCGTTGGTTTTCTCAATACTCCGCAAAACCTAAAAACTCCATATAAGGAATCATTTCTGTTGCCATAGCGACAGTCCTGCCCATCTCTTCAAACTCTCCTTATTGGACTGAATTTAGCAGCCCCGGTGAAATTGTTTTTCATGTTAAACTATAGGAGAACAGCAAATGGTAAAAAAAAAAATATATATATATACCATGCTTTCCCCATCCATTTAAAACATGGACTATGGATAGAAAATGAGCTAGGTGGAACTGCACCAGGGGCCTGTCAAATGCACTGCTCTAAAACGCTTGGCTCACTAATCCAGGGGTACTGCAATGGGTTTGGGGTTTTCTTTTTGTTTTCAGTTATGAAGCAGCTAAAAGTTTGAGACACAAGAACCTTTTATCATTGTAATTTCTCAAAGGAAAACTTCCCTTCTTTTTTTCTCTGTCTCTCTCTTCCTTGCCCTTGTCTTTCAGTTATACCTGCCGCCACTTGCGGAGATATTTATATATCCTGGACAAACTCTATTTCCCTCATTCCCACTGCTCCACCCTGCAGCATTTCTTCTCGGCTCTCGGCGACAATGGAGAAGAGCTCTTGTCTTTACCTTGCTCGCACATACTCAGACTCTATGCTTCCAGGTTATTAACCTCTACTAGCCATGCTGTTTGCATGCTGCATGGTCTTTGTTGTACAAGTGCTTTATTTCTTGGCGTATGCACGTGTCCGTAATGTCTCACACCCCAAGGTACAGCCAGGTAGAATGACTTAACCCCTTCAGGACCAGGGATTTTACCGGGCCAATGACCAGAGCGATTTTTAATGTGTGTTTGTTGAAACAGAATTTTCTTCCGTGTCATTTAACGCACCCATACAAGTTATGTTTTTTGGGTTTTTTTATTGGACAGTTAGAGCTTTCTTTTGATTCCCTATACATAAAAATTATCTACAGTTTACTTTTAAAAAATACACATAAAAGGGGAAAATTTGGGCACTTTTTTTTTTTTCTCCATTATTTTCCCAATTATAATCTACACAACTAGTAAAACACTAACCCACTTATCCCAACTAATTTACTAACTAATAAAAATATAGCCCCCCCCCCCCACCCAACAAAAATATAAAAATAACCTCTGACCACTGCGATGTTACTAGTTAGAGCCAAAAGAATCACAGAATGGGCATGCAGGGGTTAACTGTCATTACATTCATATATTACAATACCTTAATTTATTTATTAAAAAGAACTTTAAAATTGAAAAACCAAAATGAGGGCCATAAAGTAGGAAGGAAACTGATCCCAGTAACAAACTGTGATCAGCATGGAAAGGGTTAACTTACGACGAGCTAACCCCTTCTGCAATTAAAGTGTAATCAAACGATTGCTGTTGCAAGAATCCGGCCGATCTCCACTGCTGAATTTAGAAGCCCCGTTTAAATGATTTTCAATGTAAAACTACAGAAGAACTGCCGATGATTTGAAGTAATAACAAGTGCAAATCACATATATTAGAAATGCATAAAAGCAAAGTGGGGGGGGGGGGGGGTTGGAGTCTGGGGAGGGGTATAGGGGGCTGAGTCTGGGGAGGGGGTGTCAGTGCTACCGCTCATGTGCGGTAACACTTTCACCCATTTTTGATCCTGGCATCTGAAGCCAGGATCGCTGCTGCACATGTGCACAGTGCTGCGCACGCCGAGTAAGCAATCTCTGGTGTCTGGGACAGCGGAGAAGGTGAACAGGACAGCCGTTAAAATACAGGACAGAGGTGGAGGCCGGCGGGACACGGCTCCCAATTCGTGTCCGTCAGGCGCAAAGCGGGACAGCTGGGAGGTATGTCGGCGGATATCATTTTTCTGTCTTACATCCCCACGCAAGCCAATGGAAATGATTTATTTTGATCAAAATGTCGAAGACATTCTGTTAAGTTAAGAACGGCTACACCTATAACGAGTCGAACTTGAGAGGTCCCTCTCACTGTATCTGCCGCGCAGGCGCCTGAACCCAATCGATCACACACCAGTCAAAACTGAACCTGCGAACCTTACATGCTGCAAAATGAATTGGATCATGGCCGGTTTGGCTCCTAAAGTCTACAGATATTTGTTGAGCATTTTATTTGCTTTCCACCCATTACACCATGACATCAGTCATACATTTAGTCTGTGCAGCATCGTCCTCTCCGAAATCCCTGTTGAGCACCGCTCTGCAGACTGCACCCCAGGTCTGGATACCAGTGGACCATTGATACTGCATTTCTTGAAAGTAATGGGAGGCGAAATGATTGAAGCTACTTTGGAGACAAGTTTGACTTGGTCTCAAGAATAGCTTTGATCATTTCGTCTCCCATTAATTCCAACGGGGAAGATTCAAACCTGGGTGCTGAATTTGTTTTAGGGTTGTATTTATCAAGACATAATTGGTGGTAATTCAGGAAAAAGTGCTAAAATAGTAGTAGTAACCAATGAAACCAATAGAAAGTTATGTCAGTTTGCTCCAAATTTAGCACTAAAAAAAAAAAAAACACCTGTTTTTCCTTGATAAATGTGGCCCTCAAAGTCGAATTTTAGTGAATAAACTGTGCTTGCAGCCACACGCCACCAGCACTTATAGGGTGAAAACCCGTGATCTCTCCCTTTTTAGAGAAAGATTAAGCCATTCAATGCCAGTATTACTGAGAAAAGAAGGGAGGGGAAATCGCATGACAGAAACAATGGAAGGCGTCCAAGCTGCGTCCCCTGCTACTTAGCAGGGGGCACAGCAGACAAAGACCACACAGTTAAATGTAAGTGAAACCATGCCGGTAGTCTGAGAATCAGAGGAGTTACTGCAATTATATCTGGAGCATCGCGCCTATGTGTGTGTGAAAGGCTTTATTATACGGAGATATCCCCCAAAGGATCCGACCGTAGGTGGGATACAAAATTCACAGGAAACTGGCGGAAAACTACCAGGAATCTTTTCTGAAATAGACATTCTTGCAAGTGTCTTCCAAAAAAATAAACCCTAAAAGCATGGACATTAGAGCAAGCCGCCAGTGGTGTATCTTGGTTTTGTGCTGCCCTAGGCAGAAAAAAAAATTTGGGCACCCACATTGCACACCTACGACATGCCCCGTCACCCTATTACATGCCCCGTCACCCACATTGCACACACATTAAATGCCCAGTCACCCCATTACATGCCCCCATCATCCACATTGCATACACACTAAATGCCCCATTACCCCCATTACATGCCACCATCCCCCTCATTTCATACCCCCACCAAGTGCATTACATGGTGGGGGTGGGAGCGAAAATGTTTGATGCACCAGAAGTGTGCTTTAACACCCTCTGGCAAAGTGCCGCCCTCTGGCAAAGTGCCACACTAGGCGAGTGCCTTGTTTGCCATGTGGAAGATACACTACTGCAAGCCCCCAAGAGCCAGGCACACGTGTGATCTGGGTATCTCTTGCAACATTTATTTTTTTTAGAAGTTCTTTGCAGAAATAATGACCGGGGTCTGGACTAATGCAGATAGAATCCATTCTGCAAAGGCAATTAATGCCCCAGCCCTAAAGGACCCTCCTATACTTACTAAAATGTCATCCACTGCAAACCCCCAGGTAACATGGTATAAAAAACACATATCTAAACATGTTTGGATACCCAGAAAGTTCAGTTGTAATAAAAAGTATAATGAAAAGTCCACACAAAAAATAAATAAACTTGTTATAAAAGGGGGGGAGGCTCAAGTTCACTTAGAACTTTTTTTTCATTGACTTTTCAGGGATATGGAAAATTGTAGCATGGCCTAAAGTCACACCGTGATTCTGCCTTAAATCCGCACACCCCTCGTAACTAGCAAATTCTAAAAGGTTTGTCAATACTGTCATCCACGGCATCTGTGACGGTCTTCTAAGTTGAACCATGCCCGGCAGGTACATTTTGGTTCTTGGACAAGTTAATCCAGCTTGAGCCCACCATATATTTAGCTGCAATGTATAATCTTTTTAAGCTTGCAAAAATATGTAGACAAACTCTAAGCTTGCCGAGTACAATTCCTGCATCAACCCTATCCTGACGTTAAAAAAAATAATAATAATTGGTACAGCAGAAAAGAATCCACTGGCCTATCCAGTCTGCCCATTGGATGACCTTATGACCTTGTACAAAAGGGACCAGTGTCTTCCATCATGGTGCAAACTTAGCCACAAGGTGGGTGGAGAATTTGTTTTTGTGTGAGGCATAGTAACATGCCACCCTAGGACACAATCTGTCAGTGGAGCCGATTAATCATCATACAGATGTCCCTAAATTGCTGCAAATTCCGAGATTTTCTTTTAAATCTCCTATAATTTTTTTACCTAAACAGAAAAAGGTCTTTACATTACATTACCAAATATTTACATAGCGCTAGGTACAGAGCATAGAGGGGGACCAGATACTAGATGAACAAGAGCAGACTGATACAAGAGGAAGAGAGTCCTGCTCGCAGAGCTTACAATCTAGAGGGAGTGGGATACATGAGACACGTTATAATTGCTTCCCTGTATTAATGAGCTGTTTACGGTCACACTTATTCTGTACATAAGAGAAAACCCCCACTCGATTTCCCAGTAGAAGACCCTATTAAACTATTTTGGTTGACTTTGTTCTTCACAATGGTAATTAATTCTGACCCGTGACGGCTTCACAGAGATAACCCATGAGCTGGAAGCGTGTTGCCGTTTGAGAGGAGCCGGCACATTTATTGTCAACAGACTAGTAAACAGCTATAAATAGCCAAGAAGAAGCATCCGACATAAGCATGTGAAGTGGTAAAAAAAAAAATCACATTCAAACACGGCTTCAATGTTAAATATGTAATTCTCGCATCAACATAGAAACACGTGTTGTGCAGTTGCACACATTTTACACCCGCTCAAACTAATCGGCATCAGCAAAGCTTCCTAGTTATTCCACATCTCAGTGACGAGTCTCGGAACCCGAATCATTTGTTGAGGACATTGGGTTTCCCAAAAGTCATCCGATCTATTGACCATCTTGCAAAGCATTCCGACCCAGTTGGCTGGTCCTCTGCCTAGAGGCCAAGGGACATGTGTGGCCGTGTGTACAACCTTTAATTCGTCTGCATTGTATTTTTATCCAAGACGAATAAAAGGTGGTACACAGAGCAAGGCAGCTTATCGAACAACAGAAGTGTAAACATACAGGGGTGCTGGAGAGGAAAGTCTGCCATTTCTCATGTCCCATAATCCTTTATTTTACCTTCTAAAACACCCAGTTTGTCTTGAGTTGTAATTAATTCAAAGATTAACGTGGACTGGGTTTAAGAGTTTCACACGTGGAAATATAACTCATAGTTTATAGTAATTAAACGAAGAGAATGGCTTAACAACTAATAAAGAAATGGCTTAACAACTTTAGAGCTCAGGTAATGGCTAATACTTGGTTTACCCATGGTATAAATCTTTAAAGGTTCAGTGCAATTTCTATGCCACTGGAACACCATCCGGGAGGGAGAGCGAAATGCGTTGGGAAGTTTATAGTCCTTGTTAATTTCTCCGGTGTTACTCATATTGTCTTGGCTTTTTTTATGTACTAAATACATTTTATACCAGACCAGCACCTTCTCTCAGGCCTTTTTCTACCATCCTGCCAGTAAAAGGGCAAAGTCCTAAAAATGGAGTTTTATAAATAATCCCCCCGTGTTCCAGGGTATAATATCCAGAGTTAAATATTCTAGTGTGCGTTATATATCCTATATCCTAGGATTGGCTTTCTATATAGAAACAAATCTAACCTAGATTCCACAGTAAGGAAACGGATTGTGCAGCAAATGTTAATGCCGATCTTAGACTATGCAGATGTTGTGTATGATTCTGCCCCGCAGACCCATCTCGTTAAACTCGACACTATCTACAATACATTGTGTCGTTTTGCATTACAGTGCGATTATAACACTCATCACTGTAAAATGTTAAAAGAGTTAAACTGGCTGAGGCTTGCCTCCAGGCGCACTCTCCACCTAGCTTGCTTAGTGCATAACCACTTCTCTGGAAAGCTCCCCCCCTACCTGAGCGGCATGCTCCCCCTTACTCCCTGCACATCCTACAATCTCAGATCCTGAACCAACCATTCACTTATAGCCATGGAGTTACTCTCTAAACATCAGAAAAAATCTAGGTTCCAAAACTAGTTGCTTTTATTCTCGGTTTCTGGTACCCAACATAAAAATGCTGGAAATATTACATTTATTTTCACTCCTTTCTAACAATGCGTTCCTCACCCCTCCGGCACTCGTTAGGGGTTCAAAGCGTTAAGTTTGGTTCCCAAAATCAGACTGGTGCCGTGGTAGGAAAACACAGAACAGACACCAAATGAGGGACATATGTCTGTTTCTATCTGATTGTTCATCCCTGGGAGGCTAGACAATGGTTTGAATGTGTGGCTACAGTTCCCCTAAGGGTTGGGCTGAGAAACATTGCTCATCATTGTAGGCACTTCTCAGTCTTGGAGATTTTTGTTTTTCCAGACAACATTCTGTATAATGTTGTTAAATGTGTAAACCACAGTGGACCGAATACCAAACTGTAGCTCTGCTGAGGTTAATTACACTTTTCATAGATCTGTTTGCTTGGGGTTTTTTTTTTTAAGACATAGTAATGACATAGAGGGGGTGGTGTATGTATAGAAAAACATTCCTGCGAAAGTGGTAGACATTAATTCAGGGAAGGGATTGATGCAGGCATGGATAGGATAGCATCCAAAATGGGCCAAAGACGAAATCCGTTTCTACAGGTCCACTGAGAAGACCAGATGGGCCGAATGGTTCTTCTCGGCGTTCGTATGATCTTACCGAGTTAAGTGGATAAGATTCTCCCCTACTTATTTCTAAAACATTTGACACTTTCCTGTATGTTTTCTCTTTTTACTAGTTAATATTTTTATGACATGCGTCAAGTCTATCGTAACCCCCACTAGCACTTGTGATTAATGCGTCCTTAGTGAAGCGAAACGCGTCAAGTGTTCCCACCCCCACCACATTCTCAGTTGCATTTTTTTTGTACACCGAATAAACTCTGGACTCTGTCTTCCGCTACTTGGCCGCTTCTTACGTTGCTTTCCTTATCAACAGACACTTCACTGCCATGACTGCCATATTCCTGACCTAGAGGTCACCTCATCACATCTTCCCATTTAGGACTGCAAGCCTGTACCTGAGCTGCCCCCTGTCTCTGAAACCCACCTCCCCAGAGCAACCAGCTCTTTCACTCACTCTCAATCTTTAAAAAGACCCCAGATCTTTAAAGAAAGTTACAATGCATCGGACTAGCAAAAGCAATTAAGCAACATCTCTTCAGACCCACCTGATCCCCAATGTGCAGTTACCTTATGAGGCTCCCCCAGTCCCACTCCAGATTTTTTTTCTCCATATTGCTTTTCTATAACGGCTCAACTCGTTGGCACGCAAAGGGTGAATTTATTATAACACGTGACATAGATGATTTGATCTGTATTTCATCATCTTGTCCACCATACCAACATGTTCTAATTAGATTACCATGTCTTAAAAACCACTCTACTTTCCTTCATATCAACACGGACTACTCGACCCACAACATGTATAATCCTCTGTCTGGAAAGCTACATTTTTCCCAAAGTACAAGCAGAATCTATACCAAAAAACACTTATGTTTATGGTACTAAAATATTGTTTTGTCTTACTTGTAATTCATAACACCCATTTACCAGCCTTAGTAATCTGTCTGACCTAGTTAACGGTATAAGTAGTCAGACTTATTATGCGGATAGCTTTATGCTCTTCCCAACCAATCTGTTTTAAAGGGCCACGATAGCCATTTCTTTTTTTTTTTTTTTGCCAGATGGTACAGGATGCTGCATTAAGATTGCACAGGTTTTTTTTCTTGACCTGAATCTGTGTATTTATTGCAAATGTAAGCATCAAGGAACATGAGAATGTTCTGCCTCCTGGTCTTCTCTTGTACATTCCGAGCATACAGCTGTACTCTCAGAACTGCACATGCATTGAACCTCACGCTCCAAAATAGTCTATGGGGGAGCTAAAGGTGTTCCTAACTTTCACAAAAGTGAACATTCCCCTTCAGGTAATTAGTACAGCTTAAATTTCCTGGATAGATATATTATTGAAATAATATTTTCGCATAATGGATCTGGTTAGCGCACTTTTCCAGAATGTATTGGGCCACTGGGACACGTCCATACCTATAAATGTAAAGGAAGTTTACCAGTAATTATTTAGATAAAAATTACATATGCATGGTACCTCAAAGCCTGCAGATACGGAGCTTGCTGCTCAATTCCTGGCAGTTTTGGTAAAAAGAATTTAACGAGATAGTAACTTAACTAAGCTCAACCAGGTAGGCCGAGTCTTAAATAAAGCTTGGTACTACGCATCCTGTGGCAAGGCCGAAGGGTTCCTATCTCTCTATTAAAGAAAAATGCATGCAGGTTCTTCTAAATATATCAATATTCTGACATTTTGATGCTTAGGATGACATTTCTCTTGCGCCAGGCAGTGCTGTATTTACCGCAAGGCATCCTAGGCGGATGCCTAGGGCGGCAAATTTTGGAGGGCAGCAGCGCCCCCCAGCACTGAAAAAAAAAATTGTAAAAAAAAAAAAAAAAAAAGACCTGCGCTTGCAGGCAGAGACGGAGGGGAGAGGGGATCGGAAGATCCCCCCTCACCATCGCTCTGCCTGCCAGGCTGCACGGGGAGCCGAACAGGCAGCACAGAGAAACCTCCGTGCTGCCTGTTCGTCTCCCCGTGCAGTGTGCCGACACGGAAGTGCCGACAGTCACGTGTCGGCACAATCGCCGGGAAGCCGAACAGGCAGCATGGAGGGACCATTTTGCCTGCCACTAGCCACCAGGGAAAGCTAAGTGCTGATGGAAGTCAAGAGTGTGTGTGATGGGAGACAGTGTGTGTGACTGAGTGGGATGGGAGTCAGAGTGTGTGATGGGAGACCGTGTGTGTGACTGAGTGTGATGGGAGTCAGAGTGTGTGTGATGGGAGACAGTGTGTGTGACTGAGTGTGATGAGATTCAGAGTGTGTGTGATGGGAGACATGTGTGTGACACTGAGTGTGATGGGAATCAGAGTGTGTGTGATGGGAGACAGTGTGTGTGACTGAGTGTGATGGGAGTCAAAGTGTGTGTGATGGGAGACGGTGTGTGTGTGATGGGAGTCAGTGTGTGTGACTGAGTGTGATGGGAGTAGGAGTGTGTGACTGAGTGTGATGGGAGTAGGAGTGTGTGTGTGATGGGAGTCAGTGTGTGTGACTGAGTGTGATGGGAGTAGGAGTGTGTGACTGAGTGTGATGGGAGTAGGAGTGTGTGTGTGATGGGAGTATGAGCTTGATGTGAGTCTGAATGTTATGTGTGATGTGGGGTCATGAAATGGAGGTGATGGGGCATGTCTTAGGTGTGTAACGTGGGTAGGGGGGTGCCCGGATTTTGTCTGCCTAGTGCAGCACAAAATCAAGATACACCACTGGCGCCAGGACCCTGCTGGCTTGTAGTTTGGAAATAAGGGGGGGGGGGGGGGGGGGTTGGATACAGGTAATTATTTTTACAAAATGTTGCTTCTATGGTATGGTCTGCTTTTCCTCTACTAGATACACACGTCAAACTGGTCTCCAGAAGTCCAGACGCCCCAAAATAGTACCTATTCTGTAAGGGGTCTCGGCTGCATCATCATTTTTATTTGCCTATAGTGACAGCTGTTCTTTGTCACAATAAAGATTGGTTCAACTTAGTCAAGTATTCGGCATCTGTCAGTCATGGTTTGTGTTCCACTAGCTTCAAGGTTTCCTCCTTGCGTCAAGTCAATGTGTCATCCAGATGTCTGTGATGTCACCGGGATGCTTATACGTGCCAAGTTTGTTAAGAAGATACATAACCGAGACGAACCGAGCTTTCCAAAAGCTTGATACATGTCTACAGCATGGATGGTTTATAGGGTTTGCAAACTGAGAAGACTTGGAGTGCAAGCCTTCCAGGACAACTTCTGTTTCTTCTTCATGACGCCTAAGTTGTCTAGAAAGCTGGCAGCAGCTCTCATAGCCAACAAAGGTGTATCAACTTGACCATACTTGTTTCCTGTGGTTTTTTTTCACCACTAACACAGTGATGTGACTTTAAAGGCACACTACCACTTACATAAGATGTAACTAGATTACCTGTGCATTTAAAAACAAACACATATATAAGACATGTGCCACTGTTTTTTTTTCTCTCTCCATGAATTAATTGCATACAAAATCAAAATTAGGTGTTTATCTCCAGCATCCATTTTGAGAATTTTGTTCATGATGCAACATTCTCCAAAATCTTCCAGCCTTACAACTGCGGCCAAAGCCTGCATGATGATGTCATAAGATATTCCCCTGCTCTCTTACTGGCTCCTGTGTATCATAGTGGGCAGGGCTAGGTGGCTCCCTTCCAACACAAAGAGAGGAGATTGTCCTGATCAAACATAATCATAACTCCGCCCCCTTGTGATGTAATAGTTACATTACCCTCCCATTCAATGCAAGTCTATGGTCAGAATTCTGACTTATAGACTGCATTCTGTGTCCCCAGCCCCAAAGTGAGATACTAGTGCTGTAAAGTCACTGGGGGGTGGCACCCAAAAACACTATATTACACAAAATGAAGGCTCCCAGTCACACTTGTTAGGCATATCCTGAAATCCGGAACCGCTGGACGCCTTGAAGACTCTATATTTGGGGAACACTAACTTATGGCAATGAGACAAATTGCACTAACCCTACCCAACGGTTTCACTGTTAATTTGTTTTCGTGGGGGCGTTTGTGATATAAATCTGGCCCTGGTCTTCAGTTCTTGGAGATCCCAATATTTAGTCTACGAAGATTTCTTCTGTTTTCCATTGTTACGTAGTTGTTTTTGTACATGTCCCTGCCCCTACAGTAGGAGATTAATTCAACTATAACAAAACATTCTCCATAATAAAAACGCGTGGGCTGTTTTTGGCTCCTTCTCTCCTGTTGCGTTTCGCCTGCCCATCCAGGGTTATTGGCCTTTCAAAGAGTATTACGGATATCGGAATATTGTGTTTCTGAAAGTTATCAATCGGATGGCCAAACCACAGAGCACTGACCGTTTCTCTCTGCAGGAGATAAATGATTAAAGACCATAGTTCACAGAAAATTCATAGCATTAAAAATCAATGTTAAATAGGAGCCCTGGCCAGGTTCGCCTCTCTCCAATCTTTTCCTTAAACATACCGCTACCATTTCCAGAAAACACAGAGAACACCATAAAACTATCCACTCGGAGTTTAAAAATAAATCTCTCCCTTCTCGTCGGGCCTGTGTGTATGCAAACTTTACAAATATTATGTCTCCGTGGCTAAGAGAATTTAGTTCCAGGAATTTTCCACACTAGTTTCTTGGCTTTTTGGTTTTATTAGGAAATCCTGTTTATGGTTCTGCACTAATACAATCTTTTTTTTTTTTCTTTTTTAATTTTGAGATAGATTATTGCAGAATTGTAAGCAGCTCTCTGTTCCCAAAGTCTGAAGACATGTTTTTGTCTAGCACAGCAATTAAAACATGTTAACATAATTCAACAACAGACAATACAAAGGTCTGTATGTTAAAAAGTGAGGAATCCCAGATTTTTTTTTTTTTCTTTTTAAATCCTTCAGGGCAAGAGCATTTTTGGGGATTTTTTTTGTGTTGTGTGTGTGTTTTAACTTTCATGTCTCGCTTTCTCATATAGTGAACTCCTACAAACTATATACCGGGGTTTTTATTTTTAAGGAAATATATGGCTTTCTTTTGTTGCCAGAATTTTACATTCATGATGTGCCAGGACCGTCCTGTGCCCTTAAGGGTTAATGAGGCAGAAGCCCACAAAACGTGGCATTTTAACGGTGCCCTATTTGGATACTATTCAGAAGATGCCTCTCTTTTCTAAAGCACAGAGCAAGGAGGCATCCGTGTCTTGTACCCACCGCCCTCTGTGATTGGGTGTGAAGGTGCATCTGTCGTGTGGCAGGCAGCCAATCAGTCACAGACGTCACACGACGGCAGCCTGGAAGTCTTATCAGTGTTTGAATGGTGCCCCATTGGAGCATCATTTTTGTAGCCTTTTTATTCACACAGAAGTTGTCTTCTTCAGGATTAAAGGGACTGTATCATCTACACATTGTATTTACTGTGCATGTAGAGCATAAAAAATGACTGAAAATGATCTATACATTGTGTTAGCAAAACTGCCAGCAAATGGCTAAATAAGGGGGGAAAAAGTGTTCTAAATGTGTCTGTATAGTCTCCTGCTTATGACATCACCTGTGGCACGGTATGCAAATGAACTGCAAAAAATAGATCATTTGCAATAATTGTTTGTGCTCTATGGTAAAAGAAATGTTCAGGTGATACAGTCCCTTTAAACTATCAGATGGAGGCTTTATTTGACATACTCTTTAATTATGTAAAAAAAAATTGCTTGGAGAATCGTATAACAAGGATTTCAGTTAATACTAGAAGTGACTTGCAGGTGAGGTTAGATGAACATTTTCTCTCACTAACTTAACTATATATTGTGCAGGGACAAACCTGCTGAGTCTCTCCTTCAAGAAGAACCGAGTTGGCCCTGCATAATGCATTGTTGTAAAAAGTAAGCGCTCCTAAAGTTGTAACATTGCATTATCCATGGACATCTGAGCTCTTCTAGCAGGAGAAACTCCCCAGGTTCGTCTCTATGTATAATCAAATGGAATTCTCATCTCACCTGTACTCACCTGTGACTCACTTTTAGTGAATGGCAACCAAAGCATGTTGTATATTGTGTATCTGGGGCTTAGATGGTGTTATTTTTGTATTATTATTCAAGCAGCCACGGATTGTTCATAGCTCATTCCCATATCTAAACGTCTGTGGCATTTTGATCTCCGTACACTAATAGTAATATTGTCTGATATGCATAACCTTTATCCTGGTTTATATCTGTCTTTTTATTTACCTAATTTATTTATTTCCCTTCCCCAGTTTGTTCTCCTTGCTGTCGAAAAAGCACAACAAAGTCCTGGAACAAGCCACACAGTCTCTGCGGGGTCCCCTGGGCTCGGACGAGACCCCACTTCCTGACTACGTGAGTATTGAAACTCTCCGCTCCTGCGTGAGAATTGTAAAGACCGTCTCTCTGCAGCTCACCGCCGTCTGTGTTGGGGGTGACACCAGATCAACCTCCAGACTCGAAAAATGACTTCATATGTGTAATGTGGTTGAAGAAAAAAAAATTTAAAAAGAGAAGACTCACAGACAGAAAAATAACAAAACCGCTAATGATTCTCACTGTGACAAACCCTTGTGCTGCTGTAATTATTAGAGTTACACTTTCTAAGCTCCCATCAATTCTATTCTAATAGAATGTGAGCCAGTAGAGTACTAATGTATCATCCATGCTGTGCTAAAGGCTTGGACATGCATGATCCCATGGTGCACATCGGTCAGCCCAAGATCGGGGACAACAAATAAGAAATTAACACACGTCATAGTTGACAGACCACGTTAAGCAGATACGAGAAGACCAGTGAGTCTCCGATGTGATATTTTTTTCCTCTTGATCTCTTATCTGTGATCGCGTATGGAGGCTGCAGACCTGTGATCAAGTGGATTTTTCTGGGGTGGGGCACCGCGGCCAAATGGCGGTGCAGAGAGTGGTGGTGGCCACAAGGCCAAGTGCCGCCACAGGGACTTTGTAGAATCGCAATGAATTTAGGTGCCCTTTGCATGTGAGGTCCATTGTGAAGGAAATGAATACAATGGAAAGATAACCGTGAAGTCCACAGGACTACATGCATTGTAATAGGTTTAGTAGGGTTATTCCGTGTTTTTTCAGGAAATAACAGCTAGATATTAACATACACACAGACCGTCTACCCCGGCACGCTCTCTACCCCAGCACCCTGTCTACCCCGGCACGCTCTCTACACCAGCACCCTGTCTACCCCGGCATGCTCTCTACCCCAGCACCCTCTCTACCCCGGCACCCAGCCTACCCCAGCACCCTGTCTACCCGGCACGCTCTCTACCCCAGTACCCTTTCTACCCCGGTACGCTTCTTAGGGAGTGTGTTAGAAACCAACATTGTATAAGAAAGGGGCTGGAAGGTTTCTGTCTTCCCTTCCCAATGCTTTCTATCTTCCGCATCCCTAATGGGAGTAAATGAAGGCCACTTTTAAGGTCCGTCTTTGATTCTATACTTAATTTAGCTGTCAAATAAAAAGCAGCTGTCTCTTCCTCTGTGTCTAATTCGTAAGAGAGACACCCCGTGGCCCCCTCAACAAGCATCTGGAAGTGATCGATCCTATAAAACCCAAGTTAAGAAGAAAAAGGCCAGGTTTGTTTTATGTGGGATAAATGATTTTATTCCAGGGGCTTTAATTCAGCCATTAGGAAGGTTATTAAAAAGCAGTATTACAAAGGGTAGATTTTACAATGAGCTTTTTCCCCCCCCTTCTCTCCTTTCTTTTTTTTTATTTTTTGCTTGTATCAAATTACATGAGATGAGGGAGAGAGATAGACAATCTTCACACACACTGTTCCTGTTTTAGTCTAAAAACAGATGCCAAGGGATAAAAATGGCTGTGTTTTTTTTAGTTTTTTTTTTTTGCCCAAAGCAGATTCCAGAAAATTTCTAATTAGCGTACACTGAGGTTTTAAAAGCATTGTTATTTTAATGAATACCTAGACCGAAAGGTTCCAGACTTGTTACTGGTACACTTTTCTGCCAAGCAGCGTCCAATCGTCTGGGTCCCAAGGTTTGTCAAGTCATGAAATACCCTTAAAGGGGCAGCTTTTCTTGCATTGTCTCAAAAATATATTTTTAGATGAGAATTGTATCCTGTAAAGAAGGTGGGAAAAAAAAGACAAAGGTAGGCCTTATATTTTTCCTCTACTCGTCCTGTCTGCTTGCATGATGTCACCGAATTCCCACGCCCTCTGAAATGATTTTCAAAGTTAACTTTGAAGTCCCGGTGAAATGTATTTTCAAAATGAAAGTACAAGTGAACAGTAGATTGTTTCAAAGTAAAAAAAAAAAAAGTGCATTTGATACAGGTGCACCATACAGCAAATAAGCAGGGAGGAACTGCCCCTTTAACAGGAGTTCATTAACGTTCCGCCAGTCTTTATTCTGACACCTTGACCTGTGCCTGTCTCAAGACGCCAATCCCCCATTGGCGGCTCATCTGGGAGCTAAGAAAAAGCCATCCGACTAAACCCGCAGACCATAAATATGGCCGAAATACTGGCTGTGGAGCCTGTGTGCCTTGTGAGAAGTGTGGAAGCACTGTGCCGGGCTCAGAGAATCATTACCTTGTTCGTGCTGACTTACAAATAAACCCTCTAGGAATTCTTAATTCATTTCGGTGCAATCAAGTCTTTCACGAATGCATTCACGCAAGCCGTCACTTTGGAGTCCTCCCTGGCACCGTAGGTGCAAAATTCCTCTACCTAAGGGCCTTTGGGAGACCTGTATAAACAAAATATTTGGATGTTCCTTCAATATATAACTCTTTTATTTTTTATTTTTTTTAAAGTATTTTTTAGAGATTTTCTTTCTTCCATTCATTATTTAAACCTGCAGTGTAATTAAAGAACATTTCTTTGTTGGCCCTTCCAGCACCTAATAAATAAAATAATACTGACCACTTTAAAATAATTTCACCTTAGTACAAGGTTACTTTTTGGGGGGCAAGTGTTACAAATAAGACATAAAGACAAGTGTATAGAAAATAAATAAATACAATATGTGTGTGTGTGTCTTGGTAATCCAAATGGTGCTGGCACTGTTTTTCTGCCTTTGATCCCAAATGCTTATATAAAAGCTTAGTGACTTCTTACCTAGTGCTCAGAGGGAAAGGATTGACTTTACATCCACCTCCACATGTAAAACAAATAAGGGTATATAGACTCTGCGACCATTGTCAGGAGCGACCGCAGGTGTCATATTGGAAGGCAGCATGTCTCTCCAATATGGCACTGCCCTGTAGTCGACAACCGCTCTGAAAGTGATAAGTGATCGCATCTGTTGTTCTGTTGCTAGACTGCCTCTAGAAGCATCATTACAGGTAAAAAAAAAAACAGTAGCCTAAATTAGAGGTTAGAGTTGGAGTTAAAAGATCACCAAAGGAAACCATGGTTAGGAAACCAAAAAAAAAAATGCTACTTTCAGTTATTGCCCTATAACTGGCAAAAATAAAAACCGCATAAACATTGGATGTTTCCAAATTTAGGACAAATATTTATTTATCATGATTTTTTTTATAGTAAATTATATCATATAGGTGGAGGCTTTTTAAATAGTAAAGTTTTAATGAAAGAATACAAATAAAGTAATTTACAAGAGCCCTCTTTGCTTACTTAACTCCATCTGAGGGCGGCCATGTTGTTTAGAATCTTAGGTCGGATCTATCAGATCTTTCTTCATCTGACCCAAGATTCAAAACATGTCCCCCTGCTAGAGCTATACTGCTACAAAGTACTTAATAAGGTTCTTCATTTGTGTTATTACATTAAAGCATTTCTATTTAAACACCCTGCACTTCATACAATCGTTAATTAAACAGAACTTAATTTTTTGCTGACAGTTTTCTCCGCTGTCCCCTTGGTTCTCTGCAATCTTCAGGATGCTATCTTTGCCTCCTTTCATCTCTTGCCTTCTCTGTTCACTGCTGTAACTTAACTCTGTGACTCTTCCAGACCCCCCTTAGTTCTTCCAGGATCACGTATATTCAGCAGCCTAATTCAGTTCATCCAAAAGCTTTTCCCAGAGAGTTCCAGCAAACCTACCATTACCTAGTTATGAAGGAGGCAAATGGCCTAAGGAAAAATATAAACCTCCCACTGTTTAATGTTACTTGTTTTCCCCCAAAAAATATTCCATCTCTGCTGGATCCATTGATCCCAAACTCTTTAAAGTCTGTTACTATGTAAATCACCTTTTATTGTGAAACCAAATTGATTTCTTGTGTGTACACATGTATACCTCTTTGTATCACCAGCAAATAATACTGATGTTGCAAAAATAAAAAAAATAATCTATATCTTACCTTTTATACAGCTTCCCATGTTGTAATCAATGGGATAGGGAGCTGCCATTCAGGGCCCTGTTAGGAAGCCAAAACATTGACCGTTAATGATTGGTTCACCCATCTGTTTAGGATCGATGCGGGCAAAATGCATAAATGGGTAGCCTCAGACTTGATGAAGTACTGAGAATCTGCACAGGATATAGGCCAGTGAGATGTCTACCCAAGCACTGTGGGCAAAGTGAAGCCCACAGAGCCCTTTTTTATTGCAATGTGACCCCTATAGATTCACCAGCAGCTGAACGTCTGCCCAGGATGTTGCAATAAAGTTGTGTTTCTTCAATATGCTAAATCTGCTCCATCTGACCTTATTTTCCTCATTTTTGGTTCATCTGCCTGGCTAGATTAATGGATACTCGAGCTGCTAGTTCGTAAACTATAAACCAAGAATTACCGTATCACGTGGGAATTGCTCTCCGTCTTTCATGTTGCTAAGTAGACTTCTTAGAGCAACCGACAGAGTTTCACCAAATGAAGCTTCTTTAAAATGTCATTATTTTGGGAAAAATCCCCGTAGGACATCATTAGTGTAATTTCTGCTAGTTATTTAATAACCTGTGCCACAATGGAACAAAGTCCAGAGCCAGCCTCCAGAAGAGTTCAGTGCTTTTGCCTTGCAGAGCTCGATAATTGCATGGGGGGAAAAAAAAACATTTTTAGCAATATCAGAGCAAGAAAATGGGTTAAAAATTTACGAATAGAAAAAAAAAAATCAAACTTTTTTTCTTTCTTCACTGTTGCAATTTATACCAAACCCCCATAGAATGTGCTCTTCATGTTACACGTATGTGAGGGCTGATTAGAGGGACCGCAATGGTTCTTATCTGCCGACACATTCCAAGTTTCTGGCCTGCACTCATTCGATTTTTATAGCACGGATTTGGACAAGCCTGTGCCATGTACAACACAGGTAGTCCCCATCGCAATCTCTACTTTATACACTTTAAGCGATGGTCTGTGCCAGGTTTCAGCCATATCCTAATATGCTATGGAACAGAAGAGACGGGCAGGATTATTGGGATGAAACCAGCTTGATGTAACTAAAGCTTGGTTATATAATAAGGGCCTGGAGTAGGGGTGGATCTCTGTTACAAATACACTGCAGCTCTTAAATGTAGTGTTAAAAAGGTAATCTAGCAAGCCTCAGTGAGACAGAAGCCCACTTTTGTCTGATCAAAAATCTCTCTTGAGTGATGTTTCTAGGTCCCTGCAGAAGTGACTACCATTTTTTGGGGCAATCTTTGAACCTTCCAGGGTGCCATGTTGCATAGCTGGTTCTCCATGACCTGGCAGTGTTAATTGGTGTGCAGGGTCTGTGCACACACACCAATGCGATCAGCTCTCACCGCACAGAGCTCTGCTACGGCAAATGGCAGAATTGGTGCACCATACAAATGGCAACTGTGATGAGATGGAAGTGGCCTTTGGTTTAGACCCTGTTTAAGCTTTGAGGGTTATGATACTTTTTCAGGATGTTTCTTTATTTCTTTTATTCCATTGCTGCATTGTAACTGCTGGGCAGAAGCAGTCACTATGCACTATAAGGTCATCTCACCAAATCAGCTTCTCAACTCACCTGCTATTCACTTTAACTCACCTCAACTCACCATTTAGTGAATAGCCCCAATAGACTTTCTTTAGTGTCGTTGTATCGAATTCTGGTAGTTAAGATCTTGCTTGTTCCCTCCAGAGTACTGATGTAAGAGGAGAGCTTTATAATGGAAAGGGGTCATAAAAAGTAATTAACGATAATTAGCTTGGTTTTAAACATAAAAAAATGACCAGCATTTTTTAGTACAATCGCTGTGATCATTGTAAACAAAATAATAATAATGTTATATCATGGTGCCGGGTGGAGAATTAGAGAATAAAGCTTTCCAGAGACGAACAGGTCTAAACCTCCGAGCCCAAAAATATCTGGGAGCAAAAAGGAAAGTGGCTTTGAACAAAGTTAACTTCTTTAGGCCACGATTCCCTCATCTGTCACTGAGTAAACATCTCACTGTCCTTAGTCTGGTTCTTTACTGAACAAGTCTTTCCATTTAGAAGAGGAACACAAACAAATTAACCATTCAAAAAGGGGGTGGGGGGGGAGACAAAGACCCTCTAGTCGTCTTCCTCCCAGACCTGTTAGCACAGTGTGCGGAGCTGAAAGCAGAGCACATACCATTTTTAATGTTCATTTTCTCACAATGTTCTGTCCTTGTTTTGCATCAAAGGAAGCAGTATTGCGTCTCGTGTTACACTATCTGGGGAATACAGTTGCCGTGGCTTTCAACAAAAAAAACCCCCCCATGTCTCAACTTCAAAAAATGATTGTCCTGTTTTTCCTCCTGTATAATTTTTTTGACTGCGTATATATATATATAAATATATATATATTTATTTATTTTGTTGTACGTTTTACATGTTTTCCATCTTCCATGTCGTCTTGCATTGGTTCTCCAATAACAGCTTGGTCATGGTTTTAAAACAAGCTTAACTCTTTGTGTGCTGGTTGGCGGGGAAAGCTGCTTTGGACCACGCTCTCTGAAATACTCTATTTTGTGGCTATTGTTTTTATAGTCAAGGTTTTGTTTTTTTTATTATTATAGATGCTATAGGCCTTTTCTAGAGATTTGCTTACCTGTCCTCAAATGTAATTTCCTTCTTATCTGTGGTTTTCTACGTATTTTCCTTTTTAGACTGGTCAATGAGTGAAGCTTATAGTTTGCATTTTAGACTGGTCAATGAGTGAAGCTTATAGTTTGCATTTTAGACTGGTCAATGAGTGAGGCTTATAGTTTGCATTTTAGACTGGTCAATGAGTGAAGCTTATAGTTTGCATTTTAGACTATTCAATGGGTGAAGCTTATAGTTTGCATTTTAGACTAGTCAATGGGTGAAGCATATAGTTTGCATTTTAGACTAGTCAATGGGTGAAGTTTATAGTTTGCATTTTAGACTAGTCAATGGGTGAAGTTTATAGTTTGCATTTTAGACTAGTCAATGGGTGAAGTTTATAGTTTGCATTTTAGACTAGTCAATGGGTGAAGCTTATAGTTTGCATGTTAGACTAGTCAATGGGTGAAGCTTATAGTTTGCATTTTAGACTAGTCAATGAGTCAATTTTATAGTTTGCATGTTAGACTAGTCAATGGGTGAAGCATATAGTTTGCATTTTAGACTAGTCAATTTTATAGTTTGCATGTTAGACTAGTCAATGGGTGAAGCTTATAGTTTGCATTTTAGACTAGTCAATGGGTGGAGCTTATAGTTTGCATGTTAGACTAGTGAATGGGTGAAGCTTATAGCTTGCATTTTAGACTAGTCAATGGGTGAAGCATATAGTTTGCATGTTAGACTAGTCAATGGGTGACGCTTATAGTTTGCATGTTAGACTAGTCAATGGGTGAAGCATATAGTTTGCATTTTAGACTAGTCAATGGGTGAAGCTTATAGTTTGCATTTTAGACTAGTCAATGAGTCAATTTTATAGTTTGTATTTTAGACTAGTCAATGAGTCAATTTTATAGTTTGTATTTTAGACTAGTCAATGGGTGAAGCATATTGTTTAAATTCTAAAATAATCAAAAAATAACCAATCTTTTATTCAAAATGTTACGAGAATATTATCATTTGAAAATGAAACCCACATATGCATTCACCTGGTTATGTACACATGGTTTCCACCCACTAGCACGGATATTACACTTGTGATTCTCTCTTATCATGGCTGTTCTGGCTGGACACACTCTTTGGTAAAATTAAGCAAGGCGCTGAGACCCCAATGTTTCTTAACCCCTGGACTGCGCTCATTGGAACGACACCCGATTAATCTTGACGCCAAAACCTATAAATGTACAGGCCGGATATGCTGTGCAGTTTGACTCTCCATAGCTAAATTTGGAAGAACAGACCCCTCTCCTATTTCATAGTATAAGTACAATGAGCTGGTGTATCCTGAGTGACAGCCTACCTACATGACGACACCCAGTCTTACCTGGCTATATGGCAGCCATGGCTAATCTCATATGCTCCTTCTACTCGATTACCTCTTTCGGCATCATGAGATACCTGCTTCTCGGACTTTCTTGGGATTGAGGGTGGGTACTGGTCAGCTGAGACCCTCACCTTACCCCAAACCATGTGAACAAACTTCAGCCCTCTCCTGTCTCTTTTCCCTTAAATGTTCTTCTTCTCTTTCTTTTTACTATCCTCTTTCTTACTATTAAATACTAATACCAATGAATATTAATGTTTGTAACAGATAACGATGCAGCTGAAGGCTACTTGATACTTATACAGAATTTGTTGTCCCCCCTTGAACCTTCCTATGTTTTGTATTGTACTGTTTATCCTTTTATTTTTGTTATTTCATACCTTCCCTTATTATTTATTGTATAGTCTGTTATATTGTTTATATTTTCATTTTATTACACCTTGTACTACTTAATCACTAAACATGTCTGCAACAACTCCTTCCCTTCTTTTTTTTTTTTTATTTTTTTCGACAGCCACATCCAGCGATTCCCTTTTAAATTCAGTTTACATTGTGTTTTATTACCCCTCCTCCAGCCCCGATACTCATCCCCCCGGCCCTCCCTGCACTTTCTCTTCTTCTGTATCTTTCAAAACTTCAGATAAACTTATGGATTCTAAAAAAAAAATGAAAACCCACATAATTAATATTTTAAAAAATTCTTATGTGCTAGATTCCAAGCAATATACTTCCATCTGTGCCTTCCCCTGCTTATATTGCATATGCTGCATCTCCTTGGTTGGTCACCGCCGTTTGTCTTGTTGCATGATCTGTGTCGGCAAGAATTGTCTCTGTGCAGATCATCAATTCTGGGATACATTGTGAACAAGAATGATTGTTTATCAATATAGAGACCTGATGAACGATTGGGGTCCTATGCCATCTGAAGGCTTATAAACCCACCTCATGACACACCGATTCCTCAACCCAAAGTACACATACATTCATATACTACATAGATATTTAAAAGGATACCCTGGATTAAATGACCCAGCCACATAAAGAGATTAAT
Source organism: Pelodytes ibericus (assembly GCA_036172795.1). Taxonomy (NCBI): domain Eukaryota; kingdom Metazoa; phylum Chordata; class Amphibia; order Anura; family Pelodytidae; genus Pelodytes; species Pelodytes ibericus. Next base: position 207,549,187 of record CM069860.1, read on the forward strand.
TATCGGAATTAACCAATAAACACGCAGCTGATCAATAGTATTGCATCGGAAAAAAATAAAGTCTGAAAAAAGATTCATGGAAAACTAGAGCAGGGTGACGTGTTCAGAGTATGCAGGGATAAGACATATGCTGCGGGATGAAGAAACTGATGAATGATTTTACAATACACTGAATGGTTTGAACGAAGGTTTCCACATTATAACATGGCTGTACCACGGGCAGCCACCTGGGGGCAGTACAGTACTCCGCAGTGAGCCCAAGTGACCTTTTCCTGTCTGGACATTCCGCTTAATGGCCTTACTTGATAAGGCGTCTGATACAGTAACAAATGTTAAGTCGTAATCCTGGAATTAACATTGCCAGACAGCATTTTATTAATCTCTTGTTAAAATGTAGAATTATGTTGCACAATTTTATAATCAGACGTGATCCCTCCCCTCCCCACCTCTTATTTCTCTAATAACCTGAATAATGATCTGATTCATTTGGTTGTTAGGGGGGGACATTTAACCCTTACATGTGTAAGGTCTGCATGGGATCCAAACTCCCAGTCACAATGTCCCCAAATTAATATTATTATTAATATTCTAATGCACAGGCCTAGAATCATTACTGATCAGATAATAAATATGTTACATAGTAGTTTAGGTTGAAAAAAGGCTTGGGTCCATCAAGTTCAACCCTTTTCCTATTCCATGTTTACCTAAAAGAATAAAAACCCCTTATTTCAGCAATTTCTAATTCTGCTTTCACAATGGAAAAAAATCCTTCTAGACACCAAATGGCAATCAGATTTCTCCTTGGATCAACAAGCACTAAATACCTTTATATTCCGATACTAACATGCATCGCCCTCTATGTTCTGCTCTTTTAAAAATGAAAATGATGTTTCCAGACTCCAAATAAATTAATTTTAAAAGAAAGCTGACATTTGTTTTTAAAAGCAATGCATGTTTATTTTTACTGTTTCCATATCCAGTGGGGGGTGGGGGGGGGGGGGCATAGCTTTGAGAGGGGGAGGGTATCCGATATCCAGAACACTGGAAAATTAAGTTGGGTTATTGTTTCTACAATACATGCCTATAAAACGTACCTTTCTTGCACTGCTGGAGCTTCCAATTCACTCTGTTCTTAATATAGCGTTCGCTCTTTTACATCCCGTCACTAGACCCCCATAGAACATATAATCCCCATGTACCTGTATGGAGAGCCATGGGAGTCCACTGCTCGTGTGCAAGACAGGCATTTTCAGTAGTAGATCATACTTTTTTGTATAGTTGATAGCTGTGCTGGAAGCTTCTGCCCTAGGAGATCCAAGCGTTCTCCGAAGCAGATCTCTATATACACATAGTATAAGGTCACATCAGTCTGAATGTGACCTTATACAACCTGTGCTAAAATAATCATACTGTTTAATTAGTCACTGCTACCTAACCTATTAAACTAGATTAACCTAGACAAAAAAACAGTAAGGGCTCTATTCATGGAGGGAAATGCAGGGGCTTGAGAAGGGAATTTCAAGCTTAAAGGGAGACTCCCACCAAAAGATTAAAAGATTTTTTATTTCTTTTTATTTTATATTGTTGGTTACAGATATCTCTTTTGTCTTTCTTTTGTGTATTTAGTAAAATATGTAACTAAACAAGTGTAACTGGGAGCCGCCATTTTGTGTAATATAGTGTTTTTGGGTGCCGCCCCCCAGTGACTTTACAGCACTAGTATGTCACTTTGGGGCTGGGGACACAGAATGCAGTCTATAAGTCAGAATTCTGACCATAGACTTGCATTGAATGGGAGGGTAATGTATCTATTACATCACAAGGGGGCGGAGTTAGGATCCTGTTTGATCAGGTCCAACTCCTCTCTTTGAGTTGGAAGGCAGGTAAAACAGGTCCCGCCCACCGTGATACACAGGAGCCAGTAAGAGGTCAGGGGAGTATCTTATGACATCATCATGCAGGCTTTGACCACAGTTGTAAAGCGAGACTGGCTGGACGATTTTGGAGCCAGGACATAAACACCTAATTTTATTTTTTCTTTTATATTTAATTAATTCAATCATAAAAAAAAAAAAAAAATCTGCGGCAAATGATTTATGTATGTGTTTGTTTTAAATGACCAGGTTATCTAGTTACATCTAATGTAAGGGGTAGTGTCTCTTTAAGGCCAAACTATAGCCTGAACTATAGCTGAATGGGAGATTTTTTTTTTTGCAACTCTGGCCTTAATTTTTAAATTCTGTTATCCATTCCCTTTCATGAATAAAGCCCATGTTCCCAGTCATCTCTGCTGGCTGAGCATCATGGGATATGTAGTCCGGCAGTCATCCTGGAAACCAATAGAATGTTTCTGATGCTAGAACTTTAGAACTCGGCCCCAGAGATTCTCGATCATAGACATGACCTGGGTGTACGGTCTGCAACTCTAGACCACAAGTAATGCTCCATCGACAGTCACTGGTATTGCCATTTTTCTACAAATTATTGGATAAATGGGAGTTGTTTTTGTGAACAGTTCTCTTACAGATCTTTGGTAATGAAGGGGTTATTCCGCAAGTACCCCCAATATGTTTGCAAATGGTGTAAATGATCCATCCAAGTGTCTGCTGCAGTGGGGGACATGTTTAAACCTTTCATACGCTCTATATCTGACACTCATGGTCAAGCAGTGGCGCTGGCGTCTGAATCGCTGGCTCCTCAGTATTATTTTTGAAGTTGTTTCTGCTCTCAGGATTGAGTGCACGTATAGCAGCCCGCCAGATCGGCTTGTCAGGAAGTCCTGCAGCGTCGTGCATATCGCTACTAGACGCAGCTCACACAATAGCGTAATCTGGAGTCGAAGGGAAAGCGCCTCGGAGCTGCGAGGGAATGCATTTAATCTGAATGTTGTGTCCTACAGGACAATCAGTCTGTTTGAACGCTATCAGCATCTCAGCGTCTGTCTCTGGTTTCTTTCCTGTTTGTGCCTTTTTACTGTGCTCTGAAGAGGGTTTTTGAGATAGGCTTTGTAGCATGATAGATTAGGCACTGGCTACAGGCTTCAATTAAACACAGGCCAAGTTACTAAGGTAAAAAGGTTACAGTCCCAGCAATCCTTTCTGTCCCTGGCTTCTTTGTTTCTGGATGTTGATTAATATTCATGAAATACACTTATTTTTACTTTAAAAGAAACGTGTATCTGTGCGAATATAATTTTGCCTCTTAATTCACTGACATCCAGTAAGCAGGGCTTTGAGCGAGAGAGAAGAGGGTCTATACCCCGTGTATAATGCTTCAATCACGCAGACGGCATCTATGGTGGGATTAGACAGGCTTGTGAAGTCAAACAGCGAGTAGCAGACTGCCTTGTTGCAGAAATGGTTCTCGCATCTATAACTCCAAACACATGCTCCAATCCTTACACACGCCAAACTGAGCGACGTGCTAAAGAATTGGGGTATACGTAGCATTAACAGTGTGTAGCTTCATACAGCTCGAAAAAGGGAGATGTGTGGCCCCTGGGAACCAGCCTGCATAGGTCAATACAGCTAGATATATAGCTAGACGGGTTTCCGGCAGAGTGCACAGATACCGCTGTTTCGTGGAGCTTGCACTACTCCGGAGATCTGTACATTTAATCCCACCTCACAGAGCCGCAGCTCCTTGATATGATCCTCTAACCCCAACCAGCATCACATGCGCGGCTGCAATGCATGCAAGGGAACGGAAGGTTTTACACATACGAGGGAGAAATAAAACATAAATGGGTACTGTGAAATACAGGCCCAAATCATCTCCATGTCTATAATCCTTAAATAACATATAATCGGAGGCTGCTGGGCAGCAGAGAGGGTCTGTTTAGGTTGCGTAACCCCCCCCCCCCCCAGTGCGGCCGTGGCAGTGACATAGTTAACAGATAAGCCTTGGATAAAGAGGCCCTAGCTGTCTACTTGTCTGCTCAGTGTTTGCTCTCTAGACAGCTGTGTGTAATCACTGTTTTCTTCCATTTATCAGAAGGATTCAGTTCTCCCTGTGTTGACCTAGTTGTAGCCAGGGGTTGGGATGGTATACTGGAGATCCACTGGTCACATGAGGAGAGGGGCTTCTTTAACATTCGAAGTGCCAGAAGGCTGCAGGGCGGTCTGACACATATTTGTAGAAATGTGGTATAGACCGTGAAAGAAGAAAGACAACTCCCAGATAAAAGTGAACATTTCCTAATAATGGTGACTTGAAGAAGTATTATAAAACAAGGAAAATCAGTGGACCTGTTTTATGTACTTTGTTTTATATATCCGTTATGTTTATTAATGTGATACATTTTGTGTATCATATCTCTACCAGCCTTTTTTATTCCTCTGTTTTATTATGGTTCATCCTTCATTTGCTTTCATCAGTATTGTGCCATTTAGGAGTCAACTAAGCCAATACAGGAAGCTCGTCTGGATGTTTTTAGGAGCTAGGGAAATGCTACTTTCATACAGGTCTATGCGGAACAGCCAAAAAAAAGGAGCCGTGATAGGGATTGTATGAACTGTGACTCCCTGGCTCCTGAGATGTGTCCAGAGATGCCCTGGCTCCTGAGATTTGTCCAGAGATGCCCTGGCTCCTGAGATTTGTCCAGAGATGCCCTGGCTCCTGAGATTTGTCCAGAGATGCCCTGGCTCCCGAGATTTGTCCAGAGATGCCCTGGCTCCTGAGATTTGTCCAGAGATGCCCTGGCTCCTGAGATTTGTCCAGAGATGCCCTGGCTCCTGAGATTTGTCCAGAGATGCCCTGGCTCCTGAGATTTGTCCAGAGATGCCCTGGCTCCCGAGTTTTGTCCAGAGATGCCCTGGCTCCTGAGATTTGTCCAGAGATGCCCTGGCTCCCGAGATTTGTCCAGAGATGCCCTGGCTCCTGAGATTTGTCCAGAGATGCCCTGGCTCCCGAGATGTGTCGAGACTTTCCCTGTCAGACTGCGGACACTCTAAGTGACTTTCACTGACGTCCCACCATCATTCGGGCACTGTATATTAGGACGGCATGTCTTACCGTCAGGAAGGGGTTAAAGATCCCTATGACGCTAATCAGATGTTTCACTTTGCTAATTTTCTTTCTTTATTTTTCTGGCTATAGAAGTAGTTAGTCTTTTATTTGACGTTGTCAGTTTTTGGCAGGTTCACCTAACTGTGTTTGCCGGTGGATTCAGTATTTTCACTGCCCTCACTGATGACTTATAAGAGGCAGTTCCACCCCCAGGGTCCTAAAATATCTTTACTTCAGTCCTGTTCCCTGTAACGTAAAAGATCCGTCTCCCATTTGCTCTATCTCTGTCTTCCTCATCAGAGGTGAAATCACGTTCAATGTGAAACTACAGGAGTACTGTAAATTAGTTTTAAATCAAAAATAAGTGTATTTCACATCTGTTCAACACATGTCCAATATACAGAATATAAGCCAGGTGGAAGCGATCCTTTAAGACGTAATAAAGGATGGCTCCGGAGGATGAAGGGTTCAGAAGTTTCTCTACTTGGTACCTTGCAGAATAAGATGCTCCTCTGGCTAAATTCACCTTCCTTTTGTTAATGTTCTCCTCTTCCTGTCGGCCAGAATACTTTCTTGCATTCTAAAGATCCCTTTTCCGAATGTTAACGTCTGTGAAATGCAGACAGCACTCCATTGTTTTCTGGAAACTCCCAACTCGGAATTAAAACAAAGATCGACTTGGTTCGTTTAAGCAGCTAAAAATACAGTTAATGATTTGATCGCGGGCTATAGTGACGACTTGACAATAAACGAAAAGGAAGCTGACATCATACGTGTCTGTAATTTAGGATGTTAAATTGTCCTAAGGAGGTGCTTGGGCTTGCCAACTCAAGCCGACACCATCATTAGGACTACAGTTTAATTTATGAGTAATAGGGAGGGGTAAATGCATTCATACCCTGATAACATTGAATAAAATTAGTCTCTTCAAATAACCCATGTTTAGTTCCCAGACACATAAAAATGGTTCCACTTTTCCTGTTTGCCTCGTACTCCTCAAAGCCTCGGAGAACAACTTCCTAGGTGACGTTTGGTTAATGTTATGTAAATTGTTCAGCTTTTTTGTTTTGTAAGATATTTCACTGCACCGATTGACATAGTTGCCAAGGCTCCTAACTTAGCAGGACTGTCACGGCATTAATAACGTCTATGCAGAGTCAGCATTGCAGTTAAGCTCCATGTCTATACAGTCCAAATCAGGGGGAGGGGAACCTGCGGCACTACAGGATGAACTACATCTCCCATAATGCTCTTTCGGCTAAGAGGCTGGCGAAGGAGTATGGGAAATATAGTCCTGCAACATCTGGAGGGCCACAGGTTACCCACCCCCTGGTCTAAATGAAAAGAGATTATCTGTACTGGGGAGGGTGGAGCTCAATCTCCCGGGGTCACAGATTGTAACGCGGCGTCACTTGACCCCGCCCTCTCTCCACCACCCTTTTCTCCCTAGAGTCTTCCGAAAAAGACGTTGCATTATTACTCTCTTGTGTTTAGCACCTGATATTCTCCTGTGCTTAGAACACTTAGATAATTCAACTCTGGGCCAAAGTTCTAACAGTGTGTACTTTGGTGTGTGTGTGTGTGTGTACACACTGGGTAGTCACAAATTGGTGGATTACACAGTTGTTGTTTGGAATATATATTCGTCTTTTTTATCTCTATTTGTTAGCAGTTTTATTGGGCCGTGGCTATATGCCCTTATTTAAGTCGTTCCTGAAGCAGTGTTTGATATTTTTTTCCCTTGCTGTGTTATTACCTCTACAGATATAACATTGGCCTGAAACCAACTTTTTTTTTTATTTTTTACTGGCCTGTCTGTAAAATACCAGCTGGGTGGCAACTCTAAATCAATATAGGATTGCCACTTTTTCTTCTTCCAAAAAAAAAAAAAATACAAAAATCCATGCTATTGCCTCCCCATAGACGTAATATACGTTGGGATCCCACACTAGCTGGGCAGCAACCTTACATGCTCGTACTCTCCATTGATGGATCTGTCTCCACATAGATTACTATGACAGTGATGGCAAATGTTTTTTTAAGCCTGAGTGCTCATTGTTACAGGATACCAAGTTAAAGATCTCAAAGTGCCCATAAGATTGTTTCCCTCTCCCATCTCTATGTCCCCCTCTTACTTCATGTATGATGATGGTGACACTCAGTATCACTTCAGAGACTCCCGAGTTCCACCCATGCCATAGGTTGACCATCGCTGGTGTGTTTCTGATCCATGTCTGGATAAAATAACTACAAGGGGATATTTCTTATTTATTCATGTAACAAATCTCTCCCCTTCTCTTTACCTCTTTTGTCCCCCATTCATCATCTCAGGAAGTTTGGTGATATTTTTCTTGTAATCGAACTCTCTGGGGAATTCATGCGACAAATACAAAAAAGTCCAATGAATTTGGGGTTCGGGGCCTGAAAGACAGTGTCATTTCACCAAACCAAATAGAAGATGTAGAACCAAGTCTTCAGTTCCGATGATGAACTGAAGAGATGGATTTGGTTGACATGTGATGTGGTGAGTCTTAAAGGAGCAGTTCAGCCTACAGTTTCCCAAAAAATCTCTTTAGATTCGTACTGCGCCATGTAAACGAAACAAAAGATGAGACTTAGCAGTTTTTACCTCAACAATTCCTTTCTCTGAAAAACTGCAAATAAAGTGTAATAAAGTTGCCCATGTCTCCGAGCTCTCCTCATTGGATGGCACTGTATTTAGATCAGTGCCTTTATTAAAACACATATCCCACATACAGAAAATAATTTAGCTGGCACTGCCCCTTTAGGAGGATCAGCGCGTCCATTCTCAGTGAGGTGACTCTGTGTCGGCCATTCCCATTTTTGTTAGCTCGTCCTCTGCATGTTATTATTTGAGGGGTGGGGGGCTTTTTAAAACCTTGTCATCCTTTCTTATCATTAGTGAGTGATGTTAAGTCTTTAATTGGATCCTGAAACTTTTTGTTTCTAGAGATACTGTGTATGTTACAAAGTGCACACTGGAAATATACCTGCAGGCGTTTTTACCTTGTGTCTCTTTAAAATACCCATCCCTGGTTCATGCCAATGTGTAATTGTAGCATTCCACAGCTCTCATTCAGCTCAAAGGGTTCTTTAAATCTGTGCATAGAAGGGGCTAGTGGTGGGTTTCTCTCCATGAAACCTTCTATTCCTCTGGATGTGTGGACCTCCCCAAACTCTCTGGATGGGCTGACACCCCAAACTCTCTGGATGGGCGAACACCCTAAACTCTCTGGATGGGTGGACACCCCAAACTCTCTGGATGGGTGGACACCCCAAACTCTCTGGATGGGTGGACACCCCAAACTCTCTGGATGGGCGGAGACACCCCAAACTCTCTGGATGGGCGGAGACACCCCAAACTCTCTGGATGGGCGGAGACACCCCAAACTCTCTGGATGGGCGGAGACACCCCAAACTCTCTGGATGGGCGGACACCCCAAACTCTCTGGATGGGCAGACACCCCAAACTCTCTGGATGGGCAGACACCCCAAACTCTCTGGATGGGCGGACACCCCAAACTCTCTGAATGGGCGGACCCCCCCAAACTCTCTGAATGGGCGGACCCCCCCAAACTCTCTGAATGGGCGGACCCCCCCAAACTCTCTGA